>CM038680.1:456146135-456832984 GCA_021605205.1 Aegilops longissima
GGCGTGTCAGTAGCCTGTCTTGCCCGCGACCCTTCCTCGCGAGCCTTCTCGTGGCATAGCTAACTTTCTTGTGGGCTTCTCGCTGGTCGTGGGTGGCGATTGGCTGGCGCTTCCTGCCCCTAAATGCGAGGATGGAGGCTGGCTCCGGCCGGGCTGGCCTGCGGCGTGCCCGGCCGTCGCAGTGCCAGCCCCAGCCCTGCCGGGAGGAGTGCTGACTTGCGGCTCCGGCGCCCTTTAGGCGGTCGATGGTGTGGAGGGCGTGCAGCCTTGGGGCCCGGCGCCTTGCCGAGATTTCTTGAAGAGGCGGTGGCGGTGAGCCTTCTTGGTGAAAACTTCTTGATGGGGCAGCGCCTTGAGGCCGAGGCGGCGCTGGCCTGAGAGCGAGGGGCGCTACCGCCCTTGCGTGCCAGCAGCGCGATCTTGATGATGAAGAGGCCAAGGCGTCGTTGGCAGCCTCTCGGGAGGCCTGTTCTCGGGCGTCGAGGAGGCCGGGAAGCTAACAGGCGGCGGAGGCAGCGGAGGCGAGCGCGGGAACTCCTGGCGGTGTCACTCATTGGAGGAGCAAGTGGAGCTGCTGCGAGGCAGCCCTCAGCGTCGATGAAGGTGGCCTCCGTGACCAGCGGAGCTCGAGCGTGAGGCGTTGGCTTGAAGCCGCCCGAGCAGCAATCTGGCGCTTGGAGGCGAGGCGCTTGGCGGCGGAGGATGAGTCGCTGCAGGAAGCCCGCGTCTGGAGGTCCCGGACGCCCGAGTGGCGACCAGCCTCGAACCTCGGCCTTGAGTTTGAAGAGGCTGGGGTTGATCGGGGTCGAGGTGAGGCAGGACTGCTGCCTTGAGGCCCAAATGGAGGAGGCGGCAGGCGGGCCGATGCTCTTGGGCCGCCCTCGAGGTGGCGAGAGTCCACCACCTCTCGGGCCAAAGCGCTCCTCCTTCGCCAGCAGGTGGAGGAGGCCGAGGCCGTCCGCAGCGCGAGAATCACGGGCGAGATCGTCGTGGCGAATCTGGAGCATGAGCACGGCCCCATGCTGCATACGCTCGAGAAAAGAGCCAACGCAGCATTGGGTAATATCTGTGAGGCGGCGGTTGGCGAGCATACCTGTTAACTCTCGCCGACAACCTTGATTCTTCACCGGCGTGGTGGCGGCGGTACGGGCGTGGTCGGTGGGCCAATAGGTTGGTGGAGGAGAGGAGCCGCAGCGCTGCTTAGGCGCGCCTTTCGTGTCTTGACCATCTCGGGACAAGGACCCCCGCCGACTTTAGGCGCAGCCATCGCCCTGATTCCCGGGCCGTCCAGGCGACTGGCGCCTTGGTGGAAGACAATGTGGATGCTCTTGTCCAGGCCTTCGCTTCGGACAACGGCAGGCGTGGTAAGTGGCCGCCCGATGAAAACAGCGTGGTGAGCGGCCACAGCGCCGCGATGACCCCTTGAGCGGTGATGGCGAGGCCGGTGGCGCCGACAGCGGCTCGGGAGGTGCTCCCCGAGGGCGCATTGGGGTTTATCCGACTGACTATGTATTGTCCATGTTAGTTACCTGCATGAATAGAACTCAGGTTTTGGCACGATGGCTGTGAGAGCATTTTGGGAGGAGCCCTCATGTAAAACTTGTGTTCATCGTGATTAGCGGTGTTACGCCGCCCATACGCCCGCGCCAAGTGGTTGGCTAAGCGGCGTGCTGGTTGGCGGTTTACCTTTGTTTACGTCACGAGCCCGAGATAGCTTTGTGGGAGGCTGCGGCGACACTGAGTGTCTCTGATCGAATCCGTGGGATCTGCGGTAAAACCCTCCGGAGAGGGGCCTGCGGCGGCTGGGCTCGCGAGGCAGGCAGTGGGCGGAGTGGTGGCTGAAAGCATAGAGATTTTCTCAAGCGAGACTAAGCACCCCTTCCCGAACACATGCAAATCTCAAATCCGAATCAATGTAAATCCAGCGGGGAAAGCGACAACCAAATGGAAAGGCGAAGAAAGCGGAAGAAAAGCGCGTCGGCACCTAGTCTAATCTTGGGCGTCTTCTCACCGTAGCTAAGTGCTGCCCTTGGGCATGGGAGGGAGCCCAGGGGCTGAGGCGCACCCCTGAGACTCAGGCGTGTACAACCCCACTCATTATTACGTGAGAGTGTCACGCAGGCGTGAGCTTCACGGGCACTAGGCCTTCTTCACAGTACCGGCCTTTCTTCATATCGCCCAGGACGAGGCCCGCCTTGCGCCACACTCTAGTGCCATCAGCGGCGACGGAAACCAGGGCCTTGCGATGGGGAAAGCGAGTGCCAGTGGTTCCCCAAGCGACCACGGGTCCTCTGCCGAGGGCAGGCCACAGGCGCCTCCCGGCGGAGGGCCTACCTCTGAGCGCCTTGCTCGAGAGCGCCCGGTGGTGATGTCGGATCCTGCCCCTCTCCGGCAGCCCCTGCGCCCCCTCCCGAGGGTGAGGAGGCTGAGGCGGGGCAGCCGCTTCGTCGTGGCGACCTGTACTTCCTGCGACCTATGGTTGGCGTATGTTTGCTCTTGGTGAAGTAGAGGAGTCCGGATTAGGGGTGTCCGGATAGCGGACTATCGTCATCGGCGGACTATCATCGGCGGACTATCATCATCATCCGGACTCCAAGACTATGAAGATACAAGATTGAAGACTTCTCCCCATGTCGGAAGGGACTTTCCTTGGCGTGGAAGGCAAGCTTGGCGTCTGGATATGTAGATCTCCTACCATTGTAACCGACTCTATGTAACCCTAGCCCTCTCGGTGTCTATATAAACCGGATGGCTTTAGTCCGTGGGACAGAACATCATCAACAACCCTTACAATCATACCATAGGCTAGCTTCTAGGGTTTAGCCTCCTTGATCTCGTGGTAGATCCACTCTTGTAAACATCCACAATATCAATATCAATCGAGCAGGGCGTGGGTTTTACCTCCATCAAGAGGGCCCGAACCTAGGTAAAACATCGTGTCCCTTGTCTCCTGTTACCATCCGCCTAGGCGCTGATTCGGGACCCCCTACCGAGATCCGCGGTTTGACACCGACATTGGTGCTTTCATTGAGAGTTCCTGCTGTGCGTCACCGATAGGAAGGATGCCTCCTCCGTCTTCAAGGGCGGTATTTTATCCAAAAGGAGCCTGGCATGCCGGCCAAACTATCCGGCTAGGTGGTTTCTTATGACCGCCTGTCCGGCCACCGCTTCTACAATGACCTCTCAAGTCGTCAAAAGCAATTTTCCGTCAGCTCGGAATTCGCGGCGGCTGGATCAATAGAGCTCTCGTCAAGTAAGCGAGCTCTTGGATCGCATCGCCCGCCACAGGAGTCTTCTGGACTACAAGCAGATTGGGCTTAAAACCGATCGAGAGAGATTAACTCTCCCGGGTCACCCTGCGTTGCGATGGTAGAGGAACAATCTTGGCGGCCTTCTCCTATATTGAAAACTAGTCATGTCGGGCTTCGAACCCCCATGCGGATTCCGCGGAGGGGCGGACTTGATCAAGCACTGAACTTAAAGTCGGGCATCGGACCAGACTTCGTTGGACAACGTCCAGCAATCAAAGCTTCAAATTGGAAACTTCTCGGCCTTGAGCCTTGAGATGGGTAGGGTTCGGACTTAATTCCACCCACCCGCCCGGACATATCGATCTATCTCTAATCCGGCAAGAGCCCGCTGAGACAGTACATCACTCTTGGGCGATTCCTCCTGGTTATGGACAGGATAAAGGACTGCCGAGAGAAAATGCAATCTCAATTTTTGCAATAATTGCGGACGAGGACTCTTGAGCGCCGTCGGCCGCCATGAAATTACAACCGCCGACTGGCGTCCATAATCTGAAAATCTTGTGCGATGGAGAGTTTCGGACAACGAAAATAATTTTTGGGACAATCCGGCCCGAATACAACCCTAGTCCGTAACAAAAGGGTGCATTACACTCGGGCACGGATACAAAAACCAAAAAGCAAAGACCCCATAAAGACGCGGAACCGTACTAGAGGGATGGCTTAGCGGACCTGTAAAATTCCACGATCTGAAGGCGCCGTCCCAACACATAACCTTGAGCATGTTGGATATTACGGCGGGTGGCCAAAAGTGGAAGGAGCTTCTAGCCCGGAAAACCACTCCAACAACATCGATGCAGTATCAACAGTCTTGAGACTTTCGCATCAAATAATATGCGGAAGCGAACAATCAGCGGCCTCGCGAAGTCTACCAAGTAGCAACAACCAATCCATGGGCGACACAGCCATCACCTTCAACGCCAGCGACGAACCTAAATTCGGACAGCCCGAGCTCCGGCCGCATTGGTACTTAGTCCAATAGTGGGCGGTTTCGACTTACAAAAGTCCTCATGGATGGCGGCAGCGGTTAAACCTCATCTCTGAGAAACCCTTCAAAAATGGAAATAGGCTGGAGCCGCATTGGCGAAGCAGCACAACCTTTAGAGGAATAATCCCTAGCGGGAGGCGCGCTGCCTGGGGAAAAATCACACTCGATGTGGTATTGGCTCACGGACAATTACAGATCCGAAGAAGTCACGTTCCAAGTGGCCCGTTCAACAGCGGATATCACGCTATATTAGGGCGAGAGGCATTCACAATTTTTCAAGCCGTACCCCATTACGGGTACATGAAGCTCAAAATGCACGGCCCGGCGGAATAATCACTCTTGTTAGTGATCCGGACATAGCACTCAGCGCGAAAACAAGACAGCCGCATTAGCCTTAGAGGCACTATCCGAAGCCCTAGCGGCGGAGGAACTCACCGCTATGCTCTCGGTGAATAGGGGCGATGTGATACTCGATAAGAGATCCAAGTCCACCTCCTTTAAACCAGCGAGATGAAATAGTAAAATTCGAGGTCCACCAGCGGACCCCACAAAGGCGGCCTCCATCGGGCACAATTGAACCTTGATGTAGGCGCGCCTGCGAAAATTCCTTGGGAAAATTGGGACATTTTGCACAGCACCCCTCGGATATGCCGGAATCCCATGCAGATTGGCGAGAACACAGCCTAAACATCCTAAAAGTTCAAGCCGATCAAACAGGCTCTTGACGATTTTCGAACCCAAAAGACAGGCAATGGGAGAAGAGCTAGCCAAACTATTGGAAGCCGGATTCATCGGAGACATCAAGCACCGGATTGGCTAGCAAACTTGGTAATGGTACCAAGAAGGACAAATCCTGGCGCCTATGTGTCGATTTCAAAGACCTAAATAAGGCCTGCCCAAAGGATCCCTTCCCCTCCCGCATCGACCAAATCGCCGATGCCACTGCGAAACACGATTCATTGTGCTTCACGGGCGCATACTCGGCTATCATCAAATCAAGATGGCGAAGCGGATCAAGCATAGCGGCATTCATTACTCCATATGGACCATTCTGCTTCAACACGATGCCCTTCGGACTTAAAAGCGCCGGCGCAACATATCGGCGCATGATTCGGACATGTCGGCTACCGGATCGGCAAAACGGTAGAGGCATCGTGAGCGGCGTAGTCGTCAAAACTAAACTGTCGAAACTCTAGTAGGCGACTTGAGGCTCACATTCGACAACCTCGGGCATATGACATCAAGCTGAATCCGGAAAAATGTGTTTTGGTACCAGTGGAAAACTGCTGGGCTTCATCGTATCCGGTAGAGGAATTGAAGCAAACCCAGCCAAGATCCGAGCTCTGTCACAGCTAGATATCCCAAAGACCTCAAGCAAATACAAAATTGACGGATGCGTGGCGGCTCTAAGCGCTTTATCTCCGTCTAGGAGAAAAGGCATTACCCTCTATCGCCTCCTTAGGCGCACGAACACCAGTGGGCGGATCTGCCACCGCCGGACTCGAAGAAATAAAGGCCATATTGGCAACAAATCCGGTCTGGCTGCGCCCAACCTGGGCGAACCAATGTTGTTATACATCGCAGCTACGCATCAAGTTGTAAGCGCGGTACTCGTCGTCGAGCGAGAAGCGAAGGGCATAAATTCCCTCTTCAAAAACCAGTATACTACGTATCCTTGTGTTAACCCCACAAGTCCGTTACCGCACTATCGAGAAGATAGCATCTGCGGTGTTCATGGCATCCGGAAGCTCGACACTACTTTCAAGAGTGTTCGATAACGATGGCCTCTGAAGTACCATTAGCGACATTATAAACAACCGCGACGCGACGAGGCAGGATTGCAAAATGGGCCATTGAGCTCTTACCATTTGATATATCTTACAAACCTCGGCGAGCTATAAAGTCACAAGTTTTGGCTGACTTTGTCGCTGAATGGACGGCGAACTCCCTAAAGAATCGGCGCATACTCCAATTGGATTATGCGCCGGACGGCTCTAAAATGTTAGCGGATTGGGGGCTGGCGTCGTATTGGCGTCCCGACCGGAGACACAGTCCAATCGTGCTTGAGATAATGTACGGACTCCAACAACGCGGCGAATCTGAGGCCCTTTTACATGGTCTCCGGATGGCAATCTCCATGGGCATTCAACGCCTAGAGGTGCGCGAGGATTCAAACCTCGCAATATCCCAAATAAGCGGAGACTTTGGCGCCAAAGATCCGAAAATGGCAGCATATCATAGCGCTGTCCTAAAAATGTCAGCCGGTTGAAGGACTTGAATTCCATCCGTGGCAGGGATAATAACCAAGCAGCCGACGTCTTGGCGCGCATTGGCGCAAAAGCAGCGGCGCTGTCCCTCTAACATCTTCTGGAGCGGCTCTTCAAGCCATCCGTACTATGGGAAGAGGAGTCGGAACTAACAAACGGAACAAGCCGCACCAACGGCGATTCAGCCGATGACATAACACCTTCCGCCCGACATAATGGCAGTAATTGCCCGTGGACAGAACCATTCCTCGCCTACTTGCTTGGCAGGAGCTTCCGAAGACCAAAATGAGGCCCGCTGCATTGTCCGTGATCTAAAGCCTACAAGGTCTATGAGGAGAACTTTATAAGAAAAGCACAACGGAGTCCTTCAAAGGTGTATCTCCGAAGAGGAAGGCGAAACCTCTGGCTGAAATTCATGCGGACTAGGCGGACACCACGCCGCAGCTCGGGCCCTTGTAGGAAAGGCATTCCGTACAGGATTTTCTTGGCCGGCGGCCCGAGCGGATCTTTCGGACTTAGTCAAAAGATCGTCGGTTGTCGCTCTTTGCTAATCGAGCCATATGCCACCCACCCCCTCAAAACTATACCCATTACACTGGCGTTCGCGATGCAGGGGCTTGACATGGTTGGACCACTTAAAGGGAACCCACAAGCAAAGGTACCTATTGGTCATGGTGGATAAATTCACCAAATGGATAGAGGCCAAGCCGTTAAAAGCGGCGAGTCCGGACCAGTGATAGACTTTATATCCGGGGTAGTACACGTTATGGTGTCCCCACAGCATCATCACCGATAACGGCACGAACTTCACCCCGATGAGGTTAAATCATGGTGCAAAAATATGGGCATCAAGCTCGATTACGCTTGATCTATCATCCTCAAACCAGCGGTCAAGTGGAGCGAGCAAATGGTCTAATAATGGCGGCATCAAACCCGGACTAGTGCGGTCCCTTACGAAATCGACACGCCTTTGGGTAGAGGCTCGACTCCGTACTACGGGGCTGCGGACAACGCCTAACCGTACTACGGATTCACACCATTTTTATGGTATCGGTAGCGAAGCAGTTTTGCCTGCGACATCATTCATGACTCACCTCGAGTGCGCATATGCGAAGAAAGAAAAGCCGAGTTGGATCGGCGGGACAGCTTGGACACATTGGAGGAAAAGCGCGGCGTCGCCAAGGCTCGTTCCGCATTCTATCAACAGCAGGCTCGAAGATATCAAAGCGAGAAATGCGGGCCAAGACTTACAGCGTTGGCGAACTGGTTCTCGCTGCGGACAAGAAAAAGGACAAGCTCAAGCCCAAATGGGAAGGCCCCTTCATCATCGATCAAGTCTGACGGCGGGCGTACCGTCTCTGAAATGCATCGGATAACCGACTCGAGCGAACCCATGGAGCGCAGCCGCCTCCGGCGATTCTATGCCTAGCGCGGACTAAGAGTTCGTCCCTTTCCCCGTCCAAATTTTTTTTACTTCAGCTGCCTTTTGTTTATCTTTTCTTCTCAACCCTATTCATCCAAGCCTTAAAGGGCCTACTTGCATAGCGTTCGCGCGCAATTGATGTGCTATCCGCACTCATTATACACAGGGGCTTCTTTACGGAAGCTTAATTATCGGGCTTCATGCCCAGCACATGTCAAGCCTCCACATGTACCTTTTATTCACCATTATATGCATCGATATGACTTAAGTTTTGGCCAAGCTGGGTTGCTGGCTCCTGTGCTTACCCCTCGTTCCCGATTGTTCGGCTAGGAGGTAAAGGAGCACCTCTGCGATTATTCTGCCGGGTCAGCGGATGTGTACCTCGGTAGGTGAAGCGAAAGCTAAGCGTTCTTAAGGGAATATTGATCGGTGACTTAAAGATGATTTTTATCCACTTATTTATCTGCCCCGGATGTTTTTTGCTTTTTAGCAGTCCGGACATGCACTTTAGGGCATACCACCCCAGAGAAAGGAACCCTTAGCGGAACTATTCTCCTGGAAGATGTTTCTTACTACCCATGTAATATAACATAACTAGTTGGGCACTTATGCGATAAAGCAGCGATGACCCCTCGCTGGTCTCCATGCATACCCGGTTGTTTCATAACCGAGAAGGTATTCGGACACACTCCGGACTCTAGGGTCCCGAGTCGAAGCGAAAAGGTCGGCAAAGACAAGCGATCTACAATCCGGCTAGAAGGCATTTTGTATGTCATTTTATAATACATTGTCAAATCGACAGATTGTATTCTTCCTCAATCCGTCTAACAGGTTGTCTAATTTACAGATCCTGTTGGGAAAATTTAGCGACCAACTCCACTTGGCGTATACTAAACTCACGAGGATCTCCTTCCCGCCGGGCCCCACAGGTCCGACTTGACCATGTGGTTGGGATCCGCCTTCTTGTACCGCGTCTTTACCATGGCCCGAGCCTCCACAGCACCTTGGCGGCAGGCGAAATCTTCCATAAATGGGCGCTGCCGCCTCCTGCAGCTTCTCCATAAGCTCCCAAGACCCTCGGGTATGGAGAAGGCTGGCCATAACGCTGGATAGCGCCGCTCATAGCCTGCCGAACTCGTTCGATCGGTTGCAACAATTCGGAAGTTGATCACCCGTTATTACGGGCATCTCCTCCAGGGCGACACAGTGAGCATACCTGCAGACATATTACATCAAATTGACTTCCTCGCCGAACTCTTCTTTTCAAAGGAGTTCGCTCAAGCACTACTATATATGCATGACGAAGCCGCTGATTCTCCTTAACGGGCCCGACAGCTCGGCCCGAGCGCCTTTCAGCTCTTCTCCAAGCTGGGCATGGGCATCCTGGAGCTTGTTCCTTTCATGCTGCACCTTATGCAGCACCCTCTCGCCGACCTTTAGTTGGCGCGAAGTTCTTACTGTCCGGATCTTGTCCGGCAGCACCTGCAATGTCGTTTTTTAGACTTGCGCAAAGGCCAAACGCTACTTATCTTTCTAAAATACTGCGTTACCAGGAGAGGTCCTTGCGTTTCCTCCTGCGCCAGAACATGCGGCCTCAAGTTGGGCCTTGCACTCTTGCAGCTCCTGAGACAGTTGGGTATTCTTCTCGGTAAGATCCTACGTTTCATATGATCCTTAAATCAGTTAATATAACTACTTTAAGTCTCGGGGCTCTTGGCATATATAACTATTAAATTCTCTTACCCGTATGTCTTTTACATACTGCTCGTGGCTCTGATAAAACCATCTTGAGCAGCACGAAGGTCGCGTCCCCGTGTTAAAGGCATTCAACACCTCGGGGAGAAGCACGCGTCACGAAATACTGTCCGTGGCGCTTGTGATTCAGGGCACTCTCCACCTCGAACTTGGTGGCGGACGATCTGTCGGCATCCTCCGTCGGAGGAATGTCCGGCTCGCGCCTTGCGCTCGCCTCCCCTCGACCAGTGCGGGAGCCCGGCTGGTAGAGGTTGGATTGACAACCTTCACGCCCGCAGATCCGGCGGGCGCTTTTTCCCTATAAAGTCATGAGCACTCAAGCGCTTCCTAGGAGCGTTGCTCTAAATACTGAATTGTGAGCTACACCTTTGCGGCGGCGTTTGATCCGCGCCGCGCTCCTCTTCCGCCTCTTGGTCGAATCGGCCCTTGTTGGTCAGCCACCGCGAGCTCGGCTTCTCGCCCTAAAGGCGCCTCCTGCAGTGCCATCATATCACGGTGGTCGAAATAAGCAAGGAAGGAATAGCGGTGTCGGGGCTTGGCCACAATCACACAGGAAGCGGATATAGTCCGGGATAGTCGGCGTGATGGCGACTAAAGCATTGTCCATGCTGAGCTGGTGGAACACCCGTCGATTAGCTCCACCTTTATGTCGGATCCTCTTGGAGGCGGATCCGGGATCTCTCTGGATCCTCGGGCTGCGAGCCGGACTTAGCATGCCCTCCACGGTCGGCGCAGTTCTGCGTCGAAAGAAGAACACAATATAAGAAACTTAAGTTTGAAAAGGCACGCAGGTCGGACACGCTGAGTGTTAAACACCCAAGGCCGGGATTATTCATGGAAAACCCATTTAACGGGTTCGTCGAAGAAATCCTCCTTCTCCCCTTATACAGGCGGACAAGATCGTCACGGATCTTGGCGAATCCGACCCTTCTGCGGCCATGGCGGGTGGCATCGTCCTCCCGTTGAAATCCCACATGGGGTGGCCTGTATTGTAGTGGCTGCACCCCGCGTAATGCATGTTGCCATGATTCCAATCATGGTCAACCCGGCATGGGCGATAACCTTATTGGCCCATCAAATAATGGGCGCTCTTGTCTTCCTCCGGATGGGGGCTCATGGGCGCCAACTAAGGCGTTTCTTGAGAGGAGCATTGCTGAACTCCGGAGGCCGATCCGAACAGGGTCGGGCAGCGGGCGTCTTCTATATAAAACCATTCCGAAGGCAGTCTTGGGCGCCTTCTTAGGGGTTCGGATGGATATCCGGTCCGGCAATCGCCATATTTGGCGCCGCCCACTTGATATATGGACCCCTCGTGAGAGCGGGGTACAAGCAGAACAACCTCTTCCAGGCGAAGTGGGGCTCGGCCTTGGAGAAAAGCTTCGCAAAGAGCTACATAACCCGCAATATGCAGGATTGAGGCGGGCGTGAGGTGATGAAGCTGGAGTCCGTAGAACTCCGGGGCCCAGCGGAGGAATGGATGTCAGAAATCCGAGCCCCTTATCGGATAGGGGACGAAGCATACCGCTCCCTTTGTTGGGATTTGGGGTAACCTCCGCTTGCTTCCCACCTTTGTAGGTGGCCAGCCCGCTCGAACCGGAACCATGAAGGCGGAGGAGATATCCCCCATTTGGAGCTTCACCAGCTCGTTGTGCGGAACAGAGCATCTCCTCCAATCTCTGGCAAAGGGCGGGGCGCGAGAAGAGGAGCAGCGTTGATAGTCCATGATGGAATGGATTCTTGGTCGAAAGCGCTCCGATGAGTATTTGCGAGAGGAAGATGGTGATTTGGATCTGGATTCTTGCCTCCCTTATAGGCAGATTATTACGCACAACTAGGGGTAAAACATAAAAGACACCACGGCTTTTCACATTCATGCGACGCGTGGAAGAAAGCCATTATTGGGCGTGGAAGCCAAGGCAGCGCAACATTGATGAGGAAGCTGGACACTGTTAAGCGGTACATAGAACTTGAAGGAGAACCGCCTTGCAGCGCCAAGACTACACACGCTGGACTTATCGTCATTGAAGCCTGGTTAAGGAGCTCTTGAGGAGTCCCGGATTAGGGGTGTCCGGATAGCGCGACTATATCGGCGGACTATCGGGCGGACTATCATCATCATCCGGACTCCAAGACTATGAAGATACAAGATTGAAGACTTCTCCCCATGTCGGAAGGACTTTCCTTGGCGTGGAAGGCAAGCTTGGCGATCTGGATATGTAGATCTCCTACCATTGTAACCGACTCTATGTAACCCTAGCCCTCTCCGGTGTCTATATAAACCGGATGGCTTTAGTCCGTGGGAGGACATCATCAACAACCCTTACAATCATACCATAGGCTAGCTTCTAGGGTTTAGCCTCCTTGATCTCGTGGTAGATCCACTCTTGTAAACATCCACAATATCAATATCAATCGAGCAGGGGCGTGGGGTTTTACCTCCATCAAGAGGGCCGAACACAGGTAAAACATCGTGTCCCTTGTCTCCTGTTACCATCCGCCTAGGCGCACAGTTCGGGACCCCCTACCGAGATCCGCGGTTTGACACCTACACCCCACCGTGGGGTGGTGGCGCAGCCAGTCCACCAGAACCGTGAGTTACGTCGAGTCCTTCTTCTCCAGCGGGCGGGGCGGGGCAACCACCGCCGCCCGGCCCGTCTTCAACTTTCGCCGGTGTTGGAGTAGCTTTGGAGCCAGCAGACGCATGGAGCCCGTCTGCGAGCCGCCTGGGCCTAAGATGGAAGTTGTGTGCGGGAGGGTGAGGCCCGAGGCGGCGAAGCCAGGGAGCTCGCCACTCGCTCCAAAGACCGTCGTGGCGCTCACCGGCAGCCTGCACTGCAGCAGCTCTTGGGCCACCGTGGCGCGACCCTCGAGTTCGCTTTGCTCGGCGGGTGTACGGTGATGTGGTCGCGGCGTGATTGGAGGCCCTTGCTGCCGATCGCGCTGCCGCGGCGTGAAAGTCGTCGAAGCCTGTCCGCGCCGCCCGCGGCTGCGCAGCCCTGCGGACCTCGAGCTGCACAGGCCCGGGTCGCCGAGGCGGCGGCTCTGCGTGGGCGGGCCACGCCGCCCAGGATCTGGGTTGCCAGCTTGGTGGCGGACATGGTGATGATGATGTGACGGGACACGAGGTGGCGGAAGCGCGATTCCGGCGCACCCTACAGGCGCGCCAAATGTCGGATTCGGGTTCGGCAGACCCTTGAGGTTGAATACCGGGGGTGCTGCGAAGATCCAACCCTCCACCGTCTCGTACCTCGCCCGAATCGCGGGGACCTAAACTACTAAACAGAACAGCACAAGAGACACGAGATTTATACTAGTTAAGACCACCGTTTTGGTGTAATACCCTACTCTAGTTTGTGGTGTGGTGGATTGCCTCTTGGGCTGATGAGGAGCGATCTGGGGAAGAACAGCCTCATGAAGGTCTGTTCTTGGTGGGTGTGATGAACTGCTAGGTGGTGTTCATTGCCTAGCTCTGGTTCCTTGGTGAGATTACGATCTCATACAGGGGCGATCCCCCTACCATGGAGATGGCTACTCCTATTTATAGGCGAAGGCCTGGGCCTCTTCCCAAATATTGAGTGGGGAGGCGCCAACAATTAGCCATTTTGAAGGGGAACAGCGGTACACTTATCGACTAAAGTTGGTCCTCGCTTTGCCAAAGGCTCTGTGATGGCCTTTGCTTGGGCTCCACGATGACCCCTTCCGGCCGTTGGGGCTGGTCTTGGTCTTGTTGCACAAGCGGATGCCTTTGCTTGATGCCCTCGCTGCGCTTGCTCCCTTTGCACCAAAGGGGAAAGGAGGGCGCTGCTGCTGGCTTGCGCCCGACCGGGCGCCCTCGGTCGTCTGGCTTGCGTCCACGGGCACCTCGCGAGTACCCTGCCTTGAACTCTCCGCCTCCTCATGAGCCCGGCCTGACGAGGCCGTGCACATGGAAGCTCCTTGTCGTCCGCCCAGCAATCTGGCCCCTCGCGAGGTCTTGAGCTTGTGTAGATGAAGATGGGCCGTCCTGGGCCTCCTTTGAGCCACGCCCGCGGCGCAGCAGAGCAAGTCTGGGACCCCGTTCCCGAGCGCCGACAATTCTGCTTGAATCGACGGATTTCACACGCGTCGGGAACTCCTTGAGTTCCGTGACCTCCTCTTGGCCTTCTTCTCGGCACCGGGGTGCAGCTCAACAACCCCATCAATCGGGCGTCCGCTGGTCTTTCGCAAAGGCCGGACAGTTAATCTGTCCGGACGTCTTCAGCCAGTCCTGCCAAAATTTAGGGAGTTTTAGATCCCACGTAGAGTCAATCTATGAAAAAAGAGTCCCATAAAGGGTAAAATAACTTACCTCGCCGGCTTGACGCTGCGAGCTGTATCCGCGATCTTTGGTAGCGGGTGATGGGGCTTCGGCGCCCTTGAACAGCACCTTCCAGGCGTCTTCGTACGTAGTGTTGAAGAGCCGGCTCAAGGTTCGGTGTTGTGCCGGATCGAACTCCCACAGATTAAAGGCCCGTTGTTGGCATGGGAGAATCTGGCGGATGAGCATCACCTGGATTACGTCGACAAGCCTAAGATTCTTGGCCACCAGGTTTCGGACGCATGTTTGAAGTCCGGATGTCTCGTCCTAATTCCCCCATGTCAGGCCAGTCTCTTTCCATGACGAGAGCCGTGTGGGGAAGCCAGATCTGAATTCGGGGGCCGCCGCCTATTCGGTGTCGCGGGGCTCGGTGATGTAGAACCACCCCGATTGCCACCCTTTATTGTCTCCACGAAAGCGCCTTGAGCCATGGGACTTTGGCCATCTTGCCAACCATGGCGCCTCCGCCTCTGGCTTGCGGCGCCCACTACCTTCGGCCGGACGTTGAAGATCTTTAGCCATAAGGCGAAGTGGGGCTGGATGCGAGAGGATAGCCTCGCACTCGACGATAAACACCGAGATGTTGAGGATGAAATTCGGGGCCAGGTCGTGGAAGTCCAGGCCGTAGTAGAACATGAGCCCTCGGACAAATGGGTGAAGTGGAAAACCTAGTCCGCGGAGGAAGTGGGGGAGAAACACCACCCTCTCATGGGGCCCAGGGGTCGGAATAAGCTGCCCCTCGTCGGGAAGCCTGTGCGCGATGTTGTCGGACAAGTATCCGGCCTCCCGCAGTCTTGTGATGTGCCCCTCCGTGACGGAGGAGGCCATCCACCTGCCTCCCGCTCCTAACATGGTTGGAGAAAGGTTGAGGTGGGATGTGCGGACTTGGGCGCTGGAGCTCGAGTGCGCAAAAAAGGAGGAGGAAGGCGTAGGTGAAAAGGTGGATCCTTATCCCCTTATATGGACGGACGAAGCTATGCGTCTCCCACCAGCCTGGTAAAACTCGCTTATTTCCCAGGCGCCGTTATCAATGGCGCAGATGGGTTACCCACGTCCGTATTGATGAGAACCCTGGAATAAGGGGGCACGATCTATGCTTTGATAAGACGTGCCAAGAAACCGCCTCCGCTAAGCCGAGGTGGAACAAAGAAAAGCGATTCATATAAAGGCCTGGCCGTGGTGTGATGTCACGCCGCGAGATACGTCAGCAGATCCATGCAAAATTATTCTCTCTCGGTGTTATGTGGAACTTGTTTTGCGAGCGGACACTATCCTTGTGTTCAAAACCTTCTATGAAGTATTCGGAAGAGGAACCCGCCTTGCAATGCCAAGACAATATCGCGCGCGGACTCGTCATCATTGAAGCCTGGTTCAGGAGCTCTTGAGGAGTCCGGACTAGGGGTGTCCGGATAGCGGACTATCGTCACGGCGGACTCAAGACAATGAAGATACAAGATTGAAGACTTCGTCCGTGTCCGGATGGGACTTTCCTTGGCGTGGAAGGCAAGCTTGGCGATATGGATATGTAGATCTCCTACCATTGTAACCGACTCTGTGTAACCTAACCTATCCGGTGTCTATATAAACCGGAGGGTTTTAGTCCGTAGGACGAACAACAATCATATCATAGGCTAGCTTCTAGGGTTTAGCCTCCTTGATCTCGTGGTAGATCTACTCTTGTACTACCCATATCATCAATATTAATCAAGCAGGAGTAGGGTATTACCTCCATCGAGAGGGCCCGAACCTGGGTAAAAACATCGTGTCCCTTGTCTCCTGTTACCATCCGCCTAGACGCACAGTTCGGGACCCCCTACCCGAGATCTGCCGGTTTTGACACCGACAAGGGTGACATAGGATCACCTTGCCGTAGTCCACACGTGGGAATGAAATAGGGCAGTTGTTCACCATTCACCCATACCGAGAAACGAACCGAAGTGACACACTTCATGATCAATCTCACCAAAGTTGATGCCAAAGCCAAATTTAAGGAGGATAGCTTCGAGGTAGCTCCATTCCAGCCTATCATAGGCTTTCATCATGTCTAACTTAACCGCACATGCAAAGTTCTTCCCCTTCTTCCTCCGCTTCATGGAATGCACACTTTCGAAAGCAACCAATATATTGTCAGTGATGAGGCGACCGGGAATGAAAGCACTTTGCTCTTGGCTAATTATCGCATCCATAAAATCTCTGAGTTTGTTTGTAATAGCTTTAGCCGCTATTTTGTACAAGACTGGGCATGGAGAAATCGGACGGAATTGAGTAATATTATGGGTATTGCGTACCTTCGGTATAACTGTTATAGACGTATCATTCAAACCCAAAGGCAGATCCCCTCCATTAAGGAATCCAAGAATATCACTTGTTATATCATGACGTAATAACTCCCGGTGCTTCTGGAAAAAAAAACCCGTCGTGAAGCCATCGACACCAGGTGCCTCTGATGGCGCCATCTGAAAAAGAGCCTTATGCACATCTTCCGGAGTAAAAAGTCCATCAAGAACCGAGTTCATCTACGGGGTGATCTGTACAGGCACATGCGATAACACCTCAGTCGCGTCCGTCAATCCTCGCGAGGTGTAGAGTTGCTGATAGAAGTTCTGTATCTCAGCTTTGTCTTCGTTTCCATCAGCACAAACCGACCCATCCAACCACTAAGCTCCGCCACTATGAGTTCTAAGGATGGACGCCCACCTTGTCAATACGGTTATTGTATACTAATTTTCTTTCACCTAGACCCTCTACTTAATATTTTCTTCACAGAACATCAAGCAATACCTTTACTTTGCTCTCTGCCTTTGTTGCGGCTCGGATGGATTATGAGTTCTAAGGATGGACGCCCACCTTGTCAGACACTGCGCAACCTGCCGCCTCCCCGGGGTCGTAGCTGTATACTTTTGTATTTCTTTTTGTCAAACTCACAAAAAAAGTGCAGCTGAGAGGATCGATCCGATGACCTCTATGTACGAAAGGAAAGAACGCAAACCAGTAGGCTATCCCATCGGTTGTGATATACATACTTTTTTACTTATTTTATTTGTTCTATAATTCCGTGGTTTTTCTCTCCTACCGTTTTTATTCTATTTTTCTGCTTTTTTCTTTCTTTATCCTTTTGCTTTTTCCTAAATGCCTGATTCCTTCAAATTCATCAACTTTTTAAAACCGATGAAGCTTTTTTTCGAAATCCATGAACTTTTACTCAAGTTCGTGAACCTTTTTTCAAAATTGATGATTTTTTTTCTAATGTGTGAACTTTTTAAAAATCAATGAACATTTTCCAAATTGGATGAACTTTGCCAAATCCGTGGTCCCAAGTACCAGGTGGCGCGAGCTGCAGACGATGACGGGAGGGATCCCTAGACGCCTCCCAGAGCCCTGCCGTCCGCTCCTCCCCTGTCGCTACCAGAGGGCGTGACCGGGTGAAGCCTGGCCAGCGCACGGCGGCAGCAGGGCTCCTTCACCCCCTCGTGCGTGGATCCGATGCAGGATGGATCTGTCGGGCAAGGGCACAAATATTTGACATATATCCCAAGTTTCAATTTTGTCATGCCAACTAGCGAGTAAACAAAGATACACAATTGTAGATCCATGATGAACAACACGTTCCTAGGGGAGAAGGAAGGAGGGGGGCGCCGCCCCCTCCTAGTCCAATTTGGACCAGCCCATGGGGGGGCGCGCATCCACCCCTTGAGGCCCTTCTCTCCTTTCCCCTAAAGCCCATTAAGGCCCATTACTCTCCCGGGGGGTTCCAGTAACCTCCCGGTACTCCGGAAAATACCCGAAACAAATCGGAACCATTCCGGTGTCCGAATATAACCTTCCAATATATCGATCTTTACCTCTCGACCATTTCGAGACTCCTTGCCACGTCCGTAATCTCATCCGGGACTCCGAAAAAACTTTGGTCATCAAATCACATAACTCACAATACAAATCGTCATCGAACGTTAAGCATGTGGACCCTACGGGTTCGAGAACTATGTAGACATGACCGAGACACATCTCCGATTAATAACCAATAGCGGAACCTGGATGCTCATATTGGCTCCTAAATATTCTACGAAGATCTTTATCGGTCAAACCGCAAAACAACATATGTTGTTCCCTTTGTCATCGGTATGTTACTTGCCCGAGATTCGATCGTCGGTATCATCATACATAGTTCAATCCCGTTACCGGCAAATCTCTTTACTCGTTTCATAATGCGTCATCCCGTAACTAACTCATTATTCACATTGCTTGCAAGGCTTACAGTGATGTGCATTACCGAGAGCGCCCAGAGACACCTCTTCCGAGACACAGAGTGATAAATCCTAATCTCGATCTATGCCAACTCAACAAACACCATCGGAGACACCTGTAGAGCATATTTATAATCACCCAGTTACGTTGTGACGTTTGATAGCACACAAAGTGTTCCTCCGGTATTCGGAAGTTGCATAATCTCATAGTTAGAGGAACATGTATAAGTCATGAAGAAAGCAATAGCAATAAAACTAAACGATCATTATGCTAAGATAACAGATGGGTCTTGTCCATCACATCATTCTCTAATGATGTGATCCCGTTCATCAAATGACAACACATGTCCATGGCTAGTAAACTTAACCATCTTTGACTAACGAGCTAGTCAAGTAGAGGCATACTAGGGACACTCTGTTTGTCTATGTATTCACACATGTACTAAGTTTCCGGTTAATACAATTCTAGCATGAATAATAAACATTTATCATGACATAAGGAAATATAAATAACAACTTTATTATTGCCTCTAGGGCATATTTCCTTCAGTCTCCCACTTGCAATAGAGTCAATAATCTAGATTACATAGTAATGATTCTAACACCCATGGAGTCTTGGTGTTGATCATCTTTTGCTCGTGAGAGAGGCTTAGTCAGCGGGTCTGCAACATTCAGATCCGTATGTATCTTGCAAATCTCTATGTCTCCCTCCTTGACTTGATCGCGGATGGAATTGAAGCGTCGATGTGTTTGGTTCTCTTGTGAAATCTGGATTCCTTCGCCAAGGCAATTGCTCCTGTATTGTCACAAAAGATTTTCATTAGACCCGATGCACTAGGTATTACACCTAGATCGGATATGAACTCCTCCATCTAGACTCCTTCATTTGCTGCTTCCGAAGCAGCTATGCACTCCGCTTCACACGTAGATCCCGCCACAATGCTCTGCTTGGAACTACACCAACTGACAGCTCCACCATTCAATATAAATAAGTATCCGGTTTGTGACTTAGAGTCATTTGGATCAGTGTCAAAGCTTGCATCGACGTAACCATTTACGACGAGCTCTTTGTCACCCCCATAAACCAGAAACATATCCTTAGTCCTTTTCAGGTATTTCAGGATGTTCTTAACCGCTATCCACTGATCCACTCCTGGATTACTTTGGTGCCTCCGTGCTAAACTAATAGCAAGGCACACATCACGTCTGGTACATAGCATTGCATACATGATAGAACCTATGGCTAAGGCATAGGGAATGACTTTCATTCTCTCTATCTTCTGCAGTGGTCGGGCATTGAGTCTGACTCAACTTCACACCATGTAACATAGGCAAGAGCCCTTTCTTTGACTGATCCATTTTGAACTTCTTCAAAACTTTGTCAAGGTATGTGGTGAAAGTCCAATTAAGCGTCTTGATCTATCTCTATAGATCTTGATGACCTATATATAAGCAGCTTCACCGAGGTTTTTCATTGAAAAAATCTTATTCAAGTATCTTTTTATGCTATTCAGAAATTCAGTATCATTTCCGATCAACAATATGTCATCCACATATAATATCAGAAATGCTACAGAGCTCCCACTCACTTTCTTGTAAATACATGCTTCTCCAAAAGTCATGTAAAACCATATGCTTTGATCACACTATCAAAGCGTATATTCAACTCCGAGAGGCTTGCACCAGTCCATAAATGGATCATTGGAGCTTGCACACTTTGTTAGCACCTTTTGGATCGACAAAACCTTCGGTTGCATCATATACAACTCTTCTTTAAGATATCCATTAAGGAATGCAGTTTTGACATCCATTTGCCAAATTTCAAAATCATAAAATGCGGCAATTGCTAACATGATTCGGACTGACTTAAGCATCGCTACGGGTGAGAAGGTCTCATCGTAGTCAACTCCTTGAACTTGTCGAAAACCTTTCGCAACAAGTCGAGCTTTGTAGACAGTAACATTACGTCAGCGTTACTCTTCTTCTAGAAGATCCATTTATTCTCGATGGCTTGCCGATCATCGGGCAAGTCAACCAAAGTCCACACTTTGTTCTCATACATGGATCACATCTCGGATTTCATGGCCTCAAGCCATTTCACAGAATTTGGGCTCATCATCGCTTCCACATAGTTCGTAGGTTCGTCATGGTCAAGTAACATGACTTCCAGAACAGGACTGCAGTACCACTCTAGTGCGGATCTTACTCTGGTTGACCTACGAGGTTCAGTAGTAACTTAATCTGAAGCTTCATGATCATCATCATTAGCTTCCTCACTGATTGGTGTAGGAATCACTGGAACTGATTTCTATGATTAACTACTTTCCAATTTGGGAGAAGGTACAATTACCTCATCAAGTTCTACTTTCCTCCCACTCACGTCTTTCGAGAGAAAGTCCTTCTCTAGAAAGGATCCATTCTTTAGCAACAAAGATCTTGCCTTAGGATCTGTGATAGAAGGTATACCCAACAGTTTCTTTTGGGTATCCTATGAAAACGCACTTCTCCGATTTGGGTTCGAGCTTATCAGGCTGAAGCTTTTTCACATAAGCATCACAACCCCAAACTTTAAGAAACGACAGCTTGGGTTTCTTGCCAAACCATAGTTCATACGGTGTCATCTCAACAGATTTAGATGATGCCCTCTTTAACGTGAAAACAACCGTCTCTAAAGCATAACCCCAAAACGATAGTGGTAAATCGATAAGAGACATCATAGATCGCACCATATCTAATAAAGTACGGTTACGACATTAGGACACACCATTACGCTGTGGTGTTCCAGGTGGCGTGAGTTGCGAAACTATTCCACATTATTTCAAATGAAGACCAAACTCACAACTCAAATATTCACCTCCATGATCAGATCGTAGAAACTTTATTTTCTTGTTACGATGATTTTCCACTTCACTCTGAAATTCTTTGAACTTTTCAAATGTTTCAGACTTATGTTTCATCAAGTAGATATACCCATATCTGCTCAAATCATCCGTGAAGGTCAGAAAATAACGATACCCGCCGCGAGCCTCAACACTCATTGGACCTCATATATCAGTATGTATTATTTCCAATAAGTCAGTTGCTCGCTCCATTGTTCCGGAGAACGGAGCCTTAGTCATCTTGCCCATGAGGCAAGGTTAGCAAGCATCAAGTGATTCCAAAAGTCCATTAGCATGGAGATTCTTCATGCGCTTTACACCAATATGACCTAAACGGCAGTGCCACAAATAAGTTGCACTATCATTATTAACCTTGCATCTTTTGGCTTCAATATTATGAATATGTGTATCACTACAATCGAGATTCAACAAAAATAGACCACTCATCAAGAGTGCATAACCATAAAAGATATTACTCATATAAATAGAACAACCATTATTCTCTGATTTAAATGAATAACTGTCTCGCATCAAATAAGATCCAGATATAATGTTCATGCTTAACGCTGGCACCAAATAACAATTATTCAAGTCTAAAACTAATCCCGAAGGTAGATGTAGAGGTAGCGTGCCGACGGCGATCACATTGACTTTGGAACCATTTCCCACGCGCACCGTCACCTCGTCCTTAGCCAATCTTTGTTCAATCCGTAGCCCCTGTTTCGAGTTGCAAATATGAGCAACAGAACCCGTATCAAATACCCAGGCGCCACTACGAGTATTAGTAAGGTACACATCAATAACATGTATCAAATATACCTTTCACTTTGCCATCCTTCTTATCCGCCAAATACTTGGGGCAGTTCCGCTTCCAGTGACCAGTCCCTTTGCAGCAGAAGCACTCAGTCTCAGGCTTAGGTCCAGACTAGGGCTTCTTCACTTGAGCAGAAACTTGCTTGCCGTTCTTCTTGAAGTTCCCCTTCTTCCCTTTGCCCTTTTTCTTGAAACTAGTGGTCTTGTTAACCATCAACACATGATGCTCCTTCTTGATTTCTACCTCCGCAGCCTTTAGTATCGCGAAGAGCTCGGGAATTGTCTTATCCATTCCTTGCATATTATATTTCATCACAAAACTTTTGTAGCTTGGTGGCGGTGATTGAAGAACTCTGTCAATGACACTATCATCAGGAAGAATAACTCCCAGTTGAGTCAAGTGGTTGTGGTACCCAGACATTCTGAGTATATGTTCACTGACAGAACTATTCTCCTCCATCTTGCAGCTATAGAACTTATTGGAGACTTCATATCTCTCAATTGAGGCATTTGCTTGAAATATTAACTTCAAATCCTGGAAAATCTCATATGCTCCATGACGTTCAAAACGTCGTTGAAGTCCCGATTCTAAGCCGTAAAGCATGGCACACTGAACTATCGAGTAGTCATCAGCTTTGCTCTGCCAGACGTTCATAACGTCCGGTGTTGCTCCTGCAGCGGGTCTTGCACCTAGCGGTGCTTCCAGGACGTAATTCTTCTGTGTAGCAATGAGGATAATCCTCAAGTTATGGACCCAGTCCGTGTAGTTGCTACCATCATCTTTCAACTTAGCTTTCTCTAGGAACGCATTAAAATTCAAAGGAACAGTAGCACGGGCCATTGATCTACAACAACATAAACATGCAAAATACTATCAGGTACTAAGTTCATGATAAATTAAAGTTCAATTAATCATATTACTTAAGAACTCCCACCTAGATAGACATCCCTCCAGTCATCTAAATGATCACGTGATCCATATCAACTAAACCTTGTCTGATCATCATGTGAGATGGAGTAGTTTTCAATGGTGAACATCACTATGTTGATCATATCTACTATATAATTCACATTCGATCTTTCGATCTCAGTGTTCCAAGGCCATATCTGCATATGCTAGGCTCGTCAAGTTTAACCCGAGTATTCTGCACATGCAAAACTGGCTTGCACCCACTATATGTGAACGTAGAGCTTATCACACCCGATCACCACGTGGTGTCTTGGCATGACGAACTGTAGCAATGGTGCATCCTCTGGGAGAACACTTATACCTTGAAATTTAGTTAGAGATCATCTTATAATGCTACCACCGTACTAAGCAAAATAAGATGCATAAAGGATAAACATCACATGCAATCAAAATATGTGACATGATATGGCCATCATCATCTTATGCCTTTGATCTCCATCTCCAAAGCACCGTCATGATCTCCATCGTCACCAGCATGACACCTTGATCTCCATCATAGCATCATTGTTGTCTCGCCAACTATTGCTTCTACGACTATCGCTACCTCTTAGTGATAATGTAAAGCAATTACATGGCGATTGCATTTCATACAATAAAGCGACAACCATAAGGCTCCTGCCAGTTGTCGATAACTTTTTCAAAACATGATCATCTCATACAACAATTTATATATCATCACGTCTTGACCATATCACATCACAACATGCCCTGCAAAAACAAGTTAGACATCCTCTACTTTGTTATTGCAAGTTTTACGTGGCTGCTACGGGCTTCTAGCAAGAACCATTCTTACCTGCGCATCAAAACCAGAACGATTTTTCATCCAGTGTGCTGTTTTAACCTTCAACAAGGACCGGACGTAGTCAAACTTGATTCAACTAAAGTTGGAGAAATAGACACCCGCTAGCCACCTGTGTGCGAAGCACGTCGGTAGAACCAGTCTCATGAACCCGGTCATGTAATATCGGTCCGGGCTGCTTCATCCAACAATACCGCCGAATCAAAGTAAGACGTTGCTGGTAAGCAGTATGACTATTATCGCCCACAACTCTTTGTGTCCTACTCGTGCATAACATCTACGCATAGACCTGGCTCGGATGCCACAGTTGGGGAATGTAGTATTTCAAAAAAAATCCTACGATCACGCAAGATCTATCTAGGAGAAGCATAGCAACGAGCGGGGAGAGTGTGTCCACATACCCTCGTAGACTGAAAGCGGAAGCGTTTAGTAATGCGGTTGATGTACTCGAACGTCTTCGTGATCCAAATGATCCAAGCACCGAATGTACGGTGCCTCTATGTTCAGCACACGTTTAGCACGATGACATCCCTCGAGCTCTTGATCCAGTTGAGTACGAGGGATAGTTCCGTCAACACGATGGCGTGGCGACGGTGATGATGAAGCTATTGTTGGAGATATGCCCTAGAGGCAATCATGTATGATGATATTTCCTATGTGTTTATGAATAAAGATAGTCCTTGGACATTATCAATGATGTGTATCAGCAAGTACGTGACTTGTTTGTGGGACTATGCATTGTATGATGACTGTCCTAAAAGGTCCCTAGTCGAAAGGGCTGTGTGGACGCCATGGCCGACTAGACTAGCATATGACACGGTCGATGGCTTGGTCTCACTAGCCATGGAGCATTGGATGCTAACGGATAATGTGGACTTGGAAAGGTCTGGTCGATTCGATGTAGTCGATCCGAGTCGAGATAAGGTCCGAGTCGGACAGACCCAACTATGAGGCAGCGATATGTCATCTGTGAGTCTCTAGTACAACATCGTTCTATGTCCTAAGACCTGAGTGGCGCATGTACTCGGGATGGTGACAGACTTGCTTTGGGCCGACCAAACGCTACTCTGTGGATGGGTAGTTACAAAGGTAGGTTTCGGGTTTGTCCATCCCATGCTTTGCGAGACATGGTCGAGCAAGATGGGATTGCCCCTCCGATCGGGAGAGATATACTCTGGGCCCCTCGTGTGATCCGACCAGGATAAGCATGGCCATGCGACAAGGATTATGAGATAATCCGGTTTGTGGTCGGTATCACTGGAACAAGAAAGAGGTCGGGCTAGCACAAGGATGACAGTCTCGCCTTGAGCCCAACAACATATATCGTGTGGCAAAGGGAACAGAAGTGTGACACGTTGTACAGGTTCGCCTAACCAGCTTCATAGTCTGCTTGGTGGTCGGCACGCCTTGCTAGAGGCCGCTACCAGCCATGCAGGTCAGAGGTGATCCGAACTATGACCAAGCTGACTTGAACCTAAGGGGTCGCCGCTTAAGGGAAGGAACCTACGAGGTCGGTTCGTTGGACACTGGTCGGATGTGATCCGAACTGGACTAGGAACGTGACCGAGTAGACTTTGGGCATTAGGGTCCGTGCAAGGCCTAAGTGTTGAGCCCACGACGGACGCCTATATAAAGTGGAGGTGCGGCACACTCATGTGGTGGATCGCTTCGGCGCTGCGACTAGGGTTTGCATGTGTCGTGAATAGCCACCTCCACTCGCTGCCGACTGTGTGATCGGACCTAGCAGTCCGCCGCATGGTGTTCCTTCTACACGCGCGGATACCGTTAGAGGCGGTGCACTTGCGCCGTTCGGGCGAACTTGTACGTGGGATCGGACGACCGGTTGTTCGAGGGACATCGGACGAGGAGGAGACGATCCACACGGATGCGCTGCCCCAACTCTTCTTCCACTGCACGGCACTGCGCGTCTAGTGGTAACAAACTGTGATCCATGTCCCGTAGCATGTTCCTGGATGTTCTACGCGTAGGAATTTTTTTTTAATTTGCAGTCGACGCACCCTACCGTAGAACCCAACAGTGGTATCAGAGCCTCTGCTATAGGATTTGGATTCAGATCGTATGCATATTAGATATGCGGAGGCGCCAGATGAGATCTGTTATCCTTGAAGAGATCGGATGTGTGCACGGTTGATGTGATCTGCACATGGGGATCGTTGAGGCTATGTTTTCTGTCAATCGGGATCGATGAGGTCGTGACACGATCTACCCCTACCGGTCGGTTATCCGCCATCGGGGTTAACAGTGAAACGTAAATCCGAATCGGATTTGCGATGATCGATAAGATCGGTCAGATCAGAGAATTCCGGGACCGCCGTGTGCGTAGCGAGTGTATTTCGTACCCGACACACAAACCGGTAGAATGCGATTCTATGCATAACTTCGTTTTGCAGGTTTAATGTGAATAGTATGGCTCATGTGTATGTGATGCATGTGTGTAATTTATACGTGGCATGCGTGTCATGTTTGTCAGCCGGCAGGAGCCAAAGTGCTGTCATTATATTGTATAACGACCTGCGTGTCGACTTGTGACTCTATGTAAATTCATTACTAGTTGTAGTAGTTGGATAATAGAGATCAGGTTGGCGGCTTGGCGTCCGGCGTGACAAACAAGATGGAGTTAAGTAGATGGTCATCGGAGTCGGAGCCGACCTGAAAGAACGTCCATGAAGGAGCCATACTATTTCAGAATATGTGTTCATTTGTGATTGTTATGCTTCTTTGTTTCTATGCATGTTAGAATGGTAGAATGATCCCTGATGAATATCAAGCGAATTGCCATCCCCGATGTTGCACCTTCTCACGTCAAGTACGTCTAGTAGTGGGCTCATAAAATTGGGGTGCTGCTGGGTGTCCTTGAACTGAAGGGTTCGTGTCGGACACGGACATGCACTACATCAGGTTAACTTGACAAGGCTATCAAAACGGTTTTGGGCCTTGTGGCAAAGAAGGTTGGGAGCCGGGGTATGAGATACCTTCTGTAACACCCCGGAAGTAACTTTCCATATTTGTAACTCCAACTCTTGCCATTTTCGGCATTGTGATATGATATTCCCTCCGTGGTTGGGTTTTCTTCATTTTGCATTTTGTCCATGTCATGCATTTTATATCATGTCATCATGTGCATCGCATTTGCATACGTGTTCGTCTCATGATTCCGAGCATTTTTCCGTTGTCCGTTTTGCAATCCGGCACTCCTATCTCCCCGGCGGTCCCTTTTACGTTTTTCCGTGTGCGGGTACTAAACCTTCTCGGAATGGACGAGGTTTGACTAGTGGCCTTGGTATACCACCCGTAGACCACGGTCAAGTTTGGTCATTTGGAGCTCGTTTGGTACTCCAACGGTTAACCGCACTCTCGCAAAGGCCTCTTTTAAGTTGCAGCCCAACACCCTTCAAAACAGCCCAATAACCGATCTAAGTCACTTCCATGCTCTCCGTCGTTCGATCACGATCGTGTGGGCGAAAACTACACCTCATTTGGACTCTCCTAGCTCCCTCTATGCCTATTTAAGCAAACCCCTCCAAATCTCGGTCTAACCCTAGCCTTCCCTACCTCGCGCCGGACGAAGCGTCCGCTCCGCCCGGACATCCGCCCCACCAGCCGCCGCCCTCAGCCCACTCGGGCGCGACACGTGCCCGCCGCCGCCGCCACCATGGGCCCATGAGGCCCCGAGGCCCGGCCCGCCGCCCGGCCGATCCGGTCGACTCCGCCGCCTCCGCCTCCCGCCCGCGCCCGGCCGCCGCCGCCACGCCTCCGCCGCCACCGGCGCGCCCGCCTCCTCCGCCGCCTCGCCACCGACCAGCCCGGCCCCGCCGCCGCCGCCACCGGCAGCGCGTCGCCGCCGACCTCGCGTCTCCCCGCCGCCCGCGCCTCCGCGGACCGCCGCCAGCCCGCGACCCGCCGCCGCCGTCGCCTCCTCCGGCCGGCCCCGGCCGCCCCTCCGCCGCCGCCTCTCCCTCCGGCCACCGGAGCTGACCGCCCGCCGCCGCCGTCCTCGATCCGGATCGGATCCGGATCGGGACCGAGCTCCCGTTGACCTCTCTCCCCCTCACTTTTTCTACTAAGTCTTTTATATCATTGATATTTCGTGGCATTTTCATCGTAGTGTAACTCTGTCATCGTAGCTCCATTTTGCGCGTATAATATGTCAAAATGTTCGCCTCGAAGAGTAGATCATTTCATCTCATTGCATCATTTTCATTTAAGCTCATCTTGATGGCCGAAATGCTGTTAGAAGAGGGCTATGTGATGTTAGTTTCTGTTTCTTAACAGAACTTGCACTTTTGTTATTTTTGCCATGATTGATGTGTGCATCCTATGAATTTGAGTCCTACATGTGTTTTGTAATATGCCATGCCATCTTTCCAGTGGTGTATGCCATGTATTTTTGTGATTTATGTGGTGACTAGCACAAGCATGCAAAGTAGGTGTCCTGATGTTGCTGTTTTCAGCCCTGTTTAGCTGATATTTTGATGCCATGTTAACTTGATACCGAGAGATCCATGCATATTTTGAGATACTTCAGTAAGGATGTTTTGTAAAACATGTCTTGATCTATCCATCCATGCCTTTGTTTGCAATTATGGAGTGCCATAGCTTGAGTCAATCGAGCTCTACTTTTGCTATCAAATGTTTGCTGGCAGATTGTTTACAGGTTATTCAATTTTGCCTAGGTTGTTGTGGTTGATCCATGTATGCTATGTTATTGTTCTTGCTATTTATGTCTTCTATGCCATGTCTTCTTGATGTATGTATGCTTAGTTTTTCATATAAGGCTCTGTAGTGAGTGCATTGAGCTTGTAAACATGCCTACTTGTTATCAGTTTTCGACATGCCATGTTGCTGAATCTGTTAACGAAACTTTCAATATTGACATGGGTGTTACTATATTTTATGATCCTTTTTGGCTTATGGTCAGTAAGGGACTTTTGTTCTATGCTTTGAGTAGATTCATGCCATGCCTTGTTTTGCTATTTTAAGTTCCTGTAGCATGTAGTTTTGTTGCTCTGAACATTGCAACCTGATGCTGTTTTTGCCATGTCCAGACTGATATTTTGTGCACTTTTGCCATGCTTGTTTGAACCGGTTATGATGTGATTTAGCCGTAGCTCAGTGCTCATCTTTTGTCGAGCATCTTGTGTAGATCACTGCCATATACTTTGTTGGTACGTTTGGGTGCAGTAGCTTAATTTCTTGTTGCTTGCTAAGTGGCATCATGCTGTTAATGGCAGATTTGTGCCATTCTTGTTTTGCTTGTCATTTGCAAACCGTGCATCCGATTCCGGTGATCTTTATATCGATTTCAACGAAATCATCTCATCTTTCAGTGGCATACTTGGTTTGCCAAGTTGATGCCTGGTTCATCATTTACCTTCGGGCCTTTATACGCATTGCATATCACATCCGCATATCATGCCATGTTTTGCATCATGTTGATTGCGCATTGCACCGTGATTTATTGTGGTCCCTTTGTTTGTGTTGTTGCTTTGGGTAGAACCGGAGGCGAGTGCGTGAGCGAGGAACCTGTTGAGAACGCTTACGAGGATCAAGCTTTCGACAACTCGAGAACATTGCGAGCAAGATGACCATACCCTCGAAATCACTTCTATCTTTGCTATGCTAGTTGCTCGCTCTTTTGCTATGCCTATGCTGCGATGCCTACCACTTGCTATATCATGCCACCCATATTGCCATGTCAGCCCTAACCATCCTTTTCCTAGCAAACCGTTGATTGGCTATGTTACCGCTTTGCTCAGCCCTCTTATAGCGTTGCTAGTTGCGGTGAAGTTGAAGTTTGTTCCTTGTTGGAACATGGAGATGTTGTTCCTCTTTGGAACATGTTTACTTGTTGGGGATATCACAATATATATCTGCTATAATTAATGCATCTATATACTTGGTAAAGGGTGGAAGGCTCGGCCTTATGCAGTGTGTTTTGTTCCTCTTGCCACCCTAGTTTCCGTCATACGGTGTTATGTTCCTTGATTTTGCGTTCCTTACGGTTGGGTGATTTATGGGACCCCTTGACAGTTCGCTTTGAATAAGACTCGTCTAGCAAGGCCCAACTTTGGTTTTACCATTTGCCACCTAAGCCTTTTCCCGGGTTTTCGCGAGCCCGAGGTCATCTTATTTAAACCCCGGCCAGTGCTCCTTGAGCGTTGGTCCAAACTAGAGCACCGTCTGGGGACCATTCCTCGGCAACTTGGATTCGTCGGTTCTGACGCTTCGCTTATCCGGTGTGCCACGAGAGCGAGATATGTGCAGCTCCTATCGGGATTTGTCGGCACATTCGGGCGGCTTTGCTGGTCTTGTTTTATTCTGTCGAAATGTCTTGTAGTCCGGGATTCGAGATTGATCGGGTCTTCCGGTAGAAGGAATATCCTTCGTTGACCGTGAGAGCTTATAATGGGCTAAGTTGGGACACCCTGCAGGTAATATCTTTCGAAAGTCGTGCCCTGCGGTTATGAGGCAGATGGGAATTTGTTAATGTCGGTTGTAGAAAACCGAAGTTGACCTCAAATAAAATACACATCAACGCGTGTGTAACCGTGATGGTCTCTTCTCGTGAGTCCGGGAAGTGAACACGATGTTGGAGTTATGTCGGCGTAAGTAGTTCAGGATCACTTCTTGATCGCTACTAGCTTCACGACCGTGCTTTGCTCCTCTTCTCGCTCTCTTTTGCGTTGTAGCCACCATATATGCTAGTAAACTTGCTGCGGCTCCATTTTACAACTCTGTCCTTCCTATTAAGCTTAAATAGTCTTGATCTCGCGGGTGTGAGATTGCTGAGTCCCGTGACTCACGAGATACTTCAAAACAGTTGCAGTTCCGGCGATGCGGTCAGGTGGCGCAACCGAGCTCAAGTGGGAGTTCGACGAGGCGTGGTCGTTACTATGTGTCTTTTCCGATGATCGATAGTGGTGCCCGGTTGGGACGATTCGGGGATCTGTGTAGCATTTGGGGTATCTTCTTTTATTTTGGTTCCGTAGTCGGACCTTGAGTGTACTCTGAATGATGGATGTTTATTTATGTATTGTGTGAAGTGGCGACTGTAAGCCAACTATGTATCCCTTTCCTTATTTATTACATGGGTTGTGTGAAGATTACCTCATTTGCGACATTGCTTTCAATGCGGTTATGCCTCTAAGTCGTGCCTCGACACGTGGGAGATATAGCCGCATCGGGGGCGTTACAAGTTGGTAATCAGAGCCTTCCCGACTTAGGAGCCCCCTACTTGATTGTTTCTTTGGCGTTGTTGAGTCTAGAATGGAAAATGTTTTGAGTCTTAGGATTATATATATCGGAGAGTAGGATTCTTTTTACTCCCGGTCCTTAAATCGCTCTGGTGAGGTCTCTGACGTAGAGTTTTGACTCTTCTCTTCTCAAATTTCACTAAAAAAATTAGGATCACGTGGGTATCTTGGAATCGTTCCGATGGTTTTGTGGCGAGAACATTGTTCTTGGTGCCTCGACATTTAGGGGTTGTGGCGGTGTCCGGGGAGTTGAGCTCCGAGGTGTTGTCGTCACAATTTTATCGTTGCAGATTCGGAATACGAGTTTTACCGACATCGAAATCTCTTTTGTGCGCTTGTTGGTGAGATAATCCCGATAGCCCGATCTTTGGAAAGTCGGGAGTATTGCCATGACTTGTATAACGGATGTTTTTGAAGGTCGAGGTACACGATTTCGAGGATTTCTTGGTTATGTGTTGACGGATGGATCAGCTGGATCTAGGTATTGTTAGTTTGGGTGATATATTTTGTGTCCCTGTATCCCCAACACCAGATTGCATAACCAGAAAGTTTGGGAGTTTATAGGTGGGAATTCTAGTAGCTTACGGGATATTCTTTCCGATGGATGTATGATTTGAGATTGGGTTCAACGTCTAGTGGTCCGCCCATTCACGGTTGATTCTGATGGTCGCGAGGCGTCTTAAAGAATCCTTGGCTATGCTGATTCGGGGGCGTCTTGTTTGTCATTCGTGACGTCCGCTATACATCGTGTCCGTGTGGGCCCCACCACGAACACTTTGGGCGTAAATCTCTATCATGTGTTTGTTCGGCTCATTCTAGAAGCCAATCTTTTGTTTTCGGTTGTGATATTCGATTTGTTTCTAAGATGATGTGTTTTCCATATCTTTATCTAAGTGGCTTCTCACCTTAATGGGCGTGTGATGTTTAACTTTGGAATTCATTCGTTCATTCTTGTTCGAATGTTTATTGTGAAGACTATATGTTGCAATTTCTATCCGTTGATTCTACTTGACTATTTGTCTATCAAAGGTCTAACGGATGTCACCCTCTTCAGATGGCTCCGCCAACGCGCGTCGAATCCGGATCGCAATGATGGGGATCGGTCGAACCCTCCACCTCCACCTCCGCCTCCGGAGGTCCGGCAAGCTATCATGGCAGCCACCAATGCCAATGCTCGAGATGATTTTGCAGCTCTTGCAAGAAGCGTACTCAGGGCAAGGCAATCAAGGAAATCAAGGTCAAGGCAACAATCAGCCGCACTTTGCTACTCTCGGTCGGTTCCTCGCTAATCAGCGAAGTCTTTCGGTTTACGTGTTGAGGCCACGAGCGGCGACGATTGGTTAGTGGACATCTGCAAGCATTTTGATTGTAGCAATGTCGGACACGAGGACTTTGTCAAGTTTGCATCGTTTCAACTCAAGGATCAAGCTGCTGAGTGGTTCCAACAATACAAAGATTCGAGAGGAGGTCGTGTCATTACAGGATGAGTTCCGCCGAGATTTGAGCTCACCATATTCCAAAAGTGTTGTTGAGAGCAAGCGTGAGGAGTTCCGCAATCTCAAGCAGGGCAACATGTCTGTCTATCAATACAATATCCAGTTCGAAGCTCGCTTCGTTTTGCTAAGCAAGGCGTGCACGATGAAAAGAGTATGATCTATCAATTCAGAGGTGGTGCGAGAGAAGATCTGCAATTAGCTCTTGTGCTTTTGAGCGAGATAAGTATGATGAATTCTACAACATGGCACTTAAGCAAGAAGCTGCCCAGCTCAAATGTGAGGCTTCTAAGAAGAGAATCGGGGATGCAGTTCAGTCTTCTTCTTCCTCTCAAGTGGCAGCTAAGCAGCGAAGTTCTACCTTCCTCCTCCTCCGTTCCGTCGGCCTTATCGTGAAAGAACTCAGGTGGCCGTGGATCTTCCCACCCACCCAACCCAAGCTATCGAAACAAGTCTAATTCTCAAGCTCCAAGGTCAAGTGCTCCTTACCACCGTCCGCTCTCTCAAGTGACTTGCAACAAGTGTCGGCGAAAGGTCACTATCGAACAAGTGCTTCAACCAGAGGCGTCTTCCGCCTCCTCCTCTGTGAAATCTTCCAGCAATGCAAAGGTCAAGCATAATCCAAAGCATGCCAAGATCAATATGATGAATGCAGCTCAAGCGGAGGAATCTTCTGATGTGATAATGGGTAATCTTCCAGTTAATGATATTCCTGCAAAAGTCTTATTTGATACTGGTGCATCGCATTGTTTCATGTCAAGATCGTTCTTTGCAAAGAATGATTTTTCTTGGTCTTACCTGGATAAACCTTTGGGTATTATTTCTCCGGCGAAATCAATGAGAGCCAACTCAATAGTTCATGATGTCTCTATCAAGATGGGCGATTATAGATTTCTTTCTAAACCTATTGTCCTTGGTGACTCGGATATTGATCTTATTCTCGGAATGGACTGGCTTTATCAGCACAAAGCTCAGCTTGATTGTGCTGCCAGGGAGATTCAATTGACTCACTCTTCTAATGATGTGATCATCTATGCCGCTCGTGATGAAACCATTCGGTTGTTTTCTCTCAATGAGAAGGGCGAATTGGATGCTATCTCTCGATTCGATCGTTTGTGAGTACCAAGATGTCTTTCGGAAGAGCTTCGGGTATGCCTCCTCATCGGCCGATGGAGTTCAGTTATCGATCTTGAGCACAGCATTTGAACCCGTTTGCAAGCATCCTTACAAGCTTGGACCCGATGAGCTGAAGGAATTGAAGAAGCAGCTCGATGAACAAGAGCGTCTGGGTTTGATCGGACCGAGTTCATCTCCTTGGGGTTGTGGTGTTCTTTTGTCCGGAAGAAGGATGGCGCGGACCGACTTTGCGTCGATTACCGTCCATTGAATAAGAAGACAATCAAGAACAAGTATCCACTTCCCAACATCAATGAGCTTTTCGAGCAACTCAAAGGTGCTAAAGTGTTCTCCAAGCTTGACCTTCATTATGGGGTATCATCAGATTCGCATTCATGAACAAGATATTCCCAAGACAGCATTCGAACAAGTTTTGGTTCTTATGAATATACTGTCATGTCTTTCGGCCTTGTCAATGCTCCTCCAACATTCTCTCGGATGATGAATTTCATATTCAACCCCTACACCAATGAATTCGTCTTGGTCTATCTTGATGATATTTTGGTCTTCTCCAAGAATAAGAAGGATCATGCCAAACATTTGCGATTGGTGCTAGACAAGCTCGAGAGTATCAATTCTATGCTAAGTTCTCCAAATGTGAATTTTGGCTTGATGAAGTGCTTTATCTTGGTCATATCATCTCCGCCAAGGGCATCGCTGTTAATCCAGAAGGTGTCCGCAATTGTGAATTGGGAACCTCCTCGGAATGTCAAGCAGCTCCATGATTTTCTTGGTCTTGCAAGCTATTGCGAAGATTCGTTGAGAACTTCTCCAAGATTGCAAAGCCTCTTTCCAACCTCCTCGAGAAGCATGTGAAGTATATCCGGTCTCCACGAGTGTGGCGTTGCTTTCAATACTCTCAAAGAGAAACTCGTCACAGCTCCGTCTTGACTCCTCTGATGAATCCAAGCCATTTGAAGTCTTACGTGATGCTTCTCTTCAAGGTCTCGGTGCTGTGTTAATGCAAGAGAAGAGAGTTGTGGCTTATACCTCTCGCCATTGAAGCCCAACGAAAAGAACTACCCCACTCACGATCTTGAGTTGGCGGCGTTGTCCATGCATTGATAACGTGGAGACATCTCTTGTTGGGAAGGAAAGTGGACATTTTCACCGATCACAAGAGTCTCAAGTACATCTTCACTCAACCCAACCTCAACCTCGAGGCAGACTCGATGGGTGAAATGATTCAAGAGTACAACCCAAGTATTGAATATACTCCGGGCAAAGCCAATGTCATTGCAGATGCTTTGAGCGGAAAGCTTCTCGCAATGTCTAATCCTCAAGCCCTTTCAGCGGATCTCTGTGAAGCTTTCCATAGCTGAATCTTCAAGTTGTTCCTCAAGGCTTTCTTGCCAACCTCATAGTCTCTCCTACTTTGGAAGATCAGATTCGTGAGGCTCAACTTCGGATACCATGGTGAAAAAGGTGAAGCGTGGTATCGACAAGGGCATTTCAAGTACAAGTGCTTCCACATTGATGACAAAGATACTCTTTTCTTTGAGGACGGATTGTGGTTCCTAAGGGTGATCTGAGAAAAGTCATTATGAGCGAGGCTCACAATTCGCTTCTATCCATTCATCACGGAAATGCGAAGATGTACCAGACCTCAAGCAGTCATATTGGTGGACTCGAATGAAGCGAGAAATTGCTCAATTCGTGAATGAATGTGATGTCTGCGGAAGAGTGAAAGCGAACACCAAAGACCAGCTGGTCTCCTCCAACCTCTTGCTATTCCGAATGGAAGTTTGATCATATCGAGATGGACTTCGTGACTGGATTTCCAAAGTCCAAGCGTGGAAATGATGCTATCTTCGTTGTCATTGACAAGCTTACTAAAGTGGCCCATTTTCTTCCTATCAAAGAATCTATCACAGCAGCTCGGTTGGCGAGCTATACACCTCGAGGATTGTCTCCTTGCGGCATTCCACAAGTGATCTCTTGGACCGTGGCAGCATCTTTACCTCCAAGTTTTGGGATTCTTTTCGAAGGCCATGGGCACCAACATTCGTTTCAGCACAGCTTTCCATCCTCAAACAAGTGGCCAAGTCGAGCGAGTTAATCAAATCCTTGAAGATATGCTCGGGGCTTGTGTCATTTCTTCGGTATGAAGTGGGAAGATTGTCTTCCATATGCCGAGTTCTCCTACAACAACAGCTTCCAAGCGAGTTCGGGCAAGGCCCCATTCGAAATTCTCTATGGCGAGAAAGTGTCGTACTCCTCTCAATTGGTGCAGGACAGTGAGCGCCAACTTCTTGGCAATGACTTGATCACGAAGCGGAAGAAATGTGCAAAGTCATTCGTGAGAATCTCAAAGCCGCATAATCGCGCGGAAAAGCTATTATGATGATAAGCACCGTGATGTGACTTTTGAAATCGGAGACCATGTCTACCTCGCGTCTCTCAATGAAAGGCACTCGTCGCCCGGTATCAAAGGAAGCTTGCCCCTAGATATGTGGGCCCTTTCAAGATCATTGGCAAAAGAGGCGATCTAGCCTATCAACGAGCTTCCATCCAACTTTGCAAGCGTGCACGATGTGTTTCACGTGTCACAACTTCGCAAGTGCTTCAAGACTCTGAGCGCACTATCAACTTCAAGAAATTGACCTTCAAGAAGATCTCTCTTATCATGAGCACCCGTTGCTATTCTTGAAGAAACCGAGCGCAAGACTACGCAACAAGTCAATCAAATTCCTGAAAGTGAAGTGGTCACACCATTCCGACCGAGAAGCTACACAGGGTGCGAGGATCACCTCCGTTCGAATATCCGGAGTTCTTTCAGTCCTAGATCTCGGGCGAGATCCTCTTGTAGTGGTGGAGTGTTGTAACACCCGGAGTAACTTTCCATATTTGTAACTCCAACTCTTGCCATTTTCGGCATTGTGATATGATATTCCCTCCGTGGTTGGGTTTTCTTCATTTTGCATTTTGTCCATGTCATGCATTTTATATCATGTCATCATGTGCATCGCATTTGCATACGTGTTCGTCTCATGATTCCGAGCATTTTTCCGTTGTCCGTTTTGCAATCCGGCACTCCTATCTCCCCGGCGGTCCATTTTACGTTTTTCCGTGTGGGTACTAAACCTTCTCGGAATGGACCGAGGTTTGTCTAGTGGCCTTGGTATACCACCGTAGACCACCGGTCAAGTTTGGTCATTTGGAGCTCGTTTGGTACTCCAGCGGTTAACCGCACTCTCGCAAAGGCCTCTTTTAAGTTGCAGCCCAACACCCTTCAAAACAGCCCAATAACCCATCTAAGTCACTTCCATGCTCTCCGTCGTTCGATCACGATCGTGTGGCGAAAACTACACCTCATTTGGACTCTCCTAGCTCCCTCTATGCCTATTTAAGCAAACCCCCTCCAAATCTCGAGTCTAACCCTAGCCTTCCCCTCTCCGCTCGGCGGACGAAGCGTCCGCTCCGCCGGACACGTCCGCCCCACCAGCCGCCGCTCAGCCACTCGGGGCCGCGACACGTGGCCGCCGCCGCCGCCCTTGGCCATTGGCCAGGCATGCCCGGCCGCCCGGCCGATCCGGTCGACTCACGCCGCCTCCGCCTCCCGCCCGCCCGCCGGCGCCGCCACCCTCCGCCGCCACCGCCGCGCCCGCCTCCTCCGCCGCCTCGCCACCGACCGGCGGCCCCGCCCGCCGCCGCCACCGGCAGCGCCGTCGCCGCCCGCCTCCGCGTCTCCCGCCGCCCGCGCCTCCGCGGACCGCCGCCGCGCCGGCGACCCGCCGCCGCCGTCGCCTCCTCCGGCCGGCCCGGCCGCCCTCCGCCGCCGCCTCCCCTCCGGCCACGGAGCTGACCGCCCGCCGCCGCCGTCCTCGATCCGGATCGGATCCGGATCGGGACCGAGCTCCGTTGACCTCTCTCCCCCTCACTTTTTCTACTAAGTCTTTTATATCATTGATATTTCGTGGCATTTTCATCGTAGTGTAACTCTGTCATCGTAGCTCCATTTTGCGCGTATAATATGTCAAAATGTTCGTCTCGAAGAGTAAATCATTTCATCTCATTGCATCATTTTCATTTAAGCTCATCTTGATGGCCGAAATGCTGTTAGAAGAGGGGTATGTGATGTTAGTTTCTGTTTCTTAACAGAACTTGCACTTTTGTTATTTTTGCCATGATTGATGTGTGCATCCTATGAATTTGAGTCCTACATGTGTTTTGTAATATGCCATGCCATCTTTCCAGTGGTGTATGCCATGTATTTTTGTGATTTATGTGGTGACTAGCACAAGCATGCAAAGTAGGTGTCCTGATGTTGCTGTTTTCAGCCCTGTTTAGCTGATATTTTGATGCCATGTTAACTTGATGATACCGAGAGATCCATGCATATTTTGAGATACTTCAGTAAGGATGTTTTGTAAAACATGTCTTGCTCTATCCATCCATGCCTTTGTTTGCAATTATGGAGTGCCATAGCTTGAGTCAATCGAGCTCTACTTTTGCTATCAAATGTTTCCTGGCAGATTGTTTACAAGTTATTCAATTTTGCCTAGGTTGTTGTGGTTGATCCATGTATGCTATGTTATTGTTCTTGCTATTTATGTCTTCTATGCCATGTCTTCTTGATGTATGTATGCTTAGTTTTTCATATAAGGCTCTGTAGTGAGTGCATTGAGCTTGTAAACATGCCTACTTGTTATCAGTTTTGACATGCCATGTTGCTGAATCTGTTAACTAAACTTTCAATATTGACATGGGTGTTACTATATTTTCTGATCCTTTTTGGCTTATGGTCAGTAAGGGACTTTTGTTCTATGCTTTGAGTAGATTCATGCCATGCCTTGTTTTGCTATTTTAAGTTCCTGTAGCATGTAGTTTTGTTGCTCTGAACATTGCAACCTGATGCTGTTTTTGCCATGTCCAGCCTGATATTTTGTGCACTTTTGCCATGCTTGTTTGAACCGGTTATGATGTGATTTAGCCGTAGCTCAGTGCTCATCTTTTGTCGAGCATCTTGTGTATATCACTGCCATATACTTTGTTGGTACGTTTGGGTGCAGTAGCTTAATTTCTTGTTGCTTGCTAAGTGGCATCATGCTGTTAATGGCAGATTTGTGCCATTCTTGTTTTGCTTGTCATTTGCAAACCGTGCATCCGATTCGGTGATCTTTATATCGATTTCAACGAAATCATCTCATCTTTCAGTGGCATACTTGGTTTGCCAAGTTGATGCCTGGTTCATCATTTACCTTCGGGCCTTTATCGCATTGCATATCACATCCGCATATCATGCCATGTTTTGCATCATGTTGATTGTGCATTGCACCGTGATTTATTGTGGTCCCTTTGTTTGTGTTTTTGCTTTGGGTAGAGCCGGAGGCGAGTGCGTGAGCGAGGAACCTGTTGAGAACGCTTACGAGGATCAAGCTTTCGACAACTCGAGAACATTGCAGGCAAGATGACCATACCCTCGAAATCACTTCTATCTTTGCTATTGCTAGTTGCTCGCTCTTTTGCTATGCCTATGCTGCGATGCCTACCACTTGCTATATCATGCCACCCATATTGCCATGTCAGCCCCTAACCATCCTTTTCCTAGCAAACCGTTGATTGGCTATGTTACCGCTTTGCTCAGCCCCTCTTATAGCGTTGCTAGTTGCAAGTGAAGTTGAAGTTTGTTCCTTGTTGGAACATGGAGAGTTTGTTCCTCTTTGGAACATGTTTACTTGTTGGGGATATCACAATATATATCTGCTATAATTAATGCATCTATATACTTGGTAAAGGGTGGAAGGCTCGGCCTTATGCAGTGTTTTGTTCCTCTTGCCACCTAGTTTCCGTCATACGGTGTTATGTTCCTTGATTTTGTGTTCCTTACGGTTGGGTGATTTATGGGACCCCTTGACAGTTCGCTTTGAATAAGACTCGTCCAGCAAGGCCCAACTTTGGTTTTACCATTTGCCACCTAAGCCTTTTCCCCGGGTTTCGCGAGCCCGAGGTCATCTTATTTTAAACCCGGGCCAGTGCTCCTTGACGTTGGTCCAAACTAGAGCACCGTCTTGGGACCATTCCTCGGCAACTTGGATTCGTCGGTTCTGTCGCTTCGCTTATCCGGTGTGCCACGAGAACGAGATATGTGCAGCTCCTATCGGGATTTGTCGGCACATTCGGGCGGCTTTGCTGGTCTTGTTTTATTCTGTCGAAATGTCTTGTAATCCGGGATTCGAGATTGATCGGGTCTTCCGGTAGAAGGAATATCCTTCGTTGACCGTGAGAGCTTATAATGGGCTAAGTTGGGACACCCTGCAGGTAATATCTTTCAAAGCCGTGCCCGCGTTATGAGGCAGATGGGAATTTGTTAATGTCGGTTGTAGAAAACCGAAGTTGACCTCAAATAAAATACACATCAACCAAGGTGTGTAACTGTGATGGTCTCTTCTCGTGGTCCGGAAGTGAACACGATGTTGGAGTTATGTCGGCGTAAGTAGTTCAGGATCACTTCTTGATCGCTACTAGCTTCACGACCGTGCTTTGCTCCTCTTCTCGCTCTCTTTTGCGTTGTAGCCACCATATATGCTAGTAAACTTGCTGCAGCTCCATTTTACAACTCTGTCCTTCCTATTAAGCTTAAATAGTCTTGATCTCGCGGGTGTGAGATTGCTGAGTCCCGTGACTCACGAGATACTTCAAAACAGTTGCAGGTTTCGGCGATGCGGTCACGGTGGCGCAACCGAGCTCAAGTGGGAGTTCGACGAGGAACGTGGTCGTTACTATGTGTCTTTTCACGATGATCGGTAGTGGTGCCCAGTTGGGACGATTCGGGGATCTGTGTAGCAGTTGGGGTATCTTCTTTTATTTTGGTTCCGTAGTCGGACCTTGAGTGTACTCTGAATGATGGATGTTTATTTATGTATTGTGTGAAGTGGCGACTGTAAGCCAACTATGTATCCCTTTCCCTTATTTATTACATGGGTTGTGTGAAGATTACCTCATTTGCGACATTGCTTTCAATGCGGTTATGCCTCTAAGTCGTGCCTCGACACGTGGGAGATATAGCCGCATCGGGGGCGTTACACCTTCTCAATCGACAGGAGTCGTATGGAGATACGATTAGCAAGGAGTTGCTTACCGGATAGGTATGTTGGCTAGCAGTGATGCTAAAGCTCACTAGTCGCATGCGCTAATCGGATCCTGAATCATTGAGAGTTTGCGGAGGGATGCTGACTTCAATGGAAGTATTTCTGTTTAGGCTAGAATTACTCTACATAAACACATTGCTTAGTGATTGCATATTTTCTGTTGTAGATCAATGGCACCACTTGCTCAACCCAACTTTGCATTGAAATCAATTCTGGAAAAGGATAAACTGAATGGAACAAACTTTACCACCTGGTATAGAAATCTGAGAATTGTTCTCAAGCATGATAAAAAGGAACATGTTCTAGAGGATCCACTTCCGGAGGAACCTGCCGATAATGCTAATGCCACAACTAAGAATGCCTACGAAACTTCGTTGATGAATCAGCGGAGATCAGTTGTCGATGCTTGGCTTGTATGGAGCCCGATTTGCAACAGCATTTCAAAATGTTGAGGCTTACGATATGATCGAGAGTCACAAGAGCATGTTTGAGACACGAGCTAGGACCGAAAGGTTCAATGTCCGCGATCCTTGATGGATTGCAAGCTGAAGGAAGGTGATCCACTGAGCCCACATGTGATCAAGATGATCGGATATGTGCAAGCTTTGGATAGGTTGGGCTTCCCGCTCTTGGATGAGCTGGCTACTGATGTTTTTATGGGTTCTCTTCCGCCCAGCTATGGGACGTTCATCTCGAACTATCACATGCATGGCATGGATAAGAAGATCACTGAATTGCATGGGATGCTCAAGGTGGCAGAGCAGGATATTAAGAAAGGCACGCATCAAGTGTTGATGGTGCAGAAATCGGCTAAGTTCAAGAAGAGTTGATCCAAGAAAAAGGCTAAGGCAAAGGGCACGGAGACGGTAACCTCTCCCGCTGCGCCGAAGTCTAGACCGGACTCGAAGACCGTTTGCTATCACTGCAAGGAGACCGGTCACTGGAAGAGGAACTGTAGCAAGTGGCTTCCAGAGCATGGCAAGAAGGCCGAAAATGCTTCTTCAGGCAAAGGTACACTTGTTGCGTATGTTATAGACATTTACCTTGCTGACATACCTAGTAGCTCTTTGGTATTTGATACCGGATCGGTTGTTCATATTTGCAACTCGATGCAGGGGCTAGTAAGAACTAGGCGTGTGGCATAAGGGGAGATTGACATTAGGGTCGGCAACAAAGCAAGAGTTGTTGCGTTGGAGGTCGGCATGATGCAGCTCCAGCTTCCTTCTGAATTCATAATGCAATTGAATAATTGTTATTACATTCGTGCACTTAGTCGGAACATTATTCCTGAATCATGTTTGATGAGTCAGGGTTATGAATTCAATTTAAAGGACAATGGTTGTTCGATATTTTTGAATGGTATGTTCCACGGCTATGCACCCATTGTTGATGGGATATTTATATTGAATCTAGAACAGGAACCGGTCTATAACATGAATGTCAAGAGGCATAAGCCTAATGAGATAAATCCGACATACTTACGGCATTGCGGCTTGGACACATTAGTGCAAACGCATGAAGAAGCTCCATGATGATGGGCTCCTAACCCGTCCGACTTGGTCGTTCGAGACATGTGAATCATGCTTGCTCGGCAAGATGACTAAGTCTCCTTTCGCAAAGAGTTGCGAGAGGCGTCCGAGCTGTTGGAGCTTATACACGATGATGTGTGTGGTCCAATGAGCACAACTGCCGAGTTGGCTATCGATGCCATGACTTTTACCGGCGACTTGAGTAGATATGGATATATCTATTTGATGAGGCACAAGGTGGAGACTTTTAAAAGTTCAAAGAGTTTGAGCGAGGTTGAGAATCAGCTCGGCAAGACTATAAAGCTTGCGATCGATCATGGAGGTGAGTACATGAGCCAGGAGTTTGATGATCATCTGAAAAGTCAAGGTGTAGTACCTCAGCTCACACCTCCGAGATGCATACAGCGAAATGGCGTGTCGGAACGGAGGAATAGGACCTTGTTGGACATGGTCCGGTCTATGATGAAACAAATCGGATTTACCCTTGTCATTTTGGGGATCGCTCTAGAAGCTGCAGCTTTCACACTTAATAGGGTACCATCAAAATCCGTAGACAAGACACCACATGAGATGTGGACGGGAAGAGTCGGTTTGTCTTTTCTAAAGATTTGGGGTTGTGAAGCATTTGTCAAGCGACTTATGTCGGACAAGCTTACACCTAAGTCGGATAAATGCATATTAAGTGGATATCCGAGAAACCTTGGGATATAACTTCTACAACCGTGAGGAGAACAAAGTGTTTGTTGCTCGGAACGGGGTTTTCCTTGAGAAAGAGTTTCTCAGTCAGGAGGCCAGTGGGAGGACAGTACGACTCAAAGAAGTTTGAGGACCACTCGGTGATGGCTCGGCTGGTGATGAGATCATACCGGAGTCAGTCAGGGAACCTGTAGTGGAAGCGGCACCGGAACCACGGAGGTCGGAAAGATTGCGCAGAGTGCGTGATGTATTGTTGCTAGAAAGCAACGAGCCGGCCATGTATGCGGAAGCGATGGTGAGCCCAGATTCCGAGGCATGGCTGGAGGCCATGAGATTCGAGTTAAAGTCCATGGATGAGAATCAAGTGCAGGACTTGGTTGATCCGCCACTGGCGTAACTGCCATTGGTTGCAAATGGGTCTTTAAGAAGAAAACCAATGTGGATGGGAAAGTCCAGATCCACAAAGCTCAGCTTGTCGCTAAAGGTTATGGACAAGTTCAAGGAATTGACTATGACGAGACTTACTGGCCGATAGCGATGCTGAAATCGGTGAGGATCATACTAGCTATAGCTGCATATTTCGATTACGAGATATGGCGGATGGATGTCAAGACGTCTTTCCTTCACGGAAATTTAACCGAGGGGCGTGTATATGATACAGCCCGAGGGTTTTGTCGATCCGACTAGCACTAGTAAGGTATGCAAGATCAAGAGATCCATTTATGGGTTGAAGCAAGCATCTCGGAGTTGGAACATTCATTTTGATGAGGTCGTCCTTGGTCTCGGTTTCATCAAAAGCGAAGAGGACTCTTGTTTATACAAGAAGTTAAGTGGGAGCTCGATAGTGTTTTGATCTTGTATGTGGACGACATACTCTTGATCGGAAATGATGTTTCGATGCTAAACTTCGGTCAAGGAATCATTGAATGGCAAGTTTTCGATGAAGGACCTTGGTGAGGCAGTCTATATTTTAGGCATTAAGATCTATAGAGATAGATCGGGAGGCTGCTCGGCTTAAGCCAAAGCACGTACATAGATAAAGTGTTGAAGCGGTTCAACATGAGTGAAAGCGAAGAAAGGGTTCTTGCCACTCTCACATGGTATAAGGCTAAGTGAGACTCGAGTCCTTCGACATCGATGAGCGAAGCAGGATGAGCAGGATTCACGTATGCCTCGTCAATCGGATCCATCATGTATGCCATGATATGTACAAGGCCCGATGTTGCTTTTGCAATAAGCCTAACAAGTAGATACCAGGCCAACCCGGTGAGAGTCACCGGGCAGCGATAAAGACTATTTTGAAGTACGAAAAGGACTAAAGAGATGTTCCTAGTTTATGGAGGTGAGGAAGAGCTGCGTCGTGAGGGGTTACGTCGATGCTAGTTTCCAAACCGGCAGAGATGATGTCGATCACAGTCCAGATTCATATACGTCTGAATGGAGGAGCAATTACCTTTGGATGAGTTCCAAGCGGGACACGGTGGCGATTCTACCACGAAGTTGAATACATTGCGGCTTGTGAAGCTGCAAAGGAAGGTGTTTGGATCCAGCATTTTACGGATGATCTTGGTATTTTCCCAGCCTCGGTGAAACCGTTGGACCTTTATTGTGATAATTCGGTGCCATCGCACAAGCCAAGGAGCCGAGGAATCACCACAAGGTCGGACACATAGATCAGAAATATCACGTCTGAAAGATCGTAAGAATGGTGATGTAGAGTTATGCAAGATTCACACGGATGCAAATGTTGCAGATCCGTTGACTAAGCCGCTTCCACAACCCAAGCATGAGGGGCACATTAGAGCTATGGGCATTCGATGTCTATTTGATTGACTCTAGTGCAATTGGGAGGTTGTTGGAGATATGCCCTAGAGGCAATCATGTATGATGATATTTCCTATGTGTTTATGAATAAAGATAGTCCTTGGACATTATCAATGATGTGTATCGGCAAATCATTGACTTGTTTGTGGGACTATGCATTGTATGATGACTGTCCTAAAAGGTCCCTAGTCGAAAGGGCTGTGTGGGCCAAGCAGCCGACTAGACTAGAATATGACACGGTCGATGGCTTGGTCTCACTAGCCATGGAGCATTGGATGCTAACGGATAATATGGACTTGGAAAGGTCTGGTCGGATTCGACGTGGTCGAGTCCGAGTCGAATAAGGTCCGAGTCGGACAGACCCAACTATGAGGCGCAGGCGATATGTCATCTGTGATTCTCTAGTACAACATCGTTCTATGTCCTAAGACCTGAGTGGCGCATGTACTCGAGATGGTGACGGACTTGCTTTGGGCCGACCAAACGCTACTCCGTGGTTCGGGTAGTTACAAAGGTAGGTTTGGGTTTGTCGGTCCCATCTTTGTGAGACATGGTCGAGCAAGATGGGATTCCTCAATCGGGAGAGATATACTCTGGGCCCCTCGTGTGATCCGACCGGGATAAGCATGGCCATGCGACAAGGATTACGAGATAATCCGGTTTGTGGTCGGTATCCTTTGGAGCGAGAAAGAGGTCGGGCTAGCACAAGGATGACAGTCTACGCCTTGAGCCCGACAACATATATCGTGTGGCAAAGGGAGCAGAAGTGTGACACGTTATGCTGAGTTAGCCTAACCAGCTTCATAGTGCGCTTGGTGGTGGCACGCCTTGCTAGAGGCCGCTACCACCGTGCAGGTCGGAGGTGATCAAGCTGTGACCAAGCCGACTGAACCTAAGGGGTCAAGGCAGCAAGGAAGGAACCTCGAGGTCGGTTCATAGGACACTTTGGTCGGATGTGATCTGAATCGGACTAGGAACATGACCGAGTAGACTTTGGGCTTTAGGGTCCGTGCAAGGCCCAAGTGTTGAGCACAGCAGCGGACGCCTATATAAAGTGGAGGTGCGGCACACTCATGTGGTTGATTGCTTGGCGCTGCGACTAGGGTTTGCATGTGTTGCGAATAGCCACCTCCACTTCTTGTCGTGTGATCGGACCTAGCAGTCCGCCGCGCAGTGTTCATACTGCACGCGAGATCTTGTTAGGGCGGTGCACTTGCGCCGCTCCGTGAACTTGTACACAGGATCGGACGACCGGCTGATCGAGGAGATCGGACGAGAGGAGGCGATCCACAGGACGCTGCCCCAACTCTTCTTCCGCTGCGGCACTCTGGCGTCTAGTGGTAGCGAATGTGATCCATGTCCCGTAGCATGTTCCTGGATGTTCTGCGTGTAGGAATTTTTTTTAATTTACAGTCGATGCACCCTACCTTAGAACCCAACAGCGGCGCAGGCCTTCGCCTAAGCACTACAGCTATATGACCGGGGTGGTAAACTGTGAAGGGGGGCACCTCCCACGGCTAAGAGAAGACTTGGTGTGCCTTTGGGGTGCCCCCCTTGAGGGAGTCCTGGATTACTGGGTCTGTGGGCGTCCGGGCTATGCGACATGGGCCGGACTCATGGGCCGTGAAGACGCAAGATAGAAGGCTCTCTCTCAGTCTGGATTGGACTCTCCTTGGCGTGGAAGGCAAGCTTGGCATGCGGATATGAAGATTCCTTTCTCTGTAAACCGACTCTGTACAACCCTAGGCCCCTCCGGTGTCTATATAAACCGGAGGGTTTAGTCCATAGAGGCAGTCATAACTATACGGGCTAGACATCTAGGGTTTATCCACTACGATCTCGAGGTAGATCAACTCTTGTAACCCCTATATTCATCAAAGTCAATCAAGCAGGAAGTAGGGTATTACCTCCATCGAGAGGGCCCGAACCTGGGTAAACATTTTGTCCCCTGCCTCCTGTTACCTTTGATCCTTAGACGCACAGTTCGGGACCCCCTACCCGAGATCTGTCGGTTTTGACACCGACATTGGTGCTTTCATTGAGAGTTCCACTGTGCCGTCGTCAAAAGGCTCGATGGCTCCATCGATCATCTACAACAATTATACCGGAAACGAGATTTTTCTCCCCGGCCGGATCTTCGTATTCGGCGGCTTCACACTGCGTGCCAACTCGGTTGGCCACCTGGAGCAGATCGACAGCTACGCCCCTGGTCATCAGATCAGTTTTAGAAATCTCAACTATGTCGCTGATATCCGAGGAGACTTGGTCTTCCAAGGGTTCACGGCTCCAACCACCGCTCTGGCCTTGGATCCGGAGCGCATCACCAAGTCCGAAGACAGGAGACTAGAGCCCGCCGGACTCTCTGTGGCTGCAGAGCTCGATACGAGAAAATCGGAGTGAATAGTGTCACCAACACTCATCATAACACCGGACTCTTTTCCGAATACAAGCCATGGACCCTCGCAGCCCGCGTCATGCGGGCTCGGCCAGGGAACTTCAGTCCCCGCCCAAACCTCACTCTTGAACGAGGCACTTGACTTAATGCGGTCCCTCGTCATCACAGTGGAACCACTTCCGAATTGCGCCCAGCTCGGACTAGGGGCTGGAAACAGGGAATTTTACTTCCCACCCACCACCCACTTTATAGCCACTGTCGAGGATCTAACCGACATGCTCGACTACGCCTCTGAAGACATCGACGGTATGGACGACGATGCCGGAGAGGAGCAGGCCCAAAACCTGCCATTCACCGGACGCTGGACGGCCACTTCCACATACGATGTATGAAGGAAATATGCCCTAGAGGCAATAATAAAGTTATTATTTATTTCCTTATATCATGATAAATATTTATTATTCATGCTAGAATTGTATTAACCGGAAACATAATACATGTGTGAATACATAGACAAACATATAGTCACTAGTATGCCTCTACTTGACTAGCTCATTAATCAAAGATGGTTATGTTTCCTAACCATAGACATGTGTTGTCATTTGATTAATGGGATCACATCATTACGAGAATGATGTGATTGACATGACCCATTCCGTTAGCCTAGCACTTGATCGTTTAGTATATTGCTATTGCTTTCTTCATGACTTATACATGTTCACAGTAACTATGAGATTATGCAACTCCGTTTACGGAGGAACACTTTGGGTGCTACCAAGCGTCTACAACGTGTGCTGGGTGATTATAAAGGAGTACTACAGGTGTCTCCAAAGGTACATGTTGGGTTGGCGTATTTGAGATTAGGTTTTGTCACTCCGATTGTCGGAGAGGTATCTCTAGGCCTTCTCGGTAATGCACATCACTATAAGCCTTGCAAGCAATGTAGCTAATGAGTTAGTTCTGGAATGATGCATTATGTAACGAGTAAAGAGACTTGCCGATGCTTGAGATTGAACTAGGTATTGGATACCGCGATCAAATCTCGGGCAAGTAACATACCGATGACAAAGGAACAACGTATGTTGTTATGCGGTTTGACCGATAAAGATCTTGAAGAATATGTAGGAACCAATATGGGCATCCTGGTTCCGCTATTGGTTATTGACCGAGAATAGTTCTAGGTCATGTCTACATAGTTCTCGAACCGTAGGGTCCGCAACAACGTTACAATGACGGTTTATTATGAGTTTATAAGTTTTGATGTACGAAGTTTGTTGAGTCCGGATGTGATCACGGACATGACGAGGAGTCTCGAAATGGTCGAGACATAAAGATTGATATATTGGAAGCCTATATTTGGATATCGGAATGGTTCCGGATGAAATCGGATTTTTCCGGAACACCGGGGTTACGGAACCCTCCGGGGATGTTGGGCCTTAATGGGCCATGAGGGAGAAGAGGAGGGCTGGCCGAGGCAGGCAGCGCCCCCCCCCCTAGTCGAATAGGACAAGGAGAGGGGGGGCGGCGCCCCCCTTCCTCTTTCCCCTCCCCCCTTTCCTTCTCCAACAAGGCAAGAGGGGGGAGTCCTACTCTCGGTGGGAACAAAGTATGGACTTTGGTTGACTTGCCCGATGATCGGCAAGCCATTGAGAATAAATGGATCTTTAAGAAGAAGGCCGACGCGATGGTAATGTAGCGTCTATAAAGCTCGACTTGTTGCGAAAGGTTTTCGACAAGTTCAAGGGTTGACTACGATGAGACTTTCTCACCCGTAGCGATGCTTAAGTCTGTCCGAATCATGTTAGCAATTGCTGCATTTTATGATTATGAAATTTGGCAAATGGATGTAAAACTGCATTCTTGAATGGATTTCTAGAAGAAGAGTTGTATATGATGCAACCAGAAGGTTTTGTTGATCCAAAAGGTGCTAACAAAGTGTGCAAGCTCCAGTGATCAATTTATAGTGCAGTGCAAGCCTCTCGGAGTTGGAATAAGCGCTTTGATAGTGTGATCAAAGCATATGGTTTTATCTGAGACTTTTGAGAAGCTTTGTATTTACAAGAAAGTGAGTGGGAGCTCAGTAGCATTTCGATATTATATGTGGACGACATATTATTGATTGGAAATGATATAGAATTCTGGATAGCATAAAGGATACTTGAATAAAAGTTTTTCAATGAAAGACCTCGGTGAAGCTGCTTACATATTGGGCATCAAGATCTATAGAGATAGATCAAGGCGGCAATTGGACTTTCACAAAGCACATACCTTGATAAAGTTTTGAAAAAGTTCAAAATGGATCGAGCAAAGAAAGGATTTTTACCATATTACAAGGTGTGAAATTGAGTCGGACTCAATGCCCGACCACAGCAGAAGATAGAGAAAATGAAAGATGTTCCTATGCTTCAGCCATAGGCTCTATCATGTATGCAATGTTGTGTACCAGACACGGCGTATGCTTAGCAATAAGCTTGGCAGGAAGGTACCAAAGTAATCGAGTGGATCCTTTGGACAGCGGTCAAGAACATCTGAAATACGAAAAGGACTAAGGATATGTTTCTCGTATATGGAGGTGACAAAGAGCTAGTCGTAAATGGTTACATCGATGCAAGCTTTGACACTGATCCGGACGATTCTAAATCGCAAACCGGATCGTGTTTTTATTAAGCGGTGGAGCTGTCGGTTGGTGCAGTTCTAAACAAAGCGTCGTGGCGGGATCTACATGTGAAGCGGAGTACATAGCTGCTTGGAAGCAGCAAATGAAGGGTCTGGATGAAAGAGTTCATTTCCGATCTAGGTGTCATACCTAGTGCATCGGGACCAATGAAGATCTTCTGTGACAATCTTTGGTGCAATTGCCTTGGCAAAGGAATCCAGATTTCACAAGAGGACCAAGCATATCAAGAGGCGCTTCAATTCCATTGGGACCAAGTCCAAGTGGGAGACATAGAGATTTGCAAGATACATATGGATCTGAATGTTGTAGACCCGTTGACTAAGCCTCTTCCACGAGCAAAACATGATCAGCACCAAGACTCCATGGGTGTTAGAATCATTCTTGTGTAATCTAGATTATTGACTCTAGTGCAAGTGGGAGGCTGAAGGAAATATGCCCTAGAGGCAATAATAAAGTTATTACTTATTTCCTTATATCATGATAAATGTTTATTATTCATGCTAGAATTGTATTAACTGGAAACATAATACATGTGTGAATACATAGACAAACATATAGTCACTAGTATGCCTCTACTTGACTAGCTCATTAATCAAAGATGGTTATGTTTCCTAACCATATACATGTGTTGTCATTTGATTAATGGGATCACATCATTAGGAGAATGATGTGATTGACATGACCCATTCCGTTAGCCTAGCACTTGATCGTTTAGTATATTGCTATTGCTTTCTTCATGACTTATACATGTTCCTGTAACTATGAGATTATGCAACTCCGTTTACGGAGGAACACTTTGGGTGCTACCAAGCGTCTGGCGTGGCGGGTGATTATAAAGGAGTACTACAGGTGTCTCCAAAGGTACATGTTGGGTTGGCGTATTTGAGATTAGGTTTTGTCACTCCGATTGTCGGAGAGGTATCTCTAGGCCTTCTCGGTAATGCACATCACTATAAGCCTTGCAAGCAATGTAGCTAATGAGTTAGTTCTGGAATGATGCATTACGTAACGAGTAAAGAGACTTGCGATGTGAGATTGAACTAGGTATTGGACACGGCGATCAAATCTCGGGCAAGTAACATACCGATGACAAAGGAACAACGTATGTTGTTATGCGGTTTGACCGATAAAGATCTTGAAGAATATGTAGGAACCAATATGGGCATCCAGGTTCCGCTATTGGTTATTGATTGAGAATAGTTCTAGGTCATGTCTACATAGTTCTCCAACCCGTAGGGTCCGCACGCTTAACGTTACGATGACGATTTATTATGAGTTTATAAGTTTTGATGTGCGAAGTTTGTTGGAGTCCGGATGTGATCACGGACATGACGAGGAGTCTCGAAATGGTCGAGACATAAAGATTGATATATTGGAAGCCTATATTTGGATATCGGAATGGTTCGGATGAAATCGGGATTTTTCCTAACACCGGGGTTACGGAACCCTCCGGGGATGTTGGGCCTTAATGGGCCATGAGGGAGAAGAGGAGGGCGGCCAGGGCAGGCCGCCCCCCCCTAGTCCGAATAGGACAAGGAGAGGCGGCGCCCCTTCCTCTTTCCCTCCCCTTTCCTTCTCCAACAAGGCAAGAGGGGAGTCCTACTCGGTGGGAGTAGGACTCCTCGGCGCACCCTATGAGGGCGGCCGCACCTCCCCTCCCTCCTTTATATCTGGGGCAGGGGGCACCCCATGACACACAAGTTGATCTACGTGATCGTTCCTTAGCCGTGTGCGGTGCCCTCTCCACCATATTCCACATTGGTCATATCGTCGCGGAGCTTAAGTGAAGCCTGCGCCGATGGAGCATCATCATCGTCACCACGCCGTCGTCTTGTGGAACTCATCCCGGCGCTTTGCTGGATCGGGCCGGGGATCGTCATCGAGCTGAGCGTGTCTGAACTTCGGAGGTGCCGTGCGTTCGGTACTTGGATCGGTCGGATCGTGAAGGCGTCGACTACATCAACAGCGTTGTTATAGCGCTTCGCTTACGGTCTCACAGTGCGTGGACATACACTCTCCCCTCTCGTTGCTATGCCATCACCATGATCTTGCGTGTGCGTAGGAAATTTTTTGAAATTACTACGTTCCCCAACAATGTATACATGAAAGTGCGTTATATCGACTAGAGGGGGGGTGAATAGGCGATTTTTATGAATTCTTCACTGAGGAATTTGCCGGTGAGGAAATTCCTTAGCGAAGAACTACTTGCAGCAGAATAAGTACTCAAAAGTAAGCATAATAGAATACGGGCATGGTCATCATTATGAATTGAAGACAATCACAGAGTACAGAAAGCGTAAACACAGGATAGCACAAGATGAAGACAAACAGACTGAAGAAATTGAACTGAGGAAATTGAGAAAGTCTTGATCAAAGTCTTCAAACAGATATGAACAAACACTCAACACGGTAATGAGGAAATGAATGAGTTGAGGAAATAGAACCAGAAGGTTGGTGAAGACAATGATTTGGTAGACCAGTTCCAAGCTGTTGTCTCGGTTATGCGTCTGGTTGGAGCGGCTGAGTATTTAAACTCGAGGACACACAGTCCGGACACCCGATCCTTGAGCACGCAGCTCGGGACACCAAGTCCTCACCGTATTCTCCTTGAACTAAGGTCACACAGACCTTGTCCAATCACTTGTGGTAAGTCTTGACGACTTCCAAACCTTCACAGACTTGGTCACTCGGCGATCCACAATTCCTCTTGGATGCTCTAGACCATGGCGCCTAACCTTCGGAAGAAGCACAGTCTTCAAAGGTAACAAGCGTCGGATCCACGCAGGATCAATCTCTTGATGATGCTCAATCACTTTGGGTTTATAGGGTTTGGTTTTGGGTTTTTCCTCACTCGATGATTTTCGCTCAAAGTCCTCGGAGGATGGGTTGCTCTCAAATGACAAGTGTCAAGTTCTCTCGGAGCAGCCAACCAGCTAGTGGTTGTAGGGGCGGCTATTTATAGCCTAGGGAGCAACGACATGATAAGACATAAATGCCCTTCAATGATATGACCGTTAGGTGGATAAGATATTTTGGAACAGTGGCGCGCAGACACAGAGCGGTCGGAATTTTGACTCTCAAATTCCTCGGGGCTATCATGTTCCTCCTTGTGTAGGTAATCCGCCTTTGGCGAATTCCTAACTCCTTAGTCGAACAAATTCCTCGTGACGGAAGAACTTCGTCTCATCCTTGAAGAAATTGACTAAACTGTATGAGATTTCCAAAGGCTTCACTCGAAGGGATTGGTAGGTGTAGGATTTTGAGTTGAGCATCACATGGAAATTTTTCCTTAGTATTTCCTCGACCCCTTTAACGATCGCTGTTTCCTATGACTCAAGAAAGAGAAAACGAAACTATGAAAACAAAAGTCTTCACGCTTCATGTTCCTCAAGCGAATACCAAGTCTTCAAGGTCACACCAATTTCTTCACTTTCAAAGTCTTGAGAAAGTCTTGAATATCAAAGTCTTGATCGAAGAACTTCATTTTAGAGGGTCGACTTTCTCTATAAATATCAAACTCCTCATAGACTTATAGACCTGTGTACACTCATAAACACGTTAGTCCCTTAACCTATAAGTCTTCAATACACCAAAATCACTAAGGGCACTAGATGCACTTACAATCTCCCCTTTTGGTGATTGATGACAATATAGGTTAAGTTTTCAACGGGCTAAACATATGAAGTGTAATTACTGATATTGAGGAATTTGATTGCAAGATATAGAAGAACTCCCCACGAAGATGTGCATAGTGAGAATTTGCTTTTGAGGCAATGCACATTTGAAGAGTTGAATCATGGAGATCTCCCCTATATCTTGTAATTCATACATGCATTTGACATATAATATGAAGAATTTGAAATGCATGATGAAATATGGTGGTGATGTAATTCAGCATGCGTGTATTAAAATATAACTAGGAATAAGCATGCGAGAGGAACACATCAAAAGTATCGAGCACCATCGGGTTTAAGATTACAACTCGATCAATAAAAGTTTGGAAGAGCGAGAGTTGTAACTTAGCAAAAAAACACCCATATAATAGACCGGCTTGAAGACTAACTCAAATTTCTCCCCTTTGTCATGAATGACCAAAAGGATCGGCGAGGACTAACGCCCCTGAAAAATATAAAGTTGATGAAGGAGCGCCAGCGTTGTCGGGGTCGGTTGCCGTAGTAGGGCCTGCCGCAGTGTCATCCAAGTCTTCATTTTCATCAGTGTCGTGTGATGAAGAATAGGAGCTGGCCACCAAGGAAGGAACCTTGACCTTCTTGAATTTCTTCGGTGGAGGTGCAGACCAGTCAAATTCTTGCTTGAGACCCATGTTCTTCAGATCTTCTGCGCTGTAGAGATGAGATAGAATAGCCCAGGTACGGTTGAAGGTTTCATGGAGGTAGTATTGGTTTTTCTTCACTACATTGTGTGTTGAGGTCATGTTGTGAAGAATTGAACCAAACTGACACTTGACCCACTTATGATTGCGATCAACCTTGATGAAGGCGAGGAGTAACTCACGATCGACCATCACCACAGTGTCTTGTGGCTTGAGGATTTTGCTTGGTGAGGTATTGGCGAGTCATGAGTGGCGAGTCATCATTGGTGGAGTAGGATGCAGCCTTGCGAAATTGACCATCAATGGGCGAATTCCTTCATCTAGCACAGCAGTTGCCTTGCCTTTGTCATCACCGAGGAAATGTCCGTTTGAGGACTTCAATTGGAGGCAAGTAGCTGCAGTGGTTCGAGTATCGACCTTGTAATTGAGTGAAGACCTTGTCTGATGAACCTCATAATCCATGGTGCATAAGGCTTCACTCAAAAGGTGACATAGCAATGTTTGCGAGTCCTCATGAAGAAAACATGGAAGTTGGCGGAGCGCCATGAATGATATTGAAAAGCATATTCTTCATGATACCAACGACTTCTTCATCATTTGAGTCGTGGCCTTTGATAGGACTCATTGTCTTTGTCGAAATCGATAGACAGTCCGAGGCACATCTGATAATTCCTTGACAAGGAATTTGGTTCGAGTGCCTGCCCTAGCTTCAAAGGCTTCATCGAAACTTGCATGTAGTGATTTGAAAGCTCAGATTCGTTGTAGATGCAGCGAGCACCATCAAGGGAGGGCGAGTGGGAGGGCACGAAGCAATTCATTCTTTGGTGCCTTGTAGTGAGTATTTTCCGTCATCCGGACCAAGACCCATGAGTTCACATCTTGAGAATCTCCGGTGATGTGCATCGTCGCATAGAATTGAAGAATGAGTTCTTCATTCCAATCACGGATGTCGATCAGAAATTCAGCAATCCCGCATCGTGAAGGACCCGAGGACCGCTCGAAGCTGGCGGAGATTCCATGTCCACGTGAGGAATATGTGCATGATCGAAGACTTTGTCTTTGTTGAATAGCCTGAGGAATAGAAGTTGGCTTGACTAGCTGTCGAGCGCCTCTTCCTTATCGAGCGAGTCATATGGGTTGTAGTCAGTGAAGAATACATGCTCGCCGAAGAAATCTTCAGCCTTGAACTTTTGCTTCGTTGAGAATGGATTCTTTGGCTTTGGCAGTGGAGTGTCAGTGAGTTGCATCACTACCTCAGGAATCGCAATCTCAGGTTCTTGGTGAGGATTTTCTGGTTCCTCTTCATATCAGTCTGCGTGTTCAAAGGATCGATGTGGCGGGTTCTTGACACTAGTGGCTGGAATTTCTTCATGCAGACGAGGTGGGATGAGTTTCTTCAGAGCCCATTTGAACTGTTGGTGCAGGGGACTGAGGAATTTGTTGTATTGGAGTGAAGAGTGGAGAATTTGGATGCTGACTGTCCCAAAAGTCATGGTTCATCACTGGCGTTATGCTTCCAATATCCACATCTTCATCAATTTCTTCAACGCCAGCCTCTTCAGCTGTGAACTGAGGCATAGGAGAGGAAATGATTGGTGTTGAAGGGATTGCATCCACTTCAATTTCTTCATCAATCTGCTCTGATGAAACAGCAGAATGATTTTCTTCACCAGATCCGCTTGGGATCTCATATTCTTCACCAAAAGGAACAAGGTCCTTTGATGGAATGGAGGAAATCGGAACAGCATCGATCGGATTTTCAACAGAGCTTGTCATAGGCTTCATCTTCTTTGGGGCTGAAGATTCTGAAGCATTTGATGCTTTCCTTTTCTTCACTGCAGCTCGCTCTGCAGCCTTGGTCTTCTTCACATCGATGCGATGGAAGGATTGGAGTTAGTGTAGGCGCGGGAGGAGCCGAAACTGTTTGAATTTCCTCGGTATGGCCATCTGATTGCCACGACTTCTTGATTTCTTGAGCGCACCACTAGTGGATGCCACAGCAATTTCATCGGGCTGGAATGGAGTCATCAGCCACGGAACTAGCATTGTCTTGAGTTGAAAATCATCGTGATCTTGGCATGTTCTTGATGAGGTTGAGCAGAGGCTCGGCTGAGGAATATCTTGTTGCGTTGGGGCTGCAACATTTGTGAACTTCTTTGTCAGATTGACAAATCTGACTTTGGCTCCTTGCCAATCAGCATAATAGGCATCAAAGTCACCACTGAGGGCTTTGATCTCAGACTGGATTTTGAGGAGTTCCTCAGTTGTCATTCTGACAACGTTTTTCCTCAGGAACTTCTCTTTCCCAAACTGAGCCTTCTTGATCTGCCTTGCCTTATCAAATTTCCATTTCTCTTCAAAGATGAAATGGGTCAGCATATGACTTTGTCCAGGAGTCAAATGAAAATCAGTCATATGTGTCTCTGGATCCTTGTGCCAGAGATCAATGTACTCGAGGATCACCCTTGGATCCAAAAGCAGTGGCACAGGTGTGCCTTTGGCTCTAGCGGCCCTTTCTTGTCGGTCTCTGATGATTTCTCCAAGTTCATCATCATCAGCTTCATCGTCAGATGGCACTTGGAAGGCAACCTGTTTCTTCTTCGGACTTGGCCGAGGACCTCGACCAGCCGTTGCCTTTTTCTTCAATGAGTGGGGCTGATGAAGAATTTGGTGCAGTGAGAACTTCTTTGAGACACGAGGCAATAGAGATGCCTGCAGTCCTTTGGCATGTGGCGGATGCACAGTCTTGAGGATTTTGCGGAGCAGGTGAGGACTTTGGAGGAGCAGGGCAGCATGAGGAATCTGGCCGTGAGGGCATTGAAGATTTTGGCCATGAGGGCAATCTTTGTTGGTGAAGCACTTGGCTTGTGGCGGGCTTCTTTGCCATTGATTTTCTAGGCAGCGGAGGCCTCGATGGCAGCAGCGATGTGCAGAGTCTTCATTGAATTTCCTCCTTTGCTTCTTTGGCTTGTCTCGCCAATTTGGCTTGGCGCTTGGCCCATTCTTGGGAAATCCTCACCATGCTTGATCTTTGGTGGGGTCGACTTCTGGCAGTGCCAATGGAGCTCTTGGGCATGGAGGATTAAGTGCGAATTTCTTCATATACTTTGGAGTAACATACACATACTCCCTCCATTCTCTTGCCCATCTCCTTTCAATCCTCTAAATGTGCACCTTGCACTGATTTTTGTTTTCCTTGCCAAACTTGGCTTCATCAGGTGTGCAATAGTCGGCATAGATGTCCTCGGTATCTCGAAAGCGGTCATGACCTCAGGCCTCTTTCCTCCTTTCGTGGCTTCTTTCATACGCCATATTCTTGGTGAGGAATTTGAACAATCAATTCTCTGAAGAAGTATGCAACTTTTCTTCGAGGAACGCTGCAAATGAGTTAAGTTGATGAGAACCTAGTGATTCAGCAGCGGACATGAGTACCTATGAACAGAGTATAGTTGCGAGGAATTTGGAGAGGTCATATGCGTTCTTAGAAGGTTTTTCAAAAAGAACTAGTTTGAGGAATTTGACCAGATAAGCCTTAAAGAATTTCACTAAGCGATCTTTGTCTTAGGTTCCAGAGTTGAATAGATCGAGGATCCACACAATTGAGGAATCTTGAAAAAAAAATATTGCTTAGAGAAACGAATCAAAAGCGTATTTTGTTTGAGGTGTTCATATGTGTGAAGATTTGAAGAATAAACACCTTTGAAGATTTTCAGGAAGTTTTGAGAATCAAAGTGAGTAATAAAAGTAACTTTTAATTACCCAAAATGAAGAACACGATGAACTGAGAAGTGTAGATTAGAAGTTCGTCAGTTCAGATCTCCCACGCCCTAACTCGGCGGAGGAAGACAGCTTCTGACAGCGGCGGAGTGAAGATTTCATGATCGGTGCGAAATCGACGGCGACGAGGTTGAGCGGTGAAGCTCTTCCTCACCGGCGATGATGGAGTAGTGGCGGCGCTAGGGTTTGAAAAGCTCGGCGAGAGAGAGCGGTCGGCGGAGTAAAGGAAGTGAGGAAGAGGAGAGGGGTATATATAGCCACGGTGAAAAACTGTTCGCCGAGGATTTTGGACGAGCGTGCCCTCGACCCTTCTCATTAAACTGACATGTGTCACCCACGTCTTCGAAAAGTGGAGATCGTGTTAGATCGTGGGTGAATAGATAAGTCTAACGTAGGAAGGGGAACGGTTTGAGCGGCAAAGCCGAAAATTTGGATAAGATAAGTTAAAAGTTCCGTTCGCAATTTCTTCAGTTGACAAGGACACGTTGAAGATTTTGAACGAGTTTCAAATAGAACGCACATGAAGAATTTCTGAATAGATTGGACTGAGTATAGCATAGAGGGGGAAGGGTCCGATCACATTCACTTAGCAGAAAATGCAACTTGAAGAAATAGCCAATGAAGAAAAACGACGGAAACAGTGAAGATTTTGCAAAGTTGAAGAATTTGAAAAACTGAAGAATTTCAAAACTGAGGAAAAACTCAAATTGAAGATTTTCAACTTTGGTGGTGGCGTGACCCACCGTATAAGAATGATGATTTCAGACACCACGTACAATTGTCGTAGGGTTGTGAGAATCGAATTCTTCATTAATTTCTTCACACTTAGAGTGTTATTCTTCATTGATTGAAGAAAAACGTTTCTTCATGTGTCGCACATCTAAGTCATCAATTTTGCACAAGTGTCAGGATGTGTGTCCTTTTCAAAGAATATTCGAAGATTCTAAGATATTTAGCTCACACCGCAACTTGCTAAATCTCTTCTCATCCAAGGGCTTTGTGAAGATATCGGCTAGCTGTTCTTCAGTCTTCACATGCTCGATGGAGATGTCGCCCTTCAACACATGATCACCGAAGAAAATGATGACGAATCTGAATGTGCTTTGTCTTCGAGTGCTGAACTGGGTTGTGAGCAATCTTGATGGCACTCTCATTGTCACAGTGGAGAGGCACATTCTTCACATTGATGCCATAGTCCTTGAGAGTTTGCTTCATCCACAGCAATTGAGCACAGCAAGAAGCCGCAACAATGTACTCAGCTTCCGCATGAAGCGGTGATCGCAGTTCTGTTTCTTGAGGACCAACAGACCAAAGATCGTCCGAGGAAATGACAAGTACCAGATGTTGACTTGCGGTCCACACGATCACCAAAGATAGTCGAGTCGAGAATATCCAATGATATCAAAAGTAGAGCCCTGGGTACCATAATCCTAGTGTTGGTGTGTGAGCTAGATATCGAAGAATATGCTTCATAGCCTTATTGTGACGCCCCCGATTCAATCGTACACTAATCATGCACGCAAATGTATACGATCAAGATCGAGGACTCACGGAAGATATCACAACACAACTCTACAAATAAAATAAGTCATACAAGCATCATAATACAAGCCGGGGCCTCGAGGGCTCGAATACAAGTGCTCGATCATAGACGAAGTCAGTGAAGCAACAATATCTGAGTCTGGACATAAGTTAAACAAGTTTGCCTTAAGAAGGCTAGCACAAACTGGGATCTGAGATCGAAGAGGAGCAGGCCTCCTGCACAGGATCCTCCTAGGTTACTCTGAGTAAATCGTCGGCCGGGCTGCACGTAGTAGTAGGCACCTCCGAGTAGTAGTCGTCATAGGCGGTGGCGTCTGGCTCCTGGGCTCCATCGTCTGGTTGCAGCAATCGGATAGAGGTAGGGGGAAAAGGGGGAAACAATGCAACCGTGAGTACTCATCCAAAGTACTCGCAAGCAAGGAGCTACACTACATATGCATGGATATATGTGTAAAGGGCCATATCGGTGGACTAAACTGCGAAAGCCGAATAAGAGGGGGTAGCTAGTCTTAACGAAGACTACGCCACGGACACTGTCTTACAGCAGTAGGAGGGACAATCTGAAGTCCTCCAAGTAACATCATATAGCAATAATCCTACCGGCGATCCCTGCTCATATCCTCGAGCGAGAGCGACCACGGTTGTATCGGCACTTAGAAGGGTGTGTTTTATCAAGTATCCGGTTCTAGTTGTCATAAGCTCAAGGTACAACTCCAAGTCGCCCTGTTACGAAGATCACGGCTATCCGAATAGATTAACTTCCCGCAGGGTGCACCATCTTACCCAAAGACGCTTGATCCCATTTGGCGGACACACTTTCTGGGTCATGCCCGCCGCGGAAGATCAACACGTCGCAGCCCACCTAGGCTGTGAACAGAGGCCAAGACGCCGGTCTAAACCTAAGCGCGCAGGTGCAGGCCCATCGCCTGAGCACACACAAGCGTTGCGAGGGCGGCCGAAGGCAGACCTAGCCTAACAGCGTTCAGTCCAATCCGGTAGCGCGCGCTCCGTCGTGACGTCTGAAGTGCTTCGGTGATACCACGGCGCGGGATACCCATAACTACTCCGCGTAGATGGTTAGTGCGTATAAGCTCGTAGCCAACTCAGATCAAATACCAAGACCTCGTTAAGCGTGTTAAGTAACATGAGCGCCCGAACAGGCCAGGCCCACCTCTCTCCTAGGCGGTCTCAACCTGCCTGCCGCTCCGCCACAAAGTAACGATCGGGAGCCGTCGGGAACCCAGGCCCACCTCTACCGGGATGGAGCCACCGTCCTTTCAGCCCCATCTCATCGAACAGTACCACGAGGTAATGTAATAGTGTAAAGTATATAGTATATACCCGTGATCACCTCCCGAGTGATCACGGCCCGATAATATAGCATGGCGGACGGACAAGGATGTAGGGCCACAGATGAAAGTACTAGCAACCTATACTAAGCATATAGGATTGCGGTAAGGTAACAACAATAGTAACAAGGACAAAGCTATGCAGCGAAGATAGGATTAATCGAAAGCGATAACATGCTACACTACTCTAATGCAAGCGGTATAGAGAAGAGTAGGCGATATCTGTGATCAAGGGGGCTTGCACTGGTTGCTCGAACAAGAAGGAGGGTCGTCGATGGCGTAGTCGATCACGAGGACATCGACATCGGTCTCGGGGTCTCTGGAGGGAAGAGGGGAAAGAAACAGTAAATACATAGCGAGCAAGTGCATAACGGGACAATGAGCGAGCTAGGCGTGTTCTAACGGCGCTAAGCGATCTTGGCGAAGAAACATCTGGGAAAGTTTTCCCGGTTCCGGACGTCTGTCAGACAGAGGAACCGGAGAGGAAAGTTTGCAGGTTCGATAGGTTAGGGGTGTGTGGCGGATGAACGGACTGCGTATCCGGATTCGTCTCGTCGTTCTGAGTAACTTTCATGTACAAAGTTTTTCCATCCGAGCTACGGTTTATTTTATATTAATTTAATTCATTTTTAGGATTTATTTAATTATTTAATTTCAACATTATCCAGAATAGTGAAAGGTGATGTCAGCATGACACCACCATGACGTCAAGAAGTCAAATCGACCGCTGGTAGTCAAACCGACCATGGTCCTCTTGTCATGATGAGCTTGATTAAAAATTGATTAGTTTAATTAGTTGATTAGTTTAATTTAAATATGATTAATTAAGTTAACTAATTAATTAATTAATTAATTAATTTAATTATTATACCTTTTAATTCCTTTTGTTTTAATTCCTTTGTTTTAACCGTTCTAGGGCGGGGCCCTTTGTCATAGGCCCATAGGGCCTTAACGGGCACGCAACGCTGGGCGCTTGGTATCTGGCCCTTAACCCTGGCCCCGAGCGCCCGGCAGTGGCTAAGGGCGCCGGGCGCTGTGACAGCGTGCACCCACTTGCAGCCCGAGGCCACCAAGGGGGCGCCGCCACGGCGGCAACCGAGCAGCTGGCAAGGGGGCGACACTGGGGGGGGGGTCTGCCCCAGGGAAGGTCGAGGCGGGCGGGGCTGAGGCGTCTGGCACGGCCGGACGGAGCGGGCAGCGCAGTAGCTGCCCGACCATGATGACATGCGTGCAAGGCGGGGGACGCAGGCGACAAGGAATAAGGGAGAGAGGAGGAAGGCCGAGCCTCACCGATGATGTAGGGCACGAGGCAGCGGGGTCGTGGAGGGGTCGGGGACAGACGCCGGAGAGGAAGCAGTCCGCGATGTGGCGAAGGGAGGCCGCGAGGAGCTCCGTGAGTCGGCCAGGCGTCAGCGAGGTCCCGCGGTGTGAGGAGACGAGGAGGCGGCGGATCCGCGACGGCGGAGGCGGTGGCGAAGCAGCAACGGGATCGGCTCGGTGCCGATCGAGCCGTGGGAGGAAGCTCCGGCGAGTGGTCCCTCGTCTTGGCGGACAGCAGGGGCGATGGGATCGGGGAGGGGGGCCCGATCCAGATCGGAACCAGTGGAGGGGTCCGAGGAAGAGTGGGGACGAGGGAGGGAGTGGGTGCGAGTGGGGAGGAACCGCTAGGGTTGGTCGCCCAGGGGTGAGGTAGGCGCTGGTGGGCGGCTGTTTGGCACCGAGGCCATCTGGGCCGTGGCCCACCGCAGGGGGTTCTCTCTCTTTTTTGGGTTAGTTTTAGTTCTAGTTATGTTATCTATATTCGTTATTTCCTTTCCTGTTTAATTCATTTTGAAGTACTTAGGCATTCTGTAAAAGCATGATCTCTTCACCATAAATATCCAGGCATTAATTGGCACACTTCGAACATTTTAGTTTTAACCTTTGAAAACTTTTATTGTTTGCAGTTGTTTTAAATTTGAAATTCGAACTAGGTTCTGAACTAACGCGAGTTTATCCTCCGAAACCGAGGTGACGTGGCATCATTAGCGAGGGTTCACTGTAGCTTAACTATCCGGGCGTCACAATTCTCCTCCACTACAAGAAATCTCGTCCCGAGATTTAAGAGGGGAGTAAGGGGAAAGTTCTGGTTACGATATTCTAACGGATCTTCTCGAAGAAGTTAGTTCCTTTCGTTGATGTCTTCAATCCTTTATTCCGATGCATCATGATAAACTCGTCACCATTTCTTCGTGAACTCCATCGTACTTACGAAAGAATAAGGCGCGGGCATTCCGGGAAAACAGACCTCTGCAAGGTCGACTATCTGGTCGATAACATCGGGGAAGGTGGCGGAAAGTAACTCTCGAATTGAAGCTTAACGAAATATCGAGAGCAAAGTAATGAGGTTTCATGGGAAGTTTCGAGCGAGCAGGCAACCGTTCGATGCCTGAAACAGGGCGTGAAAGGGACTCAAAGCGATCGGGAATAAGTATTGTGCCCGGTAACAGATTGGATGATCCCTCGGAAGATGGCTCGTGAATTACATACGAGGCCACACGCGAGGAACGACCTTGGGAATAGGCAGGTGCAGGAGAGTCAGGTTTCAATCCAGTGGACTTGTGGGTTATGGGCCCACCATGTGGGTTGAAAGCAGGAAGGGTGGTGACATCTTGCACAGCCGCGACATGGAGGCATGTCAGTGAATAGCTTGTCAGCTATGTTGGCAACAATGTTGGTTCCAAGGGCGAGGGACGATGAGAATCATTTTCCTGCTCGTTGAAACGAGGCGGGCCAAGAGGCAAAGTTCTCATCCATCGGCGGTTACCGAAATGTCATCAACAATAAGAACAGGGTCTCACTGGCAGAGTTGTACACTGAGGTGTTTACATAAGCAGGAGAATATTACTGCTTAGATCATATAGATCACAAGAAAGGTTAAACAAAACAATGGAAAGGAAATGTGATCAACAGTTTAAACAGAACAACGTAAGGAAAATGTGTTTAAACACATATTTCAGCACATATTTCAGGGGGTATATCCTTTCCAAGGACAAGCGGGCATGATATCCATGACAAGATAGAAAGTAGAAGACCATTAGGGTAAGGAGAGGAATTTCACGATATTACCCATACAATAGTGTTTGGATAATTGAGTGAGAAACATTTAGCATTGGGCATTCAAATGTTCTTGTTGAAAACCGTAGTACCATAGACATGCTTTGAGATAGCATTGACACGGTCATCAGTTGAAGATCAGACTTTGGAAACACGAAGGATCCATCAGGAATAACTTGTAGATTAAGTCTTACAATTTCCTCATGGATGAATGGATAACCTTGCTGAAAAGGAATCTATAATGATAGGTCCTCCAGCCGTGGGGGGGGGGTGCTAGGCATGACATCATGTTACCGGGTCATCAAAGGATCAACATCATAACTCTTGGGAAGTTGTCCCAACCATCATATCTGACCGAGATTCAGATCTGATTGGTGTCATGATACCTCGGACTCAGGATGCCTGAGAAGAAAAGGTGCAACACAATTTGATGAGATGACATTGTGAGATTCTCAGAAATGAACTATGGGAGCGGGTTCCTGAAGCAATAGTTCATCATTAAACCAAGGAGGGGTTGAGAAGGTGGCTGATGGGCTCAGCGACAATTCATCGAGAATTCCAAACGGATGGATTTCCACGATAATGTGAACAAGAAGATGACACTTGTCAATTCAAATGAAATAATCTTTGTATGCTCGAGGAAAACATACACCATCAATCATTAGTTGAAAGGTGTGCCCGAAATATGACCTTAGGCAGCAAGATCAATGTTAGAGTGACGATTCAATAACCAACAGTCTAAGAACGAACTGTCGATCGTTAACTTCAAAGCAATAGGGTTGCTCGAAGTACAAAACTCAAACAACACCGTTCACTTGTTGGTACCCCAGTTGGAATCAACACGAGGACCAAGAAAGAATGGTGATGGTGAGAAGTATCACTATACCAAGAATTCTTAAGAGGTGGTGAAATTTCCACGACATTCTTGACATAAAAGGTGGTAATTCTCCAAGGTAAAGAAGAATGATGTTGGGTAGCAAGGAACTCAAGGTATAACACAAAATACGATCAAGTTTTGTGTTGGAGGGAATGCAATAATGTTGTGGATGATAACCCAAATCATCGAGGGCAAAGGATGCTATTTCTCATCAAGAATTCGATAGATATCTTGGAAGAGCTTAGGATGTTGATGATGATCACGACACAGTTGTCGAGAGATTTCATGAAGATGTAATTCAATCAGCGACGACATCAAGCCAAAGGAATGACGAAGCAAGAGGTTATTGGAACCACAGTTACGACACGAACTCGAACTCAAGCTTGTTGTCCAAAGCGAAATGATATGATGAGGAAGATCGGCGTAAGCAGCTTATCGTAAAAAAAATCATGCTCTAGGAAGAGGACCGGGTAGCACGCTTAAAATCGGCACGACAAGGATATAGCCAAACAGGCTAGGAATGACGTGATTGAGTTCAAACTCGTAAGTAATGAAGGTTACCAGTAGTTGCTTAATTGCGATGCGGACTCGAGCCAGTTATCGGTGTCTTTGAGTGTTAAATAACTCAGAGCCCGTGAAAAATTGGAATCAATGAGAATGTAGCACTTGATGAAGAACTCATAAGAAGTTATGCAGTTCCGTGATAATCTTGAGATACCAGGGGGTAATACTCGATGACATATCAAAGTAGAGGTTGGGCGGGGTTATTGCTCTCTGAGAAGACAAGTGCTAAAACTTGCACGAGGAATGGTATTTAAAAGAGAACATGGTCGGAACCACGATTGCAAAAGGCCAGATCCCTGATATAAGATGAACTTATACCAAAGGAATAATTAATTTAAGAGGAGCCTTAATGATAAGATCTACATCGTGTCCATGGGCATGAACACAAGTTCAAGGTCGACTCCCACTTCTCCAATGCATAACCTTTCATTCACTTCTCACGTTCGATGAAGTTGCAGTGTTGAAAGTTTTATCTGGCGAAGCACCAGAAGAGTATGATTCATGAAAACTTTCGGGTTCACACGGTTTAGTGAAGGCATATGTTCTACCCATAGGGGCCTCTTGGAATCATATACCAGAATCTTTAGAAATAATTAACTCAAGCTCGAAGGCGAGCATGGTTGAGAAAGCGAGAGGATACAATTTACCAAAGGCATTATGTATCGGGAAAGGCTCACAAGGTTATTGAATATGAAGGCGTTGTCGGATAAAATCCAACAAAGGATCCGGTGGTCCACGAGGATCTGACGTGAGCATCAGTACTCAACTAGAGGTAGAAGAATGCAAGGAGATCAAATTATAGAAACAACTGACTAACTCAATTGTCAAATGCAAAGGAATTATGATTCCCAAATCAAGGGATCAGAAGCAATGCTCTGATTAGGGATGGATAAGTTGAACAGCCTTAGGGTACAATCAACGACAATTGGATTGGTCGAGAACCAATTCCAGTTAAAAGAATGGCAGCTCAGCCAGAAAGGTAATTTATAAGGATCAATGATGATTGCGGGTATTCGCAAACATATTGAGTCAACAGACCCAAAATGATAATGACAAGGAATGTCAATATGACTACGAGACTTATGGGATTAACCATAATGCAAGCAAGCAAGAATTTCAAGAGCCAAAGACTCCAGAGGATTTTCGGAAGATCGAATAGTAATTTGAAGACTTTTGCGAAACACGTGAACAACTGGGGTTGAGCGGATAATCGACAAGTGCGAGGATTTATTTGAAGGGGTATTCATGTGGCAAAGAACTGCTAGGCAGTAGGCACAAAGTATTCTCGGAACAATAGAAAACTTGGGTATCTTGTAATAACAAGATCAATGGGGGATGATCATAGGAATGGCAAGTGTAAGTAGTTATCCATACGGATTTATCGGTGGTCGGGAATAGCAAAAGTGATGGGCACAAAGTCTCGAGAGAACATCAGAGAGTATCTTCGAATCTTGATTAGCGAGGCGATCATCTGAAGTGAGGGGTTCTCCGGGAGAAAGTACTTGCGAGAACCTAAAGTTAGTTTTGTTTTAGCAAATTCATTTAACCCGAATAGAAGAGAGTTCGAATCCCGAGTAAAGATCGAGGAGTAAAAGATCCTAATACCACCCAATGGCGACGTGTGCCCATAAGACACACAGCCATGTTAGTAAAAGTTTTGCAATGTCTAGACTCGACTTGACCAAGGAGTTGGAAGGGGATTCCTACAGCGATCGGCTCGATACCAACTTGTGACGCCCCGATTCAATCGTACACTAATCATGCACGCAAATGTATGCGATCAAGATCGAGGACTCACGGAAGATATCACAACACAACTCTACAAATAAAATAAGTCATACAAGCATCATAATACAAGCCGGGGGCCTCGAGGGCTCGAATACAAGTGCTCGATCATAGGCGAGTCGTGGAAGCAACAATATCTGAGTACGACATAAGTTAAACAAGTTTGCCTTAAGAAGGCTAGCACAAACCGGGATCTGATCGAAGAGGAGCAGGCCTCCGCACGGATCCTCCTAGGTTACTCTGGTCGTCGTCGGCCGGGCTGCACGTAGTAGTAGGCACCTCCGAGTAGTAGTCGTCATAGGCGGTGGCGTCGGCTCCCGGGCTCCATCGTCAGTTGCAGCAATCGGATAGAGGTAGGGGAAAAGGGGAAACAATGCAACCGTGAGTACTCATCCAAAGTACTGCAAAGCAAGGAGCTACACTACATATGCATGGATATATGTGTAAAGGGCCATATCAGTGGACTAAACTGCAGAAAGCCAGAATAAGAGGGGGGTAGCTAGTCTTAACGAAGACTACGCTTCTGGACACCTGTCTTACAACAGGTAGGAGGGACAATCAAGTCCTCCAAGTAACATCATATAGCAATAATCCTACCCGGCGATCCCCTGCTCATATCCCTGAGCGAGAGCGACCACCGGTTGTATCTGGCACTTAGAAGGGTGTGTTTTATCAAGTATCCGGTTCTAGTTGTCATAAGCTCAAGGTACAACTCCAAGTCGCCCTGTTATCAAGATCACGGCTATCCAATAGATTAACTTCCTGCGGGGTGCACCATCTTACCCAAAGACGCTTGATCCCATTTGGCGGACACACTTTCTGGGTCATGCCCGCCGCGGAAGATCAACACGTCGCAGCCCCACCTAGGCACAACAGAGAGGCCAGCACGCCGGTCTAAACCTAAGCGCAGCAGGGTGCAGGCCCGTCCGCCTCGAGCACACACTTGACGTTATGCGGGCGGCCGAAGCAGACCTAGCCTAACAGCGCATTCAGTCCAATCCGGCGCGCCGCTCGTCACGACGTCTGAAGTGCCGACCGATACCACGACGCGGGATACCCATAACTACTCCTGCGTAGATGGTTAGTGCGTATAACCTCGTAGCCAACTCAGATCAAATACCAAGACCTCGTTAAGCGTGTTAAGTAACCGCGAACGCCGAACAGGCCAGCCCACCTCTCTCTAGGCGGTCTCAACCTGCCTGCCGCTCCGCCACAAAGTAACAATCGGGAGCCGTGGGAACCCAGCCCACCTCTACGGGATGGAGCCACCGTCCTTTCAAATTTCCATCTCCTAACAATTACCACGAGTAATGTAATAGTGTAAAGTATATAGTATATAGTATATACCGTGATCACCTCCCGAGTGATCACGACCCGATAATATAGCATGGCGGACGGACAAGGATGTAGGGCCACAGATGAAAGTACTAGCAACCTATACTAAGCATATAGGATTGCGTAAGGTAACAACAAGAGTAACAAGGACAAAGCTATGCAGCGGTATAGGATTAATCGAAAGCGATAACATGCTACACTGCTCTAATGCAAGCAGTATAGAGAAGAGTAGGCGATATCTGGTGATCAAAGGGGGGGCTTGCCTGGTTGCTCAGACAAGAAGGAGGGCCGTCGATGACGTAGTCGATCACAGGGACATCAGCATCGGTCTCGGGGTCTACCGGAGGGAAGAGGGGGGAAGAAACAGTAAATACATAGCGAGCAAGTGCATAACAGACAATGCATGAGCTAGACGTGTTCTAACGCAGCGCTAAGGCGATCTTGGCGAAGGGGAAACATCCGGAAAGTTTTCCGGTTCCGGACGTCTGTCGACGCAGGAACCGGAGAGGAAAGTTTGCAGGTTCGATAGGTTAGGGGTGTGTGGCGGACGAGCGGATCACGATCCGGATTCGCCTCGCTGCTACGAGTAACTTTCATGTACAAAGTTTTTCCATCCGAGCTACGGTTTATTTTATATTAATTTAATTCATTTTTAGGATTTATTTAATTATTTAATTTCAACATTATCCGAATAGTGAAAGGTGATGTCAAGATGACACCACCATGACGTCAAGCAGTCAAATCGACCGTTGATCGTCAAATGACCCTGGGTCCATCATTGTCGATCGAGCTTAATTAAACAGAATTGATTAGTTTAATTAGTTGATTAGTTTAATTTAAATATGATTAATTAAGTTAACTAATTAATTAATTTAATTATTATACCTTTTAATTCCTTTTTTTTAATTCCTTTTTTTAACTGTTCTAGGGGGGCCCTTTGTCATAGGCCCATAGGGCCTTAACGGCACGGCACGCTTGCGCTGGTATACGAGTAACTGGCGCTGGGCTCGAGCGCCCGGCCGGTGCGGCTAAGGGCGCCGGGCTGGCTGGCGTGCACCCTTGCAGGCCCGAGGCCACCAAGGGGGCGCCGGCCACGGCGGCAACCGGAGCAACAGGCAAGGGGGGCGACACGCGAGGGGGGGGGTCGGCCCAAGGAAGGTCGGAGGAGGCGGGGCTGAGGCGTCGCCTGCACGGCCGGACGGAGCGGCGCGGCCAGGCGCGCTGCCCGATCATGGTGACAGCGGCATGGGACGCAGGCGACAAGGAATAAGGGAGAGAGGGAGGAAGGCCGAGCCTCACCGGTGATGTAGGGCACGAGGCAGCGGGGTCGTGGAGGGGTCGAGGACGACGGCACGGAGAGGAAGCAGTCCGTGATGTGGCGAAGGGAGGCCGCGAGGGAGCTCCGTGAGTCGGCCAGGCGCCGGCGAGGTCCCGGTGTGAGGAGGAGACGAGGAGGCGGCGGATCCAGCGGACGGCGGAGCGGTGGCGAAGGCCGCAACGGGATCGGCTCGGGTGCCGATCCAGAGCCAGTGGGAGGGGAAGCTCCGGCGAGGTGGTCCCTCGTGCGGCGGCGATAGGGACGATGGGATCGGGGGTCGCCCCGATCCAGATCGGAACCGAGTGGAGGGGTCCGAGGGAAGAGTGGGACGAGGGGGAGGGAGTGGGTGCGAGTGGGGAGGAACCGCTAGGGTTCGGTCGCCCCAGGGGTGAGGTAGGCGCTGGCTGGGCGGCTGTTTGGCACCGAGGCCATCTGGGCCGTGTGGCCCAAAGAGGGGGGTTCTCTCTCTTTTTTGGGTTAGTTTTAGTTCTAGTTATGTTATCTATATTCGTTATTTCCTTTCCTGTTTAATTCATTTTGAAGTACTTAGGCATTCTGTAAAAGCGTGATCTCTTCACCATAAATATCCAGGCATTAATTGGCACACTTCAAACATTTTAGCTTTAACCTTTGAAAACTTTTATTGTTTGCAGTTGTTTTAAATTTGAAATTCGAACTAGGTTCTGAACTAACGCGAGTTTATCCTCCGAAACCGAGGTGACGTGGCATCATTAGCGAGGGTTCACTGTAGCTTAACTATCCGGGCGTCACACTTATGGTGTGATTCCTTCGGTGTAGCTTGAAATCGGGCACACATGCAAACACTAAGCATTATATCTGGCCTAGATGCACATAAGTACAATAAAGAACCAATCATGGAGCGGTATACCTTGTGATCGAAGTCAATACCATTTTCATCAGTGCATAGATGGCCATTTGTGGGCATAGGAATTTTGATGCCTTTGCCATCTTGCATGCCGAGTTTCTTCAGAACATCTTTGAGGTATTTCTCCTGAGATATGAATATGCCATTGTGTTGTTGACGAATTTGAAGACCTAAAAAGAATTTCAACTCTCCCATCATAGACATTTGATATTCTTCAGTCATCATATAGGCAAATTCATCACTATAACGTTGCTCAGTACAACCAAAGATAATATCATCAACATATATTTGACACACAAACAATTCACCATCATATGATTTAGTAAAGAGAGTAGGGTCGAGTGAACCGGTGTGAAGCCATTCTTCACGAAGAATTCCTTCAAAGTATCATACCACGCCTGGGGCCTGCTTTGAGGCCATAGAGGGCCTTGTTGAGTCTGAAGACTTTACGGATTCTTTGGATCTTCAAAACCAGGGGTTGAGCAACATATACTTCTTCCTCAAGCTTACCATTGAGGAATGCACTTTTCACATCCATTTGATATAAAGTGATATTATGATGGTTAGCATAAGCAAGTAATATCTAATAGCCTCAAGTCTAGCAACAGTGCAAAAGTTTCATCGAAATCAATTCCTTCAACCTGTGTGTAGCCTTGAGCTACAAGTCGTGCCTTATTCCTCACCACAAGACCATTTTCATCTTGCTTGTTGTGGTAGATCCACTTTGTGCCAATGATATTATGCTTGCGAGGATCTGGATGTTTGACCAGTTCCCGCACGTTGTTGAGCTCGAATCGATGTAATTCTTCTTGCATAGCCTGAATCCACTCGGGCTCGTAAATGCTTCATCTACCTTAGTGGGCTCGTGATAGAGACAAAAGCATAGTGCCCACGGAGTTAGATAAATGTGAAGCTTTTGAGCGTGTGAGAGGACCTGGTGCTTCAATGCCATCGATGATCTTGTCAACTTGCACTTCTTTTGCAACGCGAGGATGAGCTGGTTGTCGTCGAGGAATTTGATCAGCATTTTCTTCAGCACCAATTTCTTCAGCATTATCTTCAGGTGCATTAGCTCGACGTACTTCACGTTCAGGAATGAATTCTTCAGCAGATTCTTCAGTAGGAATAACATCCTCGGTCGCCTTGAACTTGATAGAATCCTCAGGTGCTGGTTCATGTATCACAGAAGGTAGGTGCTCTCTTTGCGAGCCATTAGTTTCATCGAACCGCACATCTACAGTTTCAACAATCTTGTGAAGAGCGATGTTGAAGACTCTATAGGTGTGCGAGTCCTTTCCATAACCAAGCATAAAACCTTCATGTGCTTTCGGTGCAAATTTAGCATTGTGATGAGGATCTCTAATCCAGCATTTAGCACCGAAGACTTTGAAATAACTCACATTGGGTTTCTTGTCAGTGAGGAGTTCATAGGCAGTCTTCTTGAAGAATTTGTGAAGATATACTCTGTTGATGATGTGGCACGCGGTATCAATTGCATCAATCCAAAAACGACGAGGCGTTTTGTATTCATCAAGCATAGTGCAAGCCATCTCAATAAGAGTTCTGTTCTTGCGCTCCACGATGCCGTTTTGCTGAGGAGTATTGGAAGCAGATAACTCATGAGTAATACCAAGTTCATCAAGATAGCCATCAAGACCAGAATTCTTGAACTCAGTTCCATTGTCACTCCTGATGTGCCTGATCTTCACACCAAAGTTGGTTGAAGCCCTCGAGGAAAATCGTTTGAAGACTTCCTGCACTTCATGTTTGTAAGTAACAATGTGTACCCATGTGTAACGAGAGTAATCATCAACAATAACAAAGCCATATAGAGATGCATCATTAGTGACTGCTGAGTAATGATTAGGACCAAAGAGGTCCATGTGAAGCAATTCAATGGACGAGTAGTGGTCATGATAGTCTTCATTGGATGCTTGGCCTTGGTCATTTTTCCAGCTTCACGTGCTCCACACAAGTGATCCTTGAGGAATTTGACATTTTCAATGCCAATGACATGCTTCTTCTTCGCAAGCGTGTGCAAATTCCTCATGCTGCGTGACCAAGTCGTCGATGCCATAGCCAGCCTTCGAAGCTTTTGCAAGTAGGCACACGACGGGTTGTGGTCCCAGAGAGAAATCAACAATATACAAGTCTCCTCTCCTAAAGCCTTCAAGACTTTGGAATTGTCGACTTCCATAATCACAACACAACGATAATTGCCAAAAACAACAACCATATCAAGATCACAAAGCATTGAGGTTGACATGAGGTTGTATCCTAAGGACTCAACAAGCATGACTTTGTCCATGTGTATGTCCTTAGAGATCGCAACCTTACCAAGACCCAATACGACTTTTGCCTTTGTCAAGAAAGATGATATGCTTCAGATGTGACGGTGATAAGGGAGCATCCATCAATAGATTCTTGTCACCAATCATGTGATTTGTACATCCACTATCGAGGACCCACTCATTGGCTTTGGGTTGATCATCCTGCAGATGAATTAGTGCAACTTACGATCTCATATACTTCATCGGTGAAGAATATGATATCAATTTCATCGATGAATTTCATCGAGCATAAAACAGATATAGCAAGATGAGGACGTGTGAAATGAAAGTTCATTTCTTCATGATTAGCATGCGTCCCTTGAGCAATTTTGTCGCCCCCAAGAAATTCTTGAGACGTTAAAGCACGCCCGAGACCTGACCCCTCGCAGAAGAGATTAGTTCTTTTCTTCACCACCCACATCTGAAGGGGTGGCAAAGAGTTCATCACTCTACGAGCGCCATATGAGAATGGTGGCATAGAGGCCAATCCATTTCGTTTCACATAAGAGAGGTTAGGGTAAGCATATGAATAAGCAGAGAAATTCTTTGAGGACTTATGAACATATTGGTTTGAAGAATAATGCACATATTCACAGCCCTTAGCTCTACCCTGCGAAATAGAGTTGTTAGCACGATGATAATCATATGAGGACTTCGATCCTTTTGAGGAATTCGGTCCGTATGAGGACTTGGATCCATATGAAGAATTTGGTCCATATGAAGAGTTTGATCTGGGGTTCCTATTCTTCACAGGTGGTGTCATGAGGACATTCACCTGAAGACTTTCAAGGCACCTATTGGGAACCCAGATTTTCTTCATAGGAGAACCGTTCCTGCAGTTAGTGCCAACATATCTAGCAAATACTTCACCATTCTAATTTTTGAACAGTTTATAGTTGGAGTCAAATGACTCATCAGAAGAATGAGGAGATTCACATGTAAAGCCAGATAAGTAGATGGATCAAACTGGAGGTCCCTTAGCAGCAACCCATGAGGTTTTGGGGTACTGCTCAGGCTTCCAATATGTTCCATCAGCATTGAGTTTCCTTTCAAAGGCAATACCCTCTTTCCTAGGGTTTATGTTGAGGATCTGCTTTTTAAGCACATCACAAAGAGTCGATGCCCTTTGAGGCTTTTGTACATGCTCATCATGTACAATTCCTTCAACCCTGCATCGTCGGTGATACTAGCAATGTCCTCGATGAGGAATTAGTGATAGCAGAGGCGGTGAAGAATTTGTAACAGTTGAAGCATTTGAACATTCGGTGAAGAATTAGCGATTCACGTTCAATGCACTTTAAGCATGGAGGAACAAATTCTTCCTGAGAAGCGCTGATTTGTTGAGCTAGCAATGAATCGCGCTCCTTCTGAAGATCTTCACAACTCACTCTTAGCTTCTCAAGATCTTGCTTCTTTTGAAGAAACTCATAAGAAAGCTTCTCATGATCAGATAAGAGAGTTATGATGACCTTGAAGGTTGTCAAACCTAGATCAAGTCTCTGAAGATTTTCAACGGGGCTTTAGTGCGATCCATTTCTTCACCCAACATATCATCACTTTTGTCTAGCATGTTTTGAACCTTTTCAAAAGCCCTTTATTGTTTTACTGACAATCTTAGCAAGTTTAGAGTAGCTGGGCTTGAGATCTTCATCGATTCATTTTCACTAGATTCATAGGAGGTATATTTGAGTACCTTGGCACCCTTTGCCATGAAGCAATAGGTGGGGCGTAGTCATCATTATCTTCATCGGCTTTGTTGGTGAGGCCGGTTTCTTGAGTTGAAGATGGACTTGCGGACGAATGCAAGATGGAGAGCCGGACTCACCACACTAGACTCGGACTCCTCTGATGCCTCCTCTTCCTCATGTTCCTCAGATTCAGCTTCAGAGTCCATTTCCTTGCCAATGAATGCCCGAGCCTTCTTGGAGCTGCTCTTCTTGTGAGATGAAGACTTTGAGGATTTTGATGATGAAGATTTTGACGATTTCTTCTTCTTCTTAGCGTCATCAGAACTGTAATCCTTGTATTTCTTCTTCTTTAATTCCTTTTCCCACTGAGGACAATCTTGAATATGGTGACCAGGTTTCTTGCATTTGTGGCAAAGTCTTCTCTTATATTCACTGGATGAGGAATCACTCCTCCAGGTGGTTAAACTCCAGGTGGTTAAACCAAAATCACACAGAACAAGGGAGTACCTTGCTCTGATACCAATTGAAAGTGTGTTATATCGACTAGAGGGGGGGTGAATAGGCGATTTTTATGAATTCTTCACTGAGGAATTTGCCAGTGAGGAAATTCCTTAGCGAAGAACTACTTGCAGCGGAATAAGTACTCAGAAGTAAGCATAACAGAATACGGGCATGGTCTTCATTATGAAATGAAGACAATCACAGAGTCTGTAAAGCGTAAACACGAGGATAGCACAAGATGAAGACAAATAGATTGAAGAAATTGAACTGAGGAAATTGAGAAAGTCTTGACCAAAGTCTTCAAACACAGATATGAACAAACACTCAACACAAGAATGAGGAAATGAATGAGTTGAGTAAATAGAACCATAAGGTTAGTGAAGACAATGATTTGGTAGACCAGTTCCAACTGCTGTCTCGGTTATACGTCTGGTTGGAGCGGCTGAGTATTTAAACTCGAGGACACACAGTCCGGACACCCGATCCCGAAAGCACGCAGCTCAGACACCAAGTCCTCACCAGATTCTCCTTGAACTAAGGTCACACAGACCTTGTCCAATCACTCGTGGTAAGTCTTGAGCGACTTCCAAACCTTCGTGAGACTTGGTCACTCGGCGATCCACAATTCCTCTTGGATGCTCTAGACCATGACGCCTAACCATCCGGAAGAAGCACAGTCTTCAAAGGTAACAAGCGTCGGATCCACGCAGGATCAATCTCTTGATGATGCTCAATCACTTTGGGTTTGTAGGGGTTTGGTTTTGGGTTTTCCTCACTCGATGATTTTCGCTCAAAGTCCTCGGAGGATGGGTTGCTCTCAAATGACAAGTGTCAAGTTCTCTTGGAGCAGCCAACCAGCTAGTGGTTGTATGGGGCGGCTATTTATAGCCTAGGGAGCAGCCCGACATGATAAGACATAAATGCCCTTCAATGATAAGACCGTTAGGTGGATAAGATATTTTGGAACAGTGGCGCGAAGATAAAGAACGGTCGGAATTTTGACTCTCAAATTCCTCGGGGCTATCATGTTCCTCATCGTGTAGGCAATCCGCATTGGCGAATTCCTAACTCCTCGGTCGAAACAAATTCTCAACGACGGAAGAACTTCGTCTCATCCTCAAGAAATTAACTGAACTGTATGAGATTTCCAAAGGCTTCACTCGAAGGATTGGTAGGTGTAGGATTTTGAGTTGAGCATCACATGGAAATTTTTCCTTAGTATTTCCTCGACCCCTTTAACAAAGACGGTGTTTCCTATGACTCAAGAAATAGAAAACGAAACTATGAAAACAAAAGTCTTCACGCTTCATGTTCCTCAAATGAATACCAAGTCTTCAAGGTCACGCCAATTTCTTCACTTTAAAAGTCTTCAGAAAGCCTTCAGAATATCAAAGTCTTCAGTCGAAGAACTTCATTTTTAGGGGTCGACTTTCTCTGTAAATATCAAACTCCTCATAGACTTATAGACCTGTGTACACTCATAAACACATTAGTCCCTTAACCTATAAGTCTTCAATACACCAAAATCACTAAGGGGCACTAGATGCACTTACAATACATGGTAGACACACCTAAAGAAGGCGATGGAGATGATAAGAAGGACCCAGTCAAGGATGAACCTCCTGAGATACCACCGAAGCGTCGACTCAGCGGCGCCGCTCTAAATCGCATCGCGGAAAAGACAGCAATACCGGCACCAGAGACAATGATACTTCGGAGAACGTCGAAGACCAAGAAGACCCCATCGAACCAACATCCAAACAGGATGATCGGGAGGACGGGCAAGTTGGCCCTGACGAACAAACAGGGAACGAAGACTCGGAAGATAGTAACTATCTACCACTCTCCGAGGACGACGTGAGCCTCGACGATGAAGATTTTATCGTGCCAGAGGAACCCCTCGAACAAGATTGCTTTAAGCGCCGGCTAATAGCCACGGCAAGAAGCCTAAAAAAGAAGCAAGAGCAGCTTCAAGCTGACCAAGATCTGCTCAACGATAGATGGACTAATGTCCTCGTAGCCGAAGAATACGGCCTTGAACGCCCAACAAAGAGTTACCCGAAGCATAAGCTGCTACCCCAATTAGACGATGAGGCATTGGAGCCCATACCACCTGCGCGTAACAAGGCTGACGGACATGACCGGCCACCACGTGGCCGGGACAGAACGGCAACTCAAGCCAAAAACCAGCCCGCGCTACCTCACTGTAAAAGCAGAGATACAACAGCTCGGGGATACACATACGACCTATGACAGGACCTAGAGAATAGAGCAGGTCAGACAAGATCAATCTACGGGTCGCGAGGGCGTGCCCCGGCGCGCGAGGACGGCTATCAAGCCTGGCGCGATAAGCACAACCACACCCGGACCGAGAACCGCACACGGACTTCATCCGAACTGCGTCGTGATATGGCCCGATACAGAGGCGCCGCACACCCCCTATGCTTTACCAATGAGGTAATGGAGCATGAATTCCCGAAAGGGTTTAAACCCGTGAATATTGAATCATACGATGGAACAACAGATCCCGTGGTATGGATTGAGGACTTCCTTCTCCATATTCACATGGCCCGCGGTGACGATCTTCATGCCATCAATTACCTCCCACTAAAATTAAAGGGACCAGCCCAGCACTGGCTAAATAGCATGCCAGAAAACTCCATTGGCAGCTGGGAGGACTTGGAAGACGCCTTTCGTGATAACTTCCAAGGTACATACGTCCGATCTCCGGACGCCGATGACTTGAGTCATATAGTCCAGCAGCCCGGAGAGTCGGCCAGGAAATTCTGGACTAGGTTCCTAATTAAAAAGAACTAGATTGTCGATTGTCCGAATGCCGAAGCCCTAGTGGCCTTTAAACATAGCATCCGCGACGAATGGCTCGCCCGACACCTCAGCCAAGAGAAGCCGAGGTCCATGGCAGCCCTTACAGCACTCATGGCCCACTTTTGTGCGGGCGAAGACAGCTGGCTAGCCCGTAACAGCAATAGTGCAAGCAAACCTGGCACTTCCGAAGCCAGGAATAGCAACGGCAGGCCCCGATGCAACAAACACAAGCGCCACGGCAATAACGACAATACCGAAGACATGGCGGTCAACGCCGGATTCAGCGGCTCTAAGTCCGGTCAGCGGAAGAAGCCATTCAAAAGAAACAGAGAGGGCTCATCCAGCTTGGACCGAATACTCGATTGACCCTGCCAGATTCACGGCACCCCCGATAAGCCGGCCAATCATACCAACTGAAGTTGTTGGGTCTTCAAACAAGCCGGTAAGTTAAATACCGAACATAAGGAGAAAGGGTCGCCCAGCGAGGACGACGATGAGGAGCCTCGTCCACCGAAAACAGGGGGTCAAAAGAAATTCCCCCCCAAAGTCAAAACGGTGAATATGATATACGTCACCCATATCCCCAAGCGGGAACGTAAACATGCACTAAGGGACGTCTACGCGATAGAGCCAGTCGCCCCTAAATTCAACCCATGGTCAGCCTGTCCGATCACTTTTGATTGTCGAGACCATCCGACCAGTATCCGTCACGGAGGTTCGGCCGCATTAGTCCTCGACCCAATCATCGATGGATTCCACCTTACGCGAGTCCTCATGGACGGCGGCAGCAGCCTTAACCTGCTCTATCAGGATACAATCCGCAAGATGGGCATTGATCCATCAAGGATCAAACCCACCAAAACCACCTTCAAAGGAGTCATACCTGGTGTAGAGGCCCACTACACGGGCTCAATCACATTGGAGGTCGTCTTCGGTTCGTCGGACAACTTTCGAAGCGAAGACTTGATCTTTGACATTGTCCCCTTCCGCGGTGACTATCATGCACTGCTCGGACGAACCGCGTTTGCTCGCTTCAATGCGGTCCCACACTACGCTTATCTCAAACTCAAGATGCCCGGACCACGCGGCATTATAACATTCAATGGAAACATGGAACGCTCCCTCCGTATGGAGGAGGACACCGCAACCTTGGCAGCAGAAGTACAGGGCGGCCTTGTTAGGCCAAACACTACATCAGCGGCTAAGCCACCGGACACCATTAAACGAGTCCGGACTACACCGTAGGGCGCTACCTCAGCTCATTAAGAGCTTTATTAGCAATCCGTCCTTCGTCTCAGCTCCAACCGAATTGCGGACCATGTGCCACGCATACATAACTATGCACTAAAGATACCATGAGCAAAGATGGAGGCATCACAAAGACAAAGTCCACAATACGGCCAGACCTTGACCGGACACTTATATTCTCTTTTCTTTCTCTTTTTCTTTATCTTTTTCAGGTCCCTTACAACCCATGTCACCTTTTCAATGGTGCCTAGGCCTCTTTTTGAGGCCTATCATGACAACACCGAGTGTCGATCCTCTTGAAGGATAGTACACCAAGGAGAAAGGTAGTGTAGAAGCACGGCAGAGTATCTAAAGGATCTTTAAAGATCACCTCCTCCGTTTGCAGGACCTGCACGCAGCTTTCCCCTGTACTTGGCATGTTAAATAGCCTTATTGCTTACTGCACTAGTTGTACTGATACGTTTTGACGTATCAATCAGACTATAATGGAAACAGTTCTAGCCCAGCCTATGTGGTACTAACCTACCTCTTAACCTGTATTTCCCTGTTTCCGTCTGTTTGTCATGTGCACCTCGGTACGACTTAAATCGCCAGGGGCTCAGCCACGCACATTTCTCAAATACTAAAAAAAAGTCCGAACACTTTTCTAGTACAATTCGGCATCCGGAATGTAGCATTATATGCATTGGCTTCGAATCATGTCTTTGGTCAATAGTTGGGTTACCCGGCTCCTATGGTTACTGCCTTACGTTCTGCTTGTTCGGCTAAGGTAGTAAAGGGCGAACTACTTCGATTGTGTTTCTAGTTCATCCGGACAAACACCTCAGTAGAGAAAGCCGAAAACTGACTGTCATGATGCGACGAGAGCTGGTCAGCTATTCGGTGACTAACTATAAATCTCTTGCGATTTTATCCGCATTATGCGATAGGCCGGCCTTAACCCGGCCAGGCACCCACAACACCCAAATTCGGATAATCGAACAATACCAGGGGCTGCGCCTATTATAAAACTCCTATGGCTAAGTGAGAGTGATAAAGCCACATAGTCTGATTGCCTGGTTTGCCGCACTTACACCTCCTTCACGAACCAAATTGCTGGGTCAAAGTGTGTTTAGATGCTATCTTGAACACCCCCGTACTACCTACGTGGGGGCTAAAGCCGACGACTGGCCAACTCTCAGATATCATAAACGGCCGCACAGGAGGAAATATCTTCAAAGCTTAAACAAGCAATATATCATACATAGGCCTTGTTTTAATACAGATCGGGCAACATAGATGCATTCATTCAAAAATGATGTCCTTCGAACATTGGCCCTCTACAATGCGGGATCCCTCCAGGAGATCATCGAAATATCGCTCCAGTGTGCGATGCTCTTTGCCTGCAGGCGGCCCCTCGGTCGCGAGCTTGACGGCATTCATCTTCGCCTCTTTCTTGGCCTCGGCCAGTGCGCTCTTGAGGGTCTCGACCTCAGATGCGTTAGCTGTGAGAAAAAGATATAACACTCATTAAAGCTGGAAAATTACTGCTGATATTATTTTCCAAGGCATTTTCGGTACCACATACCTTGCTTTTCCGCTAACTTACGCCTCAGCTCAGATGCTTCGGCGGCATGAGTAGCCGATGCCTGCGTTGCAGCCTGTTCAGTCCATATGGATATGTAGGTTAATACCCTGTATGAGTAATTAGATCCTCTGTTCGGCCTTTCTTTGTGAACACCGAACAGAGTCTCAGGGGCTACTATCTATACACAGATATTTTTCTAATGTAGCCAAAAGGCATTCTAGTACATACCTCAAAGCCTCTTAGAAGGCTAGTGTAGGCTTCATTTAATCCTCTTTTGGCCGACCGAACCCTTTCAACCATCGTACCCATAAGGGTACGATGTTATTCTACAATGATGGCGCTCTGAAGTGCTTCCACCGAAGTATCCGGCGCCTCCGGATTGACGGAGGCCGCTGGCGGAGTTTGTGCGCCCCCTTCTTTTAGAGGAGGCCGCTCACCCGATTCCGGAGCCGTATGGGCCTCCGGAATAATATTCGGTTGAGGGCCGAATTGTGCACGGCCCCCATTGTCAGCCTCCATGGGGGTCGATTCCCCCATGTTGCCGGTAGCAGGGATATCACGCTCCGGCTCCACCGTGGCGGCTCCCCGCACCTCTCCCTGGCCCGTAAGGGTCTTTCGAGACAACGCTTCGGTAATGTCCATAGCGTTGGGAGAGGAGGCCGGCGGAGGCAACCCACTGTCCATCACGTTCGGATCCAGCGAATTCCCCGAAGAACAGGATTGCTGGGGGAGGACGTGAGACGGACTGCAACACGAAATTCCGTGTATTAAAATCACAAGGCAGAAGGCCGGACAGATATGTAAGTACAGGTGCCTTCGGGGGTACTTACGATCCGACCAGGGGCTTCGGCCTGGGGTGCCATTCATCGACGTCCGATGCGGAGTCATCCATGAGGGAGATTCTTCCTTTCTCGGACGCCTCCGCCTCCAGATCCGCGGAAGCCCCCCTCTTCTTCCTTCCCCCTTTAAGGGGAGAGTTGTTCTCTTCCTCCATGCCTTCATCTTCGTCGGGGGAGGAGTGAGTCTCGGTGTCTTCGGACACTACGTTCGAAGCACTGATAACCCACAAGTATAGGGGATCGCAATAGTTTTCGAGGGTAGAGTATTCAACCCAAATTTATTGATTCGACACAAGGGGAGCCAAAGAATATTCTCAAGTATTAGCAGTTGAGTTGTCAATTCAACCATACCTGGAAAACTTAATATTTGCAGCAAAGTATTTAGTAGCAAAGTAGTATGGAAGTAACGGTAACGGTAGCAAAAGTAACAGTAGCAGATTTGTAGTAATTGTAATAGTGGCAACGGAAAAGTAACTAAGCAAAGATCAATATGTGAAAAGCTCATAGGCAATGGATCAGTGATGGATAATTATGTCGGATGCGATTCCTCATGCAACAGTTATAACATAGGGTGACACGGAACTAGCTTCAGTTCATCAATGTAACGTAGGCATGTATTCCGAACATAGTCATACGTGCTTATGGAAAAGAACTTGCATGACATATTTTGTCCTACCCTCCCGTGGTAGCGGTGTGACGCCCCCGATTCAATCATACACTAATCATGCACGCAAACATGTACGATCAAGATCAGGGACTCACGGGAAGATATCACAACACAACTATAAAACATAAATAAGTCATACAAGCATCATAATACAAGCCAGGGGCCTCGAGGGCTCGAATACAAGTGCTCGATCATAGACGAGTCAGCGGAAGCAACAATATCTGAGTACAGACATAAGTTAAACAAGTTTGCCTTAAGAAGGCTAGCACAAACAGGGATACAGATCGAAAGAGGCGCAGGCCTCCTGCCTGGGATCCTCCTAAACTACTCCTGGTCGTCATCAGCGGCCTGCACGTAGTAGTAGGCACCTCAAGTGTAGTAGGAGTCGTCATCGATGGTGGCGTCTAGTTCCTGGGCTCCGGCATCTGGTTGCGACAACCAGGTAGAAGGGAAAGGGGGGAAAGAGGGAGAAAAGCAACCGTGAGTACTCATCCAAAGTACTCGCAAGCAAGGAGCTACACTACACATGCATGGGTATATGTGTAAAGGGCCATATCGGTGGACCGAATGCGAATGCCGAATAAGAGGGGATAGCTAATCACGTCAAGACTACGCTTGAGGCCACCTCCATCTTGCAGCATGTAGAAGAGAGTAGATGGTAAGTTCACCAAGTATCATCGCATAGCATAATCCTACCCGGCGATCCTCCCCTTGTCGCCCTGTGTGAGAGCGATCACCGGGTTATATCTGGCACTTGGAAGGGTGTGTTTTATTAACTATTCGGTTCTAGTTGTCATAAGGTCAAGGTACAACTCTGGGTCGTCCTTTTACCGAGGGACACGGCTATTCGAATAGATAAACTTCCCTGCATGGGTGCACCACATAACCCAACACGCTCGATCCATTTGGCCGGACACACTTTTTTGGGTCATGCCCGGCCGCGGAAGATCAACACGTCGCAGCCCTACCTAGGCACAGCAGAGAGGTCAGCACGCCGGTCTAAATCCTATGGTGCAGGGGTCTGGGCCCATCGCCCATTGCACACCTGCATGTTGCAAGGGCGGTCGGAAGCAGAACTAGCCCCCTTAATACAAGAGCAGGCTTACGTTCCAATTCGGCGCGCGCCGCTCAGTCGCTGACGTCAAGAAAGCTTCGACTGATACCACGACGTGAGTGCCCATAACTGTTCCCGCGTAGTTGGTTAGTGCGTATAGGCCAGTGGCCAGACTCAGATCAAATACCAAGATCTCGTTAAGCGTGTTAATTGAAGTATCCGCGAAAGCCGACTAGGGCCAGGCCCACCTCTCTCCTAGGTGGTCTCAACCTGCCTGCCGCTCCGCCAAAAAGTAACGATCGGGGCCGTCGGGAACCCAGGCCCACCTCTACCGGGATGGAGCCACTTGTCCCTTCAAATTTCCATCTCGAAACAATATCATAAGTAATGTAACAGTATAAAGTATATAGCATATGCCCGTGATCACCTCCCGAAGTGATCACGGCCCAGTAGTATAGCATGGTAGACAGACAAGAGTGTAGGGCCACTGATGGAATACTAGCATCCTATACTAAGCATTTAGGATTGCAGGTAAGGTAACAACCGTAGCAACAATGACAGGTTATGCAGCAGAATAGGGTTAACCGAAAGCAGTAACATGCTACGCTACTCTAATGCAAGCAGTATAGCAATATCTGGTGATCAAGGGGGGGGGGGCCTTGCCTGGAAGCTCAGCCGGGAAGGAGGGGTCGTCAACACCTTGGTCGTACTCGGTGGCATCAGCGCCGGTCTCGGGGTCTACCGGGGAAGAAGAGGGGGGAAGAAACAGTAAATACGGAGCAAACAAAGCATCACAAAACATAACAAGGCAATACGCAGTCCTAGGTATACCCTAACGCGGTAGAAGGTGATACCGACGAATGGGGGAAACATCCGGGAAAGTATCCCCGGTGTTTCGCGTATTCGGACGGATGAACCGGAGGCGGAAAGTTGCATGTTTGCTATGCTAGGGATGTGTGGCGGACGAACGGGCTACTTATCCGGATTCGTCTCGTCGTTCTGAGCAACTTTCATGTTCAAAGTTTTTCCATCCGAGCTACGGTTTATTTTATATTAATTTTTAAAGTTTTAAATCATTTTCTAAATTATTATCTATTTAATTCTAACATTATCCAGAATAGTGTGTGCTGACGTCATCATGACGTCAGCAGTCAACAGGGCGTTGACTAGGTCAAACTGACGCGTGGGTCCCGCATGTCATTGACTCTCTAATTAGCTAATAGTTAATTAGGTTAATTAGTGATTAGATTAATCTAATTATGATTGATTAAATTAATTAATTTATTTAATTAAATTTATTATTATTATTACTCTTTTTTAATCTTTTTTTACACAAAATCGTTCTCGGGGCTAGGTGATACGTCTCCAACGTATCTATAATTATTTGATTGCTCCATGCTATATTATCATATTATCTATTGTTTTGGACTATATTGGGCTTTATTTTCCACTTTTATATTACTTTTGGGACTAACCTATTAACCGGAGGCCCAGCCCAGAATTGCTATTTTTTGCCTATTTCAGTGTTTCGAAGAAACGGAATAACAACCGGAGTCCAAACGGAATGAAATCTTCGAGAACGTGATTTTCTCATCGATAAGACCCAGGAGACTTGGACCTCCGTCAAGAAAGCCACGAGGCGGTCACGAGGTGGGCGCCCCTAGGGCGCGCCCCTGCCTCGTGGGCCCCTCGAGCTCCACCGACGCATTTCTTCCTCCTATATATACCTCGCACTTCGTCGGATCGATACGGAGCCAAAAACCTAATTCCACCGCCGCAACTTTCTGTATCCACGAGATCCCATCTTGAGGCATGTTCTGGAGCTCCGCAGCAAGGGGATTCCACCATGGAGGGCTTCTACATCAACATCATAGCCTCTCCGATGAAGTGTGAGTAGTTTACCTTAGACCTTCGGGTCCATAGTTAGTAGCTAGATGGCGTCTTCTCTCTTTTTGGATCTCAATACAATGTTCTCCCCCTCTCTCGTGGAGATCTATTCGATGTAATCTTCTTTTTGCGGTGTGTTTGTTGAGACCGATGAATTGTGGGTTTATGATGAAGATTATCTATGAGCAATATTTGAATCTTTTCTGAATTCTTTTATGTACAATTGAGTTATCTTTGCAAGTCTCTTCGAATTATCCGTTTGGTTTGGCCAACTAGATTGGTAGTTCTTGCAATGGGAGAAGTGCTTAGCTTTGGGTTCAATCTTGCGGTGTCCTTTCCCAAAGGATGATGGGGGCAGCAAGGCACGTAATGTATTGTTGCCATTGAGGATAACAAGATGGGGTATTTATCATATTGCATGAATTTATTCCTCTACATCATGTCATCTTGCTTAAGCGTTACTCTGCTTTTCATTAACTTAATACTCTAGATGCATCTTTGGATAGCGGTCGATGAGTGGAGTAATAGTAGTAGATGCAGGCGGAGTCGGTCTACTTGTCTCGGACGTGATGCCTATATACATGATCATACCTAGATACTCTCATAACTATGCTCAATTCATCGAATTGCTCAACATGAATTGCTCACCCACCGTAAAATACCTATGCTCTTGAGAGAAGCCACTAGTGAAATCTATGGCCCCGGGTCTATTTTCATCATATTAATCTTCCTACACTTTATTATTGCTTTGCTCTTTACTTTGCCTTTTATTTTACTTTGCATCTTTATACCAAAAAATACCAAAAATATTATCTATCATCTCTATCGATCTCACTCGTAAGTGACCGTGAAGGGATTGACAACCCATATTCACGTTGGTTGCGAGGAGCTATTTGTTTTGTGTAGGTACGAGGGACTTGCGTGGCCTCCTCTTGGATTGATACCTTGGTTATCAAAAACTGAGGGAAATACTTACGCTACTCTGCTGCATCATCCTCTCCTCTTCGGGGAAAACCAACGCAAGCTCAAGACGTAGCAAGAAGGATTTATGGCGCCGTTGCCGGGGAGTCTACGCACAAGTCAACATACCAAGTACCCATCACAATCCCTTATCTCTCGCATTACATTATTTGCCATTTGCCTCTCGTTTTCCTCTACCCCACTTCACCCTTGCCGTTTTATTCGCCCTCTCTTTCCCAATCTCCTCCTCTCTTTTCCGCTTGACTTTTTCCTGTTTGCTTGTGTGTTGGATTACTTGTTGCCATGGCGCAAGATAATACCAAATTGTGTGACTTTAACAATACCAACAATAATGATTTCCTTAGCACTCGATTGCTCCTCTTGCCAATATGAATCTTGTGAAATCAATACGCTTTGTTGAATCTCGTTATGAAAGATCAATTCACCGCCTTCCTAGTGAAGATGTCACTACTCATTTAAATAGCTTCATGGATTTGTGTGATATGCAAAAGAAGAAAGATGTTGACAATGATGTTGTTAAATTGAAGCTATTTCCTTTTTAAGCTTAGAGATCGTGCTAAAGCTTGGTTTTCGTCTTTGCCTAAAAATAGTATTGATTCTTGGAACAAGTGCAAAGATGATTTTATCTCTAAGTATTTTCCTCCCGCTAAGATCATCTCTCTTAGGAACGATATTATGAATTTTAAGCAACTTGATCATGAACATGTTGCACAAGCTCGGGAGAGAATGAAATTAATGATACGTAATTGCCCTACTCATGGTTTAAACTTGTGGATGATTATACAAAAAAATTACGCCAGATTGAATTTTGCTTCTAGAAACATTTTAGATTCGGCCGCGGGAGGTACTTTTATGGAAATCACTTTAGGAGATGCTACTAAACTCCTAGATAATATTATGGTTAATTATTCTCAATGGCACACTAAAAGATCTACCAATAAAAAAGTGCATGCGATAGAAGAAATCAATGTTTTGAGTGGAAAGATGGATGAACTTATGAAATTATTTGCTACTAAGAGTGTTTCTTCTGATCCTAATGATATGCCTTTGTCTACTTTGATTGAGAATAGTAATGAATCTATGGATGTGAATTTTGTTGGTAGGAATAATTTTGGTAATAATGCGTATAGAGGGAATTTTAATCCTAGGCCTTATCCTAGTAATCCTTCTAATAATTATGGAAATTCCTACAACAACTCTTATGGAAATTTTAATAAGATGCCCTCTGAATTTGAGAGTAGTGTTAAAGAGTTTATGAATTCACAAAAGAATTTTAATGCTTTGCTTGAAGAGAAATTACTTAAAGTTGATGAATTGGCTAAGAACGTTGATAGAATTTCTCTTGATGTTCATTCTTTAAAGCTTAGATCGATTCCTCCTAATCATGATATCAATGAGTATCTCAAATCCATGAGAACTTCCGTTGATGAGTGCAAGGAAAGAACCGCTAGGATGCGTGCTATGAAAGATGCCTTTATTAAAGCGCGTTCTTCCAATTTTCATGAAAATAAAAAGGAAGATCTAAAAGTTATTGATGTGTCTCCCATTAAATACTTGTTTTGCAATATGAATCTTGATAATGATGAGATTGAATATGAGTCACCTTTACCTAGAAGGCGTTCTAAAAATTCGGAGCTTTTAGATTATGATGCTAAAATTGATAAAAGTGGGATTGAAGAAAGTAAAACCTTATATGTTGCTAAACCCACTATTTTGGATTTCAAGGAATTTAATTATGAAAGTTTCTCTTTAATTGATTGTATTTCCTTGTTGCAATCTGTACTAAATTCTCCGCATGCTTATAGCCAAAATAAAGCGTTTACTAAACATATCGTTGATACCTTAATGCAATCTTATGAGGAAAAACTTGAGTTGGAAGTCGCTATACCTAGAAAACTTTATGATGAGTGGGAACCAACTATTAAAATTAAGATTAAGGATCATGAATTCTATGCTTTATGTGATTTGGGTGCTAGTGTTTCCACTATTCCCAAAACTTTGTGTGATTTGCTAGATTTCCGTGATTTTGATGAATGCTCTCTAAACTTGCACCTTGCGGATTCCACTATTAAGAAACCCATGGGAAGAATTAATGATGTTCTTATTGTTGCAAATAGGAATTATGTGCCCGTAGACTTTATCGTTCTTGATATAGATTGCAATCCTTCATGTCCTATTATTCTTGGTAGACCTTTCCTTAGAACGATTGGTGCAATTATTGATGTGAAGGAAGGGAATATTATATTCCAATTTCCATTAAAGAAAGGCATGGAACACTCCCCTAGAAAGAAAATAAAATTACCATATGAATCTATTATGAGAGCCACTTATGGATTGCCTACCAAAGATGGCAATACCTAGATCTATCCTTGCTTTTATGCCTAGCTAGGGGCATTAAACGATAGCGCTTGTTGGGAGGCAACCCAATTTTATTTTTAGTTTTTTTTTGTTTTTGTTTCTGTTTAGGAATAAATAATCCATCTACCTTCTGTTTGGATGTGGTTTTATGTTTTAATTAGTGTTTGTGCCAAGTTAAACCTATAGGATCTTCTTGGATAATAGTTATTTGATCTTGCTGTAATTTCCAGAAACTTTCGGTCCATGAAAAGAATTGTTAAGAATCACTAGAACGTGATAAAATAGTGATTCCAATTGCTTCTGATCAATAAACAAATTGCCCAGGTCTTCCTATTTTGTCTGAATTTTGGAGTTCCATAAGTTTGCTTTAGTTACAGATTACTACAGACTGTTCTGTTTTTGACAGATTCTGTTTTTCGTGTGTTGTTTGCTTATTTTGATGAATCTATGGCTAGTAAAATAGTTTATGATCCATAAATAAGTTGGAATATAGTAGGTTTAACACCAATATAAATAAAGAATGAGTTCATTACAGTACCTCGAAGTGGTCTTTTGTTTTCTTTCGCTAACGGAGCTTACGAGATTTCTGTTGAGTTTTGTGTTGTGAAGTTTTCAAGTTTTGGGTGAATTTTTTTGATGGATTATGGAACAAGGAGTGGAAAGAGCCTAAGCTTGGGGATGCCCATGGCACCCCCAATATAATCCAAGGACATCAAAAATTCGAAGCTTGGGGATGCCCGGAAGGCATCCCCTCTTTCGTCCACTTCCATCGGTAACTTTACTTGGAGCTATATTTTTATTCACCACATGATATGTGTTTTGCTTGGAGCGTCTTGTATTATTTGCGTATTTGCTTGTTAGTTTACCACAATCATCCTTTCTGTACACACCTTTTGGGAGAGCCATACATGAATTGGAATTTGTTAGAATACTCTATGTGCTTCACTTAAAACTTTTGAGCTTGATAGTTTTGCTCTATGTGCTTCACTTATATCTTTTGAGCTTGATATTTTTGCTCTAGTACTTCACTTATATCTTTTAGAGCACGGTAGTGGATTTTTTTAAAGAAACTATTGATCTCTCATGCTTCACTTAGATTATTTTTAGAGTTTTAAATAGCATGGTAATTTGCTTAATAATAATATGCTTGGTATTCAAGATTTGTAAAACTTTCTTTTGAGTGCGTTGAATACTAAGAAAAGTTTGATGCTTGATAATTGTTTTGAGATATGGAGGTGATAATATCAAAGTCGTGCTAGTTGAGTAGTTGTGAATTTGAGAAATGCTTGTGTTGAAGTTTGCAAGTCCCGTAGCATGCACGTATGGTAAACGTTATGTAACAAATTTGAAACATGAGGTGTTATTTGATTGTCCTCCTTATGAGTGGCGGTCGGGGACGAGCGATGGTCTTTTCCTACCAATCTATCCCCCTAGGAGCATGCGCGTAGTGCTTTGGTTTTTGATGGCTTGTAGATTTTTGCAATAAGTATGTGAGTTCTTTATGACTAATGTTGAGTCCATGGATTATACGCACTCTTACCCTTCCATCATTGCTAGCCTCTTCGGTACCGTGCATTGCCCTTTCTCACATTGAGAGTTGGTGCAAACTTCGCCGTTGCATCCAAACCCCGTGATATGATACGCTCTTTCACACATAAACCTCCTTATATCTTCCTCAAAACAGCCACCATACCTACCTATTATGGCATTTCCATAGCCATTCCGAGATATATTGCCATGCAACTTTCCACCATACCGTTCTTCATGACACATACATCATTGTCATATTGCTTAGCATCATCATGTAGTTGACATAGTATTTGTGGCAAAGACACCATTCATAATTCTTTCATACATGTCACTCTTGGTTCATTGCATATCCCGGTACACCGCCGGAGGCATTCATATAGAGTCATACTTTGTTCTAGTATAGAGTTGTAATCATTGAGTTGTAAATAAATAGAAGTGTGATGATCATCATTTTCTAGAGCATTGTCCCAAAAAAAGAGAAAGGCCAAAAAAAAAGAAGGTCCAAAAAAAAGAGAAAGGCCAAGGAAAAAAAAAGAAGGCCCAAAAAAAGGGGCAATATTACTATCTCTTTTTCCACACTTGTGCTTCAAAGTAGCACCATGTTCTTCATATAGCGAGTCTCATATATTGTGCTTCAAAGTAGCACCATGTTTTTCATATAGAGAGTTTCATATGTTGTCACTTTCATATACTAGTGGGAATTTTTCATTATAGAACTTGGCTTGTATATTCCAACGATGGGCTTCCTCAAATGCCCTAGGTCTTCGTGAGCAAGGAAGTTGGATGCACACCCACTTAGTTTCTTTTGTTGAGCTTTCATACATTTATAGCTCTAGTGCATCCGTTGCATGGCAATCCCTACTCTTTGCATTAACATCAATTGATGGGCATCTCCATAGCCCGTTGATTAGCCTCGTTGATGTGAGACCTTCTCCTTTTTTGCCTTCTCCACATAACCCCCATCATTATATTCTATTCCACCCACAGTGCTATGTTCATGGCTCGCGCTCATATATTGCGTGAAAGTTTATAGGTTTGAGATTACTAAAGTATGAAACAATTGATTGGCTTGTCATCGGGGTTGTGCATGATGAGAGCATTCTTGTGACGTAAATGGAGCATGACTAAACTATATGATTTTGTAGGGATGAACTTTCTTTGGCCATGTTATTTTGAGAGGACATAATTGCTTAGTTAGTATGCTTGAAGTATTATTATTTTTATGACAATATGAACTTTTGTCTTGAATCTTTCGGATCTGAATATTCATACCACAATTAAGAAGAGTTACATTGAAATTATGCCAAGTAGCACTCTGCATCAAAAATTCTCTTTTTATCATTTACCTACTCGAGGACGAGAAGGAATTAAGCTTGGGGATGCCTGATACGTCTCCAACGTATCTATAATTTTTGATTGCTCCATGCTATATTATCATATTATCTATTGTTTTGGACTATATTGAGCTTTATTTTCCACTTTTATATTACTTTTGGGACTAACCTATTAACCGGAGGCCCAGCCCAGAATTGCTGTTTTTTGCCTATTTTTCAGTGTTTCGAAGAAACGAAATATCAAACGGAGTCCAAACGGAATGAAATCTTTGGGAATGTGATTTTCTCATCAGATAAGACCCAGGAGACTTGGACCCTCCGTCAAGAAAGCCACGAGGTGGTCACGAGGGTGGAGGGCGCGCCCCCTGCCTTGTGGGCCCCTCGGAGCTCCACCGACGTACTTCTTCCTCCTATATATACCTACGTACCCCCGTCAGATCAGATACGGAGCCAAAAACCTAATTCTACCGCCGCAACTTTCTGCATCCACGAGATCCCATCTTGGGGCCTGTTCCGGAGCTCCGCCAGAAGGGGATTCCACCATGGAGGGCTTCTACATCAACATCATAGCCTCTCCGATGAAGTGTGAGTAGTTTACCTCAGACCTTTGGGTCCATAGTTAGTAGCTAGATGGCTTCTTCTCTCTTTTTGGATCTCAATACAATGTTCTCCCCCTCTCTCGTGGAGATCTATTAGATGTAATCTTCTTTTTGCGGTGTGTTTGTTGAGATCGATGAATTGTGGGTTTATGATCAAGATTATCTATGAGCAATATTTAAATCTTTTCTGAATTCTTTTATGTATGATTGAGTTATCTTTGCAAGTCTCTTCGAATTATCCGTTTGGTTTGGCCAACTAGATTGGTAGTTCTTGCAATGGGAGAAGTGCTTAGCTTTGGGTTCAATCTTGCGTGTCCTTTCCCAAAGGATGAGAGGGGCAGCACTAGGCCCCACATGTCATAGGACCTAAGGGCCATAGCGGTTCTGGCCCCGGCAAACAGGCGGTATGCACAAGACTGAACGGGCACTCGCCTGCAGGGGGTGCAATGAACGAGGTCATAGGGGCACAAGGCGGCAGCTGCACCGGCCAGGTTGGGCGGCTTCAGCGGGGGGCAGGCGCGCCCAGCGGCCAAGCGGCACCAAAGGCGAAGCGAGGGCGCTGGCGCCAAGTGCACAGCTGGTGGCGGTGAGTAGAGGCAGCCGCGGCCGGCCAGAGGCAAGAGGGAGAGGCGACGTAACGAGGGCGCCGCAACGAGTGCAGTGCAAGAAGGCGCAAGCGCAGCACTGTTGGGTAACGAGTAATTTCAAAATTTTCCCTCGCACACGCAAGATCATGGTGATGCATAGCAACGAGAGGGAGAGTGTTGTCTCACGCACCTCGTGAGACCGAGCGGAAGCGATCACAACGTAGAGGAAGTAGTCGACGTTCTCCTCGCGATCCAACCGATCCCAGCGCCGTACTAAAGTATGAAACAATTGATTGGCTTGTCATCGGGGTTGTGCATGATGAGAGCATTCTTGTGACGTAAATGGAGCATGACTAAACTATATGATTTTGTAGGGATGAACTTTCTTTGGCCATGTTATTTTGAGAGGACATAATTGCTTAGTTAGTATGCTTGAAGTATTATTATTTTTATGACAATATGAACTTTTGTCTTGAATCTTTCGGATCTGAATATTCATACCACAATTAAGAAGAGTTACATTGAAATTATGCCAAGTAGCACTCTGCATCAAAAATTCTCTTTTTATCATTTACCTACTCGAGGACGAGAAGGAATTAAGCTTGGGGATGCCTGATACGTCTCCAACGTATCTATAATTTTTGATTGCTCCATGCTATATTATCATATTATCTATTGTTTTGGACTATATTGAGCTTTATTTTCCACTTTTATATTACTTTTGGGACTAACCTATTAACCGGAGGCCCAGCCTGAATTGCTGTTTTTTGCCTATTTTTCAGTGTTTCGAAGAAACGAAATATCAAACGGAGTCCAAACGGAATGAAATCTTTGGGAATGTGATTTTCTCATCAGATAAGACCCAGGAGACTTGGACCCTCCGTCAAGAAAGCCACGAGGTGGTCACGAGGGTGGAGGGCGCGCCCCCTGCCTTGTGGGCCCCTCGGAGCTCCACCGACGTACTTCTTCCTCCTATATATACCTCACGCACTTCGTCGATCGATCTGGAGCCAAAACCTAATTCTACCGCCGCAACTTTCTGCATCCACGAGATCCCATCTTGGGGCCTGTTCCGGAGCTCCGCCAGAAGGGGATTCCACCATGGAGGGCTTCTACATCAACATCATAGCCTCTCCGATGAAGTGTGAGTAGTTTACCTCGACCTTTGGGTCCATAGTTAGTAGCTAGATGGCTTCTTCTCTTTTTGGATCTCAATACAATGTTCTCCCCTCTCTCGTGGAGATCTATTAGATGTAATCTTCTTTTTGTGTGTGTTTGTTGAGATCGATGAATTGTGGGTTTATGATCAAGATTATCTATGAGCAATATTTAAATCTTTTCTGAATTCTTTTATGTATGATTGAGTTATCTTTGCAAGTCTCTTCAATTATCCGTTTGGTTTGGCCAACTAGATTGGTAGTTCTTGCAATGGGAGAAGTGCTTAGCTTTGGGTTCAATCTTGCGGTGTCCTTTCCCAGTGACAGTAGGGGCAGCACTAGGCCCCACATGTCATAGGACCTAAGGGCCATAGCGGGTTCTGGCGCTGGCGAAACAGGGCGGGCGCGAAGACTGAACGGGCACTCACAGCAGGGGGTGCAATGAACGAGGCCAGGGGCGGCGGCAGGCCAGCGGCACCGGGCGGTTAAGGCGGCTTCAGCGGGGGGGCAGGCGCGGCCAGCGAAGCGGCGGGGCACCAAAGGCGAGCGAGGGCGCTGGCGCCAAGCGTACAGCGGGTGGCGGTGAGTAGAGGCAGCCGCGGCGGCCAGGAGGCAAGAGGGGAGAGGCGACGGTAACGAGGGGCGCCGGCAACGGAGTGCAAGAAGGGAAGCAAGCGCCGCACTGTTGGGTAACGAGTAATTTCAAAATTTTCCTACGCACACGCAAGATCATGGTGATGCATAGCAACGAGAGGGGAGAGTGTTGTCTCGTACACTCGTGAGACCGAAGCGAAGCGATCACAACGTAGAGGAAGTAGTCGTGACGTTCTCCTCGCGATCCAACCGATCCCAGCGCCGTTACTCCGCACCTCCGAGTTCTTGGCACACGCTCAGCTCGGTGGCGCTCCTCGGACTCCGATCCAGCAAAGCTCCGGGAGAGAGAGTTCCGTCGGACGACGGCGTGGTGACGATCTTGATGTTTTACCGACGCAGGCTTCGCCTAAGCACTGCTACAATATGACCGAGGTGGAATATGGTGGAGGGGGCACCGCACACGGCTAAGGAACGATCTCAAGGATCAACTTGTGTGTTCTAGGGTGCCCCCCCCCTGTGATATAAAGGAGCAAGGGGAGGGCGGCCGGCCCTAGGAGGCGCGGCCAGGAGGGGGAGTCCTCCTCCTAGTGGGAGTAGGACTCCCTTTCCTAGTCCTACTAGGAAGAAGGAAGGGGAAGGAAAGAGAGGAGAGGGAGAGGAAGGGGGCGCGCCCCCGCCCCAGTCCAATCGGACTCCCCATGGGGAGGCGCGCCACCTCCCGGTGCAGCCCTCTCTCTCCCTCTTGGCCCAATAGGGCCCATTACTTCCCAGGGGTTCCGTAACCTCCCAAGACTCCGTTTTCTCCGAAACTTCCGAACCTTTCCGTGTCCGAATATAGCCGTCCAATATATCAATCTTTATGTCTCGACCATTTTGAGACTCCTCGTCATGTCCGTGATCACATCCGGGACTCAACTCCTTCGTACATCAAAATACATAAACTCATAATATAACCGCCATCGAAACCTTAAGCGTGCGGACCCTACGGTTCGAGAACAATGTAGACATGGCGAGACACGCCTCCGTCAATAACCAATAGCGGGACCTGGATGCCCATATTGGCTCCTACATATTCTACGAAGATCTTTATCGGTCGACCGCATAACAACATACGTTGTTCCTTTGTCATCGGTATGTTACTTGCCCGAGATTCGATCGTCGGTATCCAATACCTAGTTCAATCTCGCATCGCAAGTCTCTTTACTCGTTACGTAATGCATCATTCCGTAACTAACTCATTAGCTACATTGCTTGCAAGGCTTATAGTGATGTGCATTACCGAGAGGGCCCAGAGATACCTCTCCGACAATCGGAGTGACAAAACCTAATCTCGAAATACGCCAACCCAACATGTACCTTTGGAGACACCTGTAGTACTCCTTTATAATCACCCGATTACGTTGTGACGCTTGGTAGCACCAAAGTGTTCCTCCGTAAACGGAGTTGCATAATCTCATAGTTACGGGAACATGTATAAGTCATGAAGAAAGCAATAGCAACATACTAAACGATCAAGTGCTAGGCTAACTGAATGGGTCATGTCAATCAGATCATTCTCCTAATGATGTGATCCCGTTAATCAAATGACAACTCATGTCTATGGTTAGGAAACATAACCATCTTTGATTAACGAGCTAGTCAAGTAGAGGCATACTAGTGACACTCTGTTTGTCTATGTATTCACACATGTATTATGTTTCCGGTTAATACAATTCTAGCATGAATAATAAACATTTATCATGATATAAGGAAATAAATAATAACTTTATTATTGCCTCTAGGGCATATTTCCTTCAGCCTCCCACTTGCACTAGAGTCAATAATCTAGTTCACATCGCCATGTGATTTAACATCAATAGTTCACATCTATATGTGGTTAACACCCATAATTCACATCGACATGTGACCAACGCCCAAAGGGTTTACTAGAGTCAAGAATCTAGTTCACATCGCTATGTGATTAACACCCAAAGAGTACTAAGGTGTGATCATGTTTTGCTTGTGAGATAATTTTAGTCAACGGTCTGTCACATTCAGAGCCGTAAGTATTTTGCAAATTTCTATGTCTACAATGCTCGCACGGAGCTACTCTAGCTAATTGCTCCCACTTTCAATATGTATCCAGATTGAGACTCGAGTCATCTAGATTAGTGTTAAAACTTGCATCGACGTAACCCTTTACGATTTAACCTTTTTCACTTCCATGATCGAGAAACATATCCTTATTCTACTAAGGATAATTTTGACCGATGTCCATTGATCTACTCCTAGATCACTATTGCACTCCTTGCCAAGCTTAGTGGTAGGGTATGCAATAGATCCGTACACAAGATGACATACTTTATAGAACCTATGGCTGATGCATAGGAATGACTTTCATTCTTTTTCTATCTTCTGCCGTGGTCGGGTTTTGAGTCTTACTCAATCTCGCACCTTGTAACACAGGCAAGAACTCTTTCTTTGGCTGTTCCATTTTGAACTACTTCAAAATCTTGTCAAGGTATGTATTCATTGAAAAACTTATCAAGCGTCTTGATCTATTTCTATAGATCTTGATGCTCAATATGTAAGCAGCTTCACCGAGGTCTTTCATCGAAAAACTCTTATTCAAGTATCCCTTTATGCTATCCAGAAATTCTATATCATTTCCGATTAGTAATATGTCATCTACATATAATATCGAAATGCTACAGAGTTCCCACTCACTTTCTTGTAAATACAGGCTTCTCCAAAAGTCTCAGATAAACCCAAATGCTTTGATCACACTATCAAAGCGTTTATTCCAACTCCGAGATGCTTGCACCAGTCCATAAATGGATCGCTGGAGCTTGCACACTTTGTTAGCTCCTTTGGATCGATAAAACCTTCTGGTTGCATCATATACAACTCTTCTTCCGAAATCCATTCAGAATGCAGTCTTTACATCCATTTGCCAAATTTCATAATCATAAAATGCGGCAATTGCTAACATGATTCGGACAGACTTAAGCATCGCTACGGGTGAGAAGGTCTCATCGTAGTCAATCCCTTGAACTTGTCGAAAACCCTTTGCGACAAGTCGAGCTTTGTAGACGATAATATTACCGTCGTCGTCTTCTTCTTGAAGATCCACTTGTTTTCTATTGCTTGCCGACCCTCGGGCAAGTCAACCAAAGTCCACACTTTGTTTTCATACATGGATCCCATCTCAGATTTCATGGCCTCAAGCCATTTTGCGGAATCTGGGCTCACCATCGCATAGTTCGTAGGTTCATCATGATCTAGTAGCATGACTTCCAGAACAGGATTACCGTACCACTCTGGTGCGGATTTTACTCTGGAAAACCTACGAGGTTTGGCAGCAACTTGATCTGAAGTTTTATGATCATCATCATTAACTTCCTCACTAATTGGTGTAGGAATCACTGGAACTGATTTTTGTGATGAACTACTTTCCAATAAGGGAGAAGGTACAATTACCTCATCAAGTTCTACTTTCCTCCCACTCACTTCTTTCGAGAGAAACTTCTTCTCTAGAAAGGATCCATCTTAGCAACGAAAAACTTGCCTTCGGATCTGTGATAGAAGGTGTACCCAATAGTCACCTTTGGGTATTCTATGAAGACGCACTTCTCGATTTGGGTTAGAGCTTATCGGTGAAAACTTTTCACATAAGCATCACAACTCCAAACTTTAAGAAACGACAGCTTAGGTTTACTGCTAAACCATAGTTCATACGGTGTCATCTCAACGGATTTTAGATGGTGCCCTATTAAACGTGAATGCAGCTGTCTCTAATGCATAACCCCAAAACGATAGTGGTAAATCGGTAAGATACATCATAGATCGCACCATGTCCAATAAAGTGCGGTTATGACGTTCGGACACACCATTATGCTGTGGTGTTCGGTGGCGTGAGTAGTGAAACTATTTCACATTGTTTTAATCAAGGCCAAACTCGAACTCAAATATTTTTCCTCTGCGATCATATCGTAGAAACTTTATTTTCTTGTTACGATGATTCTTCACTTCACTCTGTAATTCTTTGAACTTTTCAAATGTTTCAGACTTGTGTTTCATCAAGTAGATATACCCATATCTGCTCAAATCATCTTGTGAAGGTCGAAAATAACGATACTTGCCACGAGCATCAACACTCATTGGATCGCATACATCGGTATGTATTATTTCCAATAAGTTAGTAGCTTGTTCCATTGTTCCGAGAACGGAGTTTTAGTCATCTTGCCCAAAAGGCACGGTTCACAAACATCAAATGATTCATAACCAAGTGATTCCAAAATCCATCTTTATGGAGTTTCTTCATGCGCTTTACACCGATATGACCCAAACGGCAAGTGCCACAAATAAATTGCACTATCATTATTAACTTTGCATCTTTTGGCATCAATATTATGAATATGTGTATCACTACGATCGAGATCCAACAAACTATTTTTATTGGGTGTATGACCATTGAAGGTTTTATTCATTTAAATGAACAACAATTATTCTTTGACTTTAAATGAATAACCGTTTTGCAATAAACATGATCAAATCATATTCATGCTCAACGTAAACACCAAATAACATTTATTTAGGTTTAACACTAATCCCGAAAGTATAGGGAGTGTGCGATGATGATCATATCAATCTTGGAACTACTTCCAACACTCATCGTCACTTCCCTTCAACTAGTCTCTGCTTATTCTATAACTCCTGTTTGAGTTACTAATCTCAACAACCTAACAAGTATCAAATACTCAGGGGCTACTATAAACACTAGTAAGGCACACATCAATAACCTGTATATCAAATATACTCTTGTTCAATTTGCCATCCTTCTTATCCGCCAAATACTTGGGGTAGTTCCGCTTCAAAGACCAGTTCCATTGCAGCAAAAGTACTCAGTCTCGTGCTTAGGTCTAGACTTGGGCTTCTTCACTCGAGCAGGAACTTGCTTGCCGCTCCTTTTGAAGTTCCCTTCTTCCCTTTGCCCTTTTCCTTGAGACTAGTGGTCTTTGTCAATCATCAACACTTGATGCTCTTTCTTGATTTCTACCTTCGTCGATTTCAACATCACGAAGAGCTCGAAATCGTTTTCGTCATCCCTTGCATACTATAGTTCATCACGAAGTTCTACTAACTTAGTGATGGTGACTAGAGAATTCTGTCAATCACTATCTTATCTGGAAGATTAACTCCCACTTGATTCAAGTGATTGAAGTACCTGCATAATCGAGCACATGCTCACTAGTTGAGCGATTCTCCTTCATCCTTTAGCTATAGAACTTGTTGGAGACTTCATATCTCTCAACTCGGTATTTGCTTGAAATATTAACTTCAACTCTTGGAACATCTCATATGGTCCATGACGCTCAAAACGCCTTTGAAGTCCCGATTCTAAGCCGTTAAGCATGGTGCACTAAACTATCAAGTAGTCATCATATTGAGCTAGCCAAACGCTCATAACGCCGCATCTGCTCTGCTGCAATAGGTCTGTCACCTAGCGGTGCATTAAGGACATAATTCTTACGGCAGCAATGAGGATAAACCTCAGATCACGGATCAAATCCGCATCATTGCTACTAACATCTTTCAACACAATTTTCTCTAGGAACATATCAAAACAAACATATAAAAGCATAGGGAAGCAACAACGCGAGCTATTGATCTATAACATAATTTGCAAAATACTACCAGGACTAAGTTCATGATAAATTAAAGTTCAATTAATCATATTAATTAAGAACTCCCACTTAGACAGACATCTCTCTAGTCATCTAAGTGATCACGTGATCCAAATCAACTAAACCATAACCGATCATCACGTGAGATGGAGTAGTTTTCAATGGTGAACATCTTATGTTGATCATATCTACTATATGATTCACGCCGACCTTTCGGTCTCCGTGTTCCGAGGCCATATCTGCATATGCTAGGCTCGTCAAGTATAACTGAGTATTCTGCGTGTGCAAAACTGGCTTGCACCCGTTGTAGATGGACGAGAGCTTATCACACCCGATCATCACGTGGTGTCTCGCACGACGAACTTTGGCAACGGTGCATACTCGGGAGAACACTACTTGATAATTTTAGTGAGAGATCATCTTATAATGCTACCGTCAATCAAAGCAAGATAAGATGCATAAAGGATAAACATCACATGCAATCAATATAAGTGATATGATATGGCCATCATCATCTTGTGCTTGTGATCTCCATCTCCGAAGCACCGTCGTGATCACCATCGCCACCGGCGCGACACCTTGATCTCCATCGTAGCATCGTTGTCGCTTCGCCATCTATTGCTTCTACGACTATCGCTACCGCTTAGTGATAAAGTAAAGCAATTACAGTATGTTGCATTTCATACAATAAAGCGACAACCATATGGCTCCACCGATTGCCGATAACTTCGTTACAAAACATGATCATATCATACAATAAAATATAGCATCACGTCTTGACCATATCACATCACAACATGCCCTGCAAAAGCAAGTTAGACGTCCTCTACTTTGTTGTTGCAAGTTTTACGTGGCTGCTACGGGCTGAGCAAGAACCGTTCTTACCTACGCATCAAAACCACAACGATAGTTTGTCAAGTTGGTGCTGTTTTAACCTTCGCAAGGACCGGGCGTAGCCACACTCGGTTCAACTAAAGTGAGAGAGACAGACACCCGCCGGTCACCTTTAAGCAACTAGTGCTCGCAGCGGTGAAACCAGTCAAGCGTACGCGTAATGTCGGTCCGGGCCGCTTCATCTCACAATACCGCCAACCAAAGTATGACATGCTGGTAAGCGGTATGACTTATATCGCCCACAACTCACTTGTGTTCTACTCGTGCATATGACATCAACGCATAAAACCAGGCTCGGATGCCACTTTGTTGGGTAACGTAGTAATTTCAAAATTTTCCCACGCACACGCAAGATCATGGTGATGCATAGCAACGAGGGGAGAGTGTTGTCTACGCACCCTCGTGAGACCCGAAGCGAAGCGATCACAACGTAGAGGAAGTAGTCGACGTTCTCCTCGCGATCCAACCGATCCCAGCGCCGTTACTCGGCACCTCCGAGTTCTTGGCACACGCTCAGCTCGGTGACGCCCTCGGACTCCGATCCAGCAAAGCTCCGGGAGAGAGAGTTCCACAAGACGACGGCGTGGTGGACGATCTTGATGTTTTATCGACGCAGGCTTCGCCTAAGCACTGCTACAATATGACCGAGGTGGAATATGGTGGAGGGGGCACCGACACGGCTAAGGAACGATCTCAAGGATCAACTTGTGTGTTCTAGGGTGCCCCCGCCCCAGATATAAAGGAGCAAGGGGAGGGCCGCCCGGCCCTAGGAGGCGCGCCAGGGGGGGGAGTCCTCCTCCTAGTGGGAGTAGGACTCCCTTTCCTAGTCCTACTAGGAAGAAGGAAGGGGAAGGAAGAGAGGAGAGGAGAGGGAAGGGGGCCGCCCCCCCTAGTCCAATCGGACTCCCCATGGGGAGGCGCGCCACCTCCTGGTGCAGCCCTCTCTCCCTCTTGGCCCAATAGGGCCCATTACTTCCCGGGGGTTCCGTAACCCTCCGGCACTCCGTTTTCTCCGAAACTTCCGGAACCTTTCCGTGTCCGAATATAGCCGTCAATATATCAATCTTTATGTCTCGACCATTTAGAGACTCCTCGTCATGTCCGTGATCACATCCGGACTCAACTCCTTCGGTACATCAAAATACATAAACTCATAATATAACCGTCATCGAAACCTTAAGCGTGCGGACCCTACGGTTCGAGAACAATGTAGACATGGCCGAGACACGTCTCCGGTCAATAACCAATAGCGGGACCTGGATGCCCATATTGGCTCCTACATATTCTACGAAGATCTTTATCGGTCAGACCGCATAACAACATACGTTGTTCCCTTTGTCATCGGTATGTTACTTGCCCGAGATTCGATCGTCGGTATCCAATACCTAGTTCAATCTCGTTACCGGCAAGTCTCTTTACTCGTTACGTAATGCATCATTCCGTAACTAACTCATTAGCTACATTGCTTGCAAGGCTTATAGTGATGTGCATTACCGAGAGGGCCCAGAGATACCTCTCCGACAATCGGAGTGACAAAACCTAATCTCGAAATACGCCAACCCAACATGTACCTTTGGAGACACCTGTAGTACTCCTTTATAATCACCCGATTCGTTGTGACGTTTGGTAGCACCAAAGTGTTCCTCCGTAAACGGAGTTGCATAATCTCATAGTTACGGGAACATGTATAAGTCATGAAGAAAGCAATAGCAACATACTAAACGATCAAGTGCTAGGCTAACTGAATGGGTCATGTCAATCAGATCATTCTCCTAATGATGTGATCCCGTTAATCAAATGACAACTCATGTCTATGGTTAGGAAACATAACCATCTTTGATTAACGAGCTAGTCAAGTAGAGGCATACTAGTGACACTCTGTTTGTCTATGTATTCACACATGTATTATGTTTCCGGTTAATACAATTCTAGCATGAATAATAAACATTTATCATGATATAAGGAAATAAATAATAACTTTATTATTGCCTCTAGGGCATATTTCCTTCACGCACAGCGGGCGCGGCTGAGCTGCGGCGGCGGTGAGCGGTGTGCACACAAAGGCAAGGGGCAGCAGAGCGGGGGAGGCGGCCACGGTAGGCGCAAGACGGGCGGGCGCGGCGAGGCGCGACCATGGTGGTCGCGCGTGGGACGTCGGTCCAGTCGCGGCGCGGGGAGGAGGTCGCGGCCACGGGGCAGCATCGGGCGGACGGTGAGTGCGGGGAGAGGAGGAGAGGCCGAGGGCCTCACCGGGGTTGTAGGGGACTGGGCAGCGGGGCGCGGGGAGGAGGACGAGGACGACGGCGTCGGAGACGGGGAGGCAGTCCGGCGGGGAGGCGTGGTCGAGGCGGCGTTCCAGGTGACGTGTTCCAGCGGCGTCGAGGGCGCGGTCGTCGCGGCGAGGGGCGCCGTCGAGTGAGAGGGGACTGGGGCACTAGGACGAGTGCGGGGACCGGCAAGGCGGCTCGGGGCGACGACCATGGGGTCAGCCTCGATCCAATCTGGATCGGGGGAAGAGAGAGAGACGAGGGAGTGGGGGAAGTGGGAGCGAGTGGGGGAGGGGGTTAGGGTTTCGGGAGGTTAAGTTGTGATGGGGTGGGCCTCTTGGTGGCCTAGATGGCCAGATGGGCCGAGCCATTCGGCCCAGGGAGAGGGGAGGAGCTTTGCCCCTTCTCTTTACTTGTTTTGTTTTCTGTTTTTGTTTTTGTTCTTTTCCTTTTTCTTTTCTGTTTTCTTTTACTTATGTAATATTTTATAGTTTTACAAAAAAAGTGAAACTCATACCTAAAATAGAGTTACAATTATAACTACTGCCATAAAAGGTTTTTCTCCCTCAACAAAATAGTTTAGTATTTTATAAAATCCAAAAATGCATTTATTTAATTATTTTACCTACTACTTTATTTACTTAAGTGCATTTAAACCTTTTATGAAAATGTGATTTCTCCATCATAATTACCTATGCATTATTTGACACAACACGAACAATTTAGTTTTAATATTTGAAAACTTTTGTTGTTTGCCCATATTTTAAATTTGAATTTCGAATCGGTTTTGAACTAACGCGAGATTTAACAACAGTAACCGATTGGAAACTAAGGGATATTAAGGCCTCCTTTTAATAGAGTAGCAGACCAAAGCATTAACACTTAGTGAATACATGAACTCCTCAAACTACGGTCATCATCGGGAGTGGTCCCGATTATTGTCACTTCGGGGTTACCGGATCATAACACATAGTAGGTGACTATTGACTTGCAAGATAGGATCAAGAACTCACATATATTCATGAAAACATAATAGGTTCAGATCTGAAATCATGGCACTCGGGCCCTAGTTACAAGCATTAAGCATAGCAAAGTCATAGCAACATCAATCTCAGAACATAACGGATATTAGGGATCAAACCCTAACAATACTAACTCGATTACATGGTAAATCTCATCCAACCCATCATCGTCCTGCAAGCCTACGATGGAATTACTCACGCGCGACGGTGAGCATCATGAAATTGGTGATGGAGGAAGGTCGATGATGACGACGGCGACGGATTCCCCTCTCCGGAGCCCCGAACGGACTCCAGATCAGCCCTCCCGAGAGAGATTAGGGCTTGGCGGTGGCTCCGTATCGTAAAACATGATGAATCCTTCTCTCTGATTTTTTTTCTCCCCGAACGTGAATATATAGAGTTGGAGTTGAGGTCGGTGGAGCCTCAGGTAGCCCACAAGGCAGGGTGCGTGCCCAGGAGGGGTAGGCGCGTCCCCCACCCTTGTGGACAGGGTGTGAGCCCCCTGGTCTTGATTCTTTCGCCAGTACTTTTTATATATTCCAAAAATATTCTCCGTGAAGTTTCAAGTCATCCCGAGAACTTTTATTTCTGCACAAAAATAACACCATGGCAATTCTGCTGAAAACAACGTCAGTCCGGGTTAGTTCCATTCAAATCATGCAAATTAGAGTCCAAAACAAGGGGAAATTTATTTGGAAAAGTAGATACGATGGAGACATATCAACTACCCCAAGCTTAAAAATTTGCTTGTCCTCAAGCAATGCAGTTGATAAACTAAAAGTGATAAAGAAAAACTTATACAAACTCTGTTTGCTCTTGTTGTTGTAAATATGTAAACCCAACATTCAACTTTTCAGCACAGACTATGAACTAACCATATTCACAATAACACTTAGGTCTCATATTTACTCATATCAATGGCATAATCAACTAGCGAGCAATAATAATAAATCCTGGATGACAACACTTTCTCAAAACAATCATAATATGATATAACAAGATGGTATCTCGCTAGCCCTTTCTGAGACCGCAAAAAAAAAATGCAAAGCACCTCTGAAGATCAATGACTGACTAAACGTTGTAATTCATGGTAAAAGAGATCCATTCATAGTCATACTCAATGCAAACTAATGGTAATGGATGCAAATGACAGCGGTGCTCTCCAACTGGTGCTTTTTAATAAGAGGAGGATGACTCAACATAAAAGTAAATAGATAGGCCCTTCATAGAGGGAAGCAGGGATTTGTAGAGGTGCCAGAGCTCGATTTTGAATTAGAGATAAATAATATTTTTAGCGGCATACTTTCATTGTCAACATAACAACCGAGAGATCTCGATATCTTCCATGCTACACACATTATAGGTGGTTCCAAAGTAAAATGGTAAAGTTTATACTCCCCCACCACCAACAAGCATCAATCCATGGCTTGCCCAAAACAACGGGTGCCTCCAACTAACAACAGTCCCGGGGGAGTTTTGTTTGCAATTATTTTGATTTAAGCATGGGACTGGGCATCCCGGTGACCAGCCATTTTCTCGTGAGTTAGGAGCGAAGTCCACTCCTCTTGAGAATAACCCGCCTAGCATGGAAGATACAGACATCCCTAGTTGATACATGAGCTATTCGAGCATACAAAACAGAATTTCATTTGAAGGTTTAGAGTTTGGCACATACAAATTTACTTGGAACGGCAGGTAGATACCGCATATAGGAAGGTATGGTGGACTCATATGGAATAAATTTGGGGTTTATGGAAGTGGATGCACAAGCAGTATTCCCGCTTAGTACAAGTGAAGGTTAGAAAAAGGTTGGGAAGCGACCAACTAGAGAGCGACAACAGTCATGAACATGCATTAAAATTAATAAACAATGAGTGCAAGCATGAGTAGGATATAATCCACCATGAACATAAATATTGTGGAGGCTATTTTGATTTTTTTTCAACTACATGCGTGAACATGTGGCAAGTCGAGCCACTTGAATCATTCAAAGGAGGATACCACCCTATCATACCACATCACAACCATTTTAATAGCATGTTGGCACGCAAGGTAAACCATTATAAACTACTAGCTAATTAAGCATGGCATAAGCAACTATAATCTCTAATTGTCATTGCAAACATGTTTCATTCATAATAGCTGAATCAGGAACGATGAACTAATCATATTTACAAAAACAAGAGAGGTCGAGTTCATACCATCTTTTCTCATCTCAATCAGTCCATCATATATCGTCATTATTGCCTTTCACTTGCACGACCGAATGCTGCAAATAATAATAATAGTGCACGTGCATTGCACTAAGCTGGAATCTGCAAGCATTCAATACAAGGGAGAAGACAAGGTAATATGGGCTCTTGGTTAAATCAACAATAATGCATATAAGAGCCACTCAACGTTTTCATCACGGTCTTCTCCTCTCGACCCCCAAAGAAAAGAAAAGAAATAAAACTATTTACACGGGAAAGCTCCCAACAAACAAAAGAAGAACGAGAAATCTTTTTGGGTTTTTCTTTTAATTATCACTACTACAAGCATGCAAAGTAAACTAGCTAAAAAGCTACACTTAATTTTTTTGGTTTTTCTTAAGGTTTTTTAAACACACAAGAAGAAGACTAGAAAAGAAAATAAACTAACATGGATATTACAATGAAAAAGTATGAGCACCGACAACTAGAATGAGTGTGTGAACATGAATGTAATGTCGGTGAGAAATACGTACTCCCCCAAGCTTAGGCTTTTGGCCTAAGTTGGTCTATGCCCATGGATCAAAGTGGTCCTCTCCAGTGTACTGAGGAGGATCCTCAGGGTGCCACTGGTTGGCAATCTCCTCCGGATCCCACTGATAAACAGACTACCGATAAGGGTCAGGAGATGGCTCAGGCTCAGGCTCTGGAGATCGTGTCCGCTCCCAATATGCATAAATGACGTCGGGCAGGATGATGTACATGCCTGAATAAATATTAAACAAAGAAGGTGCTGGCAGGGTAATATTCTGACAAGTCTTTTCACTGAATACCAGGTTACAAATGGGTCTCTTCTCCTTATCATCGCAAATAAAATAATGTGCTACCATAATTTTATAGTCTAATAAAATAGGGGCAGCAACTTTTCTTCTTTCTCATAGTGTCTAATAGGCATCTCAAAATGTTTAGCAAGACGCAAAGCAAAGATACCTCCAAAAATGGGGCCCTTTGTACGGTTTAGACTCAACCGTTTAGCAACCATAGCACCTAAACTGAAAGTTCTATCACGGAATAAAGCATGGCGCAAAATGGCGAGGTCAAGAGCACTGAGACCCCACTGTTCCCACGGCCAAGTAAACATCTACTAGCAAATATTGCATAGTAACGTAGAACGGGGAAATGTATGCTAGTAGTTCTTGCTTCTGACACTTTTCTTGTTTCCCCTACAGCAATCATATCAATAAATCCTGCCACATCCCTAGGATGTGGTTCCTCGACACTGCCCTCAAAAGGAAACTTGCAAACCGCACAAAAATCATAAAGGGACATCTCCCTATACTCATCATGTAAATAGAAATCCACCGAAGGTGGTGATCTCCTAGCATGGAAGTGAAAATTTTGCACAAAAATATTAGTGAGGAGGAGATACTGTTCGAGCTGGTCGTGGAGGAAGTCGATGAGGCCCGCATTCTCAACCAAATAATAATAATCATCATGAATTCCGACTGCTCTCAAGAACTCATCACGAGGCCATTCACACGGACGAACTTCCGCGGTGCGAGGGAGATTACATTTGGGCTTCTTATTCTCTTCACTTTGCTTATCCTTCGAGCTTCGGCTCGAAGAGCCCCTCAATAATCTCTTCATAATTTTCTAAAAATTTCTGAAATTTTTAGTGACTCAAAATAAAAGTGAACCAAACTCAACAAGATTGATAGCAACTACTCCCACAAGTGCCTAGAGACTATATCATGCATTAGAACTACTTGGGACCAAATAAATTTGACATGCAAGCTCAAGAACAAGGTCACCTAAGCAGCAAAAATTTGCAATAAATAAAGCACTAGAACAGAAACTAATTGGACCATTGGAGGAGTCACATACCGAAGAACAATCCCCCAAAGCAGCTTTGTGAGTGGAGCTTTGAGCAAGGAGATCGAAAATGGCAGCAAAATGAGCTAGAATTCGTGCTTGAGCTGGTGGGTGATTTTTTCTGGAGGAAGACGAAGTGTGTGGGTGCAGGAATAAGTGGAGGGGGGCCACATGGGGCCCACGAGGCAGGGGGCGCGCCCAGGGGGTGGGCGCGCCCTGCACCCTCGTGGCCAGGTGGTTGCCCCCTCTGGTGTTCTCAGTGCCAATAATTCTTAAATAATCTAGAAAAAATCATATTTCATTTTCGGGACAATTGGAGAACTTTTATTTTCGAGGTATTTTTTATTGCAAGGATAATTCAGAAAACAGACAAAAAATACTATTTTTGCTTTATTTAATCTAAATAACAGAAAGTGAAAAGAGGGTACAGAGAGTTGTGCTTTCTAACTTCATCCATCTCATGGTCATCAAAAGGAATCCACTAACAAGGTTGATCAAGTCTTGTTAACAAACTCATTCTGAATCGCATGAAACCGGAGAATTTTCGAATAGCACTAGGTTACCTCAACGGGGATATGCACATCCCCAATGATAACAATATCATATTTTTTCTTGACAGTAGGAAGAGGAAATTCAAAACCTCCAATAATAATCGATGGAAATTTTCCAATAGAATTGATACTGTGGACTTGAGGTTGTTTCCTCGGAAAGTGTACCGTATGCTCATTGCCATTAACATGAAAAGTGACATTGCCTTTGTTGCAATCAATAACAACCCCTACAATATTCAAAAAGGGTCTACCAAGGATAATCGGCATACTATCGTCCTCGAGAATATCAAGAATAACAAAGTCCGTTAAAATAGTAAAGTTTGCAACCACAACAAGCACATCCTCACAAATACTGACATGTATAGCAGTTGATTTATCGGCCATTTGCAAAGATATTTCAGTAGGTGTCAACTTATTCAAATGAAGTCTACGATATAAAGAGAGAGGCATAACACTAACATTGGCTCCAAGATCACATAAAGCAGTTTTAACATAGTTTCTTCTAATGGAGCATGGTATAGTTGGTACTCCTAGATCTCCAAGTTTCTTTAGTATTCCACCCTTAAAAGTATAATTAGCAAGCATGCTGGAAATTTCAGCTTCTGGTATATTTCTTTTATTTGTAACAATATCTTTCATATATTTAGCATAAGGATTCATTTTAAGCATATCAGTCAAACACATACGCAAAAAGATAGGTCTAATCATTTCAGCAAAGCGCTCAAAATCCTCATCATCCTTTTTCTTGGATGGTTTAGGAGGAAAGGACATGGGTTTCTGAACCCATGGTTCTCTTTCTTTATCGTGCTTCCTAGCAACAAAGTCTCTCTTATCATAACGTTGATTCTTTAATTGTGGGTTATCAAGATCAACAGCAGGTTCAATCTCTACATCATTGTTATTGCTAGATTGAGCATCAACATGAACATCATTATTAACATTATCACTAGGTTCATGTTCATCACCAAATTGTGTTTCAGCATCAGAAATAGAAATATCGTTGGGATTCTCAGGTGTGTCTACAGCAGGTTCACTAGAAGCATGCAAAGTCCTATCATTTTTCTTTTTGTTCTTCTTAGAAGGACTAGGTGCATCAACATTGGTTCTCTGAGAATCTTGCTCAATTCTCTTAGGGTGGCCCTCAGGATACAAAGGTTCCTCAGTCATTTTACCCCCTCTAGTCATAACTCTAACAACATTATCATTCTTCTTATTATTTAATTCATTGAGCAAATCATTTTGAGCTTTAAGCACTTGTTCTACTTGAGTGGTAACCATAGAGGCATGTTTACTAATGAGTTTAAGTTCACCTTTAACTCTAGACATATAATCACTCAAGTGTTCAATCATATAAGCATTACGTTGCAATTGTCTACCAACATAAGCATTGAAGTTTTCTTATTTAACAATAAAATTTTCAAACTCATATAAGCATTGGCTAGCAGACTTATAACGAGGAATATCACCTTCATCAAATCTATAGAGAGAATTTACCTTTACTACCTGTGTCGGGTTATCAAGACCATGTATTTCTTCAATAGGTGGTAAATTCTTAACATCTTCAGCTTTAATACCCTTTTCTTTCATAGATTTCTTTGCCTCTTGCATATCTTCAGGACTGAGAAATAGAATACCCCTTTTCTTCGGAGTTGGCTTAGGAGTTGGTTCAGGAAGTGTCCAGTTATTTTCATTAGTCAACATATTATTCAATAGCAATTCAGCTTGATCAACCATTCTCTCCCTGAAAACACAACCAGCACAACTATCCAGGTGGTCTCTGGAAGCATCGGTTAGTCCATTATAAAAGATATCAGGTATTTCATTTTTCTTGAGAGGATGATTAGGCAAAGCATTAAATAATTGGAGAAGCCTCCCCCAAGCTTGTGGGAGACTCTCTTCTTCAATTTGCACAAAATTATATATTTCCCTTAAAGCAGCTTGTTTCTTATGAGCGGGGAAATATTTAGCGAGAAGTAATAAATCATATCCAGGGACTACGACACAACCGAATCAAGAGAATTAAACCATGTTTTAGCATCACCCTTTAATGAGAATGGAAATAATTTAAGGATATAGTAGTAACGAGTTTTCTCATCATTAGTGAACAGGGTGGCTATATCATTCAATTTAGTAAGATGTGCCACAACAGTTTCAGATTCATAGCCATAAAAAGGATCAGACTCAACCAAAGTAATTATCTCAGGATCAACAGAGAAATCATAATCCTTATCAATAACACAGATACGTGAAGTAGCAAAAGCAGGGTCATATTTCATTCTAGCATTCAAGGACTTTTCTTTCAGCTTAGCTAAAAATTTCTTAAGATCATTCCTATCATTACAAGCAAGAAAGTCTCTAGCAGTTTCTTCATCCATAACATAACCCTCAGGCAGAACAGGGAGTTCATATCTAGGGGGAGAATCTTCATCATCACTTTCATCAATATTATCAGTTTCAATAATTTCATTCTCTCTAGCCCTAGCAAGTTGTTCATCAAGAAATTCACCCAATGGCACAGTAGTATCAAGCATAGAAGTAGTTTCATCATAAGTATCATGCATAGTAGAAGTGGCATCATCAATAACATGCGACATATCATAATTAATAGCAGAAGAAGGTTTAGGTGTCGCAAGCTTACTCAAAACAGAAGGTGAATCAAGTGCAGAGCTAGATGGCAGTTCCTTACCTCCCCTCGTAGTTGAGGGAAAAATCTTAGTTCTTTCGTCTTTCAAGTTCCTCATAGTGATCAGCAGATATAAATCCCGAGTGACTCAAAGAATAGAGCTATGCTCCCCGGCAATGGCGCCAGAAAATAGTCTTGATAACCCACAAGTATAGGGGATCGCAACAGTTTTCGAGGGTAGAGTATTCAACCCAAATTTATTGATTCGACACAATGGGGGGCCAAAGAATATTCTCAAGTATTAGCAGTTGAGTTGTCAATTCAACCACACCTTGAAAACTTAATATCTGTAGCAAAGTAGTATGGAAGTAATGGTAACGGTAGCAAAAGTAACAGTAGCAGTTTTGTAGTAATTGTAACAGTGGCAACGAAAAAGTAACTAAGCAAAGATCAATATGTGAAAAGCTCGTAGGCAATGGATCAGTGATGGATAATTATGTCGGATGCGATTCCTCATGCAACAGTTAAGACATAAGGTGACACAGAACTAGCTCCAGTTCATCAATGTAACGTAGGCATGTATTCCTAATATAGTCATACGTGCTTATGGAAAAGAACTTGCATGACATCTTTTGTCCTACCCTCGCATAGCAGCGGGGTCCTATTGGAAACTAAGGGATATTAAGGCCTCCTTTTAATAGAGCATCGGACCAAAGCATTAACACTTAGTGAATACATGAACTCCTCAAACTACGGTCATCACCGGGAGTGGTCCCGATTATTGTCACTTTGGGGTTACCGGATCATAACACATAGTAGGTGATTATTGACTTGAAAGATAGGATTAAGAACTCACATATATTCATGAAGACATAATAGGTTCAGATTTGAAATCATGGCACTCGGGCCCTAGTGACAAGCATTAAGCATAGCAAAGTCATAGCAACATCAATCTCAGAACATAATGGATACTAGGGACCAAACCCTAACAAAACTAACTCGATTACATGGTAAATCTCATCCAACCCATCACCGTCCAACAAGCCTACGATGGAATTACTCACGCACGGCGGTGAGCATCATGAAATTGGTGATCGAGGAAGGTTGATGATGACGACGGCGACGGATTCCCCTCTCCGGAGCCCCGAACGGACTCCAGATTAGCCCTCCCGAGAGAGATTAGGTCTTGGCGGCGGCTCTGTATCGTAAAACGTGATGAATCCTTCTCTCTGATTTTTTTTCTCCCCGAACATGAATATATAGAGTTGGAGTTGAGGTTGGTGGAGCCTCAGGGGGCCCACGAGGCAGGGGGCGCGCCTAGGGGGGTAGGCGCGCCCCCCACCCTCGTGGACAGGGTGTGGGCCCCTGGTCTTGATTCTTTCACCAGTATTTTTTATATATTCCAAAAATATCCTCCGTGAAGTTTCAGGTCATTCCGAGAACTTTTATTTCTGCACAAAAATAACACCATGGCAATTCTGCTGAAAACAACGTCAGTCCGGGTTAGTTCCATTCAAATCATGCAAATTAGAGTCCAAAACAAGGGCAAAAGTGTTTGGAAAAGTAGATACGATGGAGACGTCTCAAGCACCTCTACGGCAGAGGCCGCCTTTTGCCTCCTTGCCCTTCTTCTTGGCCTTCTTTTCTGACGCCTGATATGGCACCGGAACCAGCATCCTTGTTAACAGAGGAATGGCTGGGTCTTCGGGCAGCGAAGCCAGACAGTGAATCCGCTCCGCCTTCTTCACCCAACCCTGTGAGAGGAATGGAAAGCTTAAGCATACCCCTTGGATTTGCAAGTAATGAATTTATTATAAGAACTTACGGGAGACGCCGCGTGAGTCTGGTCGAGGCCGAGGTCATCAGTCGTTTTCGTCCATGTCTTTTGGGCCTTGAACAGAAGCTTCCACATGTCTTCGTGCTTCATGCCGAAGAACCGGTGCAGGGTCCGGGGACCGGCCGGGTCGAACTCCCACATGTACTGAGTCCGGCTTTGGCACGGGAGAATCCTGCGAAAGAGCATTACCTGGATCACGCCGACCAGGCTAGTATTCTTGGCTACCATACTCTTGATGCGATTCTGCAGCGTCGTCACCTCATCGGATGATGCCCAGTCCAGGCCCTTGTTGAGCCAGGATGTCAGCCGCAGTGGAGGCCCGGACTTGAACTCGGGAGCGGCAGCCCATGTGGTGTCACGAGGTTCCGTGACATAGAACCACTGCTGCTACCATCCCTTCACCGTCTCCACGAAGGTGCCTTTGGGCCAAGTGATGTTGGGGAGCTTGCTCACCATGGCGCCACCGCACTCCGCGTGTTGACCATCCACCACTTTTGGCTTCACATTGAAGACCTTGAGCCATAGGACGAAGTGGGGAGGGATGCGGAGGAATGCCTCACATACAACGATGAACACCGAAATATTGAGGAAGGAATTCGGGGCTAGATCATGGAAATCTAGCCCGTAGTAAAACATAAGGCTCCAGACGAAAGGATGAAGGGAAAACCCTAGTCCGTAGAGGAAACGAGGGATGAACACTACCCTCTCGTTGGGCTCCGGAGTAGGGACGATCTGCCTCTTGGCCGGAAGTCGGTGGGCGATTTCCTTGGCTAAATACCCCGCTTCCTGGAGCTCCTTGATGTTCTCCTCCGTAACAGAGGAAGCCATCCACTTACCTTGCGCTCCAGATCCGGACATGGCTAGAGTGTTTTCTGGGGACGGAAAGGATTGAAGCTTGGGCACTGGAGCTCGAGGGCGGATTGGCTAAGGAAGAAGAAGGCGTGGGGTGAAAAAGTGGATTCTTATCCCCTTACAAAGGCAGTGAATATAGAACGTCCACCCCACGAGCATTAAAACTCGCCTATTCCCAAGGGGTCGTCCGAACGGCACGGTTGGATTACCCAAATCTGTATTAATGAGAATCCCGCAATGAGGGGACACGATCTCTGCCTTGAGAAGATGTGTTAGTGGAAGTTGTGTATTGAAACGCAAGGCGGGAGGCCCAAAAAACGGTTCGAGATGATAACAGAGCCAAACGTGGCGTTCCGCTGGAAAAGGCCGTCGATGGATATATTCTAAGTATTATGCTTTTATGGTTGGAAGGTTAACCTGTTGTATAGAGCCGGATATAGATCTCTTGTTCAGAGAGCTGCTTTGAAGTGTTCGGAGGAGGAACCCGCCTTGCAATACCGAAGACAATTTGCGCGCCGGATACATCGTCATTGAAGCCAGGTTCAGGGGCTACTGAGGGAATCCTGGATTACGGGGTTCGCGGGCGTCCGGGCTATGCGACATGGGTCGGACTCATGGGCCGTGAAGATGCAAGATAGAAGTCTCTCTCCCGTGTCCGGATAGGCCTGTCCTTGGCGTGGAAGTCAAGCTTGGCATGCGGATATGAAGATTCCTTTCTCTGTAAACCGACTCTGTACAACCCTAGCCCCCTTCGGTGTCTATATAAACCGGAGGGTTTAGTTCGTAGAGGCAATCATAACCATACATGCTAGACATCTAGGGTTTAGCCACTACGATCTCGAGGTAGATCAACTCTTGTAACCCCTATACTCATCAAAGTCAATCAAGCAGGGAGTAGGGTATTATCTCCATCGAGAGGGCCCGAACCTGGGTAAACATTGTGTCCCCTGCCTCCTGTTACTTTTGATCCTTAGACGCACAGTTCAGGACCCCCTACCCAAGATCTGCTGGTTTTGACACTGACACCCCTCCCACGTATATAAAGGAGGGGGGAAGAGGAGGCTGGCCCTGGAGGGGGCGCGCCAAGGGGGGGAGTCCTACTTGGACTCCCGGTCCAAGTAGGATTCGCCCCCCCCCCCCTTTCCTATTCCAACTAGGAGAAGGAGGGAAGGAGGAAGAGGGGAGAAGGAAGGAGGGGCCGACGTCCCCTCCTAGTCCAATTCGTATCAGCCCATGGGGGGCGCGCGTCCACCCCTTGAGGCCCTTCTCTCCTTTCCCCTAAAGCCCATTAAGGCCCGTTACTCTCCCGGGGGGTTCCGGTAACCTCCCGGTACACCGGAAAATACCCGAAACACATCGGAACCATTCAGGTGTCCAAATATAACCTTCCAATATATCGATCTTTACCTCTCGACCATTTCGAGACTCCTCATCATGTCCGTGATCTCATCCGCGACTCTGAACAAACTTCGGTCATCAAATGACATAACTCATAATACAAATCGTCATCGAACGTTAAGCGTGCGGACCCTATGGGTTCAAGAACTATGTAGACATGACCGAGACACATCTCCTGTTAATAACCAATAGCAGAACCTGGATGCTCATATTGGCTCCTACATATTCTACGAAGATCTTTATCGGTCAAACCGCATAACAACATATGTTGTTCCCTTTGTCATCGGTATGTTACTTGCCCGAGATTCGATTGTCGGTATCATCATACCTAGTTCAATCTCGTTACCGGCAAGTCTCTTTACTCATTCTGTAATGCATCATCCCATAATTAACTCATTAGTCACATTGCTTGCAAGGCTTGCAGTGATGTGCATTACCGAGAGGGCCCAGAGATACCTCTCCGATACACGGAGTGACAAATCCTAATCTCGATCTATGCGAACTCAACAAACACCATCGGAGACACCTGTAGAGCATCTTTATAATCACCCAGTTACGTTGTGACGTTTGATAGCACACAAAGTGTTCCTCCGGTATTCGGGAGTTGCATAATCTCATAGTCAGAGGAACATGTATAAGTCATGAAGAAAGCAATAGCAATAAAACTAAATGATCATTATGCTAAGCTAACAGATGGGTCTTGTCCATCACATCATTTTCTAATGATGTGATCCCGTTCATCAAATGACAACACATGTCCATGGCTAGGAAACTTTACCATCTTTGATTAACGAGCTAGTCAAGTAGCGGCATATTAGGGACACTTTGTTTGTCTATGTATTCACACATGTACTAAGTTTTCGGTTAATACAATTCTAGCATGAATAATAAACATTTATCATGATATAAGGAAATATAAATAACAACTTTATTATTGCCTCCAGGGCATATTTCCTTCACCGCCCGCCCGAGCGGTACTACCGCTGCGGGGCGGGACTAGGGGGTTATGTCAGGGAAGGGGGAGTTTCCTTCTCCCCCACACCCATTCGCACAACCCACTCGTCCTCTTCGTTTGTCCAAGGCCGAACTCGCCATGGGAAGACGTCAGTGGGCTGCCGTCTCCGGGCCGTCCCTCTCCACTTCCTTCAGTGGAATCGATCCCCACCCCGTTCTCTTGCCATGGATGTCAGTATTGCCCCCGTTCATCTTCTCTTTGTGTCTAGGTTTCAGATCTAGTCTTTAGGGGCAATAATTGTTGCATTTCTTGATTTTTGGCTAAATCAAGGCTTGAGTAGGTTGGAGAAGGCGTCTAGACTAGTTAGATTGATGTTTGGTAGGATAAATTTTGAATTTGGCATCCCGGCAGTACCAGATTTGGCCGCGGCAGTAAGGAACCGCCGCCACTCCCGCCTAGAGTGGTACTACCGCTCTCTTTGAGCGGTACTACCGCTTGAGGGCTATAAGCGGTACTACTGCTGCCCTGTCGCGGTACTTTCGCTGGATGCCAACTTCCTCTTTTTCTTACCAAACCTTGATCGTTGTTGCCTTGTTTTGGTGGCTTATGCTTGTTCTTTCGTGTTGTTTCTTGTGTCCGTGTGTTTGGCTCCAGGTGATGGCCCTTCTAAGCAACATGTCCGTCGTGTCAACCCCGGGCGTTCCACTTCCAAGCGCTATCGCACCCCTAAAACAGCGGCTGCTTCTTCAAGTGTTCCTTCTTCAAGTGCTCCGCCATCTTCATCCAAGAGCACTACGAAGAAGCCCAAGCCTAAGCCCAAGTCCGTGACTGAGATGAATGCCAAGGAGTTCTGGGAGAAGCGTCGGCGCAATCCTTATGAGCAAGATCAAGAGTCCAATCTTGTCAAATGTCCTTTCTGGAACCATTTTCAATGGGCAATCTACTTTGATGTGATCAAAGCAAAGAAGAATCTCTATGTTGACGTTCGCACCATCGACACTGACTATATGGAGAAGGATCATGCCTGCTTTGGCGAAGCCCTACAGATGTGTACTCAGCTGAACATTCTTAGGATCATGCAGCCTAACAAGGACTTTGATGTAGATTTGGTGGCTCAATTTTATGCCACGGTTCATCTTGGAACGGATGAGGAAAGAACTCTGACTTGGTTGACCAATGGCAAGCTTATCTCTGTCAAATGGAAGGCATTCGTGAGTTACTTGGGATTGAAGATCAATGACTTGAGAATCCAGTCGGTTTTCGCCCTCACCGCAATGCAACTTCCACTCACAAGCAATCTCTCTGGCCGTACTGTACTTTGAAGATTCACCTCGAGACTTAGAAGGAGTCCAATGAGCTGCCAGCCTTTCTGGACATACTTCATCGCATCTTCAGAGAGACTCTCTTCCCTCGCATTGGGAACTTGGATATGGTTCACTCCTTTCTCGTGGACATGCTTCTTTTCTACCAGCATGAGAAGGAAGAAAACACTGGAGAAACATTGGATATCTCTCATGTCATGTGGTCTGAGCTTGTCACCACTATCTCTGAGTGCAAGTGCCCCATCTATGTGCCTTTTTTCTCATGTTGCTTATCGAGAAGGCTTGGATGCACACTTATCCTAATGTTGTACTGGAGACTGGTGAGTTGATCCCTCATGAGATCAAGCGGCTGAGGAAGAAGGAGAACTGGGGCACATTGGTTCCGAGGTGCAGGATTCATTCGGAGTTCTTGTGTTGAGGCAGAGGCCGATCTTTGCGATGATGATGATTATGAGCCCTCTGGAGTGGAGCCCTCTTGGGCAAAGAAGCTCAAGCGCAAAATGAAGAAACTCTTCTGCATGGAGTCTCATGGTCAGTACATGGCTCATGTGTCTGAGAAGAAGGCCAGGAGCCGTCACAAGGAGCTCATGCGTCAGTTGGGTTCCACAGTCGCCAGCGGTTCTGAGGACAAGATCACGGATGAGGAGGAGTTGGTTCAGCAGCACTGCCCATGGATAGACTCAGACTCTGAGCAGCCCCCTGACGATGACGGAGGAGCAGACGTTTTCGTGGGAATGTGATGCTGGAGGTCTTCACTTCTACTATCACCTGTGGCTGTAGCAGCGCTCTTTGCCCTTTTTGGTGTCTCGTTGCCAAAGGGGGAGAGAGTTTAGGGATTTGTCGTTGTCGTTGCGAGTGTCTTATTTGCCTTGTCTTCTCTCTCTCGCAAACTCTCTTATTTGCTTTGGTTTGGTTTGTGCTCGTGAGACCTGGTTCCCTATCATATGGTGTGAGACATATGCTACCCTATCTTATATTATCTTGTATGTCAAGTACTTTAGTAGTTTGTGAGTTCATGCTTATCTCTTATGTCTACTTTGCTCACTTTCCTCGCTAGTGCATCTTAGCTCTTATTTCTTATCTTTGATGCAACTGTTGTCAGACTACAAAATATAGGGGGAGTGTTGATCCTAATGTGTGAACTTGCATTCCAAAGGCACCTCTATTTAAGTGCACACATCTAGGGGGAGCCCGTCTATATTTTTGTAGTTTTGGTTTTTGCCTTATCTCATATCTTTTACCTTGTGCAAATCCCGTGTTGTCATCAATCCACCAAAAAGGGGGAGATTGTTAGGGCATATCTCTCTCTAAATAGTTTTGGTGATTGATGACAATGCTTCTGTGGACTAATCGCGTGCGTTGAGTATTTCAGAGATTCATTCTATGGCACGAGATGATTCTTTCCCCTCAGAGATTTATGTGAAGACGGTGTAGTCTCTTTCGTTTCGGTTTGGTGGGCTTGCAACATACGAGACACCGTACTATCAAGAGGGGGTCCGCTTTGGAAAGGCTAGGGTGGAATCAACACGCTGTACCCCCAACTCCTTTCTTCTCCCTGGAGTTTGTTGTCTTAACTGAAGTGGAATACTGTGAGGAGAAAGCGGTAGTACCGCCGCCAGAGTGGTAGTACCACCTATGGTCCTCAAGCAGCAGTACCGCTGTCTACAACGGTAGTACCGCTTCGGGGCATAAGCGGCAGTACCGTTCTGGTTCGGCAATGCTACCGCCTCGATTCGAGGATGCTTTTTCTCGTGTCGGGTTGTGCGGTAGTAGCAGCGGTGGTACCGCCCTCAGGCGGTAGTACCGCGGCTACCACCGCTACTAGTGCCGCCCATACCCTCCCCCTTTCTCTCTCGTTCTCTCTGATTCTACTACACTTAGCATATGCGGTAGTACCGCTGGTGATCGTGGCAGTACCGCTGCGATAGTACCGCTCTGCTGAGCAGTAGTACCGCTCTGTGTGGGCTGAAGAGAGGGTAACGGCTGGATTGGTTCCCCCACTATATAAGGAGGTCATCTTCTCCAAGTTGACCTACCTCTTTTCCCCCAAGCTCCATTGTTGCTCCAAAAGCTCATTTTCGCCCGATCTCTCTCCCTAGCCAATCAAACTTGTTGGTTCTTTAGGGATTGGTTGAGAAGGCCCGGATCTACACTTCCACCAAGAGAAATTTGATTCCCCCACTAATCCGGATCTTGTTACTCCTGGGTGTTTGAGCACCCTAGACGATTGAGGTCACCTCGGAGCCATATTCCATTGTGGTGAAGCTTCGTGGTATCGTTGGGAGCCTCCAATTGAGTTGTGGAGATAGCCCCAACCTTGTTTGTAAAGGTTCGGTCGCCGCCTTCAAGGGCACCAATAGTGGAATCACGACATCTCGCATTGTGTGAGGGCGTGAGGAGAATACGGTGGCCCTAGTGGCTTCTTGGGGAGCATTGTGCCTCCACACCGCTCCAACGAAGACGTACTTCCCCTCAAAGGGAAGGAACTTCGGTAACACATCCTCGTCTCCACCGGCTCCGCTATTGGTTATCTCTCACCTTTACTTGTGCAAGCTCTTACTGTGTTGTATCATTCGCTTGCTCGTGTGTTTGTGGTTGTTGCATCATATAGGTTGCTCATCTAGTTACATATCTAGACAACCTAATTTGATGCAAAGTTTAATTTGGCAAAGAAAAACTAAAAATTGTTAGTTGCTTATTCACCCCCCTCTAGTCAACTATACAGATCCTTTCACTCCGCGGACCCAGCAAGGTTTGAAATCTAGGGCGTGTACGAAGATCTAGCCTAGCCGCAACCTCAAGCTCATCGCCTCATGGCTTGGCCTCGTCAAGTTCGTGCGAGCGAGGGGAGGAGGGGACACAACAGTTTACCCAGGTTCGGGCCACCTTGTGGTGTAAGACCCTACTCCTGCTTTGTGGTGGATTGGTCTCACAAGGAGGTTGAGGATGAACTAGTACAGTGGGTGAGCAGCCTCGCGAGGGATCGGTGGATGAGAATGGGTCGACCCCCTCTCTGTGGAGGAGACTAGTCTATCTTTATACTAGGCCTGGTCCTCTTCCCTCATAACTTAGACAGGAAGGAATACCACAATGGCCAATTCGAAAGGGGACAAGAAGTACATCTTATCGTGACGAAAGGTGGTCTTCGTCTACAAAGCTTCTGGCCATGACACAGTGGTGGGCTCGGCGATGACATCCGTCCTGCCGAGCTCGTGGTCTTGGTCTCGTTGCACCGGATGAAAACCTTTGGGGGATCCCTCGGGAACCCGCGCTTGTCCTTGCCTCCTTAGCACCAAAAAGGAAACTGTCCTCCTCTGCGCCCGCTGGCGCCCGCCTGTCCTTGGTCGTCATGGCTCACATCATCACGAGGCTCGTGAGGCGGGGTACCTGCATAGAGATCTCCGCCCCTCGGGAGGTAGGCTCGGGCAGCCGCTCCTCGGGAGGTCTTGGCGTCGTTCGCCTCGCGAGGCCGGGGGCCCTCGCGAGGGTCTTGCTTGCAGAGTCTTTTAGGACTCTACACTGCCCTCGCGAAGCGAACATTTAGGGAACATGCTTAGAGTATCTCTAGCAGTTCGTGTAAACCGCGATACCACATATTCCGTTTAAGGGATACTGTAAAACAAATTTGCGGGGCACGACAGAACATATCCTTCATACAAATACCACATAATTTAAACTTGAGTATGCACCATCATAGTTTGCTGGAAGTTCATCACGCATTTGACAACATAAACTTAAACATAATAGATAAACCTAATCTAAACTATCCTAGTCCTTTTTGACATGGAGATAATACCCGGCCGCGGAGTTGGAGAGAGTGAAGGCGAGTTGGTAGTCCTCCTTGTCCGCCTCGAGGCGTGCGGCGGCACCTTCCTCTTCGGCCTCGAGCCGCGTGGTCGGCCATAGGAGGTCCTCGATGCGGTCGAAGTCCCTCCACGCCTTCCGGTCGCTGTTGCGTGAGAGGGCGCCGTGCTCCCTCGCCTGCACACGACGCTATTCCTCGACCCGGGGGCGGATGGAGCTGCTAGCCTCGTCGTCGTGGCGGCCGCACTTTGGCGGCGGTGAGCAGCCGCGGCCCCCTCGGCCACCACGCTCTCAACCTCCGCTTAAAAAGGGGCTGCGCGCGCAAGAATCGACCGCTAGAGTTGGTGGATTTGGCGCCAGAGGAAGGGGAATTGCGGCAGAGGCAGGTGTGGGATATGGCGGATAGAAACTATAAATCGACTGGGATTCAGTAAATATAGCGGGGGAGCTGGGATATACAGGTCGCTTGTATATTTTTTACAAGCCAGACTTTATTTACCCGATCTGCTCGGGCCAAAGTTTTCTCGTTTCCTGTGAATCGGCCGAAATTATAAAGACCGGTGAGATTATATAGATCTGCCAGAGATGCTTTTAGATGACCGATCCCGACTTGTTGTCAGCGGACTGGTCTGGATCAGTCCACGAATGGATACGAAATGTATACGCGGTTTGGAGGTAGCTTCGGAGATGCCCTTTATAGCTGTAAAAAAAAACATATGCACCCCAAGTCCTGATTAAAAACGTCACATCTCTGGACTTTTGGAAAAGGTAAAAGAACCGTCCCCGATCCAGCTGGCCCCGCACGGTCCTTACCAGATGGAGCAACAGTCGCATACACTGCAGCAATCACATGCTTACGGTGTACGTTTCCTCTGGACGCAAAAGTAAATGCCAGAACACGAAACGAGCAGGGCAGCAGCACCGTGCGTGCTGCGCCGCTGTCCGCACGAACGGCCCGTGAGCCCGTAATGAGCCCGGATCCAACCCCGACAATTCACCGGCCACGACAAACGCGGAGTCACGAACGAACGGAAGTTCCACGCCACACCGTCCCCGTGTCGTATCCTTCCAGAAGCCTCTGTCGTGAGAAAAAAGATCTCGCACAATCGCCATCAGCCGGGGCATCAAATCGGGGCGATAACCGCACCCGCACCGGAACCGGCAAAAGCCCAGGCGACGGAACGTCGCGTGATTTCCCCGCAGACCACCCACACCACCGTCGCCCACCCGTCCGGCACCGCTCCATCGCGTCTGCCCGTACGCGTCCACCCGCCCCAGCCCGAACCGTGCCCGCCTTTCCCTTCTCTCTCTCCCCCGTGCTCCCGAGCGGCCGAACCGACACCGAGACGACGCCAGCCCCCACCCGCGGGAGGGAGGGACACGAGTCCAACAAAGGCGGCCCCTACCCCCACCCCCATCCCCACCACCACCGTCCTCATCTCCTCCTCGAGCCCCTCCCTCCCCCCTCCTCCGCATCTCGCCACCAACCTCCCTCCCCCCCGATCCCCAACCCCCATGATCCGCAGGAGGCGCGGGCACGCCGCCGCCTAGGGTTTCCACTCCCCGCCCCCCCGATGGAGTCGCTGCCGCGGAAGCGCAAGGGCGCGCGCTCCCTCGCCGGCTCCCTCCACGACGCCTCCGCGGACCGCAAGCGGACCTGCCGGGAGCGGAAGCCGCGCCCCGACAAGAAGAAAAAAAAGCCCTGCAACGCCGGGGATGACGCCGCCACCGCCTCCGGCCGGGGCGGCGTGGTCATGACGGCGCCGCCGGCCAGCGGCCGGGCCACCCCGGACAGCCCCGGCCGGGGGCTCAAGCGCAAGGTCGGCTGCATCGAGTCCGCCACGCGCATAGGCCGCAAGAAGCGCCTCGAGGCCGAGTACGAGCTCGGCGACGAGATCGGCCAGGGCAAGTTCGGCTCCGTCCGGATCTGCCGCGCCAAGGCCGGCGGCGAGGAGTTCGCCTGCAAGGCCCTCCCCAAGAACGGCGAGGAGACGGTCCACCGCGAGGTCGAGATCATGCAGCACCTCTCCGGCCACCCCGGCGTCGTCACGCTCAAGGCCGTCTTCGAGGACGCCGACAAGTTCTACCTCGTCATGGAGCTCTGCAGCGGCGGCCGCTTGCTCGACGAGATGGCCAGGGACGGCACCTTCTCCGAGCAGCGAGCCGCCCTTGTCATCAAGGATCTCATGTCGGTGGTCAAGTACTGCCACGAAATGGGCGTCATCCACAGGGACATTAAGCCGGAGAATATTTTGCTCACCAAGACTGGGAAGATGAAACTAGCTGATTTTGGATTGGCAGCACGAGTTACTAACGGTAAATTCTTGCTAATATTTCACTTTGAAGCTCTACTACCATATGATAAATAAGTTGTGTTCGTGGGGGTACTCTATGTTTACACAAGTTACAATTTTGATTAGCTTCAGTGCAAAAAGATACTACCAATTAGTACTAGTCGAAGATCAACTTGAAGTCGAACATTGGACCATACAAGGTTTTATAATCTTTAATGATTAGTATGGTGTTACAACATTTAGAATTGATGATTCTACATAGTTGATCTGTGATACGAGTAATTTACCATGTTAACTGGAGTACGGCGGGTTTCAGGTTTCAATCACACAGCATTTTTACAGGTTGCTCATCTTTGTGACCATGCATATCATCTAATCTAATGTGTTAAACTTCTAAACAAGTCAGTTGGGTAACTTTCGATTTTTGAGTCAGATGTTGGTAGGAAATTTATTCATGTGTCTTCTCCTCTTGCCTGATATTCTTAGAGAATGGGGTGATTTGAATGGAGTCTCAAAGTTGAGCGCCCATGTCTGGAATCTCTTTGTGCATTCACCTGCAAGTACCTATATGTATAGTCTGAGACCCAATATAGCACTCTTAAAGTACTGAGCATTTCAGACAGTTTCATGTTTCATACTTACACAATCGATACTGATTGTATTCACTGAATTGGGCCACTTGGTTATGATGGTTGTGTAACTAATAAGATAGTACCAGTTCTGCATCAAGAGCTAGGCGCTCTCATTTCTTAAGTCCTTGTGGAGTCGGAAGTGGTGAATGTATCATTCAGATTCTTGTTTAAATGATGATTTCTGCATGCCGATTCAGTGTTTTGCATGGTATCGCAAATGAAGAAATGTTCTGTGTCGTACCAATTAATATGTTAAAGGTTTTTTTAGTCATGAATTGGTAGCATGTGGTGCCTTCATTGGTAATGTTTTGCAAGATATCCAAGGTAATTGAGGCATTGCGCTAATTGGTAGTTGGTTTCATTCTACTTGTGGTGGTGCTGATACTAATTTTTCTTATTTGCGTGGAATTTGGATGTTAAGAATTTACACTGATCAATTTAATCCTTGTATTGATATTAATTTATGGCATGCTCCTGCAAGTACTTGTTGTGACGAGTCTGAGGGCCAGAATAGTCTTCTTGAGCATACCAAACAGGCTGTGTAATGTTTTGAATATGGTCTTGAGTCATTTTGATGAATTAGGAAGTGGTGTGATGTCTGTCTGAATGGAGTCATATAGTCTATGAGTTGGAGTTGTCAGCATGGCTTCAGGGGCACTGGTTCTTATAAACAGCTGCTTATATTTTGTAAGGTAATATTTAGATTATAGTAATTCTGCAGTATTTATCTATTGTTACCCATGTCTCTATCCTCTGTTCCAACTCTAGTTATCAGTTATCACTCTAATGCAATGCAGTAAGGCACTGCTGTCTTAGTACTTCTTATTAGACACTGATTCAGATCAGTCTCTTCTGTCATGCTAGAGTGATGCATGTGTTGTCTTAAACTTCACTGACACTGCCCTAGGTTAAAACACATACATTCCATGGTGCTGAGGTGGAGCAGAATGAGAGGAATTAGCTGCATGAGCATTGAGTGACGGGCAGTTTATCTAATGCCGCAATGCTCTAAACCTAGCAAATGATGATACTAAGTGACAACAATAATGTTACTGTATAATATTTTATCTTATGCATCGAAGTTCTAAGAATCCAGTATCACCTAATTTGTGCTAAGGGATGCAGATGTTTAGAGCTCTGATGTTATTTTGTTTAGTCTGATATGTTTGTATAATTGACTTCACTTTGGTTCCTGAATAGCCCCAAATCATCTTTTTAGGGTTTTACTTGGACAGTCAGATGTATAAATGTGTGTTACTAGAAGTAGCTGAATAGCTGATGTTTTTTATCACCACTAAACAGGTCAGAAATTGTCTGGCGTTGCTGGGAGCCCAGCCTATGTGGCGCCTGAGGTGTTGTCAGGAAGCTATTCTGAGAAAGTAGACATATGGGGTGCTGGGGTGCTCCTCCATGTACTACTGCTTGGTTCACTTCCATTTCAAGGGGGCTCTCTGGAAGCTGTCTTTGAAGCTATAAAGACAGTTGAGCTTGATTTCAACAGCGGTCCATGGGAATCAATGTCAGTTATTGGACGGGATCTTATAAGTCGCATGTTGGATCGAGATGTCTCTTCTAGAATAACTGCCGATCAAGTTCTTTGTAAGTCCAGGCAATTTCTCATCCAGCATAACTTTATGTTTATATTTTATAAGGTTTTAATTAATTTTTTGATGATACTATTTCAGGTCATCCATGGGTGTTGTTCTACACAGAATGTACCCTGAAGGCTGTAACTCCTAATGTCACTAACAAGATTGTAGCACCCAAAATTACATGGGACAGAATTAGATCACATTGTGAGTCGTCAGCTTCAGATTCGTCGAGCCAGAGGTCGGAGGACCAGGATGAATGTGGCATAGTCGACGCACTGACAGCGGCAATAACACATGTTAGAATATCGGAGCCGAAAAGGACCCGGCTTTGCAGCCCCGGCATTCCCATACAGCAGGAGTGCTCCTCAAACTTAAAGAGCAACCTGTGCACGGCGTTCTGACATGACCCTAATGTATAGCTCCTTGTGTGTTGGTCTGATGTCAGTGATGGCTCGACCTGCTGGTTGTCTCTGTGCTGAGGATAATAACTCGGGTTTTCTTGTCAGAGCAAGCAAGCGTTTGACATGGTGATGCTGTATATTGCGGTGATGGCTGATGAACCCGACATGGTAGCTGATGCTGTAAATTTTGTAAATAGAATGATCCATGTAGCTAATTTATATCTTGAGAGAGTTGAGAATAATTTCAGTCTATGCTGGTAAACATAGTGTGCGCCATCATCCTTGTTCCATTCTTTGTTTCTTCCTGTTCCTCCTAGTCTATTGAGATCAGAATTTTTGCATGGATTTCCTGCATTTGATCAATTTTTTTGTTACTAGATCTTTTTCGCCCTGAATGTATTTTCCAGAAGCTGCACTCTTGATCTGATACTTGTCACTAAGATATTACACCAGAGAAAAAAATGATATGGTAAATGCTAAGGTGGAGGAAAAAGAAAAAAACGGGCTTATCTTCTTTTAATTACTATCTTCGTTTCATAATGTACAATACTATAATATAGCACATATATGCTTGTGCGTTGCAACGGAAGATTTTTTTTTTTTTTTTGTGAGAAGCATCGGGAGAGGTAAATTGATATGGGACGACAAAGCAAGGAGTTGCGGTGTTCTTACGGGTCATGTTCGGCCTGTGAGATTTTGGAAGTGGTGGGGTTGGTTGGTGTGGTGGCCACCACTCAACTCATGCCTTCTTTTTTGGTTAAAAAAAAACTCATGCCTTCTTTTTTCCTCCGGGTCCATCTTCGTGTCTAGATTATGGCTGCCTCCTTAATTTGTGGCTGCACGTTAACTTTCGAGGCATAGTTACTTCAACCACTCTCTCTTACGATGGATAACCCCATGGATTACTAATTCAGTGAATCACATTTCATTGTCATAATCAACGCATAATCGGGTAGTCCCTGCTTTACCAAGGTTTATTCTTTTTAATTATTTTAGCGCTTACTTGCATACAGTTATTTAATCATAGCCAAATCAGTATGTCCTCTTTTATTGGCATGTGTCTATAATCTTTTTTAATTATAGCCAATCAACATATTCTCTTTTATCGTCAAATGGCATGTAAGATGCACAACAGTTTGTGTCTAAGTTAGGCCACTGACAGTTACAAAAACGACGTATGTTTGTAAGACACAAATAAAATTCCAAACCAACCGCTGAGTTGAAGGATTACACTCATGACCTCAATATCTCGACCACGTGTTGATAGCCATTCGAACAAACATCTCCTGCTAAAGAATGGGCAACACGAATGTTTAAGAACATAATGTAGCGTAACATTTGAGAAATTTTTTCCTCTTTTTCCGATCTTTTTTTAGCTTTTCAAAAAATAAAGTAATAATTCTTAATATTCTTCGAAATGTGAACAATTTTTGAAATCCGGATTCTTTTTCTAAAACATGCGAGCATATTATTTTGAAAAATCATTAAATTTGGAAAAGAAGAACAAATTGAAATGATTTTTGAAATTCATAAATATTTTTGAGAACATGAACCTCTTTTTAAGAAAACAAATTTTTGAATTTGTGAACAATTTGTGATAATGGAAACATGTTTTTAAAACATGTTTTTAAACACAAACAATACTTTAAATTTGGTAACATTTCAATAAACATGAATATTTTTCGAATTTGTATCATTTTCTAAAATACAATTTATTTTGAAAATCTCAAACTGTTTTGGGAAAATATATTTTTAAATGCAAACTTTTTTTAGATTTGGAAAAAAATTGGAACGAGAAGAAAAATTTAAAGTTCCAGACATATTTCAAAATGGGAACAAAAATTTGAAATTTTGCTGATTATACTATTTTTCTAAAAAATGGAATTCTGAAAAAATTGAAAAATAGAATTTATGTAATAAGGAACAAAGAAAAATAAACTTTGAAAGAAAAAAAAGAAGGATAAAAAAGGGAAAAGAAAAATAGAATGAGAATAGTGAAAAAACAAAAACGGGCCGGACCAATCTTTGGCGCCATGTGCGAAACTCTGACTATTTGCCGTAATACGCGGTAAATAATGATTCTCAGATGCATTGGCAAGAAACCAATGGGCTTGCTTTGCTGGGCCGCAGCATGCGCGGCCCACACACAAAATTCGGGACAAAACTAATTTTCTTTTCTAACAGATGGACGCACAATTTAGTACCATCTTGGATAGAACAAAAATCTTTTTGGTGGTGAACGAATGGAAAAATGGAGAAACACACCTTGCTTTATTAGTAGGTATAGATATAGATATAGATAATGAGTCTAGTGATATATGCTTGACGTCCTCAACATTTTTACAAAAAAAAAACCCACTGTTTTCAAGTAATTAACCTGCCATTCACATTTAAGTGAGAAAATGAACCTTTTATAACTGTTTTACAAAAACTCCCATCTCTTTTCTGGTAACTAACATGCACTCCACCATTAAGTGACAAAAACGTATCTTTATTGCGTTTTAGGGGAAAAGCTCCTGCCGTTTCTATAATTAACCCGCGGTCCAAAATCAGGAACAAATAATACTTTTTTAAGATACCCATATCTTTTAAACCCCAACTCTCATTTTAACATGTTATATGTGAAATTTGATTAGAAAAATCTGTAGACTATGAATATGAATATGATGTTATTTTACATGTTAAATATTTTTAAAAGGCTATTTAGGGTGCAACTTTAACCAATAGCACACAATCCATCTTTCTTTCTTTCCGACACCAACCCTGATTGATAGGTACACCTCATTAAAGCTAAATTGGAGACCAAAAAAAATCATCGATAATCGTGCATGTATGCCTCGGCAAAATCTTGCATGAAAAAAAAGAACATTTCTCATCTTATGTCGCGAGAGAGACGCCTTGGCAAGACCTATTGGGGGTCTTAGTTATTGTTATTGGGTTAGGGCCGTGCAGTATTTTCCTCTCCCGTTGCAACACACGGGTTCTTTTGCTAGTATACTCATAAGGCAGAGCGCCGGTTGCCGCACGACCCTACGATTAAACTTTCTACAGCTTGGATCACATCCCCGTCATCGTCTTCCTCCCACCCAACCCCCACCGCGCGTGTCTTGCACTCTCGCATGGTCGTACCTCTCCCCCATGCATGCCCTCGTCTTTGGAAAAAGAAAAGGTAATACTTTGAGGGGGCGTCCTCCTGTTCCGTTCACGAACTTTTTCAACTCCGTGTACGTTTTTTAAATTCATGAACTTTCTTGAAAATCATGAACAATTTTGAAATCCATGAACATGTTTTCAAATATATGATTTTTTATAATTCTTGAATATATTTCAATTTTTTCTACAATTCTGTGATATTCCTAAAATTCCGTGAACTTTTTTAGAATAGACAATCGGTTAACCGGTCAATGGAACGAGCGAAGAGGGGATGACCGAGCGAGCCAGCAGCTCGCGTTGGTGGGCCGGCCATGTAAGCGGGTCGGCGCATAAGACGCCGACTAGGAGTTCCCACGGTACCTTGTCACGGGAGATTTGCTATTTGTTGATGTGTGTGGCAAAGAGTTGGGCAATCACAGAAGATCGACGCGTTTATTGAGCACATTTAGCTATGTGGCCAACAACAAGATCCTGATTTTGGGACCTTCTAGAAATTCTCCGTCTCGTCTTTTGATCAGCTTTGGAAAGGTTCTTTTCAGTTTTTGTGCTATAGTCCTTCCAGGTTTTTCTTCTCTATTTTCTTTTGATCTTTAAAAAAAATCCCAAAATTGTTCAGGATTTTTAAAATGCCCATGTATTTAAAAAACAAAATTTTTTTTCAAGAAAAGTTTACTATTTAAAAATAATAAAGTTTGTGCTTTTCTGGAAAATCCAAGAAGATCGAAAAACCAGTGGAAATAGGCAAAAGAACAAATCCAAACAAAAAAGTGGGAGTGCCTGCCACAATAAAGTTGCTATATGGGCTGGCCTAGTTGGGGCCGGCTTATGATTGCTCGCTATTTTGACGTTGCACGTGTTCGGTGGGTAACCAGCAGCCCATGTTAGGCTTCTCAAACACGTAGTGGGCCCGCCCACTTTGGTCATTTTATTCAGTTTTATGCGTGCTACTTTTGTAAAAAAAGGCTGTAGTTAGTTGTTTCTCCCCACAGCCGTCCTAAGATAATTGGCTACAACAGAAATTTTAAAAATATTAGTGAATTTTAGAAGTGTTCCATGTTTAAAAATGTTTAAGAATTATGAATTATTCCAAATTTCATAAAAATTACTAGTTTCAAATAATGTTCACAAACTAAGAAAGCCTTCCCAAATTTGAAAAATTATGTGAATTTTAAAAGATAGAAAGAGAAAAAGATTTTTTTAAAGAAGGCAAAAAATACACAATAAAAAAATCGAGGGGTTCCCAAAACCAGTTTGGGGAGGCATGAAATAGCCCGAGTGGGGTGGGAGGGGGCTCGTTTGATCGCTACCCTCGTCCAATGCATAGACCAGTATTTATCCCTTTTCTTGGAAGAGGATTTGGAGCACTCGGGGGCTCCAACCCCCTATATGAGTCTTAAATTCAAATTACTTAGAATTTTGTGGTATCAAACCAGGGTGCCCAATCTACTCCCGTGTGAACTTTCGTGTAAAAATACTAGAAAACATATTCTCGCTAAAAAGAGAAAAATTCAGATGTATTAAAAAACTATCTGGATGGATCGTAGGTCGGACTGTATTTTCTTTGCCACGGATACATTTCGTGGTATTTTTCATGAAACTTCACACGGATTTGATTTCCCCAAATTCCATGTTTTTATTTTCTTGGTATATTTTTAAATTAATATTCATATGGGGGGTGGAGCACCTAGCAACTCATGTGTATTTTCCCCCTTTCTGCAAGCTTTTTGTTCCTGGCGATTTTCTTATATATAGGAATACATATATTTTGGGTTCCTCGATCTGGTAACTCAATCATGTCAACAGAAGTGGCTCCTGTTGACACCAGATTTTGGCATGGTCGAAAACATAATTAAGAAGGCCTCAAATGGAAAAGTGCTCAAAGTGAAAAAGTTCTGTATCGTCAAAAGGAGAAACTTTGATATTTGGGCCATAGTCATCCCGTCACATCTCTAAGGCCGAAGTTGTGTTCGAAGTACTGAGATTTTGTATACAGAACACTATTATTACGCCCCCAATTTGGTCTCATATGAGAAAACTTTCTACACGAATTGTCTTCGTCTCGTCGAAACGGTCGATTTCGATATAAAAACGTCTTAATCCGAGGTCGTATGCAAAAGTTACAACCAGTACAAGACGCTGATGCACTGGGTGGCCGGGCACTCCGGAGCCATCGGGGTTTTGATTTTCTGTGTGGATGACCGGACACTCCGGGTATGTTCGTCCGGGTTTTGAATTTCGCTGCTGCAGATTTCAGAAAACAGCCGAAAACCCCCTCAAGATGGCCTCAGATCAAAAAACGTTCAACATGAAAGTTGTTCGCCTCGTCGAAATAGTCAAGATTGCTTTTGGGCTCATTTCCATACGAGGTTGTTTACTCCCCCAAATATGTCCCACAAGGTGCAGCCAGATTTTACCGAACAGTTTTGGAAAGTTTGGACGAACAGACCAAACAAATCCGAATTGGACTAGGGTTTTGGACGTGAATTGAAGCCTTTTCCTTGCACTGGAAGTCCAGCCGCCTCTTATATACTCAAGGGGTGATGGCCGATTGAACAACACACAATCGATCAATTCATCTACCATTTTTTATCTTTTATCTCTTCTCCTTAACCCTAGTTCTTCTTCTTCCTCGTTCTTCGTCTGTTCTTCTTGTTGCAGGGCGGCGAACCTCGAGGCCCTAGGGGCGGTCAGGCCGACCTAGGGCAGCCCATAGCCGTCGTGCGTCCAGACGGGGTCCCTCCCGGGCGTGTGGGGTTTCGGGTGCTCAGAAGCACCCGCCGGATTGCTTGCGTACCGCGCTTTCGGCCGGGTCTCCTTCGACGTGAGCTGCGGTGCATCACCCCCGGCATCGAGGGTACACGGTGACGTGTTCGTGTGCGAACACACTTTTTGGCGACCATGTTGGGGACGAAGCTTTGAACGGTCTCCAGCCCGTTCTTGCTACGAAGAGACCGTCATCTAGGGTTTGCAATCTACAAAGGTAATATGAATACCCAATTCCCTACTGTAGATGCAAATAATTCATATGGTGTTACTAGATCGTTCAATGATTATACTGTATCGGCCAGCCCTAGTTTTTTCAATAATGCATCTAATTACGTGCATAGGCCGATTCAAAGTAATTTACATGTTTCAACTTCTTATGATACTAGTAACATACAACATATGTATTCTAACTCTCATGCATCGGCAACCCCACAAATCCATATGCCGATGAACAACATGATGGGTTTGGTTAATCAAATTGAAACACCTCATGTTAAAATTTCCAATAGCATACAAGAAATTGTTTCACCTTTTTATTCATCGGCAACTAATTTGCAATATGTGAATCCAACTTTGCCGATGGATGAGAGAATTGGCCATGCTACTACTAGCTATTCAGCCAGTTACTCTCAACTGTCATATGCTACACCTCATGTTAGTAATTTTTCAGCACCATACACAACTGTAGATGCTCATAATTCGGCTTCACACCTTTCTGGTCATAGCCGAATAAATGTAAGTTTTACAGGAGCGGTTGTGCCAAATATTGTAGAAGATGAGGTAGTGGTGGCTGCATTGAAGAGTTTAGCCCAGAATAAGAGGATTAATGCTATTTGCCTTGAACAACATGAAAAGGGCTATTTCCTGATTATGCCGCAATAAAAGCTAGAGTTTTGCAAGAAGATGAATCTTTGCCAATTGATAAAATTGGCGAGCAAAAATATGGTTTTACAACAATGCATATGCCTTCACCTAGTACTACATCGTATTATACACCCCCTACACTATTGCAAAATTTCGGCAACACCCGTGTGTCATTGCCGAAAGAATCTAAAAACATCGGGGGGCAATCATATCCGGACTGGGCTGAAATTGAGAAAAAGCTTAAAGCCAACTTTGCCGCTCGCCGTCAGAAACAAATAGAAAAAGAATTGGCTCAGATAAAAGAAGCATTGCCAATTGGTAGTATCAATGAAAAGAAGGATGATTCAGAACTTGAAAGTGCTTTGGTTGAAAAAGCCGAATCAAGTAGTATATATTCCGAATCCATCAAATCCAAAGAGGCAAGCATTATTGAGAAAGGGCATGGCAAGCATAGCAAAACAACCATGCTTGATTTTTCTGAAGTTAATGGAACCTACTTCCTGCCCTATGAGTTCCGTGCCGTAGAAATTGACAAGCCTCAAGGACAAGAGCAAGTATCCAAACAAAGTTTGGCTGATAAGGATCTTCAAGGTAATGATGCACGGGATAAAGAAAAAGATGATGAAAAGGCGTTGGAGAGTCATCCAAAGATGAAGCTAGATATTGTTCAAGTCACACCACCATCATGCTCTCCCAACGTATTTGAAGAGGTATGCATAGCGAGTAATTTACCTATTTTCAGATTTGGTCGCAACTTCATTATTGATGCATCTATAAGAAATATTCTCATAAGTAATTTTGAAAGACCAATGAAGAAGGGTAATTTACTTGTTAGCAATAAAATTGTTATGGAACGTATCGGTCAACCCATTGCGCCATTTATAAAGACCGATAATGACTTATTGTTACAGCCAAAGCGTTTCCCGTTGCTTTATCTAAAGTTCATATCTAGTTGGGTAGCTTTTCTTATTTCGTACTTGGCTTGCACTTGGTCTCAACTGAGACATGTATGTTCTAAATATCTTTGTTTCAGAAATTTAAAGTCAACGTTAAATTCTATTGAGAAAACCGATGCTAATATAATATCTTATCCAAAGACATCGGAGATAGAGTGAAAAACACAATGCAGAGCCGAATGGGAAGATTCCAGATTTGAACCATTCATTTGCTTATCTCCAAAGCCGTGCACACAGCAAGATCGGCTAGAAAACAAGAAGTATACCTTCAATTCAAACATGTGTGATCAAATCTTTGATTTGTTGTTGAGAAATAATTATATTAGAATTCTTGCCATGTCAAGCCTTCAGTCCAAGGACGAATGTATTGTAAGTTGCATGATTCGTCCAAGCATAATTTTGAGGATTGCAACATGTTTCGTTAAATAGTTAAATCGGCCATTGATAAAGGACGATTGAAATTTGTTGAAACACCAAGAGATGACCAGTCTATTCCAATTGGTCCTGATGGAAAAAGTTTTTTGCATCGGCTACTTCAAGCCGATCCACTTAAACATGAGAAGGTAAAAACTACAGGTGACGGGATCAACCTTTCAAGTAAAGAAGTTGTTGAAGAGCACAATGAACATAAACTTGAGGACGAGAATTCCATCGAAGCTACAATGAAGACGCCAAGGACTGGGGGGCAACAAGCAAATCCAATGATCAAGGAAAGCAAACCAAAAAAAACAAAGGCCGAAATAAGCGCAAGTGTAAGAGATCAAAAATCACCTTCGCTGAACTATTGGATAAATATCAAAGGAAGAGTGAAGAGAAGAATGCTTATCGGCCAAATCATGCAAAGAAACCAAGATCACTCCCAAGGCGCAAATATGAGGATCAGTATTGGCAAATTGAGAATTTTAATGCAACATATTCATATCCTTATTTTGGGCCGCCAATGCCAATGCCGTGGATGCCTTCCTATGCTCATATAGATCCATATTCATCATGGGACAGGTATGATACAAGGGCACATTCTCCATCTTATTTTAGACCATCTCACCAATACTATGCAGCTCCAAGAAGATCAACATTTGAACAATCACGCGTCAAAGACCATTTCAGTCATAAGGAATTGGTCCAGAGCTCAAGGAAGAAGAAAGAGGTGGTAGAGCGAGTTTACCACGTGAAAAGAGATGGTCGTAAGTGTGCTACTTCAGATTTGATTTCAAATAACAAAGAGCCAATTAAAGTGTTAATATTGGCTACAAAAGGCAAAGAAGTGAAGCAATCAATTGATGAAAATCAGAGTGCCAAAGCTGAAGAAAAGAAGTTAAGGGTGCACAAGGCCCAAAATGAGTTGCCATGGGTTGAAACAAAATCACATCGAGGTGCTCACTCGGCTTATCATATTGGCAAAAGAAGAAATTACCAAAACTTAGTGCACAAGAACTTGAAGAAAGGAACATGGCATGGGTTCCCAATGAAAGTGCTCAAAATAAGAAGGGAAACTGTACGATTCGGCGCACCGGCCGAAACTGGGCCAGTCCCTCCTCGTCGCGCAACGCACACGCATACACGTCACAGGTTCTGCCCCATCTATCGTTTTATTCTCTCCACCTTTCAATCTTATCCCTTGTTTTTCTCCACCACTCGTTTGTTCCTCTTTCTTCCCCAAACAACCAATCATCATCCCACATCGATCTCTCAACCCCCGCCATCCCCTATCCAAGACGGTTACGAGCTACTATGGGGGCCATGGCGTGCGAGCTCACAGGATCAGGGCAGCCATGGTTTTACGAGCTCGTGGCGGACGACGATGGCGAGGACCGCGAGCTCCGTTTTGGGCATCGCCATTGCGCATCAGGGAGCACTCAACGGAGTCGCGAAGGACCAAGTGGCACCTTCGATGTTGCAACCGGCATTCGTGGAAGCTACAACCAGCGCGCAAAAAGCTTCAATCAGTGAGAACGAATGCTGGGGCCGGCCACTGCCACATCAAAAAGCTTCAACCGGCGCCGCAAAAAGCTTCAACCAATGTTGCAAAAAGCTTCAACCACAACGAAGGGACAGGGTCCCTCCCGGGCGTGTGGGGTTTCGGGTCCTCAAAAGCACCCGCCGGATTGCCTGCGTACCGCGCTTTAGGCCGGGTCTCCTTCAACGTGAGCTGCGTTGCATCACCCCCGGCGTCGAGGGTACACGGTGACGTGTTCGTGTGCGAACAACTCCCTTTGCCGTAGGAGTGGGTGAAAATAAATTTTGATGTTGTGTTTGCAAGGTATGGTAATGGGGGTGTCGTGGCTGCAATTTGTGGAGGGAACTTGGTGAAATTTTAGGGGCATTGACTAGAGTTTTTGGAGGACTAGCTGATCCTGCTACACTTGAAACTTTTGTGTGTGGCGAGGCACTTAATATTGTGGACGACTTGGTCGAATGAAGAATTTATATTGCTTCAGATTGTAAAGAAATCATCAAGGGAATTCGTGATGGCTCGGCAACACAATATAGTGCGATCACAAGGGAGATCCAACAAAGAAGTTTCAATTTTAGGAAAGCTACCTTTATTCATGAATTCGGAGAATCTAATTGAAGTCGATGTCTAAGCTAGGGCCACGTTCGACCTATCGATTGGGCGCTATACTTGGCTTTTATAGCCCCAGAACATTGCTTGGATTCCTCTTTCTATGACATTTGAATAAAGCAAGCAAGTTTAATGAGATTGTACCGATTGCATGTTATCATTCGCTATAAGTAATAGATAGGAAATTCATGGTTTGGGCGCAAAAAGCCATTGGTAGGTGACCTCCCTGGAGGTGGTTATTTTGACAAAGTCAAAAATTATATTTTAAAGTTTCAAAAATTTCTGAAAACAATCATACATGTTCATATGCATGTATACTACAGGTGTGCAATTTTTGAAGATGATATATATTATGGTGAGAGCTACAAAAAAAAGACAAAACCACGATTTTAAAATCGATGAACAGTATAGACACTAATCATTGTTAAAAATGCAGGATTTTCTTTTTTTTTGTGTAGCTTTCTCCATAATGTATTTCATCGCCAGACTTTATACAGATGCGGAATACATCCATATGAATGTGTAGATTTTTTTTCAGAATTTTTTGAAACCCTAAAATGTGATTATCGATTTTTTAAAATAACCACCTCCATGGAAGTTGCCCGCCAAAAGCCCGCACTTAGAATTACACCCACACAGATTCGCTTTTGTATATAAAATTAGGATTAATTGGGATATTTTTCTGCTTGTTCTCTTGAGTTAGTTCCTGCACTAAAGAGATGTGTTGTAGTTGGTTTAAGAAATGGAGACCAAACTGAGGATACGACTCTGCTTCTCCGTGCTCCTCGAACACCTACGTGACGACATGAGTGTCCTTGCACACAGAACAACATGACCTTTTCTTGTTGAGAGCACCTACAACTCAGTTGCTTGATGTTTTCAGCGATTAGTCGATTTCGTATTCCTCATGCTTTCATCTTCTTGCTCCGCTAGCCCATGTGCCGGCCGCCACTGACCATCCCTCTGGGCCCAGTCTTCCTTTGGCGTCGGCGACAAACCCATACACTATATGTACACTGTCAACGAGTGCGGACGTATGGAGACCAAGCTCCATGAAGCTCGGTACTTAAAACATTCAAAAAAATAAGTCCAAAAGTTTCAAATAATTTTTTTTTCGTGTAAACTTATATATATATCCGGTACAAACGTGTGAAATTTTGGGAGCTCCTTTTTTAAGGATCTTTTGGGAACTCCTAAAGCGCCGCTGGCGGCTCCTGCCGCTCATGTGCAACCCCTAGCAGGCCGGCCCAGCAATCTCCTTCAAAAACAGTCGCGGAAAATATATACTTTCAGCACCAAATATGGGAGAAGTGGGAATCAAACCCACATGCCAAAGTCGTCGGCCAACGACTCGCAGCCATAACCACTGGAACAAGACGACATAGTTGTCCACAATGCAAAAACAGTGCCATTTAATACTTCTTTTTGAACAACATTAACATATATACTATACCCATACATCTCTTAAAAAAATCATAGATTTGCAATAAAAAAGTTCACCAGCATGGAAAAAGAGTTCAGAATTTTGAATAAGTTTATGGAATTCGAAAAAAGTTCATCAATGTGAAAAAAAGGTTCATCAAATTTTACAGACAGTTCACAAATTTGAAAGCAATCATCGATTTTCAAAATAAGATCAATGATTTTTAAAAAATCACAATATTGATGATGAAAAATCAAATCATGAATTCAAAAATGTTCACAGGTTTTGAAATTCATTTTAAAAAAAGTTCATAAACTATGGAAAAAATTCATCAAATTTGAAAAGGTCATCAATTTTTTAAAGAAGTTCATCAAATTTTAAAATTTATCAATTTTGAAAAAAATCATCAACTGTTTAAAAAGTTCATAAAATTCGAAGGAAGTTGGTCAAATTTGAAAAGGTATATTGATTTGGAAAAAAGTTCATTGATATTTAAAAAATAATAATCGAATTGGAAAAGCTTTGTGCATTTTGAAAAGAAGAATAAGTGAATAATAAAGAAAAAGTAAAAGAAAAGGAAATAATTCTTAAAGAAATGACAGAACAAAAGAGGAAAAAGGATTAAAACAGACGCAAGAAGTGTGTTATCTCGGGTGTTAATGAAGTTTGGACTGAAAGGGGAGGTCGCTAGGTCGAAACAACGTGCGACCAACTTTTTTGAAGGATTCTAGAGAGATGAAACGGGAAAATGGGCCGTCCAAGCGCGGAGGGATAGTTGGCGCCCGTTTGCACAGAAAAAACAAAATTCCGGTCCAAAAAAAAACAGGCCATCTAGAAATACATATTTGTTTATTTTGGTGCGCCACACGTACAAGTATAATGTTTTAACATTTTGCCATACGTTGTATACATGTAGTCATATTAAAAATTGATATTTTTTTTGCATTGTGCAAAATGCTATTTTAATACCGAGCTCCATGGAGCATGGTCTCCAATGACATTTTCCGCACTGTCAACCTCCTTCCTCTCATACATTGGCTACAACATGGCGAGTTGTGTTAAAAAAACAAAATTCCGGTCGAAAAACAAGAAAAAATCAGGCTTTTTAGAAATACATATTTGTCTATTTTTTGTGCGCCACGCGTAAAAGTATAATGTTTTAAATTTTTGCACATGCGTTGTATACATGTACTCATATTAAAAGTTGATATTTTTTGCATTGCGCAAAATGCTATTTTAATACCGAGCCCCATGGAGCTTGCTCTCCAATGACATTTTCCACACTGTCAACCTCCTTCCTCTCATATATTGGCTACAACACGGTGAGTTGCGTTTTCCCGCCAACAAAATCGTCTCTGTCTCCAACCAGGTGGGGGCTCACCCTTGCCAGCCATGGCCTCTTCGTATTCGCTTTGAGGTTGTGCTCTATGTGAATGGACTAATGCGAGTAAAGAAATCCGTCAACTGAGAAAAGGCCAACACATTTCTTGCATTGCGCAAAATGCTATTTTAATACCGAGCTCCATGGAGCTTGGTCTCCAATGACATTTTCCACACCGCCAACCTCCTTCCTCTCATATATTAGCTACAACACCGTGAGTTGCATTTTCCCGCCAACAAAATCGTCTCTGTCTCCAACCATATGGGGGCTCACCCTTGCCAGCCATGACCTCTTCGTATTCGTTGTGCTCTATGTGAATGGACTAATGCGGGTAAAAAAATCCGTCAACTGAGAAAAGGCCAACACATTTCTTGTTTGTAAATTTTGTATACTACTAGATGATACCGAATATCCATTTCTAAATCCGAGCTCATCTGATCTCGGTGACCAGTAAAATAAAAAAAATAGTAAAGAGGTAAGAACATGATTATTATTATTTGCATGGAAGATATTTGAGTGCATGAGGTCCGTGCGAGTTTTCAGCTCGTTCAGACATCTGAGTAACTCTTAACAAATAAAAATTTGCCGGACAATGCATGAAACTTTTTTACACATCCAAATTTTGTTTTATTTTCTGAGAGCTACTCAGATGTCTAAACAAGCTGAAAATTGATCTGGACCTCACGCATTTAGACTTCTTCCATGCCAAAAAGTTCAGATTTTTAAATTTTTTTCTAATATTTTTTACTGTTCACAGGTAGGGCCAGCTGAGCTCTGGAGCCATTTAGCTGATGTCTAGAGGACACACACGTGAATATTTAAAGCAATAATATGAGAATTCAAACTGAAATGCATAAAAGGAATATAATTGTAAAATATTTATTAAATATGAATAGCATGTTTGCATTTTTTTTGACACGGTGCAATCATAGTCGCTCACGTACACGCGTGCACATCCTACCTAATCACCTCTGAGATACCAAGCCGGAACAATATCCTAAGATTGACCATACCAGTGTCAAGTTCAGGATTTGAACAACGGGCTGGTTCACCACAAAAGACCTGGTTGTATGTTAAAGTGGACTTTTTTTATGCATGGTTGCATGCTAAGGCACGCGTCTTTTCTTACCTGCCGAGGTGGCATTAATACAGAAGATTACTAACTTGGGCACGACAACAAAATCGGGCATGTGCGGGGAGCAATTTCCATTGCGATTCCAGAGCAGTGCAGTGACCAAGTGTGTGCACGCCCTCGAAAACGGAAGGAGATAGCAGAGCGCGGCCGTACGTTTTGTCCATAAGAAAGTGTTGGCGCTGTAGCAAATCTCAGCGTGCATGCTAATCATTATGGAGCCAGCAGCGAGCTGTAATGTAAACAAACAAGTCGCCAGTGAACGGTCATCCATCACATTATTATTGCCCCGCCCAGGAGCAACATATCGAGTGCCGCCAACAGTAACCTGTCAATTAGTGTCTGCTTCCCTATTTTATTGTACTCCTCGGAAGATCTTTCCGCGCGCGGTCTTCAGACCAAATTCCGAGAAGAAGGGGATCATGTGCGAGAGTGCTGCCTCTGTTTCAGTGCTGATCGCGGCCAACGAGCGCTGCTAATTACCTCAGTCAACGTGTATGACAACATTAGTTTATCAGTAGTGCAGTGTTCTAAAAGGTTTTATATCCCAGTTTTGCTAAGTCCCAGTCTACTCAGACACTATCTTCTTTTAATTTTGCATGAAGATTTGTGCAAAAAAAATTGTCAGTTTTCAGTTTACATACTATATCACTTTTTTTTTGACGGTGGAAAACAATTTCATTAACCACTGGGCTCAGCAACATCGCTGGCTACCAAATCTAGAACAAAACTTGGCATAAGTTCCCCCCAAACTAGTGAGGATTCAGCCAAACCAAAACCATACTTCGCCAAAGCATGAGCTATGGCATTACAACTACGCTTACAATGCATAAAATCATAACTTTCAAAAGCCAAAACACATAAACTCCTAGCTTCTCGGAATAGGACCCCAATATCCGATAAATCCGCATCTCCCCGCTTCAGCGCGTAGACAAGCTGCTGGGAATCAGACTCTAGCAGCACCCTATGAATACCAATATCTGAAGACCCCTCAATGGCTGCAATGCATGCTAAAACTTCAGCGTGTAGCGCACTTTTCACATGCTTCAGTTTACCCGCACCGGCCGTAATTGTATCGCCTGTATTAGTTCGAACAACGTAGCCAAACGCCCCATTATTCTGCTGCTCATGGAACGCCGCATCAAAATTTATCTTCACAAAATTCTCAGGAGGACGCCTCCAATTTTGAGCTGGCTCTCGATTTATAACATTAGTTTCAGCTGCACTAGTAAATTCCTCGATGTGCTTATGAATAAAGTAACATAACTCCTCCGTAGTTTTAGCATATTCCCCTGCGTTTATCTTGTTGCGGGCTGTCCACCAGTCTCATAATAATACGCAGACAATATTTTTCTCCTCAGTTTTAAGCCCTGTTCAAGAATTCATCCGATTAACCAGTTAACTTGCCGATTAACCCCTACTTGTAGGGTCACCGAGTAGCAGATAAACCAATAAATCGTTCGATTAATTGATTAAATGGTCGATTAACTTGCCGATTAGCCTATTAATCCCCTACTCGCAAGCCAACCGAGCAGCTACCAGTTAACGATTTCCTCAACAATGGTTTTAAGAGAACAAATCGCCTCCACAGCAGCCGGAGCAGACCCACAATTTAGCAGTTGTAACCTGACGGCATCCAGATTCAAAGCTCTCCATAGCCTCTTCACAAACTTACACTTGAGAAAGATGTGACCCCCATCTTCATCCAGCCTCGAGCAAACTGGACATCGAGTATCAAGGTCTACATGCTTCCTTTTAATATTCATACGCGTCGGCAAGCTATCATAAGCCAGTCTCCAAAGAAAAATACGTACTTTTGCTGGCAATTGGATGGACCAAAGTTTCGTCCATTGTGATCTCCCCGCACTCGTTCCTACTGATGAACTCGCATCTGCCTGGCTCCTCGCATCTCTTAGAGTAACTCCTAGTCTGTATGCAGATTTTACTGAAAAAACACCCTTGCTATCAAAATGCCAAGCTACATGATCTTCCATCCCACTTCTAAGAGGTATAGCAAGTATCTCTTTTGCATCTTCCAGACAGAATAAATCGTTAACTAGCTCTGCATCCCACTGCTCCGTGGTAGGATTAATGAGCTATGCAACTTTATCCAATATTACTTGACCTCGACCGAAGGTCGGCCTCCTTGTACCTCCTCTTGGTATCCATGGATCTCTCCATACCTGTATAGATTCACCATCACTAACTCGCCATATAACACCTTCTCTCGTCAGATCAAGTCCCCTCAATATACTCCTCCATGTATATGACATACCCTTTTGCGGTACAGCCTCCAATATAGAGCAGTTTGGGAAGTACTTCGCTTTTAGGACAGCACCACAAAGAGAATCTGGGGATTGTAACAAGCGCCAACTTTGTCTTGCTAACATTGCTAGATTGAAAATGTGCAGGTCTCTAAATCCCATACCTCCCTCACACTTTGCTTTAGTCATATGTTCCCAACTAATCCAGTGACACTTATTCTCATCCTGCTGTTGACTCCACCAATATCTGCATATAAGCTTGCTAATTTCCTCACACACAGATTTTGTCAGATCGAAACAAGACATGGCGTAAGTAGGGATGGCTTGGGCTACCGCTTTGATCAAGATCTCCTTTCCTGCCTTGGATAAGAGCTTCTCCTTCCACCCCTGAATCCTCTGCCAAATACGCTCTTTTAAGTACTCAAATTCCTATTTCTTTGACTGACCAAGATGCATCGGGAGACCCAGGTACCTCTGGTTTCGGGACTCTCGAGCAATCCCAAGAGCTGCAAGCATAGATGTTTTCCTACCACTCAATGTCCCCTTACTAAACATAGCTGACGACTTGGATGTATTTATCACCTGTCCCGAGTGACGCTCATACAGAGCTAAAATTTCCTTCAATTTATTTGCTGATTGTATATTTGCCCTCATCACAATAAGAGAATCACCCGCGAAAAAAAGATGGTTTATTCTCGGTGCCCCTTCACATATTTGCACACCTTCCAACGAACCATCTAAATCTGCTTTAGCGAGCAAAACAGAAAATGCCTCAACACATAAGATAAATAGATAGGGAGACAAAGGGTCTCCCTGCCGTAAGCCCCTTTGTGGCGAAAATTCGTCCGTTAATACTCCATTAACTCTGACCCTATAAGTGACTGATCTCACACATCTCATCACCATCTCGACCCATTGAGCAGCAAATCCCATCTTTAGCATCATGCTCTCCAAAAAATTCCGTTCTACACGATCATACGCTTTGCTCATGTCGAGCTTGACTCCAACCACACCATCCCTACCCCCCTTCCTTGTCTGCATAAAACGGGTTAACTCGTACGCAAGCAAGACATTGTCAGTTATCAATCGACCAGGCATGAATGCAGATTGCGTTGGTGAAATTATATCGGGCAGTAACACTTTCAGCCGATTTGCGAGAGCCTTGGAGATCAATTTATATATGACGTTGCACAACGATATTGGTCTGGACTCAGTAATCCTCTTTGGGTCTTTCATCTTGGGAACCAGGACAATGGTCGTCTCGTTCCAACCAACCGGAATCTTCCCACCATTTAGCACATGTAACACCTCCTCCTGAACCTTTGGACCAATGCAATGCCAAAACTTTTTATAAAAAATACCGGGCATTCCGTCCGGCCCTGGCGCCTTAAGATCACCAACGGCATCAAGCGCTTCTTTCACATCTATTTCCGTAAAAGGATGTATGAGTCCCTCATTCACAACTGGAGTCACTGATGGATTAATATGACAAAGTAGTTCTTCCATATCATTATTCGTCCCTACAGAAGACAAAAATAAACTTTTGTAGTGATTAGCTATAAAAGGCCCTAATTCTTCCTTTTCCTCCACTACTCCACCACCATCTACCTCCAACTTCTTACATACTACTCCCTCCGTTCCTAAATATTTGTCTTTCTAGAGATTTCAAATGGTCACCACATACGGATATATATAGACATATTTTACATTGTAGATTCACTCATTTTGTTCCGTATGTAGTCACCATTTGAAACTTCTAGAAAGACAAATATTTAGGAACGGAGGGAGTATATCACTTGACTTAGACTTGTTTAAGTCTCAATCGACTGAGACCTACCTACACCCTTTATATCCTTTTACAAAGGCACATATAGTCTAGTAGTACTCCCTCCGTTTTAATTTACTTTGCATATTAGCATTATCTCAGGTCAAACTTTATAAATTTTGATCAAGTTTATACAAAAAAAATTAACATCCACAATACTAAATCAATACTATTAGAATCATCATTTAATATATTTGCATTCCATATATATATTTGTTAGTATTATGAAAGTTTGGATTGTTTTTGATAAACTTGATCAAATTTTATAAACTTTGACTTAGATCAAAGCAACTATGCGGATTAAAGAAAAACGAAGGAAGTACTACACAACAATAGAAGCAGCGGGCAGTAGAACGCGGGCCGGTAATTATTTATACGTGCACGAACAGGGAGCGTAGCAGATTTCGGTGCCCCACAGATGCGCACGGTTCTCAATGCATGGCATAAAGACACCCCGCCTTGTCTCCATTCGTTCCTCCCCATCATTGCTAGCCTACCCTACAGTTGATTCACGTACTGTATTATACTCCGACACTCATATACTACCATAAAAAATACAGTATATGAGAATTTCGTGTAATTACCGGTCGGCGTAGCACTTTTTAGTTTGCTGCTGCGGGCGTTCGACGGTGAGGGTGACATGTCGACGGGAGCAGGCGCGCATGTGTTTCCTCCCGGGGGATTCATGATTATAGTCGATCGCATGCTCGGATTCGCGGGCGCCGCACACTTGTCACGAGCCTATCAGCTGTCAACAAGTCACGGATCAATCGATGCTCCCCTCCCGCCCGTGCCTCCCTTCCAGCAACCATGCTAGGCTAAATTTCCAACTCTTTTCCCAAACCTATTCGAGAACTGACTCTAATTTGATTTTTTTTGAAATCTGACCCTTTTGCTACCGTCAGGGATCATAGCGGTAGGGTATAACAGCCTACCGTCAAGGACCCTGACGGTAGGGTTGCATGCCCTACCGTCAAAAATCTTCTAAGTATTGAACAAAATGCGTGCTCGTGCCTACCGCCAAGCACCTTAGCGGTAGGGTTGGGTAGGCTACCGCCAACCCGTTTGGCGGTGGCGATGTTTCCTATTGCCAAAGCCCCTGGCGGTAGGCTGTTAGACCCTACCGCCATGAACTCTGGCGATAGCAAAAGCGTCAGATCTCGAAATTTTTTCAACCTAGGATCAGATCTCGAATAGGTTTCAAAAAAGGGTTAAAACATGAAATTTTGCCACCATGCTATGCTATGGACGCAGCCAAATCTACGCAAGAGGAGCAGCGTCGCCTTCGGGTGCGCGCCGATCGGTCAAATCCGAGCACCTTTTATGGGATGAGGCATATGCAGCAGCTCTCGACTAGCTGGCTGGAGATGGAGGGACTTTTTGTTCTCCTCTGTGTGGACATGCGATACTATTCTGATTGCCTAGACTATATTTTTTGCTCTGTTAATCATGGGTTGTAACAATAAAAGGCCGGTCGTGGACGTGGCGAATAGCAACGACGCAAGGATATCACGGCTAATGACGTGCATGTTTGTGTACGCGTGCGTGCATGCATGCATGCACGAACGAAACACGGACAAGGTGAACGTACTAGAACTCCATGTCTCCCCGATGCAGCGGCAGACAGAACGAAATGCGTGCTGCCCGTACGAGCCGGTCTATGGACCAAAAGGCTGCCCCTCGGGTCTCGGCCAGCCGGGACGACGTGCGCACTCGATCGATTTGCTTGCTGCTGCGGTTGCGGTACTTGAAACAACGTCGACCTGATTAGGACAAGACGACGGCAAAGCGCAGCTGAGATGAGATGCTCACGATCCAGTCCAATCCCGGCCCATCCTATCCAAAAAGAGACATCTTCTCCCACCCATGTGAGCGCGAGCGCGAGCGAGCCTGGCAACGTAGTAGGAAAAACCGGCGGAGCACGCGCGCAGGCGCCATGACCCCGACGAGACGAGGGAGTGGGATCCGATGCTGCCCCTCGGTCGTTAATCAGTTCGTGCCTGTGCGGCTGTGCCCAGCTAATCTAATCCGAACGTGCTTTGCTTAGAGCATTTTCAGCTGTTCGGCCCTTCAGGACGCATAAAAATCACCCCTGAGGATGAGCCGGCGATTCGTTCGGCGTGAGTAAATTGCTGAAAGCCACCACATTTGTGGCACGGATACTCCAAAACCATCACTTTTGCTAGAAATTTCAAAAAACCACCACTTTCGCGGCAAGTGAGTAACAGATTACACTGATTCGAAATTGAGCTGCCTTTAACAGCAAAACTGACCGGTCAGGCCCACCTGTCGGGGCCACGTGGCATTTGCAAATGGGGGCGAGGAGACGGACGTTAGCGGAGGGAGGCGTGGTCTGTGGCCCACCACAGTGCAGCGGTGACCGGAGGAGGAACAACACCGGCGGTGGCGCAAGGATGGCGGCGGCGCTGCGTCTCGGGCGGGAAGAGGGCGGTCGCGGCCGACAGGTGTGGGACGACGCGCCCTAGGTCAGTAGCCATTGATTTGGTCGAGCCAAGCTCCGCCCATGGTCAGTAGCCGTCGATTCGGTCGGAGCCGAGCTCCCGCCCGTGGCCGTTGTCGTCGATTTGGTCGGAGCCGAGCTCCCGCCCTTGGCCGTGGTCGTCGATTTGGTCGGAGCCGAGCTCCTGCCCTTGGCCGTGGTCGTCGATTTGGCCGGAGCCGAGCTCCTGCCCATGGTCGTGGTCGTCGATTTGGCCGGAGCCGAGCTCCCACCCATGGCCGTCGCCGTTGATTTGGTCGAAGCCGAGTTCCCATACCCGCACACGCGCTCGACGGCGAGCTCCGGCTGGCGTCGGCCACGAACCAAGCCCGACGACGACACCAGGGACAACTTCAAGGGAGCTCGTCGCGCGTCCTCCATCGGACTCCCTACCTCTCCCCTGTGGAGCGTCGTCGGTGGTGGAACGGCGCCGACGATCTGGGCGGGAGAGGTGAGGTTGCATGAATCGTCCACTGGGTCGAGCTCATCGGCTCGCTCGCATCTCCGACGGCGCGCCCCAACTCAAGGCGGCTGTGGGAGGAAGGCTCCCACGGCGGCGAGGAGCAGAGAGCTCCGGCGGCGGCCAATGGCGAGATCTACTATGGGGGCGGAACCAGTGGTTGTTGATCGGTGTGTGCGTGGGCCCGAACCTGTTTGCAAACGCCGCTAGTGTCCGTCTCTGCGCATCCACGCCCCTGGACCCCATAAGTGGGCCCAACTTGTCAGGTTTGTTGTTAGTCGCGGTTCACAGCTTGTTTAGTGCAATCTGTTATTCACTTGCCACGGAAGTGGTGGTTTTTTAAAATTTCTGGTAAAAGTGGTGGTTTTAGAGTATCCGCGTCACAAATGTGGTGGCTTTCAGCAATTTACTCGTTCGGCGTTGGGGGCGGTTTTGCGCCCAGTCGTCGCTCCCAATCATCGATTTTGGCCCACTTTTAAAGCCCAATTTCGGCGAAAAAGGCCCATATAAGCGAGAATAGGCCCATCAATGCAACAACATGATCATACAAAGGAAAAAGGATGGACAATGCCAGAGGTCGGATGGGCTAAGGTCAATGTTGATGGAAGTTTTTTGGAGGAAAATAGGAGTGGAGCCTGGGGAGCTGTGATTCGAGATCATGATGGAAGAATTATCTTATCAGCTTTGGATTATATACTGCGGTGCAATGGAGCGGACTGCACGGAAGCCATGGCTTGCCTAGAAGGACTAAGGATGGCAATGTCGGGGACGGATCTACCCTTAATCATCGAGACGGATTGCAGCTCGGTGACAAAGGCGCTTATCCTCTCGTCTATTGATAGATCGGAGGTTGCAACAATTGTAAAGGAGTTTCAAGCCATGAAAGGGAACAGAGAAGTAAAAGTTTGCAAAGTAGATAGAAGGGACAATAGGTTAGCTCATAGTCTTGCCCAGTTGGGGCGTAGAGAGTTGCGTGGTGGGGTTATGCAAGGCACTGTGCCAACCTGCGTGTTGAGTGAGGCCTTGCACGATTGTACGAACTATGTTTTCTCTACTTAATTAATACAACTCTCTATTTCAAAAAAAATAATATTCGGCATAGTTCGCCGTGGCTCGGTGTTCAATTATCAACACAAATATATTTTTTATCACATATTTCATCACAGAAAATTCAAATACTTCAACAAAATAGTACAACAACAAATAGTTCAATACAAATTATATAGTTTAACAAATAAAAACTCATATTTCATCACACGTCGCGCCCGGTGTTGCCTTTGAGCTTCCATAGGTGCTTTATCAGATCTTGCTGCAGTTGATGATGCACATGTGGGTCTCGGATCTCCCGACGATCTTGAGGTAGGCGTCCAGTTGCCGTAGTCGGTGATCAACTTGGGCAAGAGGACCTGCTGTGGTATGGTTCGATGTCAAACACGGCTCTTCCTGCTCGCTCTCAATGATCATCTTGCAAGATGACACAAGACAGGTCATGATCTCCCACATTTGATCTTTCGACCAGTGCGGCGGGTACGGAAACAACAAATCGAGATTGGAGCACACCAATGCCGCTCGACATCCTTCCCGCAAGTCTCCGAATCTTCGCAGACCAGCGTTCTTGCCTCCAGCATGAGGGTTTTGATGGTCTTCACAAATGTCGACCATCTCGGATAGATGCCATCACTAGATAGTACCCTTGTTGTAGTGCCGCCAATTGATCTCGAAGTTCACCAAGGAGAATGACCTTCAACAAGCTTGGCAAAGACAGAGAGCACCGCAAAGACGTTGATGTCATTGTGAGTTCTGGCATACCAAAGAAGGAGTGCCAAATCCAGAGGTCTGTGTGGCCACCGCCTCAAGTACCACATCGCGAACCGCCTTTGGTGCCTTTGTACATCCCCCGCCAAGCAAATGGGCAATTCTTCCATTTTCAATGCATGCGATCGATGCTTCCAAGCATCCCAGAAATCCTCTTGCTGCATTCGTGCTAGGATCCGGCGGTGTCTTCCGCATTGGGTGTTCTCAAGTATTGCGGTCCAAACACCGCAACCAACGCCCGATAGAACTTGTTGAAACACTCTAGGCTGGTGGACTCGGCCATGCCCCCATAGTCGCCTGTGAGTCACCGGAGCTCAGATGCAAGCATCCTCATCATTGTCGTGCATTTTTGGATGGAGGTGAATCCAAGTTTGCGGTGCAATCCATCTTGCATTTGAAGTAGTTGTCGAACTCCCTGATGGAATTCACAATCCGGAGGAAAAGCTTTCTGCTCATCCGATAACGACGCCGAAATGTTCCGTCGCCGTGAAGTGGAGCATCGGCGAAGTTGTCGGAGTAGAGCATGCGGTAGCCTTCGAGACGATGCCGGTTCTTTGCTTTCACCCGCCCCGGCGCCGAGCCACCTCGCTGTGGCTTTTCATTGCTCGCCAGCGGTGGCGAGGGCGGCGAGCATCATGAGATGCTCTTCTTCCGGGCGTCGGCCTCGGCTTCCTCCTCGGCAGTGGCGAGCACTTCCTCGTCATCCGAGTCCATCGCCGAGGCGAGCAAATCGCCGAACACCTTGCGCGCGGTGGGCGTGCACCATCGCTAAACCGCCCTCCGGTGGTGAAGCGGCGGAAACGCCAACCGGTGTCGGAGGGCATCACAGCGAACCTCTGCTATTTTTTCGACGGGGAATGGCTATGTACCGGTGAAGGGCGGCAGGGCGGCGCCGGGATATACCTAGTTGCGGCCGAGAGCGCAGGGGGTGGGAGACGAGTCGGGAAAGAAAATCTTGACTTTTCACCTGACGGCGTGGGCCAGCCGCGCTTTTCCCTTGCGCCGGAGCCCCCCAAGCGCCCCCTAGCGCGTCGGGTTCGGCCTGCGGGTCCCGGGCGGAAAAAAGGGCTGAACCGACGCTTTTCGTCGTCCTGGGGATACGACTGAGCCTTTTTTTACGCCGGCGCAGAAAAAATCGCCTGAAGAGCCTGTTGGGGCGCGACTGAAGATGCTCTTACTCGGTGGAATAATGAGAGAGGGAACAGAAATGGAAGTCCCGGCCGGATGTCCGGCCCTACCTCCCCTCCCTTCGTCTTGTCACTGTCCCCCGTCCCACTTTCTCCGCGAAACCCTCCTCCCGCGAGAGCTTCAAGGTGGCCAAGTCCAAGCCGCTTTGGCAAAGTCCACAGTAGGGGGATCCGTCGCACAAAGTGCACGTACGGTCGAGGCAGGCACATGCAGCAGCAAGCAAGCAGCGACACGGAAAAGCACGTACCGCTAGCTGCACGTACACCGCAGGAGATCACGCCTACGGGCCACAGCGCGTGCGTGATCCCAGGAGCGGCACCTACGAGCTGTTCAGCTTAGCTGGCCCGAGTGGCCGAATTCACTGTTTTGACCCTTTTTTAAAACTTTAACACGATTTGACCCTACTTTAAAAAAAATTCGTGATCTGATCTTTTTTCTACCGCCATCGTCCTTGGCGGTAGGGTAACACAACCTACCGTCAAGGACTATGGCGATAGAACTTGACGGTGTCGATGTTGAAAATACTCTACCGCCATAGTCTATGGCGGTAGGGCAGCGAGGGTATAAATAAAGCGCGCCACTGTGTAACTGAATCTCTCCGCGGGAAAGTTGGCTAGCGCGGGTGTGGTTACTTTGATCAGTCTTGGGTTCGACCCTTCATGAGGTCATATTTTTTGTTTATTTTTATTTTACCTAGTAATAAATAGATAATTTTTCCAATTAATCTTAGGATATGGATTTTTGGTAAAAACAATTTTTTACTTATTCGTAACTGCATTATTGGTAAAAAATATTTTTTATTTATTTATCTGTAACCTTATCAGTTATCCAGAGTTTTTCCTTGTTGGCTTGCGGAAGGTTCCAGTAGTTAAGAATCATGTGGTATTGCAGGAAGAGAAATCCATCTGCACCACCATATCTTCCAAACACCTTGGCCAGATACCTAATGACAAATTGCAAAATGATGTTCATATGATTAGCATAATTCGCGTAAGATGATACTGTACATATATGAAGATAGAACTAAAAGAGCGTCTAGAAGGAAAGTGAAGTCAATATAATGTCATATCTCCCGACTAGTTATAATGATGAAAATAGCACGATGATATAAAGCTCATCGGTAAGATTATCTTTTATGCCCAATAGTTGAACTTGCAAACAGAAATTGGGGATGATCACTTTTCTGTTGCATTTGATTTGCTTTAGTAACCAGACCTAGCTTTAGTCACATCATAGGTATCAACTAGACCATAAAAGCGCGCATTGCCGCGCCCGTCAATTCTAAAATAATAATAATAATAATAATAATAATAATAATAATAATAATAATAATAATAATAATAATAATAATAATAATAATAATAATAATAATAATAATAATAATAATAATAATAATATCTGAAAATTCATTGGAATTGTACGGTTCAAATTACAAGGTTTAAAGTCCACATCCATAGTGAAAGATTCTTAGATTGAGAACCCTCATGTTAACATAGGTTTCTATTCTAGCATAGATATATTGGTGACAAAAAGCATCCAATTGCTAAGTAGAAAAACACCAATGTTATTTTTGAGAAATATGCAAAAATGCATGCCTTCGCTGCAATAGGACATGGATGTAAAATTGTAAACTCAAGGTTTAGTTAGACTGGCCGTTCAATATTGAACAAAAAGTTATCATACATGTAATGAAGACGACCTTATTTTGCGGGAAAACTTCCGATCTATTCATCTTCAATCATGGCAGTACAACGAACACCAGAAAAAAAATACATCCAGATCCTTAGACCAGCTAGCGACAACTACAAGCACGGAAGAGAGCCGAAGGCGCGCCGCCGTCATCACCCCTCCATCACCGGAGTCGGGCACAACTTGTTGTAGTAGACAATCGCTGATGAAGAACGGCAACCGCCGCTGATGAAGAATAACGTAGATCAGAAAGATCAAAACCGAAGACACACGAACGTAGATGAACAACGACGAGATCCGAGCAAATCCACCAAAGATAGATCCGCCAAAGAACCACCTCCACACGCCCACTAACACTGCTAGACGCACCACTGGAACGGGGGCTAGGCGGGGAGACCTTTATTCCATCTTCAGGGAGCCGCCGCCGTCTCGCCTTCCTAAGCAGGACACAAACCCTAACAAGATTGAAAAACTAAAAATGGAGCCCTCCCGCCGGCCCTTGCCAAGATCCACCGCGCCTGCATGGTCCTAGGGCTATCGGAGACGAGGCGGACCTGCGCTGGTGCCGGCGAGAGGCACGAACCCTAACTTTCTTTCTTGAAGGAGGAGGAGTCGGGGAGAGTCTAATATTAATGAAGACGACCATTAGAATAAAAGGAAAAAAAATGAGCTTTTGTAACCTGCAAATTTGGGGACAAAGGGGGACTTCTGGATCTCAGAAAATATGCATTATTTATGAGCTACATTGACATATTTGTTCAGATGTTTGCCTATATCTTCATCTGACAGTATGAAAAAACACTTCGTTTCCACAAAGTATTTTCATTAGCAAGCATATAATATTGGCAGAATATATATCAACAATTTTAATGTGAAAGAGCAAGTCTGTTCATGATAAATGTCTATATGTATTTCCTTCCATTTAAGTGCGTAGATGATTGTGTGTCAAATAGTAAAACCAGTAGTAGGATAAGGATGCTAAACATAAAAACATTTAATATGATGTGTGTGAGATACATAAACACACATCCATGAGGTAAATTTGAGAGGGATGTCAAAGATCCATAATGCCAATTGGTGAAGGTTAATTATCAACAAACTAAATAAAAATAAGGATGAAGCTGCTCGTTCTTGCAGATATTCTGATTTTGCATATATCTGTTTTGTTCCCTATGATCAAATTAAAGAGCTATAGTTGATCGAATAAATAGAAATTATGTACTAACAGTTCAAACATGCAACACCTAGGAAAAAGCAAGGGACCCTCAAATTGTTAACAGGTGCCACATAATAAACAATTACCAATTCCGATCATATCCATTAAGAGTAGCAGAGATAGGCGGAAGCACTTTCGTTATTGTGAAGCTAGGTAGTGGGGAGGTGCCTGAGGATCGTGCAAGTTAGAAGTTAGGAGGAGATGCTGTGGCTCAGCGGTACTTTAACAAATAAATTAGTACGTGGAGGGCTGAGGATTTGTACTCTCCCCTCCTTCCACTCATCCACCTCTGGCACGGATGCTGGCTGACGGAATGCCGCCCACTCGATCGCTAAAGTTTCTCAAGAGGAGCGCAGGTAGCAGGACGCGGTAGCGCCGCCGGCATTGAGACGAACTGGGGAGACAGGGAGAGAGGAAGGATGCACGGAACGGGCTGGGCTGGGCAACACGCACGAAAACGCTTGGAGAGAATCAATTAGATGGGCTACATACGCTTTGGCCGGCCCGACGAACGGTATAATTCCTAGCTCGGCCTGCGGAGCAGCGGCCCTATTACGGTCGATTGAACCAGGATCGCGAGAGCCAGGACGTCGTGCGGGGTGCTGTACCAAATCTGGGGCGTTGGTGAGTCAGATCGGACGGCCAAGAACCTTAAATCGCTGTGGAGAGCTGTAGCTAGCTCTGTTTTACTGTTTTGTAATAAGCTAACAGATGGCAAGAATGGAAAAAGAAATATGATGTTATGGATGGCACCATCTGTGGCTGTCAATAATTCAGATAATTAAAGCAAATACAAACCTGGTTCATCATGCAACTCTTTGGTTGAGGGGAGTGTAATAGCATACCATAGTTAACTGGGCAAAAAATGTGTGTATTTGCAAAGAACCTGAGATAATAACTTAATGTAGGAACTTCATCTATTACAAATCATTCATTTTAATTGGCCCTAGGTTCAACACTGTAATCTAGTTAAGAGCTGTTTTAGATTAAATGGTTCAGAACTTCTGGTGGCATTGGATTTGACTGAAGATACAATTTCATTCTTATATTAACCATTATGCAGTTTGATTTTCATATCAAGTGGTGACCATGTTTTGGAGAATATCTATAAATGCAAGTCAAAGAAGAGTTATTTGGGGGTAATAAGCACTCACTTGTATGTGTGCGACAGAGTGCAGCGGTCAACAGCAAGATATGCATTGCTCTGCTCGGCAAGAATGACAACTGTCTTGAATATCCGTCCATATAGCAGCCTCCACTCCAAGGCCACACAATCTACAGCTCCACTAACATGCATGATCAGCACGACATTACCAAAGTTCACTGATATTATCATATTCGTTTATATATTTGCGGGAATTTTATAAAGCAGTTACAAGTAATTTTAATTTTTTTTATCAATAATCCATATCCTCAGATTAATTGGACATTTTTTTTACTTTTTATTGGACAAAATAAAAATAAACAAAAAATATGACCCTATGAAGTCTCAAACTCAAGTCCTGCCAAACCAAACTCACACGCGCTAGCCAACTTTCCATCACAAAGGTTCAATAGTACAGGGCGCCACATGTAATTTATACCTTCGATGCCCTACCGCCATAGTCTATGGTGGTAGGGTACTTTCAACCACGAACGACCGGGACGGCACTGTCAAGTCTTACCGCCGCCGCCCTCGGTGGTAGGCTGTGTTTCCCTACCGACAAGGATGATGGCGGTAGGAAAAGGGTCAGATCATGAATTTTTTTCAAACAAGGGTCAGATCGTCTAAAGTTTTCAGAAAGGGTCAAAACAGTGAATTCGGCCGGCCCGAGCAAGCTGAGCTGTAGCTTTTAAGGTTTCTGAGCGCCGGCCGACGCACGCACTGCAGCACCGACTGGCCTTCTGCCCCGGCCATACCCGAGCGGGCGCACTGGGGCCAATGTAGCGAGCGAGGAGTGGTACGCTGCACCACCACATCCCCCATACAGTCTCTCTTGTCTTCTTCCTAGATCCCTCTCTGCTCCTTTCGGCGCTCTGGAGTCTGGAGCATGAGAACCTCTGTAGCTCGCGCAGGGCATGGCCGATGGCCGGACCCGGACCCGGAGCTCGTGTGACGCAGTGCTGGAACGGCTACGATGGTACGTACTACGTCTTTGGTTGGGTCGTTGCCAAGCTCCAAGCAGGGAGCTGGACTTGGCCGTGGTGGCCAGTGATGGGGTGACGGTCTGGCGAACCCATTGATTTGAACGACCGTGCATCATGCATGGGCACCTGCGCGGCTGCCGGAGATGGCCCCAGGAGGCCAGGAGCACCACTCACGTACACAATGACACAACCAAAAGGTGCCGATAAAGCCAATGCACGTTAAGGTTTGAGGATCCAAGTTCGATGCATGGCCATTGCGCATGTGATGAGAGGTGCACTCAGCTGAGCTGATGAACATGGGCCGTGCCCGTGCCGAGGACGAGGAGGGCTAGTCATGTCGCCCAACGTTTTGCGCCCTGTTACTGACACAAGAGACATCAACTCAAAATGACCCATGCATGCATGCACACAGCAAACCACGTACGTAGCATGTACTCAGTGAGTCCTAAATGCACGACAGTGCGTGCTGCGCGACGTGTCAAGTTGCTGGCCAAGTTAAGCATTGCTTCGTGCCTTCTACACACATTGTCCCACCGATGACCCTGAAAGAAAAACACGCGTAAAGAATTTTTTTAGGGGAAAGCCACTTGGTGCACTTAAAAAAAAAATCAAAACCAAGGTCACATCATCCACAATGTCTGAAAGTAAAAGACAGGGAGGATAATCCTCCCAAACAAAATTCGAATTCAAAACAAAACATATTTCTGGCAAGATTGTGCGCCAATCTATTAACCTCGGTAGGACAGTGAGTGAAAGAAACTGCGCCTATACGAAGAGCTTGTTGAAAGCAATCCGCCAAGATAACAGTGTACGGATTCCAAACTTCACTCACGCCGTTGCAAGCTTGAATTACTTCTAGTGTCACATCATGAAGATGGTGAAGTAACCAGGAAGCTCCCGCTAGGGCCTCACCGCGGCTGTTTCGAAGGATTGCTGCCCCCCGCCCCGGAGCCATTATCAAAATACACGACACCAATGTTTAGTTCGTTAACAGGAGGTTTCTTCCATGTAAAGATTTATTTTGTCATGGCTAAATACGTACTCATCTATGGGAATCCTAATGGACGAGCATTCTTTAGATAGTGTCGCTGTTTAACACTAGTTTGTACTCCCTCCGTCCCATAATGTAATACGTTTATTAAAACTACACTAGTGTCAATAAATGTCTTGTATTATGAGACGGAAGGAGTACAGTTTAATTTGCTCGTCGGTGACGCACGCGCGATTGTGATGACAACATGACTGTGGAAAGGCGCCACAATGCTTATTTAAACAAAAAAATCAAACTTGCCACTATCTTTCTCGTTGTAGATTATTCATTGAGTATAATACACATAGAGTTTACTCTGTGCGGGAGGTGAAGTGAAGGAATACGGGTAGCCTATGCACCAGTGAAAAAACAGCGGGGATGTTAATAGGCGAACATTCGCTTACTTGGCTCCCCACGCGACGCATACTATGCCGTTGGTCTCTGGCGCCAGACGTGAATGACTCGCATCACTTTCCATTGTGATTGGGTCGTCCGAACTATGATTGGTTCGCGCTAACGCGCGAGCACGCATACGTTGCTGCGGTATATGCGTCCGAAAAAAATGCCTAGTGACAAGCTTTAGGAACAATGAGAGCAAGTAGGATAATGTTTTAGCATTTCTTTATGATATACAATGGTAATTCTATTGCTTTAGGGCATCTCCAACGCTATTACGTAAAACAGACACACTATCTGTCTGCAGACCACGTCCGTAGACACAATCCGACAGCCAAAACTGTTGACGAATTCTATGGCTGCGGAAAGATTTCCACCAATGTCTAATGATGTTTACTCTACGTAGTATTAGGTAGCACCATCTATTATAAAAATAGAAACCTCAATTTTCCGTCCAACTAATTTACTGTAAGACATATATTCTGAAGTCGATAAGGGAAATGATATATTGCAATTCTATGTTGTTAATATAACTGAATAAGTGGCACAGAAGTATTGGTGTGTGTTTGTGATGAAGTTAGTAAACGTACATGAAAATATGTTAACCAGCTCAAAACAATGCCCAAGATTCAATTTGTTCGGAAACATATGACATCCTAAAATGTATGAAACTGAAGACTATTCTAATTAATATACAAATAAAATGTAGATTAAAATAGTATTCCCTCCATTACAAATTAAATGAAATTTTAGATATAGACACAAAATTCAAGATGCAACAAGAAGAAAAATGTGAGTACAATAATTTTAAATTACATTATTACGAACTATTTGTCATGGGCAATCTCTGATATCTTCGGTGTAACTGCTCAAACCATATTTCAGATATCATCAAATAAAACTAGAGAACTTTGATTACATGCTTCACAGGATGTCATGTATATTGCTTTGAAGTAAATACACTCTGATCCTATCGTGGTTATTTCATAATGGATCAGTTTATCCGGTGAACGTTCGCTGGGGAGAAATAACAGCGAATGCCCCAGTTGCCATGATAAAATAACAAAAATTATCATGCATTTTTGAGTGACTTGCAACGCGTGGAATGGAAATTTGCCATGCTTAGGAAAAAAATGCCAGCGATGCAATGTAACTTGTTAAAAAAAACGCCATGCATTTGATCACGATCCAACGGCTTTAAGATTGTTCGCTAGCTAGATATACCGTTCATAATACCATCATATATACACTTCGATACAATTGCTTTTTTCTTGAGGGCACTTCCATGTATGAAAAAATGATCTAATTTATTGAAGACCGTGTTAAAATTTAAAGCAAGATTACAATAAAATTGACCACACAAATACGTGGATCACCTACTAGTTTGGTTATTGACTGTATAAAACGAAGTACTCCTCCCATGTGGAGATATCGTATTTGTACGTGAGGTCCATGCTCACTTAGTTATCTACGGACTTAAGGACGATAATCTCGAAATTAACTGCGAGAGCCCGGTTTGAAGACGAGTGTTAAGCGAGATTAGTCGAAGCCTAGTAGTGTCCTATGTATACAGCCAAAACGGCATGGGTCTCTCTTCCCTCCTGGCAGGCGCGTCACGTGACGGGCATACGGTTGCCTGCTCTGCCTCCTGCGCTCGATGCCAGAGGCGTGTAGCCGCAGAGCCAACCACGCAACATGCACAGACATGCACCCTCCGGCGGCAGAGTTCGGCCAGCAGTCCACGACGCCAGCTTTTTACGCCCTCCTTCCTTCCCTGCGTTCGCTCGCTCGGCCATGGCCATTGCCCGTAGTCCCACACCAACACGGGTCACCCCGGCTCCAGCATACCGAGCCCTACCCTCTGACCGGCCCGGTGCGGCCGGCTTGAACTTATCATTGATGAGTTATTCATCCATGCATTGATGGATGCATGGCTGCTGCTGCCGGTTCTCTGCTGCTAGGGCTAGGCCTTGGCCCCCATGGACCTGCCCTGCCCTGCCAGGCTGCCACGCCGCATGCAGCAGCCAAGGCAGTTTGGCTGGCTAGAGCAGCATCATCTGAGTGCACTTCGAATACCCCCATGCCACCCTGTATGTGCCACCCGCTTGTTTTCTTCCGCGCTTGTCCCCCCGGGCTCACCTGAATCATGCATGAAACGGTGGCAAGTAGGGTGCGTCCATGGACCCAGCGGTTTTGACCCTTTTGACAAAGAATTTTAGAACCTGGTTTAATTTTTTTTTGAGATTTGATCCTTTTCCTACCGTCAAAGGCTCTGGCGGTAGGGTAGCACAGCCTACCGTCAGGGGTCCTGGCGGTAGGAAACTTATCCACGTCAGCGCGTGGAGACGGCGCCGTCCCCCCTTCGCCGCACCCTACTGCCACAATGTCCCTGGCGGTGAGGTCAGTAACCTCTGCCAGAGGCTCTGGCGGTAGGGTCCGGCAGTTATTTCGCCGAGACCCCGCGCCTTCCCTTCTCCCCACTCCCATCCCTCCCCGTCGGCAGTTCCTCATTTTCTCCCCAAGTCGCCCCTCTCTCCCTCTCTCATCTCCTCCACTCCCCCCCTTGGATCTTCACCGATTCTTCACCGTTTTTGCGGATCGAGATGGCCCCGAAGTGAGAAATGTAAGCTCCTCAAATCCCTCCAATTAGTTTTTGCAAACTTGTTTCCGATTCGACGCATTATTTGCTTGAAATCCCTCATATTTTTGAACTTAGATTGGATTTTTTTCACCTAAGATTGATTGTAGTTGTAGTTCTTAGTTCTTTAGTAACTAGTGGTATTGGATATGAACTCTAATCAATAGTTCATATGTTAGTGTGAAGATGAACCCTAGTTCATAATTTTTTTTCTTAAAAAAATTATGATGTAATGTTGATATGAGGATGAACTCTAGTTTGATGATGCATGTTGATATGATGATATGGTCTAGTGTGAATATGAACCCTAGTTTGATGATGCATGTTGATATGATGATATGAAGATGTTGTTTGGAAAAAATTATTTAAAAATATGATGATATGATGTATGTCGGAGGATTTTTTTTTGATATGATGCATGTTGATATGATTTGATCCATCATGTGTAGTAGATGTTGTTGGAGAAATATGCTTAAGATTTTATTTTAATATGATGCATGTTGATATGATTTGAGTTCATTTTTTGTTTATGTATGCTTTATGCTTATGGTGCTTTTGTTTGTGAAATTTTATTAAGGCGACCACCTCTTGCGGACAACATCGGCCAATGATATTGCATGCTGGACTGGGCATTCGACAAGGGTCATCGTGCCCGTTTCATAGAGAACGGAGAGGTAAGTTATATGAATGAAATTTTGATCAAAGTTTTCGGATTGATGAAAATAATTCCCTAACTTTTGGCATTCACTTTTTGACAGGTGCTCCAGCCACTGCGCATGAGGGGTCACGGGGTTCATGGGCATATGGACTACGACGATCGCTATATGCCGTTCTTCAAGAAATCCCATCTGTTGGGTTTCGTGTTGCAGTTCAAGCGTCAGCCGCCGACGCTTGTCCACGCAGCTCTGACAGTGTTGATTGACCGGTGGCGACCGGAGACCCATTCTTTCCATCTGCCATGCGGGGAGACGACGGTGACCCTCGAGGACTGGGAGATGATTACTGCCATGCCGATCGAGGGTCATGCGCTCACCGGTCGAGTGGAGAGGACCAAGCTGGCGAGAGAGGTCACCACCCTCATCGGCGATCGCCGGTGCCAAGAGTAACCGTACATCCGGTGTTCCGTTGATCGGCTCTCGAACACCGGAAGACATGCCCGAAGGCGCAGACGAGGCGATCGTGGAGTGGTGCGCGAGGGCCTACCGTGGTATCTTCTCACGGAGGTCGTGCTTCGCACAGACTCGAGAACTCGCCAACCGGTCGTATCTGTTCTTCCTAGCCGATCGGGATGCAGGTATGCAGTTGGGGACCGCATCTCTCGCCTACCTATACCGTTCGGTAAGAGAGTGTCAAATTGCCTACCTACCTAGGAAAGTATGTCCATGACATTTTCTTATATCTGATCCTCATTTGATGTTTTGCAGCTTGACGATGCAACACAGAGGATGGGAGACAAGTCCAACATGGGTGGCTTTGTCTGGGCCTTCTCCATTTGGATGTGGGAGCGGCTGCCGGTGGGGCGTCCGGAGAAGATGCCAAGACGCCCATGGAAAGACTATAGCAAAGACGGCGACGAGACTCGAAACCCCATAGTAGCTTACGAGTGGGACGTTGTCAAACTCTACACGGGCCTAAACAAGACTTCAGTATAAGACCTACACCAGCGAGTTGGGCGCTTTGGCGATGTCTGCAGTATATGAACTCGCTCAACACCTTTTTCTTTGATTCCACTTTTGACCGAGAGTGGGAACTTACCAATGTATATGTAATAGGTAAACTGGTGGCCGTATCATGACCGAGAGTGGGCCTTCGATCTGAACGTGATGTGCGAGGCCAACAAAGGTCTCTGGTGGTGCATCGTGCCCATGATCTGTGTGTACGCCGTCGAGTGGCACTTGCCACACCGCGTGGCCACGCAGTTTGTGTTGGAAATATGCCCTAGAGGCAATAATAAAAGCATTATTATTATATTTCCTTGTTCATGATAATTGTCTTTTATTCATGCTATAATTGTATTATCCGGAAATCGTAATACATGTGTGAATACATAGACCACAATACGTCCCTAGTAAGCCTCTAGTTGACTAGCTCGTTGGTCAACAGATAGTCATGGTTTCGACTATGGACATCGATGTCATTGACAACGGGATCACGTCATTAGGAGAATGGCGTGATGGACAAGACAATCCTAAGCATAGCACAAGATCGTGTAGTTCGTTTTGCTAGAGCTTTCTCAATGTCAAGTATCTATTCCTTGGACCATGAGATCGTGTAACCCCGGATACCGTAGGAGTGCTTTGGGTGTACCAAGCGTCACAACGTGGCGGGTGACTATAAAGGTGCATTACGGTATCTCCGAAAGTGTCTCATTGGGTTGACACGGATCGAGACAGATTTGTCACTCCGTATTACGGAGAGGTATCACTGGGCCCACTCGGTAGTGCATCATCATAATGAGCTCAAAGTGACCAAGTGTCCGGTCACGGGATCATGCATTACGGTGCGAGTAAAGTGACTTGCGATGAACGAGACCGAGCGAGGTATTGGGATACCGATGATCGAGTCTCGGGCAAGTAACATACCGTCGACAAAGGGAATAGTATCTGGGGTTGCTTGAATCCTCGACATCGTGGTTCATCCGATGACATCATCGAGGAGCATGTAGGAGCCAACATGGGTATCTAGATCCTGCTGTTGGTTATTGACTGAGCGTCTCGGTCATGTCGCATGTCTCCGAACCCGTAGGGTCTACACATAAGGTTCGGTGGCGCTAGGGTTATTAGGAAGACTTGTATGTGATTACGAATGTTGTTGAGTCCGGATGAGATCCCGGACGTCACGAGGAGTTCGGAAGGGTCCGGAGGTAAAGATTTATATATGGGAAGTTGTCAAGCGGACACCGGAAAGTTTGAGGCGTCTGGGTATTGTCTGGGGCCACGGAAGGTTCGGAGGTCCACCGGAGGGGCCACCTCTCCGGGGCCACTGGGCTGCATGGGGAAGGAGCCAGCCTGGTGGGCTGGGCGCACCCCCCCTTGGGCCCTTGCGCCTAGGGTTTGGGGGGGAACCATAGAAGGGGGCGCCCCCCATTGCTTGGGGGGCAAGCCACCCCTCCCTGGCCGCCGCCCCCCTCTAGATTCCCATCTAGAGGGGCCGGCCCCCTTGCCCCTTCCCCCTATAAATAGAGGGGTGAGGGGAGGGCAGCCGGACCACAAGCCAAGGCGCAGCCCTCCTCTCCCCAACACCTCTCCTCCTCCGTTGTGTGCTCGGCGAAGCCCTGTCGGAGTACTGCTTCTCCACCATCATCACACCGTCGTGCTGCCGGTGGAGCTGTCTTCCTCAACCTCTCCTTCCTCCTTGCTGGATCAAGACGGAGGAGACGTCACCCGCACTGCACGTGTGTTGAGCGCGGAGGTGCTGTCCGTTCAGCACTTGGTCATCGGTGATCCGAGTGCGACTCCATCATCACCATCCCCTTGAACGCTTCCACTTTCGATCTACAAGTGGTATGTAGATGCAAACTCACTCCCTTGACTCGTTGCTTAGATGAACTCATAGATGGATCTTGGTGAAACCGTAGGAAATTTTTAATTTTCTAGCAACGTTCCCCATCGGTGGCATCATGAGCTAGGTCTATCGTAGTTCTCTATTGCACGAGTAGAACACAATTTAGTTGTGGGCGTAGATCTTGTCAACTTGCTTGCCGCTACTAGTCTTATCTTGCTTCCGCGGTATTGTGGGATGAAGCGGCCGGACCAACCTTACGTGCGCTTCGTGAGACCGGTTCCACCGACTAACATGCACTAGTTGCATAAGGTGGTGGCGGGTGTCTGTCTCTCCACTTTAGTTGGAGCGGATTCGATGAAAAGGGTCCTTATGAAGGGTAAATAGAAGTTGACAAGATCACGTTGTGGTTATTCGTAGGTAAGAAAACGTTCTTGCTAGAACCCAATTGCAGCCACGTAAAAGATGCAACAACAATTAGAGGACGTGTAACTTGTTTTTGCAGCAATTGTCATGTGATGTGATATGGCCAAGTTGTGATGAATGATGAATGACATATTGTGATGTATGAGATCATGTTCTTGTAATAGGAATCACGACTTGCATGCCGATGAGTATGACAACCGGCAGGAGCCATAGGAGTTGTCTTTATTTTGCATGACCTACGTGTCATTGAAGAACGCCATGTAAATTACTTTACTTTATTGCTAAACGCGTTAGCCATAGAAGTAGAGGTAGTCGTTGGCGTGACAACTTCATGAAGACACGATGATGGAGATCATGGTGTCATGCCGGTGACAAGATGATCATGGAGCCCCGAAGATGGAGATCAATGGAGTTTTATGATATTGGCCATATCATGTCACTACTATATAATTGCATGTGATGTTTATTATGTTTATGCATCTTGTTTACTTAGAACGACGGTAGTAAATAAGATGATCCTTACAACAATTTCAAGAAGTGTTCTCCCTAAGCTGTGCACCGTTGCTAAAGTTAAATGCGTTTGAAGCACCACGTGATGATCGGTGTGATAGATCCTTACGTTCACATACAACGGGTGTAGGACAGTTTTACACATGCAAAACACTTAGGGTTAACTTGACGAGCCTAGCATGTACAGACATGGCCTCGGAACACGGAGACCGAAAGGTCGAACACGAGTCGTATAGAAGATACGATCAACATGAGAATGTTCACCGACGATGACTAGTCAGTCTCACGTGATGATCGGACACGGCCTAGTCGACTCGGATCGTGTAACACTTAGATGACTAGAGGGATGTCAAATCTGAGTGGGAGTTCATTCAATAATTTGATTAAGATGAACTTAATTATCATGAACTTAGTCTAAAACTTTTGCAAAATATGTCTTGTAGATCAAATGGCCAACGCTCATGTCAACATGAACTTCAGCGTTCCTAGAAAACCAAGCTGAAAGATGATGGCAGCAACTATACGGATGGGTCCGGAACACGAGATCATCCTCATAGCTGCCAAGAAGGCATATGTCCTAGAAGCACCGTTAGGTGACCCACCTGCTCTCCCAGACTGCAAGACGATTTGAGCGTTTGGAAGACACGTCTTGATGATTACTCCCTCGTTCGGTGCGGCATGCTTTACAGACTTAGAACCGGGCTCCAAAAGCGCTTTGAGCGACACGGAGCATATGAGATGTTCAAGAGCTGAAACTAGTTTTCCAAGCTCACGCCGGGTCGAGAGATATGAAGTCTCCGACAAGTTCTATAGTTGTAAGATGGAGGAAAACAGTTCATCGGTGAGCACATACTCAAAATGTCAGGTTGCACAAATTACCGCTTGTCAGGTGGAGATTAACCTCCGGACGAGGCGGTCATTGACAGAATCCTTGATCGCTCCCACCAAGCTACAAGAGCTTCGTGATGAACTACAATATGCAGGGGATGGTGAAGACCATTCTGAAGTATTTTCAATCTTTGAAGTCGTGAGAGGTTGAAATCAAGAAAGAACATCAAGTGTTGATGGTCAATAAGACCACTAAGTTCAAGAAGGGCAAGGGTAAGAAGAACTTCAAGAAGGACGGCAAAGATGTTGCCGCGCCCGTAAGCCGATTCTTGAGAAGAAGTCAAAGAATGGACCCAAGCACGAGGCCGAGTGCTTTTATTGCAAGGGAAGGGTCCTTTGGAAGCGGAACTGCCCCAAATACTTAGCGGATAAGAAGGCCGCAACACCAAAGGTATATTTGATATACATGTAATTGATGTGTACCTTACCGATACTCGTAGTAACTCCCGGTATTTGATACGGTGCCGTTGCTCATATTTGTAACTCACAGCAGGAGCTGCGGAATAAGCGGAGACTGGCGAAGGGCGAGGTGACGATCTTGGCGTCGGGAATGGTTCAGTCGATGTGATCGCCGTCGACGCTACCTCTACATTTACCTCTGGGATTAGTTTTGAACCTTAATAATTGTTATTTGGTGCCAAGTTTGAGCATGAACATTGTATCTGGATCTCGTTTAATGCGAGATGGCTACTCATTTAAATCCGAGAATAATGGTTGTTCTATTTATATGAGAGATATGTTTTATGGTCATGCTCCGATGGTCAATGGTTTATTCTTAATGAATCTCGGCGTAATGTTACACATATTCATAGCGTGAATACCAAAAGATGTAAAGTTGATAACGATAGTCCCACATACTTGTGGCACTTGCCGCCTTGGTCACATTGGTGTCAAGCACATGAAGAAGCTCCATCTTGATGGACTTTTGGAGTCTCTAGATTATGAATCATTTGACACATGCGAACCATGCCTCATGGGCAAGATGACCAAGACTCCGTTCTCGGAACAATGGGCGAGCAACCAACTTGTTGGAAATCATACATACCGATGTGTGCGGTCCAATGGGCGTTGAGGCTCATGGAGGATATCGTTATGTTCTCACTCTCACAGATGACTTGAGTAGATATGGGTATGTCTACTTGATGAAACACAAGTCTGAGACCTTTGAAAAGTTCAAGGAATTTCAGAATGAAGTAGAGAATCAACGTGACGAAAGATAAAATTCTTACGATCGGATCGTGGAGGAGAATATTTAAGTCACGAATTTGGTACACACTTAAGAAAATGTGGAATCGTTTCACAACTCACGCCGCTTGGAACACCTCGGTAATAACGGTGTGTCCGGACGTCGTGTCGCACTCTATTGGATATGGTGCGATCCATGATGTCTCTTACCGATTTACCGCTATCATTTTGGGGATACGCTCTAGAGACAGCTACATTCACTTTAAATAGGGCACCGTCTAAATCCGTTGAGACGATACCGTATGAATTATGGTTTGGGAAGAAACCTAAGCTGTCGTTTCTAAAAGTTTGGGGATGCGATGCTTATGTCAAGAAACTTCAACCTGAAAAGCTCGAACCCAAGTCGGAAAAATGCGTCTTCATAGGATACCCTAAGGAAACCATTGGGTATACCTTCTATTTAAGATCCGAGGGCAAGATCTTTGTTGCCAAGAACGGATCCTTTCTTGAAAAAGAGTTTCTCGAAAGAAGTAAGTGGGAGGAAAGTAGAACTTCGATGAAGTACTACCTCTTGAGCGGGATAGTAGTGCAGCTCGGAAAATGTTCTGTGATGCCTACACCAACGAAGAGGAAAATAATGATGATGATCAAGGTACTTGGATCAAGTTGCTCTTGAACCCATTAGGTCCACAAGGACACGTTCCGCACTGAGTGGTACGGCAACCCTGTCCTGGAAATCATGTTGTTAGACAACGGTGAACCTTCAAACTATGAAGAAGCGATGGCGGGCCCAGATTCCAACAAATGGCTAGAAGCCATGAAATCTGAGATAGAATCCATGTTTGAAAACAAAGTATGGACTTTGGTGACTTGCCGGTGATCGGCGAGCGATAGAAAACAAATGGATCTTTAAGAAGAAGGCGGACGCGGATGGTAATATTACCATCTATAAAGCTCGACTTGTCGCTAAGGGTTATCGGCAAGTTCAAGGGATTGACTACGATGAGACTTTCTCTCCGTGGCGAAGCTTAAGTCCGTCCGAATCATGTTAGCAATTTCCGCATACTATGATTATGAGATATGGCGAGATGGACGTCAAAACGGCATTCCTTAACGGTTACCTTAAGGAAGAGCTGTATATGATGCAGCCGGAAGGTTTTGTCGATCCTAAGAATCTTGACAAAGTATGCAAGCTCCAGCGATCCATTTATGGGCTGGTGCAAGCATCTCGGAGTTGGAACATTCGCTTTGATGAGATGATCAAAGCGTTTGGGTTTATCTTGACTTACGGAGAAGCTGCGTTTACAAGAAAGTGAGTGGGAGCTCAGTAGCATTTCTCATATTATATGTAGATGACATACTTTTGATGGGAAATGATATAGAATTCTTGGACAGCATTAAGGCCTACTTGAATAAGTGTTTTTCAATAAAGGACCTTGGAGAAGCTGCTTATATATTAGGCATCAAGATCTATAGAGATAGATCGAGGCGCCTCATAGGTCTTTCACAAAGCACATACCTTGATAAGATTTTGAAGAAGTTCAAAATGGATCAGTCAAGAAAGGGTTCTTGCACTCTTGCAAGGTGTGAGATTGAGCTCGGCTCAATGCCCGACCACGGCAAAAGATAAAGAAGAGATGAGTGTCATCCCTATGCTTCAGCCATAGGATCTATTATGTATGCCATGCTGTGTACGGACCTGATGTAAACCTTGCCGTAAGTTTGGTAGGAAGGTACCAAAGTAATCCCGCAAGGAACACCGGACAGCGGTCAAGAATATCCTAAAGTACTGAAAAGGACAAATGACATGTTTCTCGTTTATGGAGGTGACGAAGAACTCGTCGTAAAGGGTTACGTCGATGCTAGCTTCCACACGATCTGGATGACTCTAAGTCACAAACCGGATCGTGTATATGTTGAATGGTGGAAGCGATGGTAGTGCGGTTTGCAAGCGAAGCGTCGTGGCGGGATCTACATGTGAAGCGGAGTACATGGCAGCCTCGGAGGCAGCGCATGAAGCAATTTGGGTGAAGGAGTTCATCACCGACCTAGGAGTCATACCCAATGCGTCGGGGCCAATCAAACTCTTCTGTGACAACACTGGAGCTATTGCACTTGCCAAGGAGCCGGTTTCACAAGAAGACCGAGCACATCAAGCGTCGCTTCAACTCCATCCGTGAAAATGTTCAGGGATGGAGACATAGAAATTTGTAAAGTGCTTACGGATCTGAATGTCGCAGATCCATTGACTAAACCTCTTCATGGGCAAAACATGATCAACACCGAACTCTATGGGTGTTCGATTCATCACAATGTAAACTAGATTATTGACTCTAGTGCAAGTGGGAGACTGTTGGAAATATGCCCTAGAGGCAATAATAAAAGCATTATTATTATATTTCCTTGTTCATGATAATTGTCTTTTATTCATGCTATAATTGTATTATCCGGAAATCGTAATACATGTGTGAATACATAGACCACAATCGTCCCTAGTAAGCCTCTAGTTGACTAGCTCGTTGGTCAACAGATAGACATGGTTTCGACTATGGACATCGGATGTCATTGACAACGGGATCACGTCATTAGGAGAATGGCGTGATGGACAAGACAATCCTAAGCATAGCACAAGATCGTGTAGTTCGTTTTGCTAGAGCTTTCTCAATGTCAAGTATCTATTCCTTGGACCATGAGATCGTGTAACCCCGGATACCGTAGGAGTGCTTTGGGTGTACCAAGCGTCTGGCGTATCGGGTGACTATAAAGGTGCATTACGGTATCTCCGAAAGTGTGCATTGGGTTGACACGGATCGAGACGAGGATTTGTCACTCCGTATTACGGAGAGGTATCACTGGGCCCACTCGGTAGTGCATCATCATAATGAGCTCAAAGTGACCAAGTGTGCGGTCACGGGATCATGCATTACTGATGCGAGTAAAGTGACTTGCCGTAACGAGACCGAGCGAGGTATTGGGATACCGACGATCGAGTCTCGGGCAAGTAACATACCGTCGACAAAGGGAATAGTATGCGGGGTTGCTTGAATCCTCGACATCGTGGTTCATCCGATGACATCATCGAGGAGCATGTAGGAGCCAACATGGGTATCCAGATCCCGCTGTTGGTTATTGACTGAGCGTCTCGGTCATGTTCGCATGTCTCCGAACCCGTGGGGTCTACACATAAGGTTCGGTGGCGCTAGGGTTATTAGGAAGACTTGTATGTGATTACGAATGTTGTTTGGAGTCCGGATGAGATCCGGACGTCACGAGGAGTTCGGAAGGGTCCGGAGGTAAAGATTTATATATGAGAAGTTGTCAAGCGGACACCGAAAAGTTTGAGGCGTGCAGTATTATCTGGGGCCACCGGAAGGGTTCCGGAGGTCCACGGAGGGGCCACCCCTCGGGGGCCACTGAGCTCTGCGTGGGGCAGGAGTCAGCCTGGTGGGCTGGGCGCACCCCTTGGGCCCTTGCGCCTAGGGTTTGGGGGAACCATAGAAGGCGCCCCTTGCTTGGGGGCAAGCCACCCTCCTCAGCCGCCGCCCCTCTAGATTCCCATCTAGAGGGCCGACCCCTGCCCCTTCCCCTATAAATAGAGGGGTGAGGGAGGCAGCCGGACCACAAGCCAAGGCGCAGCCCTCCCTCCCAACACCTCTCCTCCTCCGTTGTGTGCTCGTGAAGCCACAGCCGAGATCTTGCTTCTCCATCATCATCACACCGTCGTCTGCCGGTGGAGCTGTCTTCCTCAACCTCTCCTTCCTCCTTGCTGGATCAAGGCGGAGGAGACGTCACCCGCACTGCACGCGTGTGTTGAGCGCGAGGTGTTGTCCGTTCAACACTTGGTCATCGGTGATCCGAGTGCGACTCCATCATCACCATCCCTTGAACGCTTCCTTTTCGATCTACAAGTGGTATGTAGATGCAAACTCATTCCCTTGACTCGTTGTTAGATGAACTCATAGATGGATCTTGGTGAAACCGTAGGAAAAATTTTAATTTTACGCAGCGTTCCCCATCGAGTTTGGAATTTATCGGCATACCCCACTGTGCCAGCCCACCGATCTGCCGGCGACCGCGCTCCCACAGTGGCGCTTTGTTCTCTGTGCCCATGATTTCATTACGCTTATCATGTTTCTTGTTGCTTATGATGATCTCATTGCGCTTATGATGTTCCTTGTGGCCTATGCCTTGCAGGATGAGGGGGACGATGACTGACTTTTGCCGTTGAAGTCTGGTGAGCTGAACAGATGCATCTTTGAAGCCTCAGATGCACTAGGTGCTCTCCCCGGGAGCGTACAATCCGAGAACAAAATGAGGGGGACGATGAAGGTACAATTTCAGCCTCCTCAGAACAGATACATCGTGTTCACTTGCAATCAGTCGATCTAATACTTATTAACCCTTGGTTAATTGTGAGTGCAGAAGTTCGTGAAGCATTGTCGCAAGCTGGTAGGGCTGCTTGGGTGTGCTGGAGCTGGCTTAGTTGAAGCTTATCAGCCTGTAGCCACACAGGGTCTCATCGGCTCATCGAGCCATGCTCCCTCGTCGTCTAGGTTGGTTGGGGAGGAGGAGGAGGAGGAGGAGGCCACATATGAAGAAGGGGAGGAGGAGGATGACAGCAACGGGGAGGAGGAGTACGACGAGGATTATGGACATCCACCAACTCAATCATCTCAACCATCTCAGCTGCCGAAGAAGAGGAATCTGAAGAAGAAGGATTTGCTGAGTCCGGACTCTTTTCAGAGACCGGTTCCTCGCTGGCCCAAGAACAAGACCGAAGAGACTCGTTCCAAGAGGGGAAGGAGCAAGTGATTATACTCTTCGATACTTGGCTCTTTTAGTATGGTTGAACTTGTCTAGTGGTTGTGAAACTACGTGGAACTATGTGTTTGGTATTTATGGATCTATGTGTTAGCTACTATGTGGAACTCCGTTGAAGTTCATTTGAAATGTTATATGCACTTCAAGTTATCTAATGTTATGTGATGCCCAAGTTTAATTGTTTAAAATCTGTGATATTGCTGTGATATTTGTGAAACTTGCTGTGATATTGCTGTCATATCGAATTCGAAAACAAGCAACCAAATGGACTAGAAACAATAAAAGAGAGGACCCTACCACTAGGGCTGCTGGCGGTAGGGTCAGGCATCCTACCGCCATCCCCCATGGCGGTAGGTCGCACCTATCGCCAGGGCCCTAGCATTTTTCGTTACAGAAACTTTACACTGGAAAACACAGGACCCTACCGCCACGCTAGGGTGAACTTACCGCCAGGTCCACTGCACATTTTGTTACAGAAGGGTTGTACGGCAAAACCCTGCCACACCCTACCGCCAGGGGCTCTGGCGGTGAGGTTAAACAACCTACCGCCACGGCCCGTGGCGGTAATTACTATCCACGTCATGTGATCAACTGCCGCCGTCCCCTCAAATCGCACTCTAGCGCCATGGGCGTGGCGGTGGTCATCTAACCTACCGCCAGAGCCCCTGGCGGTAGCAAAAGGGTCAAATCCAGATTTTTTTTGCAACCGGGGTCAGATCCTGAAATTCTGTGTCAAAAGGGTCAAAACATGAAATTTTGCCGCTCCAGCATACCGAGCCCTACCCTCTGACCGGCCCGGTGCGGCCGGCCCTGTTTGGATACTCTAACTCAGTTAGAGATTAGAGTTAGATTCTAACATTGAACTAACCCTGAACTAACTCTAACCAAAAAGGTGTTTGGATAGCAGGGTTAGATGGAGCACGGATATGGCGAGGCGCCTTTACGGGCAGTGCGAGAGGAAGGAAGGGAGAGGACAAGAAGCTTCGAGGAAGTGAGGAGGGATTTGCCTCAGGAGAGCGAGAGAAAAAGGTGTTCTTTTAATGGTCCTGAGAAGAACTAACAAATAAGCACCTCTTGGGTGGGTAAGATTTTTTGGATGAGTTAGATGCATCTAACCCAAAATAACCCTCCTGTTTGGATATTTTTGGATTAGTTGAGTCCAAACTAACTCAAACTAACTCTAATCCATGGATCCAAACAGGCCACTGATGAGTTATTCATCCATGCATTGATGGATGCATGGCTGCTGCTGCCGGTTCTCTGCTGCTAGGGCTAGGCCTTGGCCCCCATGGACCTGCCCTGCCCTGCCAGGCTGCCACGCCGCATGCAGCAGCCAAGGCAGTTTGGCTGGCTAGAGCAGCATCATCTGAGTGCACTTGGAATACCCCCATGCCACCATGTATGTGCCACCCGCTTGTTTTCTTCCGCGCTTGTCCCCCCGGGCTCACCTGAATCATGCATGAAACGGCGGCAAGTAGGGTGCGTCCATGGACCCAGCGGTTTTGGCTCTGCACGTACCTGCATGCAGGGGGTGCAAAGGCGCTAGCGTGCACGTATATGTGCGGGAGCGACGCGCTGCGATCTCTGCTGGGGCGCATGCACGCAGGTTTGGCCTCAGGCGCGTGAGCGGACCAAATCTAGATCGAGACGACGCACCCTCTTATGTACACTTGTTCGCGTCCGTACGTGCTGCAGATCTGGTGGTCCATGCGGTCACACCGCGCGCAGCTGAATTGGAAACAGTAGATCGCTTGATATGGTTTTTGTTGCATGCAGCACGTACAAGCTGTATACCCCCCATGAGAAATCACGTTCACCCGGGAAACCAGGATGGGCCAGCAACTAGACTCATCAGGAGGAAGAGAGAGCACCAGTTGTAACTAGTGATGCCTTGTAACTAGTGATTTCTCCTGATGAGCCCATTAGGCCTTGTAATGCATTGTAACTAGTGATTTCGCTTTAGTAGTCATCGTCTAGTTTTCCCACTCAAAAAAAAAAAAAATCATCGTCTAGTTTTACTAAAAAAAATGGTTTCCTAAAAAAACTCAAAAAATGGCAGTCATCGTCTAGTTTCGTCTAGGAACGGATTTTGCTAAAAAATACTCCTCCCGATCCTAAATATTTGTCTTTCTAGAAATTTCAATAAGTAACTACATACGAAACAAAATGAGTGAATCTACACCCTAAAGTATGTCTATATACATTCGTATGTGGTAGTCCATTTAAAATCTCTAAAACGATAAATATTTAGAAACAAAGGGAGTATAAAGCTAGGAACGATTGGCTTTGGCCGGAGTGGTTTGAACTCATTGTGAGGGTGGATTGGAGGAAATCACAAACAACCTTGTACTTCGCCATTTCCAGAGTTCGCCTAGCCCTAGATCGATAGAGAAAGGGGATGCTTACAAATTGGTATCAGCCACACTGACCCTAAAGCTACCGTGCCACTCTCATAGTACGCGCTTCAAGGTGCGGCAAAGGGCGCAGGTGATGGAGGAGCTCACACCGATGGAGAAGGTGATCTATAACCTCCTCAAGGGTAGTCCTCGAGGAGGATCTGGACAAGCGTCTTCAGGATCGTCGAGATGGAGTCGTCCAGGCCGTCAACAAGCTGCTTGATAAAAATACCACTCGCCTTGATGGCCTCTTCGCGACTCGCATGGACGAGGTACATTTGATGAGTCAAATAGATCATAGGACTTGGAGGATAATACCTTTATCTTGACTATAGTCGGAGTTGTAGTGATAGCTTCTCTTGGATTGGTTGTCAGAGTCGGAGCCGGATATCCATTCACCAACATGAGCTTGGGGTCGTATTCTTAAATACCTCTTGGTGGATTTATCTCTCCTCTCCGAATCCTTGCTTTTCCAGGAAGATCTTTGTTCATATCTATCTTCTCCACTCCTTCTCTTTCTCCGAGGTGACTCATCTATTCCACTCTTTCTTCTTGGTGATTCATCACTCTTCTTGGGACATGCCATGCACTCATCGGAGAAGTGTACGGGTCTTTCATAATTGTAGCAATTTTGGTCACGACTAGAAGATCTATTCTCATTGTATCTTGAGTTCGCGCTTCTCTCTTTGCCTATATTCTTGTAGAATCCATCGAAATTCTTGACCATAAGGTTAATCTTCACTGGACACAAACTTCTCACTTGAAGTTGTTGGAGCATCACTTGAAGCCTTGTAAGAACCACTAGACTTGTTATGGAGCTCGTCTTTGTCCTTGAGTGACATTTCATGAGTGACAATCCTTCCAATGACTTCCGTAGGCTCGAGATCTTTGTAAGTTGGCATCATTTGAATCAATGTGCACACAATGTCGTACTTTCTATCAAAGGCTCTAAGGATCCTCTTGATGATGACTTTGTCGATCATCTCTTCACTTCCTAAACCGGCAATCTCATTTGTGATGAGAGCTCGTCTAGAGTACATTTTCGCAACTCCTTCACCATCCTTGATCTTGAACTTGTCAAGTTAACTTTAGAGCACATCCAACTTGGATTTCTTGACGAGTCGGTACCTTCGTTCATATCAACCAAAGTATCCCAAATTTTCTTTGCATTCTCAAGACGGCTAATCTTGTTGAACTCCTCGGGACAAAACTGTTGAAGAGTATGTCACATGCTTGAGCATTGTATTGCAACATTTCAACTTTTCTGTGGCTGCTTCATGATCCGGTTCTTTTCCAGCTTCAATGTAGTCATCTTGCAAGTCAATAAGAACAACAACCCAAACGGCGGGATTATGACCAAGAATATGCATTTTCATCTTATGCTTTCAACAAGCAACGTTTGTACCTTCAAAATAAGGACCTCTACGGTGATAATTTCCCTCACTAGACACCATAGTCCTTAGTATTTAAACCAAAGCAATAGAGGTCAAGGCTCTCATACCACTTGTAGGATCGCAAGTAGGACGAGAGGGGGTGATTACTGATTTGACTACTTGACAAATAAAACCTAGAATTTTCCAAATTTTAATTCTTGGAAGATTTTAGCAAGTCTATCAAGTCTAGTAGCACCCTACAAATGCAAGTCTAAGATAGTGGCAGTGGAAAGTAAAGACTTTGCGTATGAAAGTAGAGGAGGGGTGATGTATGCTAGCTAGGACTACGTCGGTATTTCCCCAAAGAGGAACGGATGATGCGGCACAACGACGGTAGGTATTTCCCTCAGTGATGAGACCAAGGCTATCGAACCAGTAGGAGAACCAAGCAACACTACGTAAACAGCACCTGCACACAAATAACAAATACTCGCAACCCGACGTGTTAAAGGGGTTGTCAATCCCTTTCGGGCAACGGCGCCAGAAATTGGCAAACAGGCGTGAGAGAGTTGTAAATATTGATAGATCGAACGCCAAATAAAATAAAGTGCAACAAGGTATTTTTGTATTTTTGGTTTAATAGATCTGAAAATGAAAGCAAAGGAAAAATAGATCGCAAAGGCAAATATATTAAAGAAGAGACCCGGGGGCCGTAGATTTCGCTAGTGGCTTCTCTCGAGAAAAATACCAAACGACGGGTAAACAAATTACTACTGGGCAATTGATAGAACATTAAATAATCATGATGATATCCAGGAAATGATCATTATATAGGCATCACATCCAATATTAGTAAACCGACTCCTGCCTGCATCTACTACTATTACTCCACACATCGACCGCTATCCAGCATGCATCTAGTGTATTAAGTTCATAGAGAAACTGAGTAATGCAATAAGAATGATGACATAATGTAGACAAGATCTATTTATGTAGAAATAGACCCCATATTGTTATCCTTAATGACAACGATACATACGTGTCGGTTCCCCTTCTGTCATTGGGATCAAGCACCGTAAGATCGAACCCATCACAAAGCACCTCTTCCCATTGCAAGATAAATAGATCAAGTTGTCCAAACAAAACCCAAATATCGGAGAAGAAATACGAGGCTATAAGCAATCGTGCATATAAGAGATCAAAGAAGACTCAAATAACTTTCATGGATAAAAAGATAGATCTAATCATAAACTCAAAGTTCATCGGATCCCAACAAACACAACGCAAAAAGAGTTACATCATATGGATCTCCAGGAGACCATTGTATTGAGAATCAAAAGAGAGAGAGGAAGCCATCTAGCTAATAACCACGGACCCGTAGGTCTACAATGAACTACTCACGCATCATCGGAGAGGCACCAATGGGCATGATGAACCCCTCCGTGATGGTGTCTAGATTGGATCTGGTGGTTCTAGACTCTGCGGCGGCTGGAATTGATTTTCGTCGACTCCCCTAGGGTTTCTGGAATATTGGGGTATTTATAGATCAAAGAGGTGGTGCGGGAGGCCACCGAGGTGGGCACAACCCACCAGGGCGCGCATGGGCCTCCTGGCGCGCCTTGGTGTCTTATGGTCACCTCGGGCTCCCTCTTCGGTACTTCTTTGGCCCACTGGATGTCTTTTGGTTCCAAAAAAGTCCACAAAAAGTTTCACTGCGTTTGGACTCCGTTTGGTATTGATTTCCTGCGATGTAAAAAAATGTGCAGAAAATAGCAACTGGCACTGAGCACTATGTCAATAGGTTAGTACCAAAAAATAATATAAAATGACTATAAAATGATTATAAAACATCCAAGAATGATAATATAACAGCATGGAACAATAAAAATTATAGATACGTTGGAGACGTATGAGCATCCCCAAGCTTAATTGTTGCTCGTCCTCGAGTAGGTAAATGATAAAAATAGATTTTTTAATGTGGAATGCTGCCTAACACGACATCTCATATTCTTTTCTTTGTAGCATGGACATTTGGACTTTTATATGGTTCAAAGCAATACTTTAGTTTTGACATGAGACTTAAATACTCAAGCATATCAACAAGCAACCATGTCTTTCAAAATATCAACGCTATAATAAGTTATCCCTAGCCCATCATGCTCAATCATTGATCCATTCATAGAACACACTCGCATATTAGCTACACCCAATGCTCAAGTACGATCATAGTGCCCCTAGTTGGTGCTTTATAAGAAAAGAAGGAGACTCAAAATAAAAATTGCATAAAGTAAAAGAAAGGCCCTTCGCAGAGGGAAGTAGGGATTTGTAGAGGTGCCAGATCTCAAAGCGAAAAACTTAGAGATAAAAACATTTTGAGAGGCATACTTTTTCCACCAACGAAAATGACTTAGAGCTCCCAACACTTTCCATGCTAGATATATCATAGGCGGTTCCCAAAAAGAAAATAAAGTTTATTCCTTTTTTCAACCATACTTTCACTTTCCATGGCTAGCCGTATCCACGGTTGCCCTCCATACCAACACTTTCCAAGGAATTTATTATTTGACAACATAAACTAAATTCATTTTCCATTTCAGGATTGGGCATCCCTAGTACCTTTTCCTTACTCTCGTGCATTGACAAGTGAATAAACACTCATCGTGAGAATAACACATCTAGCATGGAAAATATTGGCCACCCCTCACCGCCTCGCGAGCGGTACGAGCACAGAAAAGAGAAATCTATTTTGAATATTAGAGATGACACATACAAGTTTGCTTAGAACGACAAAAGAATACCGCATATAGGTAGATATAGTGGACTCATGTGGCAAAACTGGTTTAAAGGATTTTGGATGCACAAGTAGTGATCATACTTGGTGCAAAATGAAGGCTAGCAAAAGATTGAGAAGCGACCAACCAAGAAACGAATAATATCATAAGCGAGCATTGAGCATAATTAACACCGAATAATGCACCACAAGTAGGATGTAATTTCATTGCATGACTATTGACTTTTGTGCTTGCATAGGGAATCACAAACCTTAACACCAATATTCTTACTAAAGCATAATTACTCATCAACATGACTCACATATCACATCATCATAGATCAAAATTATTACAAGGAGTCAAGTTTATTTTGTCCAATGATCTTCATGAATTTTCTTATTATATCCTTCTTGGATATCTATCACTTTGAGACTAATTTTCATGTGTTGCTTTTGATAAGCTCAAACAAATATAAGTGAAGATCATGAGCATAATATTTGTTTCTCTCAAATTAATTTAAGCGAAGCAAGAGAGAATTTCTTAAAAAATTTACTAACTCTCAAATAAATCTAAGTGAAGCATGAGAGCATTTCTTCAAAAATACTAAATCACACCGTGCTCAAAAAGATATATGTGAAGCACTAGAGCAATTCCATAGCTCATAAAAATTTAAGTGAAGCATAGAGAACAAGTCATGGCATAATTTTGGCTCTCTCAAATAGGTGTGTCCAGCAAGGATTCAAGACTTAAAACAAAAAGCAAAACAAGCAAAGACTCATATCATACAATACGCTCCAAGCAAAACTCATAGTATGTGACGAATAAAAATATAGCTTCGAGTAAAATACCGATGGTCGTTAGCAGAAAGAGGGGATGCCACTCGGGCATCCCCAAGCTTAGTTGCTTGCTTCTCTTTGGATAATAGCTTGGGATGCCATGGTCATCCCCAAGCTTGGACTTTTCTTACTCCTTATTCCTTCATCCATTGAAACATCACCCAAAACTTGAAAACTTCAATCACACAAAACTCAACAAAACCTTCGTGAGATCCGTTAGTATAAGAAAACAAATCACTACTATAAGTACTGTTGCAAACCAATTCATATTTTATTCTTGAATTATATCTACTGTATTCCAACTTTTCTATGGCAAAAACTCTTCAAAGAAAACCATAGAATCATCAAAACAAGCACACAACGCAAAGAAAACAGAATCTGTCAAAAATAGAACAGTCTGTAGCAATCTGGATATTTCGAATACTTTTGAAACTCTAAAAATTCTAAAAAATTAGGAAGACCTGAGAAATTTTTATATTAATCTTCTGCAAAAAGAATCAGAGCCAAAGCAAGTTTCTGTGATTTATGAAAATTATTTTCGTGAGTGCAAAAGTTTCTGTTTTTCAGCAAGATCAAACAACTATCACCCAAGAGGATCCTAAAGGCTTTACTTGGCACAAACACTAACTAAAACACAAAAAACACAATCATAACAGTAGCATAATTGTGCAAAAACTCAACGACAGGAAGCAAAAAGCGAAAATAAATTTTATTCATTGAGTTGCCTCCCAACAAGCGCTATTGTTTTACGCCCCTAGCTAGACATAATATTTTATGAATGGTCATAAGAAACATAATAATTGGAACACAAAGAGAGCATCATAAAACATGTGACAAATAAATTTAAGTCTAACATACTTCCTATGCATAAGAATCTTATAGGAAAACAAGTTAGCAAGACAAGCAAGATCTAGCATATGCAAGGAAGAAGAAAGAAACAAAAGCAATCTCAGCATGAAGAGAGGTAATTTAGTGACATGAAAATTTCTAAAACCATATTTTCCTCTCTCATAATAATTACATGTAGAATCATATTCTAATTCAACAATATAACTATCACATAACATATTCTCTTCATGATCCACATGCATGCAAAGTTGACACTCTTCCAAAATAGTGGGATTAACATCAACTAAAGTCATGACCTCTCCAAACCCACTTTTATCAATAATTTCATAAGATTGAACACTCTCCAAATATGTGGGATTATTTTTACCTAAAGTTGATGCTCTTCCAAACCCACTTTCAATATTATTGCAAACACTATTATCAATATCATATTCATCATGGGGCTTAAATAAATTTTCACGATTACAAGAAGAATCACCCCAATCATGATCATTAGAACAAGTAGCGGACATAGAAAATTAGCATCCCCAAGCTTGGGGTTTTGCATATCATTAACACAATTGACATTAATAGAATTTATAATAAAATAATTGCAATCATGTTTTTCATTCGAGGAGCTATCATGAATCAATTTATGAATTCCTTCGTTTAACACTGCATCACAATTTCCAGATTCATAAATCTCAAGTAAAACTTCATAAAGATAATCTAGTGAACTCAATTCACTAGCAATTGGTTCATCATAATTGGATCTTTTAAAAATATTAGCAAGTGGATGAGGATCCATATCAATAGATTTTTAGCACGCGAAGATGCAAGCAAATAGAAGATACATGGCACACAAGCAAAGATTGCAAACAGAACTGACGAGAAAAAGGCGAACAGAAATAGAGGGCGAACAAAATGGCAAATTTTTGTGAAGTGGGGGAGAGGAAAACGAGAGGCAAATGGCAAATAATGTAAATTGCAAGGAGATGAGATTTGTGATTAGGAACCTGGTAGATGTTGATGATGTCTCCCCAGCAACGGCGCTGGAAATTCCTTTTGATGTCTGCTCGGACTGCGTCGGTATTTCCCCAAAGAGGAAGGGATGATGTAGCACAACGACGATAGGTATTTTTCCTCAGTGATGAGATCAAGGTTATCGAACCAGTAGGAGAACCAAGCAACACTATGTAAACAACACCTGCACACAAATAACAAATCCTCTAAACCCGACATGTTAAAGGTGTTGTCAATCCCTTTCGGGCAACGGCGCCAAAAATTGGCAAACGGACGTGAGAGAGTTGTAAATATTGATACGAACGCCAAATAAAATAAAGTGCAGCAAGGTATTTTGTATTTTTGGTTTAATAGATCTGAAAGTGAAAGCAAAGGAAAATAGATCGCAAAGGCAAATATATTAAAGAAGAGACCCGAGGGCCGTAGATTTCACTAGTGGCTTCTCTCGAGAAAAATATCAAACAATGGGTAAACAAATTACTGTTGGGCGATTGATAGAACTTCAAATAATCATGACGATATCCAGGCAATGATCATTATGTAGGCATCACGTCCAAGATTAGTAGACCAATTCTTGCCTGCATCTACTACTATTACTCCACACATCGACCGCTATCCAACATGCATCTAGTGTATTAAGTTCATGGAGAAACAGAGTAATGCAATAAGAATGATGACATGATGTAGACAAGATCTATTTATGTATAAATAGACCCCATCTTGTTATCCCTAATGGCAATGATACATACGTGCCGGTTCCCCTTCTGTCACTAGGATTAGGCACCGTAAGATCGAACCCATCACAAAGCACCTCTTCCCATTGCAAGATAAATAGATCAAGTTGGCCAAACAAAACCCAAATATCGGAGAAGAAATACGAGGCTATAGGCAATCATGCATATACAAGATCAAAGAAGACTCAAATAACTTTCATGGATAAAAAGATAGATCTGATCATAAACTCAAAGTTCATTGGATACCAACAAACACACCACAAAAAGAGTTACATCATATGGATCTCCAAGAGACCATTGTATTGAGAATCAAAGAGAGAGAGAGAGAGAGAGAGAGAGAGAGAGAGAGAGAGAGAGAGGAAGCCATCTTGCTACTAACTACGGACCCGTAGGTCTACAATGAACTACTCACGAGGCACCAATGGGCATGATGAACCCCTCCGTGATGGTGTCTAGATTGGATCTGGTGGTTCTGGACTCTGCGGCGGCTGGAATTGATTTTCGTCGACTCCCCTATGGTTTCTGGAATATTGGGGTATTTATAGAGCAAAGAGGAGGTGCGGGAGGCCACCGAGGTGGGCACAACCCACCAGGGCGCGCCTGGGCCTCCAGGCGCGTCCTGGTGTCTTGTGCTCACCTCGGGCTCCCTCTTCGGTACTTCTTTGGCCCACTGGATGTCTTCTGGTCCAAAAAAATCCACAAAAAGTTTCGCTGTGTTTGGACTCCGTTTGGTATTGATTTCCTGCGATGTGAAAACATGCGGAAAACAGCAACTGGCGCTGGGCACTATGTCAATAGGTTAGTACCAAAAAATGACTATAAAATGATTATAAACATCCAAGAATGATAATATAACAGCATGGAACAATAAAAAATTATAGATACGTTGGAGACGTATCAAGGGGTTTGGAGATAATTAGACGCACTCAAGACACGATGATTTTTCTCGCGGTTTTGATAGGTGGTGCTATCGTACATCCACGTTGATGGAGACTTCAACCAACGGAGGGTAATAGTTGCGTGAGTCCATGTAGGACTCCACCTAAGAAGGGTCCACGAAGAAGCAACTTTGTCTATTGATGAGTCCAATTTATGTGATAATTTTATTAGGTATTTTGTGCCTATGTAGCAGGCTTTGTGGAATTTTACCGCATTTGTGCACCTCCTTTTGTTGATAATCCCTTAGGTAATTCTTTTGTACCAATTAGCCTAATAGGCAGAAAACCCCAGAAATGGTAGTGAAATCACGTATTTAAAATGATAATCACCTACCATAAAAGAATCAAGCAAGGAGGGCCAAGGAAAAATCGTCGTTGAGCCTCCAGAGCAAAAGACAGTGTTCCATACGACCATGCCCGCTCGTATAGGCTGTCGAAATGGACTGCCAACATTGCCGCTAGATCAACTATTTCCGCCCCGAGAAGTCGGATCGTGGATGAGACACCCACAGAGACCAGAAACTTGTCTAGATGGCAGAACTGTAGGAACGAAGTATGTCTACCGGAGGGGGTGAATGGGAGTTTTGAAATTTCTTCAGAAACTTCTAAACTCTCAGAAACCAGCAGTATAATGAATGAAATTCAATTACAGTGAGCGAGAACAAACTAGCGAGCAAGACGTGGCAACATGTAATGAGGAGAATCACATGATTGAATCTACTCATATAGCTCAGAGTGAATGAAAAGCTAGAGAAGAGATAATCAGTGAAGCTCGATGAAGACAGGGTATTTGGTAGACGAGTTCGCCCTTCTGCAAAAGGACTATGTCTGGTTGGAGGGGTTGTGACTTAACATGGAAGATAAACTCTGTTCGCCATATTCTCCTCGACAACCACAATTACTCTTGGTCTCTTAACAGATTGACACCTAACCTTCTAGAGAGTTTGCAGCTCTCAAGAGTAATAGGTGGAGCTTACTGGACTTAGAGTCGAGTGATGCTAAACCACTATCTTATTTTTCGGCTCTAGGGTTTTTCTCTCGGTGCATTTTAAACTCAAATCACTTGGAGGGAGGGTTGCTCAACTAACTTCTCGAAATCAAATGGAGCAGCCACCGGACAAAGTCGGTGCGGGGTGACTATTTATAGCCGTAGCATTCCCATATGGGAAATGACCATTTTGGACATGCGGTCCAGCCAATGGCCAACCGACACATTCTCAACGGTTGGATTTTGAAAGCAGCGGTAACATTACTTGAGTAACAAGTAATGCTAACTCTTCGGTCAGAGATAATTAAATCTCTCGCAGCAAAGAAGATCACAGTCTCTTGGTTGCGAGTAGTTGCTCGAAACACAAAGAGATTTCTCTCACAACTCACATAGGATTTGGTTTAGCATTAGAGAATCAAAATTTTAAACCCTATACCCCTGTTAATAGTACGTTGGTCCTGTGACTCAGTAAAGAGAAAGAAGAACAACAAAATAAATGCTACATCTTCATTTTGGCTTTAACTTCCCGGCTGCAGTCAATATCTTCGGACGGCACCAAACCAATTGCTTTGCATCAACAATTTTTTGGGGGCCACTCTCGACAACGTAATCTTTGGTGATAATCTTTGCTGCCATGCAGGAGTTTATCTTCGGAGTTTGAACCAAACTCCTCATGACTTCAGGGACCTGTTACTCTATGTGCACTAGCAAACACATTAGTCCCTTACTTTTTATATCAACAATCTTCCAAACATAAGGAGGCAAGCTATTGCACCAACAATGTCCCCCTTTTTGAATGACTATTGACAAAACAGACAACAATAAAAGAAAGATAGGGGTGTGAAAAGTAAATCAATCGAGAGTGAGAAAGTGTTATTGTTCTCGAGAATGAAATGAGCTCCCCGTAAATGTATGCAGGGAAATGTTTTGAGATTATGATCTCCTTTAATAGTTGAAGTATATGGAGGAGTTTTCACTCATTCGAGACAATGATTTGCACTCGCCAGATAAAATCCATTAAAACCATAGTGCAATCAGTCATAACTTCTGAAAATAATACCATCTGCAAAACAGATACTATGAGAGAAATGGTGCAGGTCGCGTCGCAATAATATGACCAAGAGCCCTGGTAATTCGGATACCAAGGACAACAATGGCAGGTCACGTCGCAACAAGCAAAAGCGCCGCGTGCAGCGACAATGCTGAGGATCGGCGATTAATGCGGATTCAGAGGCTCTAAACCCGTCAGCGGAAAAAGCCATTTAAAAGAAATACTCGGGCCCATCCAGTTTGGACCGAATACTCAACCGCTCGTGCGGATACGGCACCCCAAAAACCAGCCAATCACACCAACAGGATTGTTGGGTGTTCAAGCGAGCGAGCAAGTTAAGTGCAAAACAGAGACGAGTGGCTGCATAGCGATGACGAGGAGGAGCCCGGTCGCCGAACAATAGGGGACGAAGGGCTTCCCCCACAAGTGCGGACGGTGAACATGATATCGCAACCCACATCCCCAAAAGGGAGCAGAAGCGTGCACTCAGGGACGTATATGCGTTGGAGCCAGTCGCCCCAAAGTTCAACCCATGGTCCTCCTGCCCGATCACTTTTGATCGAAGGGACCACCCCACTAGCATCCTCCATGGCGGATTCGCCGCATTGGTTCTAGACCCAATCATTGACGGATTTCACCTCACTAGAGTCCTTATGGACGACGGCAGCAGCCTGAACCTGCTTTATCAGGATACAATGCGAAAAATGGGCATAGATCTCTCAAGGATTAAACCCACAAAGACGACCTTTAAAGGCATCATACCAGGTGTAGAGGCCAACTGTACAGGCTCGATTACACTTGAGGTGGTCTTCGGATCCCTGGATAATTTTCGAAGCGAGGAGTTAATCTTTGACATAGTCCCGTTCCGCAGTGGCTATCACGCACTGCTCGGACGAACCGCATTTGCAAAGTTTAATGCGGTGCCGCACTACGCATACCTCAAGCTCAATATGCCAGGCCCTCGAGGAGTCATTACGGTCAATGGAAACACTGAACGCTCTCTCCGAACGGAGGAGCATATGGTGGCCCTCACGGCGGAAGTACAAAGCAGCCTTTCAAGGCAATTCTCCAGTCCGGCTATTAAACGTCTGGACACCGTCAAGCGCGCCTGGAGTAATCTACAACAAGACCGCCTGGCACGTTCCGAGCAAGCGTAGCAATGCGACACCAACCTAGTCCTCGCAAAATTGCGACACCAGTACTACGCGTACATAACTACGCTCTGGAAATACCATGGGCATAGGGGGAGGGGCACGACCACGGCATGCCCAAAATGCGGCTCAACCGCACCAGGGGCTCCCGATTTTGTCATTCTTTTTTTCTTCTTCTTACTTTCAGGACTCCACTCTACGGAAGGCCTGTTCGGCAGTACAATCACCGAACACACGATGCAACAGCCAGGGAGGCAGAAAGCTACGTCGAGTGTCCAGGTGGTCTCTATAACGAGCAGTATACTTGTTTCACATATCATCCCGCAGCTCGCCCCTGGAGGGGGACGTGTCAAATAGTCCCATCTCTTGCTTATCGCACTATTTGTATCGTCCTGCTTTTACCGCAGCCTTTTCGAATAAAAAATACATAGCTTTCATCTATTATTGCATTCCTTTTTTATAAAAATATGTTTAGTTATGACATTATGCAACCGTACACTTTGGTACGGCCAATACACCAGGGGCTTACGTACCCCATAATATGGTGTGAGAAGTCCGAACACTCTCATGAGTGCGCCACCCCGAACTTATAGCATTATATGCATCAGCTCCGAATCATGTCTTGGGTCAATAGTTGGGTTTGCCCGGCTCCCATGTTTTGGTACCTTACGTTCCGTCATATCGAATAAGGTATCACTGGGAGAACCACTGCGATTGTGCCCCGGTTTAGCTGGGCTAAGCACCTCAGTGGAGAAAGCTAAAACTGACCGTCATGATAGGGCGAGAGCTGGTCGCTGTTCGAGAGGTTTTCGAGTCCCTAAAGACTTATGCCGCTTAGAGCGAGGAGTCGGCTTTGTCCGGCCTAGGCGTGGATAGCGCCCCAAACTCGGTCTTCGAATACTAGGGCTTCGCGAAATTTAAAATTACAGAATTCTATGGCTAAGTGAGAGTGTTCAAGCATTATAGTCCGATTGCCTTGTTCGTTGTGTTGGCGCCTCCTCGAAGGACCCAAGAATGGGAAAAAAGCGCCAAGTTTATCCGAACACCACAAAGCACTTGCGGCATGGGGGCGGCCGACGACTCGCCATCTCTCAATTTTAATAAGCGGTCGCATGAAAGGTAATATTTTAAATTCAAAAGCGTTGCTTAGCGCATATGAACAAGTTTTCAGCGTCAGGATCACAAATGCGAGTTTACTCAAAATTACATCTTTGGAGCACTCATCCGCTATAAAGGCGGGCACCCTTGAGATGCCCTCATAATACATCTCGGGCTTGCGATGCTCCTTGCCCGGCGGTGGTCCATCCGTCACAAGCTTCTCGGCGTCCATCTTGCCCCAGTGCACTTTAGCACGGGCAAGGCCCTCTGAGCACCTTCGATGCATCGGGCGCTTGATGACTTCAAGCCATGGAAAGGCATCCACCAGCCGCCTCATCAGCCAAGTAGCTCCCGAGCACGGCTTCCCGAGTGCCACAGCCGGACTATGAGACCCTTCATGGCATGTTCATCCACCTTATGGAGCTCGACCAGCTGTTTGACTGGTCGCTCAAAACACCGGGTGTCCGCCCAAAGACATCTTGAGACCGAACACCTTCTCCATCGAGCTCCCTCTTGGCTCGGCGAGAATCGCGGCAGCGTCGGACACACTCCGGGGAAGATCTGCGAATGCTCCTGGAGAGCTCCGGACTCGGGTAAGTAACAAGTAATTCACTTTCACGTGCTTGCTTTGCATAAAGAATGCCTTACCCGCCGCTATCTTCTTCATCGCCTCAATTTCTTGGAGGGCTTTTTGGGCTTCGGCCTTGGCAGATTTGGCGCTCTCAAGCGCCGAGGAGAGCTCGGACTCTCGAGTCTTTGAGTCAAGCTCCAAGCTCTCGTGTTTTTTCACGAGATCCTGGAGCTCTTGCCGCACCTCCGCCACCCGCGCCTCCTTCTTTTCTCGCTGGAGTACGCTCACGCCACATTTTCTTGACCTTGGACAACGCTTCCTTGAGGTTGCCACAGGTTGTGGCCCTGTAATACTCACGTTAGTCCTGTCATTTTTGCAACCACATCTTTTTATATATACTTAAATAAGGTATTACTTACCTTCCTTGTCTTGAGATGCTTTTGGCAAGGCCGAGCTCGTTCTCGGACCGCTCGAGGCTCTGCTTCAATGCATCGACCTCCATGATCGGTCGTCGAGAGGTTAGCAGCGCAACTTGCATTCCCATATTGACATACTTATGTTAGACTCCTGTGTATATCTTTTGATCCTCGGTTCGGCTTTTCTTTCCGAACACCAAACTGAAATCGGGGTCTCTGTCTATCTTGGTAATATTTTTACATATCTTAAATACATACCTCAAAGCTCATTAGAAGGCTAGCACAAGCTTCGATCAGCCCGCTCTTGGCGGATGAACCTTCCGGATCACCACACTCATAATAGTGCGGTGCTCCTCGTCGATGGAGGCGCCGTTAAGCACCTCTAGCAGATTATCCGGTGCCTCCGGATAGGCGGAGGTAACCGGCGCTGCAGGCTTGCCCTTCTTACTAGGGGGCCGCCTGCTGAATTCCGGAACCGTTGAAGGTTCCGGCGCGGTGTCCGGCCTAGGGTCGGACTTGGAGCCCTTGGGGGTTTTTTCCCCTTTGCGCCTGGAGTCTGGGAGGTCGCCTTGCGGCGCCTCCAGGACCACCCCCACCTAGCTTGGACCCTTTTGGGACTCCACCTCGGCATCGTCCGTAGGACGAGGGGAGGTAGCAGTCGGAAGTGAAAGGCTATTCACATCCGACGAATCCAGGGATCCGCTCGACGAAGCATCGAGCCCGGCCTTGGGCGGACTGCATGATTATATTCGGCATCAGAAGATACTGTGCAATAAAGGAACACCATGAGTTATTCTGGTATCCGGATACTTACGATTTTGCCAGGGGCTTGGCCCTGGACGTCCACTCCTCTTCGCCGTCATCGGTGTTGGTGGAGTAGTCCGGAGGAAGGGTCCTTCCCTTCTTGGACCCTCCGACCCCCCCGGTTGGGGCGGCTTTCCTTTTCATTCCTCCCCTCGCTGGAGGGGGAGAGGCCTCTTCTTCCTCCTCCTCGTCTTTGGAGGAGGAGCGCGCCTCGGAATATCGGACGATGAATCTGACACCACCGGGCGCCGGGAACTCTTTCGAGTTCCCGTGGCCTTCTTCTTGGCCTTCTTCTCCGGCACCACGTAAGGTGCCGGAACCAGCAGCCCCGTCAAGCGGGCATCCGCTGGGTCTTCGGGCAAGGGAGCCGGACAGTCAATCTGTCCGGACGTCGTCTGCGAATCCTGTCAAAGGTAACGGAGTTTAGATCCCGCATAGAATCAAACTATGGAAGACAAGTAACCCGTAAAGGGTAAGATAGCTTACCGCGTTGGCTTGATGCTGCGCGCTGAATCCGCGATCCTCGGTAGCGGATGCGGGGGCCTCGGCGCCCTTGAACAACACCTTCCAGGCGTCTTCGTACGTAGTGTCGAAGAGCCTACTCAGGGTTCGGTGCTGTGCTGGATCAAACTCCCACAAACTGAAAGCCCGTTGTTGGCACGGGAGGATCCGGCGGATGAGCATGACCTGGACTACGTTGACGAGTTTGAGCTTCTTGCTCACCAGGTTTTGGACGCAGGTTTGGAGTCCGGTCAGCTCCTCCGAATTACCCCACGACAAGCCCGTCTCTTTCCAAGAGGTGAGCCGTGTAGGGAAGCCAGATCGGAATTCGGGGGCCGCTGCCCATTCAGGGTCACGCGGCTCGGTGATGTAGAACCACCCGATTGCCACCCCTTTATGGTCTCCACGAAGGAGCCCTCGAGCCATGTAACATTGGGCATCTTGCCCACCATGGCGCCTCCGCACTCCGCTTGGCGGCCGCCCACTACCTTCGGTTTGACATTGAAGGTCTTCAGCCATAAGCCGAAGTGGGGCTGGATGCAGAGGAAGGCCTTGCACATGACGATGAACGTCGTGATATTGAGGATGAAGTTTGGGGCCAGATCGTGGAAATCCAGGCCGCAGTAGAACATGAGTCCCCGGACAAATGGGTGAAGTGGGAAACCTAGTCCGTGGAGGAAATGGGTGAGGAACACCACCCTCTCATGGGGCCTGGGGGTGGGGATGAGCTGCCCCTTGTCGGGGAGCCGGTGCGCGATGTCATTGGACAAGTATCCGGCTTTCCTCAGCTTCTTGATGTGTCCCTCCGTGATGGAGGAGACCATCCACTTGCCTCCCGCTCCGGACATTGCTTGAGAAGGTTGAGGTGGGATGTTCGGACTTGGGCGCTGGAGCTCGAGTGCGCGAAAATGGATAAGCAAAGGAGGAAGAAGGCGTAGATGGAAAAGGTGGATCCTTATCCCCTTATATGGGCGGACGAAACTATGTGCCCCCCACCAGCCTGGTAAAACTCGCTTATCTCCCAAGCGCCGTAATTAATGGCACGGTTGGGTTACCCACGCCCGTATTGATGAGAATCCCGGAATAAGGGGACACGATCTCTTCTTCGACAAGACGTGCCAAGGAAACCGCCTCGCTAAGTGCGCTGAGGTGGGACAGTAAAATCGATTTGAATAAAGGCTTGGCCGTGGTGTGATGTCACGCTACGGAAAATGTCAGCAGATTGGATTTGTGTAAATATTATTCTCTCTACGGTGGTATGTGGAACATATTTTGCAGAGAAGGACACTATCCTTGTGTTCAAAATCTTCTATGAAGTATTCGGAGGAGGAACCCGCCTTGCAATGCGAAGACAATCTGCGCGGGACTCGTCGTCATTGAAGCCTGGTTCAGGGCTCTTGAGGAGTCTGGATTGGGGGTGTCCGGATGGCGGACTATAACCTTTGGCCGACTCTGGACTATGAAGATACAAGATTGAAGACTTCGTCCGTGTCCGGATGGGACTTTCCTTGGTGTGGAAGGCAAGCTTGGCGATCACGGATGTAGATCTCCTCCCATTTGTAACCGACTCTATGTAACCCTAACCTCCCGGTGTCTATATAAACCGGAGGGTTTTAGTCCGTGGGACGAACAACAATCATACCATAGGCTAGCTTCTAGGGTTTAGCCTCTCGATCTCATGGTAGATCTACTCTTGTACTACCCATATCATCAATATTAATCAAGCGGGAGTAGGGTTTTACCTCCATCTAGAGGGCCCGAACACAGGTAAAAACATCGTGTCCCTTGTCTCCTGTTACCATCCGCCTAGGCGCATAGCCGGGACCCCCTACCGAGATCCGCCGGTTTGACACCGACACTCATAATCCTTGTCGCATGGCCATGCTTATCCTGGTCGGATCACACGAGGGGCCAGTATATCTCTCGATCGGAGGGCAAATCCCATCTTGCTCGACCATGTCTCGTAGCATGGGACTGGACAAACCCAAAACCTACCTTTGTAACTACCCAGTCACGGAGTAGCATTTGGTCGGCCCAAAGCAAGTTTGTCACCATCCAGTACATCGTCGGCTCAGGTCTTAGGACATAGAGCGTATGTTGTACTAGAGACTCACAGATGACATATCGCTGCGTCTCATAGTTGGGTCTGTCCGACTCGGACCTTATCTGGACTCGGATCCGACTACGTCGAATCCGACCAGACCTTTCCAAGTCCATATTATCCGGTTAGCATCCAATTCTCCATGGCTAGTGAGACCAAGCCATCGACCGTGTCATATGCCAGTCTAGTCGGCTGCGCGTCCACACAGCCCTTTCGACTAGGGACCTTTTAGGACAGTCATCATACAATGCATAGTCCCACAAACAAGTCACATACTTGCTGATACACATCATTGATAATGTCCAAGGACTATCTTTATTCATAAACACATAGGAAATATCATCATACATGATTGCCTCTAGGGCATATCTCCAACATCTTCTTCTTTGGAAGTAAATGGAGTCTCAAAAATCTCTTTGTCCTTTGCAGCAGCAGATTTTCCGTCGGGGCGCTTGGCTTGAGGCTGAGCAGACGAACTCGGCACACTTGGATCAGCTGTAGGAGGAACGCGAGTCAAGACATTTGCTTCGAAGGGTTTGACAGTTGGTGAGGTGGCTTCAGATTCTTCAAGTAGTTTACGAAGCTTTAGATGAAGAAGATCTATTGTAGGCTCACGAGCAGGTAAAGGAGGAGTAAGAAGCTCTTGAAAAGCTTCAACTGTGAAGCCTTTGTCAATATAAGCATAGAGCTCTCGGAGGTTCACATTCAGGAGTTGCTTCTCGGTGAAGAACTTGTGATGTAGTTTCCAAAGCTTGTTCTCGTCGGCGATCAAATGCATCAGCCTGGTGCGGTTGTTGATAGCACTAAGCTCCTTGGCGAGATGTTCTTTCTCATTCCTACCATCTTTGATATGTTTCAGAAGATGTTACCCCATGCACAAATTGATTTCAAGTTATGAAGGAAGCTGTGGAGAAATAATTCGATCATGCTCAGGAAGGCGAGGGCCATCGAACTTCTGATGATTATCTTGAGGGGATACCGATTACTTTCCTGAGGTAAAATCTTCCATTTCTTGCATTGTATCGCAAATGGGAGGAATAGAACATTTGTGACTTCCCTTCGCCAGATACACTGTGCCCATTGCATGACCAATGACCTGTTGAATCCATGGTGCGAAGACTTTGACGCAGAATGGATGTTGAGCAGAGTCCTTTAGAATGAGCAGAAACATATTTCCAACATCAAAGTTATATTGTTCGTAGATGGCATATATGGGCTTCTGAAGAACATCAGATATGGTCTTGTCCGCATTCATGCTAGCCAACGGGCAGATGGAGTAGGAGAGAAAATGATACAACGTTTGATTCTCGAAGGTTAAATTTTCGGGACGAGGTGGACCAGAGTAGTCACGAATATTTTCCTTGTCCATTGTGCACTGAAAATCTTCATCAGAGATCACATCAATGTTGTGCACTCGAATTTCATTGTCTCCATGCTTAAAGCGAGGAAATGAAAGTGCGAAGTGAAATCTTTTTAAGTGCATTTGATGCATTCTCCTTCGCTCTTCCATTTGAAGATCCACTTTGAGCTATCAGATTTATCACCAGTGATGTAATGTGTAGCATATAATTGAAAGATAATCTCTCTATTTCACAGGTGCTCAAATGCAAATACCCTTGTGAGACAGAAATCGTCCAAGTCTGGAAGCAGCCGGTTAAAACACCCAATGTTCCGCATGGCAGGATTATTTGGATATTCATGAGGGAATATCTTTATGCTTTCATATAGCACATGAGAATAATATATCGCCTATTCCCTAGTCCAGAACCGAGGGGAATCAGAAGTGCGAGGTTCATCATATGGGCCATCCTGAAAGAATTGCGGATGCACATTTCTGTTGAATAGAGGAACTTTTGCACCAGCACCAGCAGAGAATATAGGTAATTCTTCTCGGCGATTGGGGTACTTGAGTTCGTCCTCTGGTGAAAGGAATTCATCGCCGTAAACAATGGAGTCGGGATGGCGAGCAGAAACTGATTTCCTTGTAGAGGGACCTGCTTCATTTGTTCTCACAGATGTATCAACTGTCAACTTGAGCTGGGATGGGGTTGGTGCTACTGACAGTGGAGCTTCAGAAATAGTTGGTTGGCGGACATGTTTTGTTTCGGGAATCAGTAGGGTGGAATATTGAGCAGCCAGTTGTACTATGTTAGCCACAAGATCAGGTTGTTGTTCGATCACAACGGGATCAAAGACTCTTGGAGCATCTTGAGGAGGAGGAGCATGGGTCTCGGAGCAAGGGATTTCCCCCTCTTCAGAAATAGTCTTGGAGGGTATATCACCTGGAGCAGTTGACGCCATAGGCACTAATTCACTCGGCCTTGGCGAGGGAGGTGCGTTCGAGTCCCTGGGAATGTGCTTATGGGGAATGACTGGCTCAGGAGAGACATTCCTCGGTGAAGATGCAGCTTGCGGGTCAGGTGAGTTTTCCTTTAAAGTAGGAGGCACATTTTTTCACAATCTTCACTAGTGAAAAATGGCCAGCCACAACTTTCGTTGGTGGCGCGCCATTTTCCATCAACTCCAACACTATTTTTATCAAATAGTGCTCGCTTCAGCATAATTAGCACATCAACTTTACATGTTTTGTGGTGGTGTTGCTTTTTTTTTAGACACGCCACAAACCCATATATACGCACAATTTGGAAGATAGTGGTGGCGTTGGATTTCTATACACACCGTAGGTAATTTGTTAGGGTTGGCGTGCCAAGTTATATTACGCCAGAAATATTTTTTCCATTTTATCAAGTGTTTAAGTATTTAATGATTATACTAATCAGAAAATAATGAACATATTATATTATATTTTTTTCATCATTATTATTAGTGTTTTTATCATTTTGGGACTTTTATTTCTTTACTACCAGTTGCTACTTTGAGTCTTTTATTATGTTAAGTCCTTCATTAATCCTAGTCTTTTTAATTTCCGTTGTTATTAGCTATGGCATTGCGCTTTAGGCCGACGCCAGCAATGGCCCACCTAAGTCAACTCCACACCTTTGTAAAAGACCTAAGTCGCCGCTCTCTCATTTCACACCCACCCTATGTCTACACTTCCTCCTCAACCAGCCGTCGTCGCCGCCCCTCGCCGGCAGCAAGGTTCAATCCTCTGCTTCCCCTCCCGTCGCATCTTCTTCATCTCCACTCCCACCTTCTCCGTCCGCGGATACGCCGCGCGGAATGCATGGGATTCATGTATAAGTTGATTTAGGTGATTGCTTTGTGTAGAAATTTTTGTATGTATCATGGATTGCTTTATGTGATGTAGAATCCAAAGTTAGTTCCATGGATTGCTTTGTGTAGAAATTTTAGTGATAACCCGATTGCTATTGTGTAGAATCCGATATTATAGTGCATTTTGATTAGAAATATTTTGAGTGTCTAAAATATTAATGATTCTAGTTCAACTTAATTTGATAGTGTAGTCTGGAATGTTAGGAATAAATAAAATGAACTCCTATAAATTACTAGTGTAGAATCTGTTTATTTGTGTCTCCCTCGTGGATTTTGTTTATTTGTATATATAATTACTAGTGTAGAATTATATTTAGCACTCTAGTATCCGATCATGTTTAGTAGAAATTGATTTACAAGTGTAGAAACTAATTATACTTAGTGTTAATTCACTAGTCTAGAATCCCATTATATACTTAGTTTTCAATATGTTTTGTGTAGAATGGCGCAGCCACCATGTCAAGTGTGCAAGTCAAGGTGCGCAACCAGCCTTGCAACTAGCACGCTATTTGGAATCTACTTCTAGCTATCTTTTGTTCCTGCAGCGTAACACATTATATGAACCTTCTGTCAGTTAGTTATTTTGTTTGTGTTGCCATTTCCAGTAATGCATTGTGTGTGTTTTTTGGATTTTCTTACACAGATCTTCCCTTGCAATGTGAGATTGGAGTTCATTGAGCTCATTACTGGAGACACTTTGATCTTCGACGCTCCTGGGGGCCCTACACTATGGATTTCAAGAACGGACAAAAAATATCCCAGATTGGAGGAGATGAATGGAATCGTTTCATCGCCCACATGCATATCACTGTGGGTGAATTGATCAGCTTCTCCTTCAGAAGACAAACTCCAAGACTGGCTGTTACCTAGGTTAACTCGGAGGATGAAGATGATGAGGACCCACTTGATGAAACCCTCTATGCCCAAAGAATGAGGTTGAGCAAGGACGAACTGGGCAACCCCTGGTACATACTTCCTCCACGTGATGACTATGTCGGGATACCATTCGTGACCCGCCTGACAAGGATGAATGTTAACCGCCATGTCATGGTATGCTACTTTGTGTAATAGTTTGATATGCTTAGTGTAGTAATGTGATGATCACACTGTCTTTAGGTCATCCTCAAGTCATGGTCGCACTGTCTTCAGCGCCGCAAGATGGAACAACTTTCTTGCTCGGAAGAATCTCCAGGTTGGACATGCCATCTTAGTCACCATCAGGAACACCTGGCGCCATTATTTGAGGATGATGATCGTCATTGACCTCATTTAGAAGTATGTGTGTGACGGGGCCGTCGATGCTAAATGAACTGCTTATTAGCGCTATGTACTACTGTTTTAGCTTGTGTTTGTCAACAGATAATGATTGTTGTTTTATTAGGGATTTACTACGTACTGTTTGTGAGATTGTCACTTATTAACTCGTAATGTTCTATTAACTGGCACTGGTCTACCGTGTAATGTTCTATATGTGCTTAGTTTTATTGTGAAATGCTAAATGTTACATGGTGGAGAAAAATGTTTTTTGGCTGCACGTAACGTTTGTAGCGTGCAAAATACATTGCGCATCTCTAGGTGAGCAAATACAGTGATGGCGTTGTCCATGTGGCATGCCAGCAACACGTATAATACTGCTGACATGGCACCAACGCCACCACTATTTTTTTACCAATGGCGCCATATTGGTGGCGTCGTGTGTCCAAGCCAGCAAGGCCTTTTTGGCACGCCATAGCTAGGCTTTTCTACACTAGTGCTTCGTGCGTTGTTTCTACTTTGTAGTATGGTTAATGTGTCCCTTCACCAAATCATTGTAGCCAGTGACCTTGGCTTGATGTTCATCACAGATCTTGTGAACCATTTTATCAAGATCTGAGTGGAAACGCAAGCGCCTGTTGCGAAGGAGAGAAATTGGCCAGTTCACATCCTTATATCAATCTTCAAGTTGTATGATGACAAACTTTGAAGAAGTTTCCTTCATGCGACCATCCAAATTAAGCAGCTCGACACACAAAGTGCTAATCTCAGCAGCATGTTGTCGCGTGTCATGCACAAGGGAGCTAGCTTGCTCGGCAACCTCCGGGTGAACGGGCAAGCAGGCCACTTCTCCATCGAAGGGATTTTCATTGAAACAATCAAGATATTCCATGATGAAGATATGATTGTAGCTGTGAGGAGCATCACATGCAGCAACATGAGCAGTTTGAACAGGGACTTTCCTAGTTGGAGGCATAGAGGCCAGTGGTTGATTCGGAGTGGGAGCAAAATTTTGCAACCTTTTTGTTTTTAGCCGCAACTTGCTTAGAATTAGGTGGCTTGATCTTCTTCAAAGCAAGCTTGGGAATGCACTCGCTTGGCTTTGCAGTTTGCACAGGGGCATCCACAACCAAATCTTTCATGTCAATGGCACCAGGATGAGGGGTGGTATTGACATTCTTCACCATCGTGACTGTTGTGGCACAAGTCTTTCAGACCTTGATCTTCTTTGGAGGTGCCTGAGGCACAACTTGAGTTCGAAGATCAGGCAATGCCGTAGAGGTGGTAACTTTCACTTGCTCACTGGGAGTGGCTTCAACTTCTTCCTTGGTGAGAGGTGGATCATCAGCATTTGAAGAGTCACTCATTTCGAATTCATCAGCAGGCTGGACCTTCTTCTTTCTCGAAGCATACTTTCTCTTCGAGGAACTAGCAGTATCTGGATCATGCGTGCGTTTCTTGCGGTCTTCAGATTTTACTTTGATCTTTTTCTTGTCAAGATCATCTTTGAGAAGATGAGGATTTTCTTCTTCACAAGCCTTTTTCTTTGCTTCCTTCTCATCCTTCATTATTGCATTGTGTTCTTGCTTTGCAAGTTCATCAGGATATGATTCGGGTGTGTGAATGGACGACTCATGAGTATTTGGATGAGGAGGAGGAGGAGGTCTCACTTTGGGACCCTGAGAGTTTATGATAGAAATTTCATGACAGTCACCCCATGGTGGATGGAATGTGAAGTTCTGTGCAAACCTAGGATGAACAAACTCATAGTTGAACCGTTTTCGCACTCAATAGTGCCGAATCCATTGTTGGCGCCTGTCCCTTGAGTTTCTACTTTCTCCTGGGACAATGTCATATTTGTCATGAGAGATATATCGAGCAGTGTTTGAATAAGGCTGCCTGCGACCCTTCTTCTTCTTCTTCGGAGCAGTCTCTTCTTGGTCGTTTTTGTCTTGTTCTACAGTTCTGTTTTGATTGCTTATTGATGGGCCTAATGTTGGGCTCTTTGCATCCAGAGCTTTCGATTCATTTTTTGTGCCCTTCATCTTTGTCATTTCGTCCCACTGGTTGGGCAGAATCCTCAATAGACCTCATTTCCCTGTGAATAAGAGTAGATGCGAGGGAAAATGGGGACAGAGTTACGAATGCACACAACGAACATTTTTTTAAATGTTGAAGAAGTCGATAAAGACTTGGAGTAACGTTTCAGATGAAATAAATGAGGAGAACGAACTAGTAGCTTCAAGGAAAACTACTAGTTAATCTCCTAGGCATTTCATTCGTTCAAGACATAACACAAACCCTAGATCTGGAGTTGAGAAGCGAGGGACAATCTAGAAACGATATCCACGAAAATTAACCTATCGGTGAGTTGAGAAGCGAGGGACAATCTAGAAACGATATCCACAAAAATTAACCTATCGGTGAGGACCTGGGAAATAAGATAAAAACATGCAATTTCTACCACAGATGAACTCGAACTAGAAAAAGGAAACATGAGTTCATGCTGCACATACCCTAACTCGGTGGTGTGCAGCCACTATGGCAGCGTGGGGAGGAAGACGAGCCGCGGTGGCGAGGAATGAGTCCGGCGACCACTTCCCAGCACTGAAGCGGTGAAGATGGTCAGCTTTGTTGAGCTTGAGGTGGAGCAGTACGACAGGGCTTCGAAATGTGACAATGGAGGAGAGACGAGTTGAAATGAGGGAGGATGGGGACGGCTCAAAATTTATACGCGAGGGTAAATAACCGCACCCGGTGAATCTGGTCGGACGGCCACAGTCAGAGGACCTTTGCAATTCAACGGACCAAATTAGATGGTAGTTGTACGTGGCAAGTGTAACTAAATATGTGGTCCTGACTTGGGCGGGAAATCCCAAAATTTTGACGGCTTTCGCCAAAACAGATAAAGTTCGGACCGTAACTTTAACGTGGTCAATGACACTAGATAAAGTTTCATTACCAGACTAAATTTGTGCATCCGTAATTGAACAACATATACTAGGTAAGATAAATGAGAGGGAAAACAGGGTCCTAGATGTGTCACTCAGACGAAGAAACACAGACACCCAAGGGAAAAGCTATGAGTGAAATACATTCGGACGAACAAAAATCTCTAAAACAAAAGACAACTCAACGAAGAAAATTGTGGTGGTGTGACCCACCGTATAAGAACTGTATGACCCTGAGCGTTGCACAATTTGCCGTGGCACCCGGTTAGTCTACTTCTTCATTATTGTATTCACACTCCGAAAGAAAATTTAACTTGTCAAAGTTTTCAAACTCTTTGAGTGTTATGCACCCATTCCTTCTAAGATGTGGAAGTGGGTACGGGTGCCGAGTCCAGCTTACTACATGTTTGTGGAATCTAGGATATTTGGTTCACTCTGCAACACACATAATCTTTTCTCGTCGAGAGGCTTGGTGAAGATATTAGTGAGATTCTCCTCGATCTTGACATGACTGATCACAATATCCTCTCGAGCAACATGATCGCGAAGGAAATGGTGTATGATCTCAATATACTTGGTGCGAGAGTGTTGCATAGGATTGTGTGCAATTTTGATTGCACTCTCATTGTTGCACAATAGAGGGATCTTTTTAACCTTGACACCATAATGCTTCAGAGTCTGCTTCATCCACAACAACTGAGTGCAACACACATCAACACCAATATATTCGGCCTCAGCCGTAGATAGCGAGACACAGTTTTTCGTCCTTGACAACCAACATAGCAAAGGTCTACGAGGAAATGGCGTGTCCCCGAAGTAGATTTCCTGTCAACCCAGTCACCTGCATAATCTAAGTCTGAATATACAATGAGGTCATACTGTGCTCCCTCGGGATACCATAACCCTAAGGTGGGGGTGCGATCTAAATATCTCAGAATACGCTTGCCGCTTGGTGATCTAATTATTTTGGTGCAGCTTGGAAACGATCAAACATGCAAACACTCAACATAATGTTAGGTATAGACGCACATAAGTAGAGCAAAGGACCAATCATCGAATGATAAGCTTTCTGATCATAATATTTACCGTACACATCAACATCTAGCTGACTATATGTGGGCATAGGAGTATTGTAGCCCTTATGATTGCAATCTTGCATCTTGAACTTCTTTAGACAGTCTCGCTGATATTTCTCCTGAAATAAAAATGTCGTTGTCCTGTTGACGAATTTGCAGACCGAGAAAGAACTTGAGTTCACCCATCATAGACATTTGATATTTTTCGGACATCATTTGCCTGAATTCCAAGCTGCAAGCATTGTTAGTACATTCATAGATAATGTCATCCACATATATTTGACACACGAAAAGATCACCAATAATGGCATGTGTGAACAAAGTGGAATCAGTGGATCCTGGCTTGAACCCTATTTCAAGCAGAAACTTCTTCAGAGTGTCGTACCAGGCCCGAGGAGCTTGCTTGAGCCTATACAGAGCCTTTTTCAACCCGTAACCTTTGTTAGGGAACTGGGGATTTTCAAAGCCAGATACCTGCCTCACATATACTTCCTCATCAACTTCACCATTGAGGAAGGCAGTTTTCACATCCATTTGATAAAGCAGGATATCATTGTAATTTTCATAAGCGAGAAGAATGTGAATTGCCTCAAGGCGAGCAACAGGAGCATAAGTTTCACCGAAATCGGTACCTTCTACCTGTGTATACCCTTGAGCAACAAGACGCGCTTTGTTTCTTACCATAATGCCATATTCATCTTGTTTATTTTGGAAGATCCATTTGGTGCCGATGATATTGTTATTCTTAGGATTCGGTAGATCGACCAATTCCCACACATCATTCAATTCTAATTGCACCAACTCTTCTTGCATTTCATCCAATCGGGATCATTCATGGCCTCTTCATACTTGGTAGGTTCTGCTAATGAGACAAAAGAGAAACTGTCACACTAGTTAGCAAAATGAGTGCGAGAATAAGTTGATCGTCGGTAACATGGATTCTTGAGATCTTCAACAATTAATGCAGGCTCAACTCGATTTGCTACTCGTGCATGAGGATTTCCTTCTAGATGATCATTTTCCTCAGCACCCGCATCTGGATTGGCATTGCCATTGCCATTGCCATTTTCATCAGGATTTCCATTTTGCTCGGCATTTGCACTTGGGTTGCTATTTTGGTTCGGAGTGGCATTTTCTTCGTTAGTAGCTTGACGAGTTATTCTTCGAACAGTGGGAGCATCATCATCGAAGGAGTCATGAGCATTCGCTTTGATTAACCTCATGTTGCCAATGGCCATTTGCCGAATAGCATCCAAAATCGCTGGTTCATATATCTGATTTGGCAGATGCTTCTCTTGAGATCCATTAGATTCACCGCACCGCGCATTTACAGTTCCCTTAACTTTCACGTTATTGGTACCTAAACCGGCAGACCTCGGGCTAGCAGGTCCCGAGCTATGGATCTCGGATCTATGGGTAACAGGGGACGAAGAAGACAATATTTCACCAGGTTCAGGCCCTCTTGAAGAGGTAATACCCTACGTCCTGCTTTGATTGTATTGATGATTGTGTATCCACTACAAGCTTGATCTACCTCGAGATCATTGCTACTTCTTGATCTTGCGTTGGTGAAGGAAATATGCCCTAGAGGCAATAATAAAGTTCTTATTTATATTTCCTTATATCATGATAAATGTTTATTATTCATGCTAGAATTGTATTAACCAGAAACTTGATACATGTGTGAATACATCGAAAAAACACCGTGTCCCTAGTAAGCCTCTACTAGACTAGCTCGTTAATCAAAGATGGTTAAGTTTCCTAACCATAGACATGTGTTGTCATTTCATGAACGGGATCACATCATTAGGAGAATAATGTGATGGACATGACCCATCCGTTAGCTTAGCATATTTATCGTTCAATTTTATTGCTATAGCTTTCTTCATGTCATATACATATTCCTTTAACTATGAGATTATGCAACTCCCGGATACCGGAGGAATACCTTGTGTGCTATCAAACGTCACAACGTAACTAGTTGATTATGAAGATGCTCTATAGGTATCTCCGAAGGTGTTCGTTGGGTTGGCATAGATCGAGATTAGGATTTGTCACTCCGAGTATCGGGGAGGTATCTCTGGGCACTCTCGGTAATGCACATCATGATAAGCCTTGCAAGCAATGTGACTAATGAGTTAGTTGCAGGATGATGCATTACGGAACGAGTAAAGAGACTTGCCAGTAATGAGATTGAACTAGGTATGGAGATACTGACGATCGAATCTCGGGCAAGTTACATACCGATGACAAAGGGAATAACGGATGCAGTCATTACGGTTTGACCGATAAAGATCTTAGTAGAATATGTAGGAACCAATATGAGCATCCAGGTTCCGCCGTTGGTTATTGATCGGAGATGTGTATCGATCATGTCTACATAGTTCTCGAACCCGTAGGGTCCGCACGCTTAACGTTCGATGACGATTTGTATTATGAGTTATGTGTTTTGGTGACCGAAGATTGTTCGAAGTCCCGGATGAGATCACATACATGACAAGGAGTCTCGAAATGGTCGAGAGGTAAAGATTGATATATTGGACGATAGTATTCGGACACCGGAATGGTTCCGATGTGTTTCCCGTATTTTTCAGAGTACCGCGAGGTTACTGGAACCCACCGGGGGAAGTAATGGGCCTCATGGGCCATAGGGGAGAGGCATGGCAGCCCACAAGGGGGTGGCGCCCCCATGGGGAGTCCGAATTGGACAAGGGGAGGGGCACGACTCCCCTTTCCTTCTCCCTCTCCCTCTCCTTCCCCCTTTCCCCCTCCGAAAGAAGGAACGGGGGGGCGAATAGGACTAGGAGTCCAAGTGGGTTTCCCCCCCACTTGGCGCGCCCCCTAGGCCGGCCTCCTCCCCTCTCCTCCTTTATATACGGGGGCAGGGGGCACCTCTAAGCACATCAATTGTTTCTTATCCATGTGCGGTGCCCCCCCCCCCACCGTTTACTCCTCCGTTCTATTGTCATAGTGTTTAGGCGAAGCCCTGCGTGGATCACTTCACTATCACCGTCATCACGCCGTCGTGCTGACGAAAATCTCCCTCGACACTTTGCTGGATCAAGAGTTCGAGGGATGTCATGGAGTTGAACATGTGCTGAAATTGGAGGTGTCGTACGTTCGGTACTTGATCGGTTGGATTGCGAAGACGTTCGACTACATCAACCGCGTTAAACTAACGCTTCCGCTTTCAGTCTACGATGATACGTGGACATACTCTCCCCCTATCGTTGCTATGCATCTCCTTGATAGATCTTGCGTGATCGTAGGAATTTTTTTGAAATTGCACGCGACGTTTCCCAACAGTGGCATCCGAGCCAGGTCTATGCGTAGATGATATGCACGAGTAGAACACAAAGAGTTGTGGGCGGTGATAGTAATACTGCTTACCACCAACGTCTTACTTTGATTCGGCGGTATTGTTGGATGAAGCGGCCCGGACCAACCTTACATGACCACGTTCATGAGACTGGTTCCACCGACAGACATGCAACTAGTTTTGCATGAAGGTGGCTGGCGGGTGTCTGTTTCTCCAACTTTAGTTGAAACAAATTTGACTGCGGCCGGTCCTTGTTGGATGTTAAAACAACATACTTGACGAAACACGGTTGTGGTTTTGATGCATAGGTAAGAACGGTTCTTGCTAGCAGCCCGTAGCAGCCACGTAAAACTTGCAACAACAAAGTAGAGGACGTCTAACTTGTTTTTGCAGGGCATGTTGTGATGTGATATGGTCAAGGCATGATGTGATATACGTTGTTGTGTGAGATGATCATGTTTTGTAAGTTATCGGCAACTGGCAGGAGCCTTATGGTTGTCGCTTTATTGTATGGGATGCAAACGCCATGTAATTGCTTTACTTTATCACTATGTGTTAGCGATAGTTGTAGAAGCAATAGTTGGCGAGACGACCACGACGCAACGATGGAGATCAAGGTGTCAAGCCGGTGACGATGGAAATCATGACGATGCTTTGGAGATGGAGATCAAAAGGGCAAGATGATGATGGCCATATCATGACATATTTTGATTGCATGTGATGTTTATCTTTTATATGCATCTTATTTTGCTTAGTACGGAGGTAGCATTATAAGATGATCCCTTAACTAAATTTCAAGGTATAAGTGTTCTCCTTTAGTATGCACCGTTGCGAAAGTTCTTCGTGCTGAGACACCACATGATGATCGGGTGTGATAGGCTCTACGTTCACATACGACGGGTGCAAGACTGTTTTTCACATGCGGAATACTCAGGTTAAACTTGACGAGCCTAGCATGTAAAGACATGGCCTCGGAACACTGGAGACCGAAAGGTCGAACGTGAATCATATAGTAGATATGAACAACGTAGAGATGTTCACCATTGAAGACTACTCCATCTCACGTGATAATCGGACATGGTTTAGTTGATTTGGATCACGTGATCACTTAAATGACTAGAGGGATGTCTATCTAAGTGGGAGTTCTTAAGTAATTTGATTAATTGAACTTTAATTTATCATGAACTTAGTCCTGATAGTCTTTGCAAATTATGTTGTAGATCAATAGCTCGCGATGTAGCTCCCCATTTATTTTTTGGTATGTTCCTAGAGAAAAATAAGTTGAAAGATGTTAGTAGCAAAGATGCGGACTGGGTCCGTGATCTGAGGATTATCCTCATTACTGCACAAAAGAATTATGTCCTTGATGCACCGCTAGGTGATAGACCGATTGCAGGAGCGGATGCAGATGTTATGAGCGTTTGGCAAGCTCAATATGATGACTACTTGATAGTTTAGTGCACCATTCTTTACCGCTTAGATTCGGGGCTTCAAAGACATTTTGAATGCCACGGAGCATATGAGATGTTCCAAGAGCTGAAATTGGCATTTCAGACTCATGCTCGTGTCAAGAGGTATGAGACCTTTGACAAGTACTTTGCCTACAAGATGGAGGAGAATAGCTCAACTAGTGAGCATGTGCTCAGAATGTCTAGGTACTACAATCGCTTGAAACAAGTGGGAGTTAATCTTCTAGATAAGATAGTGACTGACAAAAATTCTCTAGCCACTATCACCAAGCTACTAGAACTTTGTGATGAACTATAGTATGCAAGGGATGATGAAAATGGTTCTCGAGCTCTTCTCAATGACGAAATCGGCGAAGGTAGAAATCAAGAAAGAGCATCAAGTGTTGATGATTAAAAAGATCACTAGTTTCAAGAAAAAGGGCAAGGGATAGAAAGGGAACTTCAAGAAAATGGCAAGCAAGTTGCCGCTCTCGTGAGGAAGCCCAAAGCTGGACCTAAGCCTGAAACCGAGTGCTTCTACTGCAAAGGGAATGGTCACTAGAAGCGAAACTACCCTGAATACTTGGCGGATGAGAAGGATGGCAAAGTGAACAAAGGTATATTTGATATACAGATTATTGATGTGTACTTTACTAGTGTTCGTAGCAACCCCTGGGTATTTGATACCAGTTCAGTTGCTAAGATTAGTAACTCAAAACGGGAGTTGCAGAATGAACAGAGACTAGTTAAGGATGAAGTGATGATGTATGTTGGAAGTAGTTGCAAGATTGATATGATCATCATCACACACTCCCTATACTTTAGGGATTAGTGTTGAACCTAAATAAATGTTATTTGGTGTTTGCGTTGAGCATAAATATGATTTGATCATGTTTATTGAACTACAGTTATTCATTTAAGTCAGAGAATAATTGTTGTTCTGTTTACATGAATAAAACCTTCTATGGTCATACACCCAATGTAAATGGTTTATTGAATCTCGATCGTAGTGACACACATATTCATAATATTGATGCCAAAAGATGTAAAGTTGATAATGATAGTGCAACATACTTGTGGCACTGCCGTTTAGGTCATATTGGTGTAAAGTGCATGAAGAAACTCCATGCGGATGAACTTTTGGAATCACTTGATTATGAATCATTTGATACTTGTGAACCATGCCTCATGGGAAAGATGGCTAAAACTCCGTTCTTCAGAACAATGAAGCGGACCAATGACTTATTGGAAATTATACATACCGATGTATGCGGTCCGATGAGTGTGGAGGCTCGCGGCGGGTATCATTATTTCCTAACCTTCACAGATGATTTGAGCAGATATGTGTATATCTACTCTTTTTTCTTGAGCAATAGGGGTATATCTACTTGATGAAACACAAGTCTGAAACATTTGAAAAGTTCAAGGAATTTCAGAGTGAAGTGGAGAATCATCGTAACAAGAAAATAAAGTTTCTACGATCTGATCGCGGAGGTGAATATTTGAGTTACTAGTTTGGCCTTCATTTAAAACAATGTGGAATAGTTTCACAACTCACGCCACTTGGAACACCATAGTGTAATGGTGTGTCCGAACGTCATGACCGTACTTTATTAGATATGGTGCGATCTATGATGTCTCTTGCCGATTTACCACTATCTTTTTGGGGTTATGAATTAGAGACAGCTGCATTCACGTTAAATAGGGCACCGTCTAAATCTGTTGAGACGACACCGTATGAACTATGGTTTGGCAAGAAACCTAAGTTGTCGTTTCTTAAAGTTTGGGGTTACGACACTTATGTCAAAAGGCTTCAGCCTGATAAGCTCGAACCCAAATCGGAGAAGTGCGTCTTCATAGGATACCCAAAAGAAACTGTTGGGTACACCTTCTATCACAGATCCAAAGGCAAGATCTTTGTTGCCAAGAATGGATCCTTTCTAGAGAAGGAGTTTCTCTCGAAAGAAGTGAGTGGGAGGAAAGTAGAACTTGATGAGGTATTTGTACCATCTCTCGAATTGGAAAGTAGCTCACCACAGAAAACCATTCCCGTGATGCCTACACCAACTAGAGAGGAAGCTAATGATATTGATCATGAAACTTCAGATCAAGTTACTGCCGAACCTCGTAGGTCAACCAAAGCACTTTTCACACCAGAGTGGTACGGTAATCCTGTTCTGGAAGTCATGTTACTAGACCATGACGAACCTACGAACTACGAGGAAGCGATGATGAGCCCAGATTCCGATAAATGTCTTGAGGCCATGAAATCAGAGATAGGATACATGTATGAGAACAAAGTGTGGACTTTGGTGGACTTGGCCGATGATCGGCAAGCCATTGAGAATAAATGGATCTTCAAGAGGAAGACGGATGGTGATGGTAGTGTTACTATCTTTAAAGCTCGAATTGTCGCAAAAGGTTTTCGACAAGTTCAAGGTGTTGACTATTGAGGGAGTCCTGGATTAGGGGGTGTCCGGATAGCCGGACTATAGCCTTTGGCCGGACTCCTGGACTATGAAGATACAAGATTGAAGACTTCGTCCCGTGTCCGGATGTGACTTTCCTTGGCTTGGAAGGCAAGCTTGGCGATACGGATATGTAGATTGCCTACCATTGTAACCGACTCTGTGTAACCCTAACCCTCTTCGGTGCCTATATAAACCGGAGGGTTTTAGTCCGTAGGACGAACAACAATCATACCATAGGCTAGCTTCTAGGGTTTAGCCTCTGATCTCGTGGTAGATCTACTCGTGTACTACCCATATCATCAATATTAATCAAGCAGGAGTAGGGTTTTACCTCCATCGAGAGGGCCCGAACCGGGGTAAAAACATCGTGTCCCTTGTCTCATGTTACCATCTCGCCTAGACGCACAGTTCGGGACCCCCTACCCGAGATCCGCCGGTTTTGACACCGACATTGGTGCTTTCATTGAGAGTTCCTCCTGTCGTCATCTTTAGGCCCGATGGCTCCTCCGATCATCAACGACGATCGCTCCGGTGAGACTTTTCTCCCGGACAGATCTTCGATTCGGCGGCTTTGCATCGGGCCAATTCGCAGCCATCCGGAGCAGATTGAAAGCTACGCCCCAGCCACCAGTCAGATTTGAAGTTTGAACTACACGGCCGACGTCGCGGAGACTTGATATTCGACGGTTCGAGCCATAGCCAAAGCGCCACCTTTATCACGAGGGGCATGATCTAGCTCTGCCGCCGAGCAGTGTCTGGAGGCTGCACCGGTGTCCGCTCCGACCTTTAGCTCGGGCCGATCGCGCCGATCGAGGATGGGTGATCGGACACCGCCTCGGGGCAGCAATCTCTCTGGCGATTGAGCCGTACACCTACCCGTCCCTTTATGGCTTCGTGACTCAAGGCGCGGACTCCTCTCCGGACTCCGAGCCTTCATACCCGCCAATCGAATCCGATTGGGCACCGATCATGGAATTCACCGCCGCGGACATCTTTCAGCACTCGCCCTTTGGTGACATCCTGAATTCACTAAAGTCTCTCTCTTTATCAGGAGAGCCCTGGACGGATTATGGTCAGGAAGGTTGGGATGCGGACGACGAAGAAATTCAAAGCCCACCCACCACCCACTTCTTAGCCACTGTCGATGATTTAACCGACATGCTCGACTTCGACTCCGAAGACATCGACGGTATGGACGACGATGTAGGGGAGGAACATGAACCAGCACCTATAGGGCACTTGAGAACCACCTCATCTCACGATGTATACATGGTGGACACACCTAAAGGAAGAGACGATGAGGAACAACGGGACGCTACGAAGGATCATTCCATCGAAAAGCAGTCAAAACGGCGACGTAAGCGCCCCTCAAAGTCCCGCCTCGACAAAGAAAACAGCCATACAGACCCAGCCATAGAGCAGGGCGAACCGGTGGACGACGAAGATGCTATCGAGCAACCGTCCGAACAGGACAATCTGGATAAACAACCCGTCCCCGGCGAAGATAACAGTCCGGACGATTTCACGCTGGACAAGTTGCTGGAGCAGAAGAACCTCCACAAAAGGCTCGTCGCCTATGCACGTAGCCTGAAAAAGAAGAAGCGGAAGCTCAAAACAGCGGAAGATGCACTCAGAATCAGATGGAGTACAGTACTCAACACCGCAAACAAATAAGGCGACAGTCGCCGAACGAAGAGCTACCCAAAGCGAAAACTACTACCTGAATTTGATGAGGAGGCTGTAGAGCCCCCGCAATAAAAAAAACAAAGAGGCCACCCGATCGGATGGACGACCCAATGGCAAACAGAGAGCGTCAAACGGCGCCGCACACAAGCCGGCACGCGATCCGCACAGGATTCAAGATAAAAAGATGGCCCGCTTAGATCTATCTACGGGCCAAGAAAGCAAGCTCTAGTAAGCAATGCAACACATCAAGTATCCGAACATCACGGTACACCTAAATATAGGGGTGCCGCACACCCCCTATGTTTCACCGATGAGGTGCTGGATTATGAATTTCCAGTGGGATTCAAGCCCGTAAACATAGAGGCATACGACGGAACAACAGACCCTGGAGTCTGGATTGAGGATTACATCCTCCACATACATATGGCTAGAGGAGATGATCTCCACGCCACAAAATACTTACCCTCAAGCTCAAAGGGCCAGCCCGGCATTGGCTTAAAAGCCTTCCAAAACACCATTGGAAGTTGGGAGGAGCTCGAGGATGCTTTTCGAGCAAATTTTCAAGGGACCTATGTCCGACCTCCGGATGCCGACGATTTAAGTCACATAACTCAACAACCGGAGAGTCAGCCCAAAATTTTGGAACAGATTCCTTACTAAAAGAACCAAATAGTCGATCGTCCGGACGCCAAGCCTTAGTAGCTTTCAAACACAACGTCCGAGATGAATGGCTCGCCAGACACCTCGGCCAAGAAAAGCCAAGAACAATGGCCGCATTAACAAGCCTCATGACCCGCTTTTGCGCGGGAGAGGATAGCTGGCTGGCAAGATGCAGCACCAGCGACCCAAGTACATCCGAAGTCAGGGATGGAAACGGGAAACCACGACGCAGCAAGGACCAGCGTCGGACCAAGGGAAACAGCCCGAAGATTACGGCAGTCAACGCCGGATTCAAAAGCTCTCGGCAGAATTATAAAAAGCTGCCCCTTAAATATAACAGGGATGAGCTATCTAACTTAAACAAAATCTTGGACAAGATATGCCAAATCCACAGTACTCCCGGGAAGCCTGCAAACCATACCCACAGAGATTGTTGGGTCTTCAAGCAGTTCGGCAAACTCAACGCCGAACACAAGGGGCTCGACACACCAAGCGAAGACGATGACGAACCCCAAAAGCAGAGCACCGGAAAACAAAAGAATTTCCCACAAGAAATCAAAATAGTAAACTCACTTCACGTGACAGAAGGGAAAAATAGAGCGGCGCCCATAGAGGTACACGCCATACGGCCTATCCCGGAGGAGTCCCGCCACTGGTTGTTAAAACCAATCACCTTCGACCATCGGGATTACTCTAGAAATATACGGAATGCAGGTTGGACTGCCTTGATATTAGATCCGATAATTGGCGGACTCCAATTTTCACAAGTCCTAATGGACGGCGGCAGTGATCTAAACCTGCTATATCAGGACACATTCCGCAAAATGGGGATAGACCCAACCAAATTTCGCCATAGCAACACTTCCTTTCAAGGGTAATGCCAGGCCCATATGCCCATTATACGGGCTCTCTCATCGCTAGAAGTTGTGTTCGCTCACCGACAACTTCCGCCGTGAAAAGTTAACCTTCCACCTCGCCCCATTTACAAGTAGCTATCAAGCACTATTGGGATGCGAAGCTTTCGCCCGCTTTAACGCAATACCGCATTATGCATCTCTTACACTTAAAATGCCCGGTCCACGCGGCATCATCTCGTTAAAAGGAAATATCGAGGGTTCCTCGAGTCCGGAAAATCGTGCGGTTGCCTTGACAGCCACACAATAAACCGGCTTCATCAATAAAAGCACTTAGACAAGTCGTCCAGACCCCGGACACGGCTGGACGAGTCCGGCATGAACATTCAAGGGCTTACTAGACACATACCCCCGTCCAAGGGGCTCTGCAACAAGAGACCATAAAGCTCAATTTTATTCATTTTTTGAATTGTACTTCGTTTATTTAATATAACGTACATTTTCACATGACCTTTTTCAACTAAGTTCCTCTCTTTACAGATGAACATCGTATACACCCGTCCGTGATACGGCTGCAACGGAGACACAGCGCAGAGCGTGCATTAGGGACCCGTCGCAAGGATTCTTTTCAGATTAAGACCTGCGTAAACCTTTTTCACTGTCTCTTGTTGATACATCCCCGGTTTCTTGCTATAACCGAGGAGGAGGCTGGCGTTTTGGCATAGGCCACGCCAGATTTCGCGTACACTGACACGTGGGCTTATTACCAAGGGCGATTGTTCGACCCGTTTTCATAAAGACCGAATACCTTAGGGAGTGTTCGCGTCTCGAGAGTTAGGCCTTATATGCATCAGCTCAATCATGTCTTTAGTCAAATGTTGGGTTTGCCCGGCTCACGTTTTGCTGCCTTACGTTCCGCTCTATCGCTAATGCGGCACCAAGAGAACTATCTGCGATTGTGCCCGGTTAAATAAGCGAGCACCTCGAGAGAAAGCAAAACCGATCATCATGATATAGCGTGAGACTGGTCAACCACTCGATGACTCGCTGGAATCTTTAGAATTCCTCCGCATTGACGAAGAGCCATTTCCCGGCCAGGCACATACGCACCCCGAACGGGTGAGCGCGGTGCCCCTAGGGGCTATATAGTAGCCCCACTGTCGAACTCCTATGGCTAAGTGAAAGTGATAAAGCATTATAGTCCGGTTGCCTAGTTTTCTGCGCTATCACCTCCTTTGTAGGACCAAGACGTTGGATCAACTGTGAAAAGGCGCTTTCTGCAAACACCCCTGCATTATATGCGTGGGGGCTGAAGCCAAAGACTGCCATCTTTCAGGTTATATACACATATACATTAACGGCTGCACATGAGGTATTTTAATTCTTGAAGGCACAAGTATAAAAAGCTTTTATATTCCATCGAAACATTGTTTCACAATAATACATGTTATTCGAACATAATATCCTTCGAGCATTGCTCTCCATTAAACGAGCGCCCTGCAAAACTTCCTGAAAATAGTGCTCGACAGGTACTCGGCTTCCGTCCAAATCTTGGGATGCAACATCGGTGGCCTTCATCTCCGCCCAGTATGTCTTGACACGGGAAAGAGCCATCCACGCACCCTCTATGCATGCTGACCGCCTCATTGCTTTGATATGCGGCACCGCACCAAGGAACTGCTGCACCAAGCCAAAATAACTCTTCGGCTCGGGCCTTTTCGGCCACAAATGAGTCACGACATTCTCCATGGCAAGTCCGGACAACCTATTCAGCTCCGCCCATTCGGCCAAACGATCGGTTAATGGAAGTGGACGCTCGGGATTACGGAACTGCGACCAAAAAAGCTCTTCCATCTCGTGATCCTTTGATCTCCGAAGTGTTCGGCCGCGTCCGCGGCACTCGCCGCCAAGTCCAGATAACCATCCTCACTACTCCACAGCCGGTCCAACTGAGCATATTTAGGATCCGTGAACTTCCTCCGCAGCAGAAAGGGCTTTCCAGCCGCGATATCTCCGGCCTGACGTAGCTCCTCCTTCATAGCTCTCATCGCAGAGCGAGCATCCTTGGCCTCGGTGGTGGCCTTCTTCAGGTCTTCTTGCTCCGCTCAACCTTCTTTTTCAACTTCACGGCCATCTCGGCCATTTCCTTCCTGCTTCGGCAGTGAGCAGCCTGTTCGGCTTTTAGCTCTTCGGCCGCCTTTAAGGTAGCAGCATCACTTTTTCTGGCCTGCTCCTTGGCTCGGGCAAGCTCCGCCCGAAGGTTCTCCATGGCAGCGGCACCATCTGCATCAAGCATACATGTTGTAAGGCATGGGCATCAAGCTCCCTTACCAGGTGTCCACGGAGAAACCGCATACCTTGTGACTCGTCAAGCCGCTTATTGACAAGCGCGATGTCGGCATCCGCCATGTCAATTTGCTGCTTTAGTTCGGCAAATTCATCAGTCCGGCTAGCCACCGGATGCTCCGCCACCTACATAGGAAGGGCGACATATTATAACCTGGGATTATGATCCTCGGTGCGCTGTCATTCTTGACAAATGCACCGAGTCTCAGGGGCTACTATCTACACAGGGCGCATCTTATATATGCGGAACCGTCAAAAGGTACATCATTGCACGTACCTCAAAACCTGTCAGTAAACTTTTGGCGGCCTCGTACAACCCGCTTTCCGCGGACGAAATTTTTTCAATCACCGTACCCATCAATGCACGGTGATCCTCTGAGATAGACACTCGCCCGAGCAGACCCTTCAACTCCTCCGACCGTGCACCAGGAGGTGCCGGACTCGTCTGATGGCCTTTTTCGAAGGCCGGACACGGAGGGCTCTGGGGCCCTCGACCGCCCTCCACCCTGCCGGATTCAAGAAACCTCCCGACGACACCCGGGATCGTCCGCCTCGCTAGGCGATGCGACAGGGGAGGCGTTCCACTCTCCATCATCTCCGAACGAAGATCCCACAAGACGAGCTCACGAGAAGGGCTGAGATCCGAACTACAAGGTAAAATTTTGGTCATCTTCAGAAATAAAACAGGGATGTCTCTTATTTTAAAAAACTCCCCTCTCTACTTACGGCTCGCTGGAGGGCTGATCTCCTTGGGGAAACAATGCGGCCGGGGCATCTTCCGGCGCAGGACCCTCTGGCGAAGATTTCTTCCCGCGCTTTGAGGCCTTGGTCTCCGGATCTTCAGAGGCGGTCCTCTTCTCCCCTTGGATGGAGGGATTCTCGATCCCTCATTTCTTGATAACCTCCTTCACGGAGGCAGTAGCTTCCTTGCTCCCCCCTTCGCCTTCTTCTAAAGGCGCAGCCTCCAACATCTTGGTTAACACGGATCCGGCGTGGTCTCGTGGAGGGGGCCGACACCGATCAGTTTGCTTTCGCTATCCACTCCTGTTTAAGGGACAACTCTATTAAGGGCAAGTTTATGATAAATATACGGATAGCGTGTCCGGGTACGGGACTACCTACTTGAGCATCCTGGCGATTGCAGCTCAGACCTGCGTCCTCGGTCAAGTCCGGACACATTGCTTGTGATCCGAAGAACAGTTTGTACATCTCCACGGGCGTTGCACCCATAAAATGTTGAAGAGCTCGTGGTCCCTCCGGATTGAACTCCCACAGGCGGAGGGGGCGACCTTTGCAGGGCAGGATGCGACGAATCAGCATGACCTGCGCTACTACAACCAGATTGATCTTTCTCTCTAGAAGGTCTCGAATACGGCCTCGCAACAAGGGCACGCCCTTGGGCGGCCCCAGTCAAGCCCTTTATTGACCCATGACGCCAGCCATGGAGGACCCGAGGAAAGGCAGGTGGCGCCACCCATTTGGTGCCCCGAGCTGTGATATAAAACCACTCCTGTTGCCATAGACCGAGCTCCTCTTGAAAAGAGCCCTCGGCCATGAAGCCAAGATTCTTGCTTATAACAGCCCCTCCGCTTCTCTGCTGTTGCCCTTGATCATCTTCGATCCACCTTGAAGGTTTTGAGCCACAATCCAAGTGAGGGGTAATGCGGAGGAAGGCTTCGCATACGACGATGAACGATGAGATGTGGAGGATGGACTCCGGATCCAAGTCGTGAAATTCCAGCCCGTAATAAAACATGAGCCCCCTCACGAAGGGGTCCGTCGGGAAACCTAGCCCCCGAAGGAAGTGAGACGTGAACACCACGCTTTCACCGGGCTTGGGAGAGGGAATAACCTGCCCTTGGGCAGGCAGCCTATCTTGATTTCGCGGTTAGATACCGCATCTCTTAGCTTTAGGACGTCTTCTTCCGTGACGGAGGAAGGCATCCACCGGCCTTGAAGGTCGGAGCCGGACATCATCGAAGGTCGGAAGCGCCTGAATCTAGAGCTTTGGGTGTTGGGACTCGAAGCGAGGGGCGGATTCGATTGAGATTGAGAAAAAAGAGCGGGGCCTTGGTCTCTTTATAAAGAGGTTGAATACTGTGAGCCCTCCCGTGACTGCTCGGGACTCGCCGATAGAGGAGGCGTGCCAACGAGCACGAATTGGTTACCCATGCCCGTATTAATGAGAATCCCGGAATAAGGGGACACAATCTCTGCTTTGACAAGACGTGCCAAGAAACCGCCTCGCTAAACGCTACCGAGGTGGGACAGAAAACGATTCAATAAAGGCTTGGCCGTGGTGTGATGTCACGCTGCGAATACGTTAGCAGATTGAACTTGTGTGAATATTATTCTCTCTACGATGGTATGTGGAACTTATTTTGCGAGCGGACACTATCCTTGTGTTCAAGATCTTCTATGAAGTATTCAAGGAGGAACCCGCTTTGCAATGCGAAGACAATATCGCGCCCGGACTCGTCGTCATTGAAGCCTGGTTCGGGGCTATTGAGGGAGTCCTGGATTAGGGGGTGTCCGGATAGCCGGACTATAGCCTTTGGCCGGACTCCTGGACTATGAAGATACAAGATTGAAGACTTCGTCCCGTGTCCGGATGTGACTTTCCTTGGCGTGGAAGGCAAGCTTGGCGTCTGGATATGTAGATTTCCTACCATTGTAACCGACTCAGGTAACCCTAACCTCTTCGTGCCTATATAAACCGGAGGGTTTTAGTCCGAGGACGAACAACAATCATACCATAGGCTAGCTTCTAGGTTTAGCCTCGATCTCGTGGTAGATCTACTCGTGTACTACCCATATCATCAATATTAATCAAGCAGGAGTAGGGTTTTACCTCCATCGAGAGGGCCCGAACCTGGGTAAAAACATCGTGTCCCTTGTCTCCTGTTACCATCCGCCTAGACGCACAGTTCGGGACCCCCTACCCGAGATCCGCCGGTTTTGACACCGACAACTATGATGAGATTTGCTCACTCATTTCGATGCTTAAGTCTGTCCGAATCATGTTAGCAATTGCCGCATTTCTTGAAATCTGGCAAATGGATATCAAAACTACATTCCTTAATGGATTTATTAAAGAAGAGTTGTATATGATGCAACCAGAAGGTTTTATCAATCCTAAAGGTGCTAACAAAATGTGCAAGCTCCAACAATCCATCTATGGACTGGTGCAAGCATCTCGGAGTTGGAATATACGCTTTGATGAATTGATCAAAGCATATAGTTTTATACACACTTGCGGTGAAGCCTGTATTTACAAGAAAGTGAGTAGGAGCACTACAACCTTCCTTATAAGTATATGTGAATGACATATTGTTGATCGGAAATGATGTAGAATTTTCTGGAAAGCATAAAGGAATGTTTGAAAGGAGTTTTTCAAAGAAAGACCTCGGTGAAGCTGCTTACATATTGGGCATCAAGATCTATAGAGATAGATCAAGACACTTGATAAGACTTTCGATGAGTACATACCTTGATGAGATTTTGAAGGAGTTCAAAATGGATTAGTCAAAGAAGGAGTTCTTGCCTGAGTTGAAAGGTATGAAGTTGAGTAAGACTCAAAACCCGACCATGGCAGAAGATAGAGAGAGAATGAAAGTCATTCCCCATGCCTCAGCCATAGATTCTATAAAGTATGCCATGCTATATACCATACTTATTGTGTACCTTGCCGTGAGTTTGGCAAGGGTGTACAATAGTGATCTAGGAGTAGATCAATGGACAGGGGTCAAAATTATCCTTAAGTGCCTAAAGAGGACTAAGGAATGTTTCTCGGTTATGGAGGTGACAAAGAGTTCGTCGTAAAGGGTCACACCGATGCAAGGTTTGACACTGATCCAGATGACTACGAGTCTCAATCTAGATACATATTCAAAGTGGGAATAATTAGCTAGAGTAGCTCCGTGCAGAGCATTGTAGACATAGAAATTTTCAAAATACATACGGATCTGAATGTGGCAGACCTGTTGACTAAACTTCTCTCACAAGCAAAACATGATCACACCTTAGTACTCTTTGGGTGTTAATCACATAGCGATGTGAACTAGATTATTGACTCTAGTAAACCCTTTGGGTGTTGGTCACATGGCGATGTGAACTATGGGTGTTAATCACATAAAGATGTGAACTATTGGTGTTAAATCACATGGCGATGTGAACTAGATTATTGACACTAGTGTAAGTGGGAGACTGAAGGAAATATGCCCTAGAGGCAATAATAAAGTTGTTATTTATATTTCCTTATATCATGATAAATGTTTATTATTCATGCTAGAATTGTATTAGCCGGAAACTTGATACATGTGTGAATACATAAACAAAACACCGTGTCCCTAGTAAGCCTCTACTAGACTAGCTCGTTAATCAAAGATGGTTAAGTTTCCTAACCATAGACATGTGTTGTCATTTGATGAACGGGATCACATCATTAGGAGAATAATGTGATGGATATGACCCATCCGTTAGCTTAGCATATTGATCGTTCAGTTTTATTTCTATAGCTTTCTTCATGTCATATACATATTCCTTTGACTACGAGATTATGCAACTCCCGAATACCGGAGGAATACCTTGTGTGCTATCAAACGTCACAACGTAACTAGGTGATTATAAAAATTCTCTACAGGTATCTCCGAAGGTGTTTGTTGGGTTGGCATAGATCGAGATTAGGATTTTTCACTCCGAGTATCGGGGAGGTATCTCTGGGCCCTCTCGGTAATGCACATCATAATAAACCTTGCAAGCAATGTGACTAATGAGTTAGTTGCGGGATGATGCATTACAGAACGAGTAAAGAGACTTTCCAGTAACGAGATTGAACTAGGTATGGAGATACCGACAATCGAATGTCGCGCAAGTAACATACCAATGACAAAGAGAATAACGTATGTTGTCATTATTGTTTTACCGATATAGATCTTCATAGAATATGTAGGTACCAATATGAGCATCTAGGTTCCGCAGTTGGTTATTGATCGGGGATGTGTCTCGATCATGTTTACATAGTCCTTGAACCCGTAGGTTCCGCACGCTTAATGTTTGATGACTATTTGTATTATGAGTTATGTGTTTTGGACATGACGATCACGGACATGACGAGGAGTCTTGAAATGGTCGAGAGGTAAAGATTGATATATTGGACGATAGTATTCGGACACCGGAATGGTTCCGGAGTGTTCCAGTTATTTTTTGGAGTACCGGGAGGTTACCGGAACCCCCTGGGGAAGTAATGGGCCTCATGGGCCATAGGGGAGAGGCAAGGTAGCCCACAAGGGGGTGACGCGCCCCCCAGGGGGAGTCCGAGTTGGACATGGGGAGGGGGTGCGGCCCCCCTTTCCTTCTCCCTTTCCCTCTCCTTCCCCCCTCCCCCCTCCGAAAGAAGGAAGGGGGGGGGGTCGAATAGGACTAGGAGTCCAAGCGGGTTTCCCCCCCACTTGGCGCGCCCCCTAGGCTGGCGTCCTTCCCTCTCCTCCTTTATATACGGGGCAGGGGGCACCTCTAAGCGCATCAATTGTTTCTTACCCGTGTGCGGTGCCCCCCACCACCGTATACTCCTCCGGTCATATTGTCATAGTGCTTAGGAGAATCCTTGCACGGATCACTTCTCCATCACCGTCATCACGTCGTCGTGCTGACGAAACTCTCCCTCGACACTTTGCTAGATCAAGATTTCAAGGGACGTCATCGAGCTGAACGTGTGCTGAACTCGGAGGTGCCGTACGTTCGGTACTTGATCGGTTGGATCGCGAAGACGTTCGACTACATCAACCGCGTTAAACTAACACTTCCGCTTTCGGTCTACGAGGGTACATGGACATACTCTTCCCCTCTCTGCTATGCATCTCCTAGATAGATCTTGCGTGATCGTAAGAATTTTTTTGAAATTGCATGCGACGTTTCCCAACAGTTGGTTTTTCCCTTGAAGAGGAAAGGGTGATGCAACAAAGTAGATATAAGTATTTCCCTTAGTTTGAGAACCAAGGTATCAATCCAATAGGAGTAACACATAAGTCATCAATGGTTGCACCTACACAAACGAACAAATACTTGCACCCAAAGCGATAAAGGGGTTGTCAATCCCTTCACGGTTACTTGTAAGGATGAGATCTGATAGTGTCGGTGTAACAATCCCTGGGTCTGTTGCCCAGACTGTGCACAGGCACGGGAACGTGATTGAGGCACCAACCCAAGTCAGAGTGCAAGAGACCAAGAGCTTCGAAGGACCAACATGCAGACCAAGAGGACCAAAGTCAAGCCAGAGAAACAAGATACCATCAACAGAAGAGCCTCCCTTACCGGGCAGACGAGCTCGACAGGGGCGGGGTTGCCCCCGGAAGAAGATGCCCAAGACGTCCCGACAGGGCTTTGCCAGGACTCACGAGGGCAAAACCACCTCACCCAACTACTCCACCGCGACCCTCGTCGTCAATCAGTGCGGTGTCAAGCCGCAAAGTGACTAAGTGGCAGCCATTAGCCACATGGCATACTTTCTCTACGTAATATGCCCAAGAACGACACCCGTCCTGTGACGTGTCAAGCGAGCGGGTGTGAAGCTGGCAAAATAGCCCGACAAGGCTTGCCGGGCAACCAACGATGTGACATTAAGCAGTGCATTTAATGCACCCTGTCAGGCTGCAGAGTTTGGTATGATAGAACTATTTGCTATCTTATCAGTGCATAATGACTACTTTGCCATTGTGGTAACCCCTTTATCTATAAAAGGAGGCCCATGGCAACCGTAGAAAGGGTTAGAAGGTTGGATAACACATACGCCCATACGCGCGTAGCCACTGCCGCCCGTGCCAGCCAAGTGTACAACGCTCCACCACCACTCTTCCACCGTCAATCCACCAAAGCAGGAGTAGGGTTTTACGCCTCACGGCGGCCCGAACCTGGGTAAAATTGCCTGCGTGATCTCTGTCGTGCTTGTAACATCCCAATTTTCAATTTCGATGTTAATCATTAGGTCATCCTATGCATCCATGATTCTTGCATTTTGGAATTGGTTTTATTATGACATTTTGATCCTAGAAGACCTTAAGCAACTCAAGGACCAATTGAGAGAGTTGGAGGTTTTCATAAAATTTCATTTTTGAATTTTCAAAATTGGTAAATTGGATCAAAGTGAATTTTTTATCTGAAATTATTTTTCCAATTATTTCAAAATAAACAAAATAATGAGAGAAGATAATATGACTTCTTCAAAACAGAGGAAAGAATGGAAATTTAATTTTGAATAAAAATATATATTATTTGAATTTTATTTGAGAATTTTATTCGGCTAAATTAGGAAAAATTGCATTTTTCAAAACTGCATTTTAGCCTAGAAAAATGTTCATGTTGTCCTAAATATTAGGAGAGGACCATGAAAATTAATTTTGGGATTTTAGGATTTTTATTTTTTTTGGATTTTTTTTCTTTCAGCGAAAATATATATAAAAGTTTTGTACCGAACTGGGCCAAAGGCCCAGCTGGCCCACGCGACCGCCGCCGCCTTTCCCCGTGCGGGAGTCCGCCCCGCCGCCGCCGACAGAGTCCAGGTCGGACTCCTCGACCGCCGTCGCCTCGCCCTTGCCCCCTTTCCAAGCCGCCACCCCCTGCCCCTTTATAAGCCGGAGCCCCGCCACCCCCTCCCTCTCCTCATCAAGCCGCCTCCCTCCCGCCTCAAGCAGCGCCCTGCCATCGCCCATTGCTAGCGCCATATGCCGCCGCGCCATGCGCGCCTCCGCCGTTTGTTCTTAGTCCCGACGGTATAAACTGAGACAATCGCCCCAGTTTTTTTGGTTTATTTCGTTAGATTGGTTTTATTTTTTAGGGTTCGCTAATTAGCGAACGTTCACCCGATCTTCTCTGTTAGCGAACGAATTCGTTCGTTAGTCTCTTTTAGCGGACGTTCGTCCGATAGATTTTTCTTTTAGTTTCAATTTCGGCCAAGGACCTATCAATAATTATTTTTTTCGCAAATTAGTCCCTGATCTTCAAACCTTCGTTACTTTTTGCTCGTTTATCCAAATCCAGTGAAACCAACGCCAAAATCTTCGTCTTGACCCCCCCTGTTCAGATAAACAACTTGAACATGACTTTGAAAATTTAAAATTTGGTTTCAAGCAGATTTGAATTTGAGTTTCTTTTGATCGTAGTTTGAGTTTCGTAGCTCCGATTCAATTTATTCTTTTTGCAAATGGAAGCTCTTCACTTGTACTTTCTGTTCAGATCTTTTCTTTTGGTTTTAACATTGCATCTTATGCTTGAGTGCTTATGTATGCTATTGTTTGTTCACGATAGAGTTTCCGGAGTGCGAGGCTTGCTACTACGAATCTCTAGGGTTTTCCAATCGTCAGCAAGACAAGTAACACTTTGATCATATCCCTTTATTACCCAGTTTTTATGCATTAGTTTCAACCCTCAAGCATTGCATGGTTAGGATTTGATAACATGTGGGTACTTGGGAAGTAGTTGATGAGGTAGGAACCTACTATCTTATATCAAACCCAGGGTTTTATTTTGTGGATGTGGTTTGGTTTGAGAGATTCATGGAAGATGTGAGAGTTATGATCAATTAAGGGTTAACTTAAGGTGGCTACTTGAATACACATCTGGGTGGATTGGTTGTGGGCACCTGGGGTTATACCAGTGTTGTCCAAGGAGATCACGGGGTACCCGTGTGATCATCCTATGGTTCGCCACCCAGGCTCAAAGGGATCATAAGGTTATTCATGCTAGAAACTTCCATGTGCAGCCACAAGCCATTATGGGCTCTGGCATAGTTGAGTAAGTTGTAGGAAACCTTTCCATGAAGGGCTAGCAGATGTAGGGGATTGTAGGTGTACCGGCCTATCTATCGGTTAAGGGGACCTCTTCGGAAAGACTGTGTCTCGATCATCCGTTTCTCAAACATCATGCAGTGCGACAAATTCAACGGAGGAGATCGAGTCTTATGGGGAAAAGTGCGCAAACCTCTGCAGAGTGTATAAACTAATCATGGTTAGCCGTGTCCCTAGTTATGGACATCTTGAGTATCTGGTACTTGAATTATAATGTTGATCTCATCACTTTACTTAATTAATTTGTTGGGATTATTAATATTATTTTGGGATTGAGTTGGGGTTACCTTCTCAATGTTTTTGAACAAACTTTGTAGTTAAATAAAATATATTCCTGTGTTATAGGAAAAAATAGCTTTATGCAAATGATAACCATAGAGCCTCCACCAGCCATATATGCATGTAGTGCTAGCTGTTATTTGTCCATTGCTCTATAGTGTTATCTTGCCAGCATATTCCATGTGCTGACCTACACGACTGCAACGTATTATGTTGCAGAATTTTTAGACAAAGAGTAAGGTGCGCTAGGTCGTTTTCGTGCACTCAGTTTTCCCGTGGAGTTGGATGGACTCATTTATCTTCGATGCTTCCGCAATTATCTTACTTAGATGGCCTTCAGCCATATTATTGTAATAAGTACTCTTTTTTCAGACACTCGATGTAATAAGTGTGTGATTGAACTCTGTTATAAATCCTCGAGTACTGTGTGTCTCAGTAATACCGATCCAGGGATGACACTTAAGCACAGAGACTGGAGTCTGAGGTCGGGTCGCTACAGTGCTGCCCCATGCTCGTCTGCTCTTTGTGGAACTCGACGTCCCCCTGCCGAACCAGCAAGGGGCCCTCTGGTCCCATAGGTGGCTGTGGCTTCCCCATGACAGATAGAGATAGGTATAATAGATAAATAGAAGTGCAAATTAAAGTAAAGGTAAATAAATTATAGCAAGGTAATTTTGGGTTTTTGGTTTTCTAGATCTGAAAATAATATGATAAAGGATAGACCCGAGGGCCATAGTTTTCACTAGAGGTTTCTCTCTTGAAAGAAAGCAGATGGTGTTTAAACAAATTACTGTTGAGCAATTGATAGAAAAGTGCAAAGTTATGACATTATCGAAGGCAATGTTCGTGAATATAGGCATAATGTTGTGGAATTGTCACGACAGATGTCCTAGCAAAAGGACTAAGTCGTGGAGCCATCGCAACTAGGTTACCTTAAAGGGGTTAAACGGGGCAAAGGACATAGGGAGTTTATACTTGTTCGGCCCCTTGCGGTGAAGGTAAAGGCCTAATCCATTTTGAGGTGGTATTGCTTAGGTTTCGATTACTAGGGAGCGAATACGCTTGACCTAGCTTTCGATCTCTTGTTTCTTGTCCTAAACCGCTGCCGGGTCATCCCTTTATATATACAGGTTGACGCCCAGCGGATCATGGAGTCCCGGCTGGCTCATACACAACGTGTCCGGCTCGGTGACTAACTATACATCCCTTATAATACAAGTCATACATATATGGCGGTTTACACCTGTTGGGCCTTAAGTCGCCATTGGGTTTTGGGCCTTCAGTTAGCCTGCTTCGTGAACCGCCATTTTCAACATCTTCATGGGCTTTGTCATAACAAACCACCAGTGGTATAACCCGGCCCCTCCTGGCCGGGTCATACCCAATAGTTATATCCCCAACATTAGGCCCCATGTTGATTTGAACTTGTTCATATCAATCTTCAACACTAAGAAAAAATCCTTCTTTATTTATTCTTGTGAGGCCCTGTAACCCGCAAGTGACGTCATGTTTTAAAATCGTAGTAACCCGCCGTGATGTCACCTGTCATTAATATTACACAAGGCTCCAATCTTAGTATACCTTCTCTTTTAATAAACTCCCGAAAATCAAGGCGTCTGTGATGACGCATATCCATTTTTCGGCCTCCTCGATTCCCGTGCATGCCACTTATCCTTTCGACATTATAAATAGGGCCAGGGGTCCCTTTCACTTCCCCCCCTTGCCTCCTCGTCTCTGTCTTCCACCTCGCATCGCCTCGGTGCCCGAGCTCCGCCGTCGCCGTCGACCTTTGCCACTGCCTCAACAACGGCCGCTGCATCAACCTGAATCGTCCAGAGTTTGTCTGCGCGCCTCCGTTGTTCAACAACTCCGGTGAGTTCTCCTTCCTTTTCCCATAGACCCCATTAGGGTTTCCACAAGTTCGTTGGATTTCATCTTCGTTCTTTGCTGTAGTTTGTGCTTTTTGATTCGAACTTGGTACCTCTCCTGCGCGGTGGTAGTCGTAGCACTCATTGTCGCTATTAGGGCGTCTCCTTTTGCATAAAAAATCCAATCTGGACATATGAACTGCTCAGCACCGTAGTTTAGGTCTAAATATTTTTCCATTATCCGAAGTGTCGTATATCCAAAATCATTATCTCAATCTGTGAAACCTGTTTTTCCAACACTCAGCAATTTTTCCTTTCTCAGATCTGTACTTCAACAATTGTGTGGGTGGCTTAACTCAGAAATAGTGACCCGCCAGGTACCATTAGTCCCCCTTTAAGCCGCCAATATCTCATCTTTATAACTTCAATGCCAACCTCCGGTTTAATACCTATGCAGGTTTCATTATTGTTTGCCTTTGAAACTATCGGCCGGCTTAACCATATAATCTTGAACCGTCATAATCTTTCTTTCAGACCATCAAAAAAATGGCTAAGACATACACTACTTGCAACTGGGTCCAGTCCCGGATTACTCAAGAAGATCTGAACAATTTTGTTACCACTAGTGCCCTAGCCAAGAAAAAGGACATCCACTAGAGGGCCCCTGGTGAAGAATCTCCTCCTGAACCCAAGGACGGAGAGGTGATTGTCTTTACTGATCACCTGTTGCGAGGGTTTAGCCCTCTCGACTCAAATTTTTTCCATGATGTACTTCATTTTTTCCAACTTCACCCTCAAGATATTGGTCCCAACTCCGTGTCCAACATTTGCAATTTCCAAGTATTCTGTGAAGCTTATCTTCAAGAGGAGCCCACAGTTGATTTATTCAGAGAATTCTACTGTTTAAACCACCATACAGAGTTTGTTGATGGGCCCAACACCAAACTCGGTGGGGTTTCAATTCAAAAGAGGAAAGAAGTCAGCTTTCCCCATGCTAAGCCGCATAGTCATCCCAAAGACTGGAACCTAACTTGGTTCTATTGTCAAGATACATCTCCAGATGGCGAGAATCCTCTGCCGGGTTACCGCGATCACCGACTTAGCAGCACACATCCACTCCCCTCACGGCTCAGTGCGAAGGAATGGGCCAAATATGCTTCATCATTTTCAAAGCTCAGAGCCTTTATGGCCAACAGCTTAACCGGCGTCGACCTTGTCCGGTGCTGGGTGTCCTAGAGTATTTTGCCATTAAAACGTCACCCCGGCTTAATGTGCGAATATACTGGCGATGTAAAAGATCCCCAGCGCCACTTTGACATTCAACAGTATGATGCAGAAATTATTGAAGCCACCAAGAAATTGCTAAATGAACATTTAAAGGAATGTAGTAAAACAGGACTTAGTCCTTTCAACACCTTCAACAAGCCGCCAACCGTAAGTGTTGCACTCCTTCTGCTCAATCAACATTTTCAATAATTATGCCCACTTATGATCTTTCTGACCTCAACAGGCTGATTCTCCATTCTGGAAGAAGAAACCGCAAGATAAGCCGGCCAAGCCGGCTCGTACCAAAACCAAGGCCACCAAGAAGCCTTCCAAAAAGAAAACCACTGAGTCCGCCGGTTTAAACATTGATGATGAAAATGATGAGAACGAGTCAGAGGTAGAACTTGACTCTCTTGGCTCCTTTTTTATACATTTCATTGACAATGATTGTTATCAGGATGACACAGAGGCCAGCCGTGCAGATGACACAGAGGTAATTATTCTTTCCTCTGGCTTAGAACCTCTGCCAACACAGAAAACCCGAAAAGCAAGCTTTTCTCACCCTCTAGCTCACTTGGATCCCAACTTTCTTTTGAAGAAACAACAACACTAAGCTCGCCGTACCACCCGGCATAGTGGTGGTGTAATCACTTCTTCCGGCTTACCGAACACGCCGGTTCGCAAATGCTGCCTAGAGGTCTTTCATATTAATAATATACTTTATCCCAAGGCGGGTCATTTTCGCCAACCTCTTAACCCATCTGATTCAAACTATCAGGGGATTTCTCATTCCTCCTCTGGCGAGTCAACGGGAACTCAAATCCCAACTTTCAAGACTGTACCTGGGTAAGAATATATTTAATCATTCAAACCTTATGCCTGATCATCATACTGACCTTTTTATACTTCTTACATTTCAGGGGCCAGGCCAAACCCAGCAAGAAGGCAAAGCTGAAAGCCGGTGGACGACTCCAATCCGTCTGAACCGGAAAAACAATAGTCAGAACCTTCTAACCCTGAACCCACCCTTGATGATCCACCACCACAAGACCATGAAGCCTCCATAGATCATATGGACGTTGAACCGGCTATTGCTAAGCCGCCAAGCTCAATTAAGCCTGCTGAGGAAAAGACTGATGATGTTGTTGTCACTGGGTTTGGATTCCCAGCCCCGGGTCAACCTACTATCTTATCTAAGAACAGTGCCAAGGAAGAAATTTCTGCTGAAGATAAAGGCAAGTGGAAGGTAGACTTGGATAGCTATGCCCAGTTCAATGCCCAAGACATCCACTCTGGCTATTTGAACCGTCTATACACCAGCCGTGACTTTGAAGCCGGCTTAGTAAACCTGATGAAGGAGCGCTATGAGGTAAATGCTGCAACTCCTTTTTATATGAATATACTTCCGTTAGCCTCCAATTTTATTGGACATGATAGAATAGAATGTGCTGTAAACATCAATAGTTGCATAGATCAAATCCAGTAGCCACCAAGGGCCAGTTTATGCTTTCAATATGAACCGGGACTTATAATACCAGCACTTCAACTTTGCATGTGTAGCCCCCAAGGGCCGGCTTAATAAGTATGTTAAGCCGTGACTTTAACTAGCAAGAATCAACATTGCATCCATAGCCCCCAAGGGCCGGCTTAATAAGTATGTTAAGCTGGGACTAAGCATCCTGCCAAAAACCAATATTCCAGCTTGTAGACTTTTTAAACCGGATCATGTCATTTGTCCGGGTCAGCAGATATGTCTGTCTTAACAAAAAGCAAGATGCATTAGTGATGACCCACAAGTGTAGGGGATCTATCGTAGTCCTTTCGATAAGTAAGAGTGTCGAACCCAACGAGGAGCAGAAGGAAATGATAAGCGGTTTTCAGTAAGGTATTCTCTGCAAGCACTGAAATTATCGGTAACAAATAGTTTTGTGATAAGGTAATTGGTAACGGGTAACAAGTAACTAGTGTAAATAAAGTGCAGCAAGATGGCCCAATCCTTTTAGTAGCAAAGGACAAGCTAGACAATTTCTTATATGAAGGAAAACGCTCCCGAGTACACATGGGAATTATCGTCAAGCTAGTTTTCATCACGTTCATATGATTCGCGTTCGGTACTTTGATAATTTGATATGTGGGTAGACCGGTCCTTAGGTGGTGTCCTTACTTGGACAAGCATCCCACTTATGATTAACACCTATTGCAAGCATCCGCAACTACAAAAGAAGTATTAAGGTAAACCTAACCATAGCATGAAACATATGGATCCAAATCAGCCCCTTACGAAGCAACACATAAACTTGGGTTTAAGCTTCTGTCACTCTAGCAACCCATCATCTACTTATTACTTCCCAATGCTTTCCTCTAGGCCCAAATAATGGTGAAGTGTCATGTAGTCGACGTTCACATGACACCACTAGAGGAGAGACAACACACATCTCATCAAAATATCGAACGAATACCAAATTCACATGACTACTAATAGCAAAACTTCTCCCATGTCCTCAGGAACAAACACAACTACTCACAAATCATATTCATGTTCATAATCAGAGGGGTATTAATATGCATAATGGATCTGAACATATGATCTTCCACCAAATAAACCAACTAGCATCAACTACAAGGAGTAATCAACACTACTAGCAACCTACAGGTACCAATCTGAGGCTTGGGACAAAGATTGGATACAAGAGATGAACTAGGGTTTGAGAGGAGATGGTGCTGGTGAAGATGTTGATGGAGATGGACCCTCCCGATGAGAGGATCGTTGGTGATGACGATGGCGATGATTTCTCCCTCCGGAGGGAAGTTTCCCAGGCAGAACAGCTCCGCCAGAGCCCTAGATTGGTTCCGCCAAGGTTCCGCCTCATGGCGGCGGAGTCTCGTCCCGAAAGCTTGCTTCTGATTTTTTTCTCGGACGAAAGACTTCATATAGCAGAAGATGGGCACCGGAAGGCCACCAGGGGGCCCACGAGGCAGGGGGCATGCCCAGGGGATAGGGCGCGCCCCCCACCCTCGTGGCTAGGGTGTGGGCCCCCTCTAGTATTTTCTTCGCTCAGTATTTTTTATTATTTCCAAAAATAACTTCTGTGGAGTTTCAAGACTTTTGGAGTTGTGCAGAATAGGTCTCTAATATTTGCTCCTTTTCCAAATTTCCGAATTCCAAATGCCGCATTCTCCTCTTTATGTAAACCTTGTAAAATAAGAGAGAATATGCATAAGTATTGTGACATAATGTGTAATAACAACCCATGATGCAATGAATATCAATACAAAAGCATGATACAAAGTGGACGTATCAACTCCCCCAAGCTTAGACCTCACTTGCCCTCAAGCGGAAGCCGATAACGATAAATATGTCCACATTTTTAGAGATAGAGGTGTCGATAAAATAAAATACAGACATGACGGCGTCATGATCATTTTTAAAACAGCAACATATATAGATATTGTCATATGATTTCTTATCCTCAAGTAATAATCTATTCATAATTTCAAGTATGAATCAGAACTTCATTGAGAACTAACAAACTATAATCTCAGTCATTGAGGCAATTGCAATTTATCATAACATCAGAAAGAGTCAATATTAGAGCTTTTCAACAAGTCCACATACTCAACTATCATGTCTTTCACAATTGCTAACACTCACGCAATACTTATGGGTATGGAGTTTTAATCAGACACAGAGAAAGATAAGGGCTTATAGTGTTGCCTCCCAACCTTTTACCTCAAGGGTATTGTCAACAATAATGATTCATGTTAACTTACATCCAATTGGATATATATATATATATATATATATATATATATATATATATATATATATATATATATATATATATATATATATATATATATATATATATATGTGTGTGTGTGTGTGTGTGTGTGTGTGTGTGTGTGTGTGTGTGTGTGTGTGTGATGAATAGCATCGGGATTGACTATTCGTCACCTCGGTGAGGAATAGTTATTCTTCACCCTCTATTTTACCATTAATGCACTGTAATTTTACGTTCCGTAAGTTTTGTCTTATTTCCGACGTAAAAAGAGACTGTAAGAAAATATATAGTAAATGCAAAAAATATTTGATGTTATGTAAAATTACAAACATAAAAACATAGTGTAAAATACACATAAACTGCAAATTTTCTTGTCTTATAACCTATATTTTTATTTTTATGCCAAATTTTACGTAGTGAATCAATAGGAATGTAACTATTTGAATTCCAAACGTAATTTAATTATGAAATGATTGTAAGATTACCTCAGGTGAAGAATAACTTATTCTGCACCCTGGTGATGAATAGCATCACTATATATATATATATATATATATATATATATATATATATATATATATATATATATATATATATATATATAGACACACACACACACACACATCTGGCTATTCTGTTACGCATAACAGAATATTATTCTGTTACCCTACTTGAACTGATGAATTCAAGTGGTTGAACTTATGAAATTCGAGCGGTTGAACTCATGCTTTCTGTTGCTGTTAAAAATCGTCTTCTTTAGTTCAATTTGTTTTGCATTTTTTTGGTCAAAACGGGGCGTGTAATATATCGTTGGAAAGTTCTTGACATCCACATTACAATCTTATAATTTGTTTTTGCAAAATAATTATGATTTAAGAGCAATTTTGAAAAAACCATTTTTTTCAAAACTGAACACGCGAATCATATTTTGGACTTAATTTTCAAATGGTTTGTCGGAATTGAGCAAATGAGATGGCGTTGGAAAGCTTGTGAAAATTAGCATCTTCCATATATCTATTGTTTTGTCTAATTCTACACGATTTAAAACTAATTTGAAAAACGGTAAAATTCTGGGCGAAACGTATTTTCGCGATTTTTTGCAAATGGTTTGTCAGATTGACGCAAATGATACGGAGTTGAAAAGCTACGGAAAATGCGCAACTTTTTCGTATTGAAATGTTTTTCCAATTCCTTACGGTTTAAAAACGAATTCAAATACGGTTAAATTTGATTTCGAACACGATTTTTTTAAAGTTGGTCGAAATGAGGCAAATAATATACTGCTAGAAAGATATCGAAAATACGAAACTTAGTCATATTGAACATTTTCTCAAATTCGCAACCGCTGAAGAGTAATTTGGATTACGGTGAGACCCATCATGCTGTTTTTCCGTCATAAAAAACAGAGTACATGTACTGATCTACGTGTGCGTTTGTACTGATGTATTCTTCGGAGAGTAATTTTGAAAGGTTCGAAAAAAAGAGTACTTGAACTGATGTCCATATGGTTTTGCACTGAGCATGTTTTCCCGTCTGAAAAACAGAGTAATCGTACTGATATATGTGTGTATTTGTACTAAAGTTTATTTTGTTTTTTATATGGTTCTTCTAATTTTACGGTATCATAGTCCCCGAACTTGCATGGTTTATATCGTTGAACTGAATGATATTTTTTGAATTGAATTGATATTTTAGCGATGAAATTCTGGACTTCTATCATTCTACGATTAGAACTTTTAACATTTGGATTTTCATGGGTTTATTGAACTTCCTTGATTTTTTGCATTCAATCCTTTTTGGAACATCAGACACGTCATTGTTTGCACTTCACACTTCCACATTTCTATTTGTTGGAAACGGTTTTTTTTCTTTCTTGTTTTTAATTCAAACTAATCATTGTTTCTAGTTCGAACTAATCGTTTATTTTAAATTCAAAATGTTCATTTTTTAATTTAGTCATTTTTAATTCAAACTGATCGTTGTTTTTAATTTGATCTGATCACTCTTTTTAATGCAAACTGATTTTTAATTCAAACTGACCATTATTTTTGAGGTTTGCAAATTATAAGGTGGACTTCTCTAGGCCTTTTGGCTAGTGAACTTTCTTCTATAATCTTAAGAACTGAATACAATAGATACGTTTGAATTATTGCTTACAGAAAATGGGCCACTTTTGCTTTACAAAGTGTCACGAAGAGTACTACAAAGATGACTATAAGATTTGTGAATTTAAGGCTGTACATAGGTTTTACTGATCCACATGGACAGATTTGCTACGTACAGCTTATGGAATTATACAATATACAATAATTTTCAGCTTTTTATGCCATAACTACACATCAACAAGTCTAGCAGCGCCACCTCTCGACATAGTCTCCTTTGCGCTAGCTGTTACCGGTCTTGTTCCTTGGAATAGCCTCTGTTCCTATAAGATCAAAAGGGCAGGCATGAGAGAGAGAGAGAGAGAGAGAGAGAGAGAGAGAGAGAGAGAGAGATAAATGGAACCAAACCAAGCACACACTTTCGTATATGCAACTACAGGAACAATGACAATGACATCAAGCGACTGCATCACATAATCAAACAACTAGTAATTACAAGAACCTTTCCTATAAGAAAACTTACGAGAAAAAAGGAAATGGAGACATCGAGTAACAATAACAAAAACAAGACATCATATAATCATGTTTGCCTGAACTAATTGTATAAATAGACTAATTAGACTGAACTGGACTAATATCAAAAGGTTGCATGAACTAGAGAGCATAGATGGACTAGAGGCTGATAGGAACTCGTATTCGATCACATAATAAACGTCTACACTTAGTGCATGATTTACTTGTACAACCATGGGAGTATACTATGTTCACATCTTTTTCTGCTGACTTCTTGCTATGTTTGAACGTTTTGTTTTGATGGAAGGGCGTGTCACCTGGAACATCTTCTCGCTGCCATCTCTTCCTGCAAAATAATTTTAGCACTACTTGCTGACCTAACACAACACAACATCAGCAGCAATCGCCCTGAGTAGTACACCCTCTACATCTTCCCCTTCTACTTTTGAAACAAGAAAAAACGATGCACATATGACATTCTCAGGACCTCCTTCTCCTCTTCTTCTTGTCCTCGGAATTATCGCCTGTGTTCTTGAACTGCAATGGAACACAACACCATCAACCATCACAATGGATCACATCATATAAACATGAATCGAATTTTAGCAACCATAGTGGGTGGAGGATGAGTAGAGCAAGGTGGCTAGGGCGTTTACCATGATGATGAGGACGACGGTGAAGTCGGTGAAGAGGGTGAGCGCGTGCTTGATGTAGTCCATGATGCCGCGGTGCGCCCTCTCGATGGTCTCATGTGGGGGCATACACCATGTTGAACTTGTTGAGTTCTAATTTTTGAACCTTCCCAGTAGTAATACATGTACTGAGCGGTACAAGAATGTTGAGCAGCTGACCTACAGAAACAAAAACACTCCTGGAGTGCACACGCAAAATCATTTACAAAAAATAGTGGTAGCAAGAAGCAATAAGCAGCCACACATACACGTGTTTTTTTTCTATAGAAAGTTCAACATAGCTCTCAGATAGCCACTCTGTAGATCAACAAAACATAAAGCATCTTAAGCTACCAAACGGTAACATTGGAAGGTTACAGTTTGACCTATCTTAAATGTAGAAGGTGACATTAAATGGCCACAACTTCCAGTGGCTAGTTGGAAGCAAAGTCATCTTATCAGTGGCTAATTGGTTAGCAAAACTTCTCAAGAGAAATGGAAGCAGAGTCGCTAGTGCCTTCACGCACCCCACAATGAGATCCCTGGCGCTGCACCTGGAAATGGGGTCGAAAAGGCTCATGTCGCGCTTGGCAGCCATCTCACGCCCTACCTGGTGGCATTGCCTTGTGGTTGGCCCAACGCCCATTTCCAGGTTTGCAATACTTGGCGCACCGGAGAACCTGCACTGCTGGATTTGTCGAGAGAGAATTGAGGGCAACACATCCCCATGCTTTTTTTCTGCAGCAGCCACACTTGGTTTACCAACTCACATACACACAAAACTGATAACAAATTGGCACACGACCTGATGACAAGAGCACACATGAATTGATAACAAGAGCACACCGATTATTAACATAATATAAATCCATTTTGGAAGATAAACTGCTAGTTGTTCACGGCTTCACACGCTAATGTATCTCATAAGTTTTTTGAGATTACTGACTCTGCCTTGCTGCACAAGATCTCCACACCATTAGCATGTTCATAAACTCTAAATTGGTGGGACGCTCTTGAATTCGCACCAAAGGAAGTGGGTAACCAAGCTGGTGCTAGGCCTCACGGGGGTCAGACAGTCAGCTAGGAAATTCAACAACTATTGTTCCGTTGTCCAGCTAAACTCTTGCTTCTACAGTGATAATATCCCTGCAAAACTAGCCACCCGCATTAGAAAAGTGATGTATAATAAAAATGCTCTGTTTTTTTTGCACACACACAATACTGTCATATGTGCTTTTTCATAAACTGATGATAGATCACATACTGTACTGGCACACCTAGATTGTGTTTCAGGAAATAAAATAGACGTCCTCGACGTGAGTTTATGTAAAAATGCTTTTGAGCTATTTTTTCAGAGAAAACACTGTAAATTGATAATAGAACGAAGAGTTGAGGCGCTGCTGGTGATCCCTTCTATTTAAACACAGTCTGAACTTACTATCCAATGTTACGAACTCTCTCTCTCAACAATACACCATGAATTTTTGAGTTTTAAAATGCATAATACAATGGGAAATGAATTTCAATCATATGCTAGAAGATGCCCCATGCAAAACTAGAAATATGAGTGAGATAGAAAGAGTTGTTACAACAAGTTCGTTGAAGTACAAATACATGGTGGTAGCGGTATTCAATGCAAATGGGAGCTTTGTACAATACTCCATTGCAAGCATCATATTGCCTGGATGTATGAAACACAACCATCACCATGTTACTGGGCATAGTCAATATAGTTGCACTGAGATGCTTAACCAGTTGAACTGAGACATCCAATGGAGGAAGGAGTTCTTATCTTAATATAGGCAACATTTTTTTTACAAGAATCACTTGAACATCTTTAAAAATAGACAACAATGACCACTTTTTTAACTGCCTGAGTAAACAACCCGCCAACTTATAGCAATTGATCACTTGAACTTATAGGAAATAGAAAAAATAACTAAGCTTGCATCATCTAAATCTACAGTTTTCTGAAGTGATAACATATGTAAAACTTAGGTCAATTGGTGTGACGCACAAAGTTGAACTAGTGTAATATATGTAGTCGAACGGATGTAATTATTTGTAGTTGAACTAATTGGAGACCTGGCAACACAACAACATTTTCACAATATGCTACATGAAAAGAGGAAGGGCGGAGGCATTGAGATGCATACCTAAGGAACACACACATCAATCGCACGCATGCGCACATGTGGTCGACGACGGCGCTGTGACCTGTGGTGTGCTTGCTGCCTTGAATGTGCACCATAACATTGTCCTGCAGCTAGAGGAGAACGCGTCCTGCAGCTAGAGGAGGACACTACTTGAAGCTAGAGAGATGCGAGTGCGCGTTCGTCGGTGACGACGGCCAGACGCCATCGTTGCGTCGGTGAACGGCCTTGGGTGTTGGCGGTGAACGGACTATGGTGCCGATGGTGAACGGCTTGGGAGCTGCTGTGGCTCGAACGTTCTGCATAAGTATCCGTTAAGAAAAACATGAGCCGTGTATTATCAGCACAAACCACTTCTATACCTATTCATCTCACTAGCATTTACATAAACTACTAAGTAGTAGATAAAAGGCTTGCATTAATCGAGCATAAAAAATCACCTCTCTTGGACGCACATAGACTGCTAATGTATTCTAAATGTCCATGGTTGTGCAACAAAATAATAAGAAAAAAAAATTCTTTGTCATACTAATAATTTGTTTACAAAATTTGAAGCACACAAAACTAGCCAACAGTGGCCACCTAGGGATTTATATGAACACCCACCAGGCACAAACGCTACACACAACTCACGAGATAATTTCCTGCATAGAGTGCTTCAGAGATAACTTACTGTTTAGTATGAATTATGTGTAAAAGTATCTAGCACCAATACTATGATGAAATGGATCTTATTTGCTGTTGCAGGGCATTTTTCATCACAAGAACTATGTTTAGGTTGGCACTCACCACTAAACCCATCTGCGCGTGGCAGCATGCGCAATGGCTGTTGCGCATCGGCTCGTGCAGCCAGGGAATGGGGAGGCGTGTGGGGAGCTGGCGGCGTTCGGTGGCAGGGAGGTGAGCAGGGGAGCTGATGGGCGGCGACGCGCCCGCGAGTCCAGGCGGGCGGTGGCACACGAACCCGAACTGCTGCCCGCGATGAACTCGGCCACCCTAATGCCATGGGATTGGACTGAGGACAATGCACCAGGGATAGTTAGCAGCTCGAGGGGCCGATGCCGACAAGCGGCAGCACGGAGACGACGGTCTTCAAAGCATCTACGACTACAACTTCAAAGCACAAAACTATCTTGTTTTTTGACAGTTTTAATTTTATCTGAACTTATCGGTTTCCTGACTTCGAACTTTCAGAATTGCATACAACAAACTTCTACAAGTTTTCTTTTAATTCCCATTTTTTTCCTTTGTGAATTCATCGGGTTTTAACAACGAGCTTGTTTCTCTTTTGAACTCACAGATTCCATGTAGTGAACTCAACCTGTTTGTGGCTATTTTTTCTCAGTGGAAATTTTGTGATCTGATACCACTTCCTCTCAGCCTTATGCCCATTTGAAATGATTCCTTCAATTTTTTGACACAATCTTTTTTCTTCATAAACAAAATTAACTGAAGGGAAGCTCCTTCACCTGGAAGATATACTGAAAATGCACGCTAAAGTGACCTGAAGAACCACCAATTGTTGAACTGAAATACACAAGAGAAGGAGCATTTACATCCAGGGTAACTCTATGTTACACAATAATAACTGAGCATATATGTCTATAAGTTGAATGGTAACGGACCTCAAGATGCCATTTCCTCTGAGCCTTATACATCTTCCTTCCAACATTCATCTATTTTTGAGTTGCTGCCTTTGATTTTTTTTACGCATCCTGCCAAAAGAAAATGGACCGAAATTTTCAAAGATGAACTAAAAAAGATGAACATAATTTGAGTAGAGATCGATGATGGAAAATGATGAGCAGCACATTTGCTTCTCTTCTTGGCCTAAACTGTACGGACACAAAGCATCTGCCCGGCATAGCTAATTGAGATCTCTAGCTAATTAACCCAGCCATAGGCCACATCCCATCACACAACACCTTGCATACACACATTTATCTATTCGGAGAAATTCTTTTACTAAAGTTGAGAGGAACAAGTTTGAGATTATCAGTAGTACACCCACCATACCAAGTTTCGGACTGAACCTCTTGGCGTTCAAAAGTTCAGAAACTGAACCTCTTCTGTAGATCTCCACGTGCGCTGGGTTGTCGGGGAGGCATTGAACCGACACTCGTGGCGGACGTGAACGGCCTGGGGCGGCGGAGTTGAACAGCCTACGCGCGGAAGATGAACTTGTGCATCTTGTTTTTGCTGCAACCTACAACAATAGGAACAAATATGAGAGATGAGATTTTGTCACGGAGGCTCCAAATCAATTTATTTATGGTCAGAAACTTCTGTACCTATACTTGAACTTGTGCGACATGATTATGTCTGTCGAATCTCTAATGTTTTCATACTGAACTAAACTGACGTACATGATACTCCGACGTACTAAACTGAAATGACATACTGAACTGAAGTAGAACACATGTCGAACTGCTAGACCAGAGCAAAATTCAGAAATTTTCGCAACAAGAAAAACTGATTTTTTGTAGCTTTTTACTAAACAAAATGTTCATCAACAACATTTGCATCACAAACAAATTGAAGCAGCAGTACACATAAACATAGAGAGTGAGAGAGAGCATGGGAGGGAGAAGAGTAGAAACCTTGCACCTCCATAGGAAAGGACCTAGGCAGAGGAAAGTGGAAGATGGCAGCCATGGACTGGTACTTGCGACGAGCTCGATCATCCTGACGCCATGGGGTTGGACTGAGGACGGTGCACGTGGTATTGTAAGCTGTAACACTTAGCTAGCACAAGGTAGCTACAAATAAACAGTGAACATATCAAAACTAGTAGTACAGCGCACTTAGATATTTTAGCCAACACGTGATGAGCAATCAATAAGAATTCATGGAGTGCAGGAACAGAGAGGGAGAAAAAGTGGGGCAGGGACGTGCGCACCAGCTTCGGCAAGGGCCGTGCACGGGAGCCCGTGGCGCGGACGTTAGGAGGCGCTGCGACGGTGAACGGCCTCGGGCGACGATGTTGGACCGCTAGACGCAGTGGTGCTGGACCACCCAGAAGGAGGCGTCCGGCTCACGGAAGGGAGGCAGGGAAGAAGATGGAGCTCGGGGAGCGAGGCTGGATCCGGCTCGCAGCTGCTCCGGCTGGTCGAATCCTGCGCGCGCGACGGCGGGACAGGGGGTGGTGGCGCACGGCGGCGGGCAGGGGTGGATCTTGTGGGCGGGTCATGGGTGGCGGTCTTGTGGCGGGGGCATGGTGCGACGGCGGGTCGTGGGGTGGCGGTGCCCGACGGCGGGCATGGTACGGCGGCGGGTCATGGGGTGGCGGCGCGCGGCGACGGGGCATGGCGCGCCGGCGGGTCATGGTTCGACGCGCTGGAGGAGATGGGATCGGGAGGAAGTTGTATTTTACCTTTTCTTTTCGAGCAGTTCGGGACATGCCTTTTCTCTGTTTTCTTTAAATCATGGCATCGCGCTCTATATAGGGACGGGGGTAACAGAATATTATTCTGTTACTAGTAACAAAATAGTCCAGTCCTATATATATCAGGATCTTTCCAACACAACGTGCTTGCCAAAGGATAAAATGTAAAAAGGAAAGGTGAAGATCACCATGACTCTTGCATAAGGTAGAAGATAAAAGTAAAAGGTAGACCCTTCGCAGAGGGAAGTAGAGGTTGTCATGCGCTTTCATGGTTGGATGCACGAAATCTTAATGCAAAAGAACGTCACTTTATATTGCCACTTGTGATGTGGACCTTTATTATGCAGTCCATCGCTTTTATTTCTTCCACATCACAAGATCGTACAAAGCTTATTTTCTCCCACACTAATAAGTCGTACATATTTAGATAGCAATATTTATTGCTTGCACCAATGACAACTTACTTGAAGGATCTTACTCAATCCATAGGTAGATATGGTGGACTCTCATGGCAAAACTGGGTTTAAGGGTATTTGGAAGCACAAGTAGTATTTCTACTTGGTGCAAAGAAGTGGCTAGCATGAGGGGGAAAGGAAAACTCAACATGTTGGATGATCCATGACAATATACTTTATTTCAGATATAATAAAACATAACCCATTACGTTGTCTTCCTTGTCCAATATCAATTCTTTAGCATGTCATATTTTAATGAGTGCTCACAATCATAAAAGATGTCCAAGATAGTATATTTATATGTGAAACCTCTCTTTCTTTATTACTTCCTATTAATTGCAACGATGACCAAAGGTATGTTTGTCAACTCTCAACAACTTTTAATCATCATACTCTTTATATGTGAAGTCATTAATCTCCATAAGATCAATATGATCTCTTTATTTCTTTTTATTTCTTTCTTTTCCTTTTATTCCCTCAAGATCATGGAAAATAATCAAGACCTTGACTCAACACTAATCTTTATTATATAGCTCACGGACTCGATTACATAAAGGGATCAAAAGGCAAAACTCAAAACTAAATCATACTAAAAACTTTATTCTACTAGATCAAGATACTACTAAAAGGATCGATCTAAGAAAAACGGTAAAGATAGTTGTGTGATGGTGATACGATACCGGGGCACCTCCCCTGTGACGCCCCAAGACCGGAGCTTCAGTTGCCTTCCAGGGTTTCCGAGTTTTGTCGTGTGTTTTGTTTTGTCTGTGCATTCATCATGTCATCTCTTGCATTGCATCATCTCATCATGCCATCATATCATTATTTTTTTTTAAAACTCAACTAAATAAATCGTATGGATTTCTCGATCCATTTAAATCGAGGGAAGGTTGACTTCTCTTTATAACATATTCTCCCAATATTATGGAGCTATATAAATTATTCCATTGTTTTGGAATCACCATAACCCACTTGCATAATAAATCCCATGCCTTTTCTGCTCCGAATTGACCTCAAAACCTTGCCAATATTTCTTTCATCATTTTCCGGAGTTCCACCAAAAATCCTCGGGCCATTTTTGTTAAATTCTTCATATTTTTGTGAGCCCGGGAAAATTGTCCTCGTTCCCAAATTCTTTCCCTAACCCTCTTTTTCTTTTTGTCTCTCTTTAATGGTTTTTCTGCTAAGTAATATAAGAGAGGAGAGAGGAGCCAGCCCAGCCGGCCTCTTGGGCCTGACCAACCAGACCGGCCCATTCCACCAGACCCCTTGAGGCCCGACCGAACCCAGCGCAGCTCTAACCCTAGGCGCTCCCGTGCCCGATCCACCCCCATCCCTCTCGACTCCCACCACCGCCGCCACCTTCTCTCGATCCCATCTCCCTCCTCTGCGCCCCACCTCTCCTCTCTCGCGCCCGATCTCCCCATCTCTCCCGATCCCCCCTCATCTCTCCCTCGTCGCCCCCACTACACCCGACCCTCTCGCCGCCGCCGGCCTCTGCTTCTCCTCTCCTCCGCGACGCTTCCGCCGGAGCCCCGCAGGTCCGCGTCGTCGCCTCCCCATGGCGCCGCGCCCGCCTCCTGGTCCTCGCCTCGGCGACCTCGCCCGCTCCTGCGCCGGTCCCCTCGCCCTTGCCGCCTCCTCTGGTGGTGGCGAGCACCAGGAGCTCCACAAGGGGCCGGAGTCCCCTGCCTCCACAACCACCGAACCAGGACGCCAAGCTCTCTTTCGGGAACCTCCTCAAGACCAGGAACGCCCTGACCGAGACCGACAAGTACCTCTACGATGACCCTAGATGTCTACGAGCTGTGTATCACTACCGACGGTGTGATTTTTTTGTCAAGTCCGACTACGACGGGCACGACTGCATTCGTTGTGGATTTCGTCAAGTACCCCTTCGGATATGCCAAGGTCGACTACGTTCGGCGATGTGACAAGCACCTCTACCGACGACCCCGGACGTCTACAAACCGTGTACGACTACCGTCGCCAAAATCGAGATGTACGACTACCATCCCCGATATCGCAAGTACCACGACAACCCCGAAGGGATTCGGACCCGTCAAGTACCTCTTCAAAAACGAACATGAACGTCTACTTCCCCTACGCCGTGTACGACTACTTCCCTCGGCAATCATCGCGAGAACGTCTACTTCCCTCTACGAAACGCGAACCGTCCCGTTTGAACGATCCGAAGGTATAACCCGAGACGACCGCGATGAGATGCCCTTGCATGTATGAGATGCACGATATGTTTGCACCGTGTCCGAATTGTCCTTGCGATGCCCCTCTTTTGCCATGCCACCGTTCCGTGGGAACCCGGAATCCGGGATCACCCCACCATCCTTGCATGACTCGCTCACGTCCACACTTTCCTTTGCATCGGTATCTCAATCGAGTTATCGGAACCGATATGTTGTCGTGGCATCATTTCCGGATTCGTTGCCGTGGCACCCTTTTTCGTTCCGCCATGGTGACCAAATGCTTCTTAATGCTCTTGTCAACATTTTCATAAAAATTGCATAAAACTTGCACATGTCATCCGCATCATGATAACAACATTAAAATGTTTATAATTGTTGTTTGCATTAATTTGCTTAAATGCCATGCTAAAATGATTTATTTCATAACTAAATAACCGTAGCTCGGATTTAATTAAATTATATATGTAAATGGGGTAGAAAATGCCTAGTTTAACATGGTAGCATTACTTTGCATGTTTAACAACTCTAAAATATGCTTTAGGTCAGATCAGTTCCAAATTCGAAATATGGATATGAGGATTTTTCCGAATTGTTGTTGTTGTTTCCGCCTCATTTAATCTTGCCTAAATAGTTAGTTTCATATGCTTCACCTCTTGCCATGTTTAATAACATTTAATATTGTTGAGTACCTAATCGGGAGAGAACTAAATAAGTGTTGTGGTGTTTTGTCAATATGCAACCCGTTGCATATTGAGCTCCACTTAATTTGTAGGATTGTTTGTGCATATTGCCATGCCATGCTATTTAAACCGGTCATGCATCATACTTGATTGTGCATCATGCCATGTTTATGATTATGTGTTTACTATGTTGATTGTTTCTTTCCGGGTTGCTTCTCTCGTTAGCTTCGGTTTCGTTCGGAGTTGTGAGGATTCATTCGACTTCGTCCGCTTGTCTTCTTCATGGATTCGTTCTTCTTCCTTGCGGATTTCAGGCAAGATGACCATACCCTCGAAATCACTTCTATCTTTGCTTGCTAGTTGCTCGCTCTTTTGCTATGCCTATGCTACGATGCCTACCACCTGCTTATCATGCCTCCCATATTGCCATGTCAAGCCCCTAACCATCCTTTCCTAGCAAACCGTTGTTTGGCTATGTTACCGCTTTGCTCAGCCCTCTTATAGCGTTGTTAGTTGCGGTGAAGATGAAGTTTGTTCCTTGTTGAACATGGAGATGTTGTTCCTTGTTGGAACATGTTTACTTGTTGGGATATCACAATATATCTTATATTAATAATGCATCTATATATTTTGGTAAAGGGTGGAAGGCTCGGCCTTATGCCCGTGTTTTGTTCCACTCTTGCCGCCCTAGTTTCCGTCATACCGTGTTATGTTCCCGGATTTTGCGTCCCTAACGCGGTCGGGTGATTTATGGGACCCCTTGACAGTTCGCTTTGAATAAGACTCTTCCAAAGAAGGCCCAACATTGGTTTTACCATTTGCCTCACCTAGCCCTTTTTCCTTGGGTTTCGAAGCCCAAGGGTCATCTTTATTTTAGCCCCCCGCCGTGCTTCTCTAAGTGCTGGCCTGAACCGAGTAGATCATGGGGGCCCCTCGTGGCAACTCGAGGTTTGGTTTTACTCGTAGGATGTCTCATCCGGTGTTGCCCCGAGAACGAGACATGTGCAGCTCCTATCGGGATTGTCGGCAGATCGGCGGCTTTGCTGGTCTTGTTTTATTGCTGTGAAATGTCTTGTAGCCGGATTCGAGACTGATCGGGTCTTCCGGGAGAAGGAATATCCTTCGTTGATCGCGAGAGCTTATCATGGGCTAAGTTGGGACACCCTGCAGGGTTTGCACTTTCAAAGCCGTGCCCGCGGTTATGTGGCAGATGGGAATTTGTTAATGTCCGGTTGTAGAAAACCCAAGTCGATCTTATTTAAAATACACCAATCGCGTGTGTAACCGTGATGGTCTCTTCTCGGGAGTCCGGAAGTGAACACGGTGTTGGAGTTATGTTTGACGTAAGTAGTTTCAGGATCACTTCTTGATCATAGTTGTTCGACCGTGCTTTTGCCTTCTCTTCTCGCTCTCTTTTGCGTATGTTAGCCACCATATATGCTAGTCGCTTGCTGCAGCTCCACCTCACTACCTTTCCCTACCTTTAAGCTTAAATAGTCTTGATCTCGCGGTGTGAGATTGCTGAGTCCCGTGACTCACGTGATACTTCAAAACCAGTTTGCGGTGCCGAGGAAATCATGCAGGTGATGCACCGAGCTCAAGGAGGAGCTCGATGAAGATCTTGTTCTTTGTGTTGTTTCGTTTCAGTTGATCAAGAGTGGAGCCAGTTGGGACGATCGGGGATCCGTGTAGCATTTGGGGTAGTCTTCTTTTATTTTGGTTCCGTGGCGGACCTTGATTGTATTTGTATGATGTAATGATTTACTCATGTATTGTGTGAAGTGGCGATTGTAAGCCAACTATGTATCTCTTTCCTTATGTAATACATGGGTTGTGTGAAGATTACCTCACTTGCGACATTGCTTTCAATGCGGTTATGCCTCTAAGTCGTGCCTCGACACGTGGGAGATATAGCCGCATCGAGGGCGTTACAAGTTGGTAATCAGAGCCTTCCCCGACTTAGGAGCCCCCTACTTGATTGTTTGTTGGCGTTGTTGAGTCTAGAACGGAAAATGTTTTGAGTCTTAGGATTATATATATCGGAGAGTAGGATTCTTTTTACTCCTCAGTCCCTTCGTCGCTCTGGTGAGGTATCCTGACGTAGAGTTTTGACTTTTCTCTCCTCAAATTTCACTAAATTTTTTTTAGGATCACGCGGGTATCTTGGAATCGTTCCGATGGTTTTGTGACGAGAACATTGTTCTTGGTGCCTCCTGACATTTAGGGGTTGTGGCAGTGTCCCGGGGAGTTGAGCTCCGAGGTGTTGTCGTCACAATTTTATCGTTGCGCCTGGAATACCGAGTTTTACCGACATCGAAATCTCTTTTGTGCGTTGTTGGTGAGATAAACCTGATAGCCCAAGATCGAGGCGAAAAGGGAGTATTGCCATGACTTGTATAACGGATGTTTTTCAAGGTCGAGGTACACGATTTCGAGGATTTCTTGGTTATGTGTTGACGGATGGATACAATTGGATCTAGGTATTGTTAGTTTGGGTGATATATTTTGTGTCCCTGTATCCCCAACACCAGATTGCATAACCGAAAGTTTCGGGAGTTTATAGGTGGGAATTCAAGTATCTCGTAGGATATCTTTCCAACACACACATGATACGATATGGGATCTATCATATGTTTGTTTCTGGCTTATTCTGCAAGCCAAATCCTTGTTTTGTTTTATTTGTGGTATTCGAGTTGCTTCAATGCCAAGTGTTGATTCCATACCTTTCTAAATGGTGTTCTCATATTGCTATGTGAATACTAATCCTTCTTGATCACTGAGCTTGTCATGTTAATTCTTTTCCAACCGGCGTGCTTCTCTTCAAGTGGATCCGATTATTCCAACATTTGCGAGATCAATTCTAAGTTTTCTCAACGGTGTTTGTTTCATCCGTCCCTAGTTGCCTTTGTTTTCCCGCCCTCCCACCCCTTTTTCTTCAAGGCTCGGATTTCTTAATCAAGTATCCATTTTTATTGAGTGAAGTTTCTTCATTCTTTTCCTTTAATGTTTTATCCGGTGATTTCTCATGAAGACGCTAAGGAAGCTTTACCTTATCATTGTTCCATTCTAATTTTCTTCTCTAGTGGATTTAAGTCAAGTTTTCAGTGTTGATCGTATTCTTTTCATCGTTTCAAATGTTTTCTCATGCCGGTGCACCTCTTAATTTTTCACTTCTTGTTATTCAATTGTTACGGAGTGTTGAAGATATCTCAGAAGATTCTAGTTTCCATTCTCAATTCACTCAAGTTCTTTTGAGATTGTTATCTCATTCAAGCCATTTAATTCAACCGGTGCAATCTCTCTTTTCAAGCAATCGTTCAACGATGTTTCTTTTGAGTGGGCCCTAACCCACAGGTCTTTTCCCAGGATCTTACCTAACTCTTCTAATTTTCAGGAGCTATTCCCAAATTCATTGCAAAGTTTGACGTAAGAATGAATTAGCATCAGTCTAATGTCTTTCTCCAAGATCTTCCAAATTATTTTCATTGTTGGTTCAACCTTTCTAATTTTCATTCCGGAGTGTCTCAACAATTCATGGTGATGTTTCTCGTCGTCATTCTCAACATTTGAAGACCAAAGAAGAGTTTCTCTTAAATCTTGCTCCATTCTCTTCAAGATTCATGGTTCTAGCTTCGTGCCATTCTCATAATTGTTTTAGATTGTGAGAATTCTTTTCACCCACCCGGAGCATTTCAGGAGTCTTTTCAGTTTGATTCTCCGGAGCCCATCATCTCAGAATTATCCATTCCAGCGTTCAGCTCTTGTTCTCCAAATCTGACCGGTGCATCATTCAAGTATTCACTAATCAGTTCATGATTTCTCCGTTCTCATGTATCTAAATTCTCTCAAGTATCTTCGTTCATTTCTAGTTCCTTTCGGTGATTCGTTCTTTTCTTCGTTCTTTTTCAATTCTTACGGTGGTTTGTTCAAGTATCACATCAATTTATTCGTTGTTTCAATCCTACCGGTGGTTCGTTGAATACCTTCCCAAGTTTGCGCCATATCTATCTTAATCCTTTCTACGAGAATAAGTAGTATGCCAAATCCATTGCTTGTCATCAATTCAATTGGTGAAGGATGAGCATAATGTAATTCTTATTCTTGTTTCATCGAGTAAATTCAATTCCTTATTCCGGAGGTTCATCAAAATTCTTGATTTCATTTGTTCATCTTTCTTATCCGAAGCTCCAAGTTTTCTGTATTATCTCATTTCAAAGCTTCATCTTGTCACTGCAAGGCTTCACCTTGTGTTTTCAACTTCTCTTTCTTTCTTTCATCCTTTCTTTACCGGTGTTCTTATGGAGTTTCTTCATGGTGGTTCATCAAGGATTTAATTCATTCTCGAAGCGTTCTCAAGATTCTTGTGGGAAGAGCTCAAATATTCTTATTCCTACATTCCGAAGTGCAATTTGTTCTACCTTATCATTTGAGGTGGTGTTATGTCATTCTCGACAATTTGAGTTCGTGTTTCATGATTCACATGTTGTCAAGAATGAGGTATTTTAAATCCATCAATCTCTTCATTGGAGTTATCTTGGGCTATATTTCACCTAAAGCTTTCCCTAAGGATTGTTGCTATTTATGGTGCTTATAAAGGACCCAAGTTCTTCATTTGTCCTCTCGGTGAAATAAGTTTTCATCTCCGTGTTGCTATCAATCCAATCGATTGTTTCCGTTGGTGGCACAAGCTCACCTCATAATTTTGAGATGTTTTTCATAAGCCCACTACAAGCTTATTCTTACCGTTGTTGGCTTTCCAACAACTCCGTTCTATCCTTTTTTTTAAGGGTGCTTTCCAAACTCATTTGTGGTAGAAGTTGTCATTTTCTTCTCCATTCCTTAATTCCAATGACCTATCTTCAATTTTTCTTCCGGAGGCATTGTGATGTTGCACTCTTCGACCCATCATCTCCTTTTGCCAAGATCATGTTCTTTTTCTTGCATTATCCAGTTAACCGGAGTGTCATGTTTTCATTCGAGTTCTCTCATCTTATCAAGTTTTGCCTGCTTCCTCAACCGGAGAGCTGTCTGAAATCTTTCTTACCCCTTGTGCCATTCTTTCAATAGTTCCGGAGACAATGTGTAGTTGATTTCATCAACTATCATCCCATCTTCTCAAGTTCATGATTCTAATTCCTTCCATTTTCAGTCGGAGTGCTGCCCAAATTATATCAATCTTTTCCTTCTCGATCTAGTTTTAACCAGAGTGGTTTCAATATCTATTTTATCACTAAACCTCTTGTTTTTCGTCGTATCCCTTGTTTCTCTTTTCTAACAGAGTGTTTTCAACCTTGTTCATCTTCGTTGTTTTCTTTCTTTCATTTTGTTCAACCTCTCAAGGTTCTTTGTTTTCACTCGTTTGTCGGAGAAGCAACTTTGTTTTACCTCTTCCTCTTCCGCTTTTCTCCGGTGCCATCCTAGATCTCGGGACGAGATCCTCTTGTAGTGGTGGAGTGTTGTGACGCCCCAAGACCGGAGCTTCAGTTGCCTTCCAGGGTTTCCGAGTTTTGTCGTGTGTTTTGTTTTGTCTGTGCATTCATCATGTCATCTCTTGCATTGCATCATCTCATCATGCCATCATATCATTAATTTTTTTAAAAACTCAACTAAATAAATCGTATGGATTTTTCGATCCATTTAAATCGAGGGAAGGTTGACTTCTCTTTATAACATATTCTCCCAATATTATGGAGCTATATAAATTATTCCATTGTTTTGGAATCACCATAACCCACTTGCATAATAAATCCCATGCCTTTTCTGCTCCGAGTTGACCTCAAAACCTTGCCAATATTTCTTTCATCATTTTCCGGAGTTCCACCAAAAATCCTCGGGCCATTTTTGTTAAATTCTTCATATTTTTGTGAGCCCGGGAAAATTGTCCTCGTTCCCAAATTCTTTCCCTAACCCTCTTTTTCTTTTTGTCTCTCTTTAATTGTTTTTCTGCTAAGTAATATAAGAGAGGAGAGAGGAGCCAGCCCAGCCGGCCTCTTGGGCCTGACCAACCAGACCGGCCCATTCCACCAGACCCCTTGAGGCCCGACCGAACCCAGCGCAGCTCTAACCCTAGGCGCTCCCGTGCCCGATCCACCCCCATCCCTCTCGACTCCCACCACCGCCGCCACCTTCTCTCGATCCCATCTCCCTCCTCTGCGCCCCACCTCTCCTCTCTCGCGCCCGATCTCCCCATCTCTCCCGATCCCCCCTCATCTCTCCCTCGTCGCCCCCACTACACCCGACCCTCTACGCCGCCCTCGCTCTTCTCCTCTCCTCCGCGGCCTTCCTGCGGAGCCCAGCAGTCCGCGTCGTCGCCTCCCCATGGCGCCGCGCCCGGCCTCCTGCGTCCTCGCCTCCGGCGACCCTCGCCGCTCCCTGCACCGGTCCCCCTCGCCCCTTGCCGCCTCCTCTGGTGGTGGCGAGCACCAGGAGCTCCACAAGGGGCCGGAGTCCCCTGCCTCCACAACCACCGAACCAGGACGCCAAGCTCTCTTTCGGGAACCTTCTCAAGACCAGGAACGCCCTGACCGAGACCGACAAGTACCTCTATGATGACCCTAGATGTCTACGAGCTGTGTATCACTACCTTCGGTGTGATTTTTTTGTCAAGTCCGACTACGACGGGCACGACTGCATTCGTTGTGGATTTCGTCAAGTACCCCTTCGGATATGCCAAGGTCGACTACGTTCGGCGATGTGACAAGCACCTCTACCGCGACCCGGGCGTCTACAAACCGTGTCGACTACCGTCGCCAAAATCGAGATGTACGACTACCATCCCGATATCGCAAGTACCACGACAACCCGAAGGGATTCGGACCCGTCAAGTACCTCTTCAAAACGAACATGAGCGTCTACTTCCCCTCGCCGTAATGCGACTACTTCCCTCGGCAATCATCGCGAGAACGTCTACTTCCCTCTACGAAACGCGAACCGTCCCGTTTGAACGATCCGAAGGTATAACCCGAGACGACCGCGATGAGATGCCCTTGCATGTATGAGATGCACGATATGTTTGCACCGTGTCCGAATTGTCCTTGCGATGCCCTCTTTTGCCATGCCACCGTTCCGTGGGAACCGGAATCGGGATCACCCACCATCCTTGCATGACTCGCTCCGTCCACACTTTCCTTTGCATCGGTATCTCAATCGAGTTATCGGAACCGATATGTTGTCGTGGCATCATTTCCGGATTCGTTGCCGTGGCACCCTTTTTCGTTCCGCCATGGTGACCAAATGCTTCTTAATGCTCTTGTCAACATTTTCATAAAAATTGCATAAAACTTGCACATGTCATCCGCATCATGATAACAACATTAAAATGTTTATAATTGTTGTTTGCATTAATTTGCTTAAATGCCATGCTAAAATGATTTATTTCATAACTAAATAACCGTAGCTCGGATTTAATTAAATTATATATGTAAATGGGGTAGAAAAATGCCTAGTTTAACATGGTAGCATTACTTTGCATGTTTAACAACTCTAAAATATGCTTTAGGTCAGATCAGTTCCAAATTCGAAATATGGATATGAGGATTTTTCCGGAATTGTTGTTGTTGTTTCCGGCCTCATTTAATCTTGCCTAAATAGTTAGTTTCATATGCTTCACCTCTTGCCATGTTTAATAACATTTAATATTGTTGAGTACCTAATCGGGAGAGAACTAAATAAGTGTTGTGGTGTTTTGTCAATATGCAACCCGTTGCATATTGAGCTCCACTTAATTTGTAGGATTGTTTGTGCATATTGCCATGCCATGCTATTTAAACCGGTCATGCATCATACTTGATTGTGCATCATGCCATGTTTATGATTATGTGTTTACTATGTTGATTGTTTCTTTCCGGGTTGCTTCTCTCGTTAGCTTCGGTTTCGTTCCGGAGTTGTGAGGATTCATTCGACTTCGTCCGTTTGTCTTCTTCATGGATTCGTTCTTCTTCCTTGCGGGATTTCAGGCAAGATGACCATACCCTCGAAATCACTTCTATCTTTGCTTGCTAGTTGCTCGCTCTTTTGCTATGCCTATGCTACGATGCCTACCACCTGCTTATCATGCCTCCCATATTGCCATGTCAAGCCCCTAACCATCCTTTCCTAGCAAACCGTTGTTTGGCTATGTTACCGCTTTGCTCAGCCCCTCTTATAGCGTTGTTAGTTGCAGGTGAAGATGAAGTTTGTTCCTTGTTGGAACATGGAGATGTTGTTCCTTGTTGGAACATGTTTACTTGTTGGGATATCACAATATATCTTATATTAATAATGCATCTATATATTTTGGTAAAGGGTGGAAGGCTCGGCCTTATGCCTGGTGTTTTGTTCCACTCTTGCCGCCCTAGTTTCCGTCATACCGGTGTTATGTTCCCGGATTTTGCGTCCCTAACGCGGTCGGGTGATTTATGGGACCCCCTTGACAGTTCGCTTTGAATAAGACTCTTCCAGCAAGGCCCAACATTGGTTTTACCATTTGCCTCACCTAGCCCTTTTTCCCTTGGGTTTCCGAAGCCCAAGGGTCATCTTTATTTTAGCCCCCCCCGGGCCAGTGCTTCTCTAAGTGCTGGCCTGAACCGAGTAGACTGCAGGGCCCCCTCGTGGCAACTCGAGGTTTGGTTTTACTCGTAGGATGTCTCATCCGGTGTTGCCCTAAGAACGAGATATGTGCAGCTCCTATCGGGATTGTCGGCGCATCGGGCGGCTTTGCTGGTCTTGTTTTATTGCTGTGAAATGTCTTGTAGCCGGGATTCCGAGACTGATCGGGTCTTCCCGGGGAGAAGGAATATCCTTCGTTGATCGCGAGAGCTTATCATGGGCTAAGTTGGGACACCCCTGCAGGGTTTGAACTTTCGAAAGCCGTGCCCGCGGTTATGTGGCAGATGGGAATTTGTTAATGTCCGGTTGTAGAAAACCCGAAGTCGATCTTATTTAAAATACACCAACCGCGTGTGTAAACGTGATGGTCTCTTCTCGGCGGAGTCCGGGAAGTGAACACGGTGTTGGAGTTATGTTTGACGTAAGTAGTTTCAGGATCACTTCTTGATCATAGTTGTTCGACCGTGCTTTTGCCTTCTCTTCTCGCTCTCTTTTGCGTATGTTAGCCACCATATATGCTAGTCGCTTGCTGCAGCTCCACCTCACTACCTTGCCCTACCTTTAAGCTTAAATAGTCTTGATCTCATGGTGTGAGATTGCTGAGTCCCGTGACTCACGTGATACTTCAAAACCAGTTTGCGGTGCCGAGGAAATCGTGCGGGTGATGCACCGAGCTCAAGGAGGAGCTCGATGAAGATCTTGTTCTTTGTGTTGTTTCGTTTCAGTTGATCAAGAGTGGAGCCAGTTGGGACGATCGGGATCTGTGTAGCATTTGGGGTAGTCTTCTTTTATTTTGGTTCCGTAGCCGGACCTTGATTGTATTTGTATGATGTAATGCTTTACTCATGTATTGTGTGAAGTGGCAATTGTAAGCCAACTATGTATCTCTTTCCCTTATGTATTACATGGGTTGTGTGAAGATTACCTCACTTGCGACATTGCTTTCAATGCGGTTATGCCTCTAAGTCGTGCCTCGACACGTGGGAGATATAGCCGCATCGAGGGCGTTACATCCCCCAAGCTTGGCAGTTGCCAAGGGGAGTGCCCATACCCATGTGATTATATCTTTTTCCTCGTAGGTGGTGATGATGGAGTTGTTGATGATGTGGGCTTGTCGTCCATATTCCAAGGCATAGGCTCACCATCATAGAAGGATGATCGAGTCTCCGGGATCCTCAAATCTGCAGCCAAGCTCATCCTCTCGAATCTATATTCATACTCATAGTTTTGGTTTTGAAGGTCGTAGATTTGGGATTGGAGGTGCTCGATCTTATCATGAAGCTTGAAGACGGTCTCCCCAATGTTCTTGGCATCCAGCTTGTGGTTGTTGGTGAACTCCACGATCATCATGTGGTTGGCGTTGAGCCCGCGTTCCACCATCCCCTAGGACTTGAAAACTTGTTGCTCCATTGCTTCGAGCCTCGTCTCCACGCTTCCTGTCCTACTTGGTCCCTCAACATTGCGAATGTGCAGCAACCCATCACGCATCTCAATAGTTTGAGGGTGTTGCAGCACCTCCGCGAGGTAGTGGTTGATGACCTTCTCTAAGAACTTGTCCTTGGGGGCGCTTGGAGACGTCATGGTGATCTAGATCTATCAGAAAAACAGCTAGAAACGAAAATAAAGGATATTTGCGTGATACGGTGGTTAAAACCTTCAGGAGATTATATAATGAATTTTTACCGACCGAAAGTAGTATCGTTCAAGAAAATGGAGTCCGGAGAGTGCACGAGGTGCCCACGAGGTAGGGGGCGCGCCCAGGGGGGTAGGGCACGCCTCCCACCCTCATGGAAGCCTCGTGTCCTTCCCGGACTGCTTCTTATTTTCCTATTTTCTTAAATATTCCAAAACGGAGAAAAATTGCCATTAGAACTGTTTTGGAGTCGATTTACTTACCGTACCACATACCTATTCCTTTTCGGAGTCTGAAACGTTCTGCAAAGTGTCTCTTATGTATTCCTTCGGTGTTACAGTTTCAATAACAACATTTATAGGATTACCTGAGATATAATGTTTGATTCTTTGACCGTTCACCACCTTCAGATTTGTGCCTTTGAAGTTGTTGATTTTTATGGCACCGGAACGATATGCCTCCTCGATAACGTAAGGACCATCCCATCTAGAGAGAAGTTTTCCTGCAAAAAATCTTAAACGAGAGTTGTATAACAATACATAATCACCTACATTAAACTCACGCTTTTGTATCCTTTTGTCATGCCATCTTTTAACTTTTTCTTTAAACAACTTGGCATTCTCATAGGCCTGGGTTCTCCATTCATCAAGTGAGCTAATGTCAAATAGCCTCTTCTCACCGGCAAGTTTGAAATCATAATTGAGCTCTTTAATAGCCTAATATGCCTTATGTTCTAGTTCGAGAGGTAAGTGACATGCTTTTCCATAAACCATTTTATACGGAGACATACCCATAGGATTTTTATATGCCGTTCTATATGCCCATAGTGCATCATCAAGTTTCTTGGACCAATTCTTTCTAGATCTATTAACAGTCTTTTGCAAAATTAATTTGAGCTCTCTATTACTCAGTTCTACTTGACCACTAGACTATGGGTGATAAGGAGATGCAATTCTATGATTAACATCAACTTAGCAAGCATTTTACGAAAGGCACCATGAATAAAATGTGAACCACCATCAGTCATTAAATATCTGGGGTCTGCAAACCTCAGAAAAATAACTTCTTTAAGCATCTTAATAGAGGTGTTGTGATCAGCACTTCTAGTTGGAATAGCTTCTATCCACTTAGTAACATAATCAACAACAACTAAAATATGTGTATACCCATTAGAGAAAGGAAAAGGTCCCATGTAATCAAAGCCCCAAACATCAAATGGTTCAATAACAAGTGAATAATTCATAGGCATTTCTTGATGTCTACTAATATTACCAATTCTTTGACATTCATCACAAGATAAGACAAACTTACGAGCATCCTTGAAGAGAGTAGGCCAATAAAAACCAGATTGCAATACCTTGTGTGCAGTTCTATCTCCAGCGTGGTGTCCTCCATAAGCTTCGGAGTGACACTTGCGTAGGATCTGTTCCTGTTCATGCTCAGGTACACAATGCCTAATAACACCATCTACTCCTTTATAAAGATGTGGGTCATTGTCGGTGTACTAGTGTAGGGGTACCCTAGTATCCCGAACTCGTGCACGGGCAGTCGCAGCGCCCCGCGGCAAGGCTTGCCTGGTGACCGCCAAGGTCCTCCGTGGTTCCTTTGGAGCCATTCAAGAACAAAGTATTTAAGCCAAGGAGACAAGGCCCCGGCAAGAGGAGCTTGCTGGAAAGGCCACTCAAGGCACGCAGAAGACAAGACCCCGGCAAGAGGAGCTTGCCGGGAAGGCCCATTGAGCGACAAGCTTCCGGGCGCGACAAGGATTCAGCCGCGGCAAGGCGCTTGCCGCGGCGGGCAACCTCTCTTTATCTCCGCTCCAGCTCATCCACCAACGTGTCGCCATGGGACCATTCCAGGCGTGCGTGTCAAGAGGCTGTGCAGCCAGCGGAGAAACAGCGATGCGGCGCGGCAGAGTGCCATCGTGGCAGCGGTGGCGCCCACAGACGGTCCCTTTCTGCCTTTTTTAGGCGACATGGATGGGCATTTATTGCTTTTGTCCCTTGCCGTCAGAGTTAGGTAGAATACACTGTACAAAGTAGCTGTACCAACCGCAGCTCATTTTCCCATTTTTGCCCTTGTCTACGTTGCCACCTGTTGGTGACCCCTTTAGCATATAAAAGGAGGCACATGCGCAAGGTAGAGGGGGGTTCGACTCATCCGAAACTACACACACTCAAGCTAGGTTTTGTAGCTCTCTGTGCTCCCTAGCAAGAACACAATACAACCAGAAAAGCAGCAGTAGGAGTATTATCTCTCCGGAGAGCTCCGAAGCTGGGTAAACTGCTCGTGTGTTTCGCCTCGATCTGCTCTTCGTGCAATCTCCGCCCCCCACCGAACCAAAAGGGACTCGGTCCGCCGGTCCCATAGGTGTTCGTGGGTTACGATCAGCCTCCCCGACATCTTTGGCGCGCCAGGTAGGGGGCGTCGAGGCTGTGTGAACCTGATCCGGCGTTCACAAGAGCAACATCTTCATCATCTTCATCAACATGCCACCGAAGAAGAAGGCTTCGGCGGCAACAGAGCCGTCCGCGTCAAACCCACCGCCACCGGAGCCGACGGGTGGTGGGGAAGACGCCGGCGGAAGAGCGGACGTCGACGAGGGAGCCCGTGTTGCTGCTAAGTCCAAGGACAAGGCGGCGCAAACCTCGGCGTCCGTTCACGTGCCGCGTCCATCTCAGGAGGCGCGAGACCGACAGCGTCATGGTGCTCGCAGCGCCATGCGTTCGTTGGGCCAAGATCGAGTTGGTGGATCCGGGGACGCTCAAGAACAGCTTGCGCGCCAACAGGCTGGTGCGAGTGGGGCACGATGCGCTGGGCGGGATCTGCTCCTTCTAACATATTTAGAAGTCCGAGCATATCCGCTCCTCGCACCGTTCGCCATTGCCGCCCACCACTCAGCGAAGCTTTGGCGCGAGCTTAACGCTCCTAGATTACCCTCCGACAGCGAGACAAGGTCGGCGAATGGAGGCCACCATTCAAGTCTCGCCGGCTTTGCCAGCAGCGCGTTCGCGGCAACCAAGCACGCCGCTGCGGCGGCGAGACGACAAGGCACGAGCGGTGGCGGCAGACCTGTGGGTGCAACCACCATGCACTCTCCACCCCGAAGGCCAAGATCACCGACTCGTCGGATCCGCCTCGACAGCGACTCCACCGTGTCATCGGATCCACGAGCTCGCCGTGATAAGCGCCAAGTTCTTCAAGAACGACAACAAGAAGACGATCGAACTCGCATCAAGCACCGAAGAGAAGCGCGGCGTCAATCCGACCAGCGCGCTGGGCCCTCTGTTGACGTGCATGCGCCAGGGGAACCAGGTGACTTGCCGTACGCGGTAGGTTGCCCTGCGTTCACTCGTGAGCTGCGGCAAGTCCAGTGGCCCGACAAGAAAAATTTCAAGCCAGACGTGCCAGAGAAGTATCATGGCAGGACGCATCCGTCGGAGTTCCTCAGCATCTACACCATCACGGTGCAGGCTGCGGGGGGACGAGATGACAAGATCCTCGCCAACTACTTCCCGCTGGTACTCAAGCCCAATGTTAGATCTTGGCTCATGCACTTGCCAGACAGCTCCATATCCTCTTGGGCAGATTTATGCCATCAGTTTGTCGGCGCCTTCACAGGCGGCCACAAGCCTCATGGCCAAGAGAGCGACCTCCATCTGCTCGCCCAGAAGGAAGGAGAGTCCCTGCGCAAGTTCATTCAGAGATTCAGCCGTGTGCACTACAACATCCCAGATGTCCACCCCGCCGCGGTGATCAGTGCATTTCATCAAACGCGTGGAACCGCGGGATGAGGAAAGAGATGGCGATGTGCAAAGTCAAGGACGTCAGTGAGCTGTATGCCCTGGCCGACAAGTGTGCACGTGCTGAGGAAGGGAGGAGACTCCCAGGAGAGAATGCAGAAGCAGGATCTGATTGTGAGGAGACCGCCCCGGCAAAGAAGAGTCGGCGGCGGAACAACCGTAGGAAGAAGAGCAAAGAGGTACTAGTTGTCGAGCAGTCCGGCAACGGTGGTGCCGCCAAGAAAGCCAAAGTTGGTGGCTTCGGCAAGGAGGTTGCCGCTGGCGCCGACTGCAAGCCTGTGGCGGCCGCCGACAAGCAGGACAACTCCAACAAACAATACTGCAAGATTCACCGCACCAAGGGCCACGACCTCCAGAGCTGCAAGAAGGTCGAGCAGCTTGTTGAACAGCAGAAAGCTGAGTACGAGCGGCGCGACAAGGAGAAGGCCAAGGAAGGTGCTGGGGAGCTAGCAAAGCGACCGGCGGGGAGGACGCCGCGACAAGGCCAAGCAGCGGCAAGGAGACAGACCTCCCCGCGGCCGCGTCAAGGATGAAGACGACGATGACAATGAAGATATGGAAGACGATGAGGCTGACGAGCAGGAGTTTCAGAAAGCCAGGGAGGTCCTCTACGTTGACGGCGGTGCTTCTCTGCATACCTCACACCGCCAACTCAAGCAATGGATGCGGGAGGTTAATGCAGCAGAACCATCCGTAGAGTCACGCAAGCCTTTGAAATGGTCCAGCACGCCTATCATCTTTGATATTGAGGACCACCCTGATCGCATAACTGCGGTCGGGTGCTTGCCGATGTTGGTCTCACCAACTATCCGCAACCTCAAGGTCACCAAGATGCTAGTTGACGGCGGGGCCGGCTTAAACCTGATCTCCTCCGCGGTACTCCAGAAGCTTCAAATCCCTGACAGCGAGCTCGAAGAGACTGGTACATTCCAAGGAATCAATCCGGGAAGGAGCAAGCCGAAAGGGAAGATCACGTTGCCGGTAACATTTGGCAGTGAACTAAACTTCAAGACTGAGAGGGTCACATTCGACGTCGCTGATTTTCCGTTGCCTTACAATGGAATACTTGGCCGTCCAGCACTCGCCAAGTTCATGGCAGCCTCTCATTATGCATACAACTTGCTCAAGATGCCAGGCCCGATAAGTGTCATTTCCGTCCATGGCGATAAGAAGGATGCTCTTATCTGCGCCGACAAGATTTACCGGGAGGCAGCAACTGCAACAGATAGCAAGTCACTTGCCGCTGAAGCTCCCGGGGGGAAGAAGAAGACCAAGTCCGGCAAGAGCTCTGATGCCCACTCCGGCAAGCGCACCTCTTCGGAGTGCTGCGCTACCGTCGAGGACGCACCATCGAGCTCCATCGGCAAGTGCAAGAAGATGATGGCAGCTCCGCCAAAGACCAAGAAGGTGCCCGCCAAGGAGGACGGCACTGGTGGTACCTTCACCATCAGTGCCACTCTCGACCCTAAATAGGAAGGCGCGCTCGTTGCTTTCCTGCGGGCGAATGTCGACATGTTTGCATGGCAACCGTCTGACATCCCCGGTGTTCCCAGGAAAGTGATTGAGCATCACCTAGCTGTCTGTCCTCATGCGCGGCCCGTCAAGCAAAAAGTCAGAAAACAGGCAGTGGAATGCCAAGAATTCATAGCAGAAGAAATCAAGAAGTTGGAAACAGCAGGCCTTGTCAGAGGAGTGCTCCATCCCACGTGGTTGGCCAATCCGGTAGTTGTACGAAAGGCAAATGGGAAATGGAGACTTTGTATCGACTTCACGGATGTTAATAAAGCTTGTCCCAAAGACCCATTTCCTTGCGGCGCATCGACCAGATTGTTGACTCCACGGCTGGATGTGATTTGCTTTCATTTCTTGATGCATATTCAGGATATCATCGATCTTCATGGCGAAGAGGATGAGGAGAAACCGCATTCATCACCCCATGTGGCACATACTGTTTTGTCGGATGCCTTTTGGGCTAAAGAATGCTGGTTCAACGTTTGCAAGAGTAGTCCATGACGCTTTTGAGCCGCAAATGCACAGAAATGTAGAAGCCTACATGGATGACATAGTGGTCAAGAGCAAGGACAAAGCAACTCCGGTTCAAGATTTAGACGAGACTTTTGCAAATCTGCGCAAGATCAACTTCAAGCTCAACCCCGAGAAGTGCGTGTTTGGAGTCCCTTCCGGCAAGCTTCTCGGGTTCTTCGTGTCTCAGCGGGGAATTGAAGCCAATTCCGACAAGATCAAAGCCATTGAGCAAATTGAAGCACCAAAGCGCGTCAAGGATGTACGGAGACTTGCCGGTTGCGTGGCTGCTCTCAGCAGGTTTATCTCTAGATCTGCTGGCGCGCCTGCCATTTTCAAGATTGTGAAAAAGGCAGGTCAATGAAATGGACTCGAAGCGGAGGCTGCGCTGCAGACTTAAAGAGGTACCTGTCCTACACTCCAATACTTGTCGCACCTAGGCCACAAGAGAAGTTGCTGCTGTATATAGCGGCAACCAATCAAGTGGTTAGTGCTGCGTTAGTAGCGGAAAGGGAGGCAGATGATGAGCCGGCAACTAGGGCAGATGCATCCAGCGACAAGCAGGGGGCTTCACCGACGAGCTCTGGTCCCGACAAGGACGGATCTGCGCAGGATTGCGCGAAGATGCAGAAAAGGATGGTGCAGTGCCCAGTCTACTTTGTCAGTTCCCTTCTGCAGGGGGCTAGGTCAAGGTACTCTGGTGTGCAGAAATTGCTTTTTGGCCTCCTCATGGCCTCGAGAAAGCTGCGCCATTACTTCCAAGCACATGAGATAACAGTCATCACTCACTTTCCCCTGAAGAGAATATTGCAAAATCCAGAAGCAACAGGCAGGATTGTCGAGTGGGCACTGGAACTGTCAAGCTTTGGCCTCAAGTTTGAAAGCACTTCAACTATCCAAAGCAGAGCACTGGCAGAGTTTATAGCAGACTGGACGCCAACGCAAGATGAAGAAATTCCAGAGCCGAGCATCCCCATCAAGGAAGCAAGCAAAGAATGGCTGATGTACTTCGATGGTGCCTTCTCGCTGCAAGGCGCCCGGTCTTGAGCGTCTGCTAGTCGCACCCACCGGAGAGCACCTCAAGTACATAGTCCAGATGCACTTTCCCAAGGAGCAAGCAACAAACAATACAGCAGAGTATGAAGGTTTGCTTGCCGGTCTTAGAATTGCGGTAGACCTTGGGATCAAGAAACTCATTGTCAGGGGTGACTCGCAGCTTGTCGTCCGCCAAGTAAACAAAATTATCGAGTCCGTTGATGGAAGCCTCGTTGATGAAGTGAGAAAGCTAGAAGAACACTTTGACGGCCTCTGGATGGAACATGTTCCAAGAGCTCAAAATGATATTGCCGATGGCTCATCAAAGTCGCCAGCCTCAAGTTACCTGTGGAACCAGGAATCTTCGTGCTCAAGCTGACTCAACCAACCGTAACGCCATCAACGGGACAGAACAAGAAGAGGAAGTTGATTTCGGTGACTATTTTCGGCGAGCTTCCGAAGCCGCCACCAAAAAGGTCCCCAGGTTCGACACCAAAAGTGCTGAGGAGCAGTCTACTCCGACAAGCCCCAGGGTTTGTTTCGTTGAAGCAGACGCTCCCGACAAGTTTTGCTCCGGCAAGCTTGCCGGGGAACATCAAGCTCCGGCCGAACCGCAAGTTCTTGCCGTAGAAGTTGATGTTCCCGCAGCAGTAGATGTGCCTTTAATCCTTATTGTCGAGCCGCAAGCTCCAACATGGGCGCAACAGATTGTCCATTTCCTTCAGACAGGAGAACTTCCCGAAGAGCAAGAAGAAGCGGAAAGAGTAGCCCGGCAGTCAAGTATGTACCAGTTTGTCGACAAAGACGCGCATGTCTGAAGAAGACTCAACGGGGTGAAATTGAAGTGTATTCACCGGAAGATGGATGAAGCTGTTGGCGAGAGATACGGAGGCATATGTGGTCACCACATTGGCGCAAAAGCACTTGCCGCAAAGCTTTCCGCAAGGTTTCTTCTGGCCGACAGCCCTCCGAGATGCAACTGCACAAGTAACCAAGTGTGAAGCGTGCGGTTCCATTCCAAGAAGATACACCAGCCAGCTCAAGCTCTCCGGACGATCCCTTTATCCTGGCCATTTTGATGCGGGGCTCGATATCCTCGGCCCCTTTCCCGAGCTGTCGGGGCTTTGAGTACTTGTACGTCGCAATCGACAAGTTCACAAAGTGGCCGGAAGTGGAAGCAGTGAGGAAGGTGACAGCACAGTCAGCAGTCAAGTTCTTCAGGTCAATTGTTTGCCTTTTGGGATTCCTAACAGGATCATCACCGACAACGGCACCCAATTCACGAGCCGCACCTTCATGCAGTACGTCCAAGATCTTGAAGCCAAGGTCTGTTTTGCCTCTGTTGCTCATCCAAGAAGCAACGGTCAAGCAGAGAGGGCAAATGCTGAAGTGTTGGGTGGGCTCGAGACGAGAACTTTCGACGGGCTGCACAAAAGCGGAAGAAACTGGATTGAGGAGCTGCGGTGGTTCTTTGGTCGATCGGGGCGACACCAAATCGAGCCATCGGCGGACACCTTTCGCTCTAGTCTATGGGCGAGGCAGTTCTCCCCACGGAACTTCGTATCGGGTCACCTCAGTACTCGCTTATGATGAGCTTGAGCAAGAGCAGCTGCGACAAGATGACGCTGCTCCTTGAGGAGGACCGTCTTGAGGCTGCTGTCGAGCTGCTCGTTACCGAGAAGCTTTGCGCCGCTACCATAACCGCAAAGTTAGGGCCGAAGTTTCGAGGAAGGCGACCTTGTTCTTGGCGCGTTCAGTCCGCCAAGAATTCCAACAAGTTGGCCTTGAAGTGGAAGGCCCTTACCGGGTAAAACGAGTCACTAGGCTGGCGCTGTCCGCTTTGAGACCGAAGATGGCGTTCGGTGAGCAACTCACGGAACATAGAGCATCTTCGTAAGTTTTATCCATAGAGACGCGGTTGCGGAACCGTTCCTGCAACCACCTTTAACAACAAGTCTTGCCGATGTTGCATGTAATCCTTTGTACAAAGCGGGCGCGAGACCCCGTGCATCAGTAAAGCTCATGTGTTGCGCACAACTTGTCAATTTCATGCTTTCATCATCATTTTGCATAAGCTATATGACATTTTGTGCAGCATCCACACCCGGTAAGCAATAACGAGCCACAAGGCTCCATAACTTTATTTTCTCTTCTTTTCTTCTCAAAAGAAAGGAAGGTTCCTTCGCCCACAAGTTAACCGGGGAGGAAGGAGAAGATAATGGTGTGGGCCGTAGCGTCGCTTCGAGGAAGTTTAAGCCTTACCGGAAGCAAGCGACGAAAAGCTAAGCTGCCAAAGTTTGAGCAACCAGTTTTTTAAAATTTTAAGTTATCTTCCTCGAGCGATAGTACTTTGTATGGAAAATCTGTGCGCGGAGGAACCAACTCGTAGCTAGTTTGCGCCCTTACTTTGTTTCGAGTCTGCTCAACAATTTAAGTGAGCCGCAACTAGTTGCGACAAGGTTGCTTGTCGGAGGCGGCACCGCCCGGCAAGGCTTGACGTTCCGCACTCGATGCTTTCATGACAAAGGTGCCCGCACCGACAAGTTCCCTAAAAAGCGTAAGGCACAAACATACAAAGGAAAGAATCATGCAAAGGAAATAACATTGCAATCATTGCCTAAGATAGAGTTATATTACAAAAATAAGCTTGTCGCAGATCTAATGAATTGTTCTCCTAAACATGATCAGCAGCGACAAGGGAAAGATAAAATTGGCGGCCTAGTCTACGCGGTCGCCATCAACCCGCTTGATCTTGCCCACCTTGTCCACAATGGGTGCGACAAGGGCTTTGAGCGCCTCCACATCGGCATCTGGCGGCAAGGATCTGAGGGCGCCCGTTGAGGTTGAGGCCTGGATTGCGGAAGGCCACCTTCATCAACACCTTACGGAGGGCTCTGCGCGAGATCCGGCGCGATTCCTCTGCCAGCTACTTGGGATCTCTTCCCGAGTCGCTGGAGAGCCGCCTGCGCCCTTGAAAACAGGCTGAGCTTGGCGCTGGGTTGGGCGCTCGTCGGAGGAGTACCGAGATCCACCATCCCGGCTCCATCAGCTCCTTGTCGATGGCGGCGGCGATGTTCACAAGACCTTCAGCCCAGAGCTCCACATTATCCCTGAAGGTGCTCTGGGCAGCAGTGGCACTCGCCAACAGCTCCTCGTTGGCCTTGATCTTCTCCAGCAGACCCACCTCTCGCTCCTTGGCGCCGTCCAGCGTCTCCATCAGGGTGGTCAGCTTCAGCTCAAGATCTGCCTTGGAATCCTTGGCGGCATCGAGCTCTTTGATCCTTTCAGCGAGACGGCCCTGCAACTCGCCAAGAGTGTAGGCGTGCTTCTCGCGCTCGTGCTTCAGCGCGGCAAGCTCTTTGCCGCTCTTCTGCAGACTGGCCTCCAGCTGCGTCACTTTTGTCTCCAACTCCTTCTTGGCGGCCTCGGCAGCTGCGGCAGCGTCCTTTCCTTCCTTGAGAGCTCCGCCAATTGATTGCTCGCGAGCGGCAAGCTCCTCCTCGTAGCTGTCGAGGTTGATCTTCCGCAGCGCCAACTCGCCTTCTTGCGCAGATAGCTTCTCGGTGGCGAGCCGTTGCTGCTCCTCGACCTCAGCCTTCTCAAGGATGAAGGTTGTGCGCTCTTCAGCGAGTTGCTCCCGCTCTTCTGCTACGTTCCGGAGAGCTTCTTGGTTGGCGCCCCGGAGCTCTTCTGCGCGCTTCTCCATGTCTGCTCCCGCCCTCGCGACAAGCGCTTCCCGGGACTCCAACTTGGCTTGTCGGGCGCGGTAGAGCGGCAGCAGCTTTTTCAGCAACTGCTCCTCCTCGACTTCGCCCTTCTTCTGCATGCGGCGCATTCACCAGCGTCAACCCAGCGGAGGCAAGCAGCTCTTCGTCAAAGGTCTCCCCTTCGACCGGCGCCACAGGCTCGGCGCCCGAGGAGCTTGATGAAGACACCGTCGCCGCCTTGAGATAGGCGCGGGCTGGGGCTCTTGAACTGGCGCTGCATCGGTGGCGGAGGGATCGGCGGTCGGCGTAGCACCTGGCGCTCCTGCGGCCTCAGGGCCGTCAGTACGATCGCCAGACCCCTCGCCAGCCTTTGCGGCGGCAGCCTTGGCGGCCTCCTCGTCGGCGGACCCATCGGCGCCAGCCTCTTCCTCCATGGTGGCGACGTCGTCAGTGTTGCCGTGCGCGGCCTCCTCGCCGGCGACCTCAGTCTCCATCGGATCTGCGGCAGATGGATCTGACGATCAGGAAAAAAAACAGAAGAAAAAGAACCCAAGGGAAATTTTCAGGCAAGAAGATTACCTGCGATGGGATCCGCAGCCATGGTCTTGACCACCGGAGGATCACTCGTGACGTCCCTTGGCGGAGAAGTCTCCCTTGCCAGAGAACGCTCCCTTGCCGGAGATTTCTCCCTTGGCGGCGTAGTTGAAGCAGAAGGAATTTCGGGAGCGGCTTCCGGGCAGTCCTGATGAGGCTGCTCTGCTCCTACACAAATCAACAAGTCAGATATCAGCAAGGAAGGAGCACCCATGCACACCTAACAGTAAGAAGTAGACCATATACTTACGCTGGGGGCTGTGCTGGGGGCTGCTTTGAGGAAGAGTTGTCGGGTCCGGCAAGGGAGTCTCAGACGCACCTCCTGTTGCCACGGGGGGATCGTCTTCGATGACAACCACCGGGGTCTTGGCTCTCTTCGACGCTCTCTGGACCAGCGTCCTGAAAAGGAAAATAGTTCAGAATGAAGCAAATCAGATACAAGACAAAGCAACCAAATTGAAGAAATACAAGCACAGCGTAGAAGCTTACTCTTCTTCTTCTTCCTCGTCGGAGCTGAGCACGGAGAGATCAAATTCCGGCTCGCCTCCGGTGCGAAGAGGCGGAGGAGTAGGTTCTCTGGACCGCTTAGCGGGGTGGCAGCGGTGGCACGAGAGGATCCGCCTCGGTTATTGCAGCGGTGTGGGCGCTCCAGCTGCAACAGCAGTGCTTGCCGCGATGGAGCGCATCGCCATGGCCTCTGGGTTGTTAACCCGTCTGCCGCCCCGTCACTTCCCCGGCCTTGTGGAGACACCTTCTTGGTGGAGCTGTGGGCTCCGCTCGCGGCAAGCTACTTGAAGGAGCGGAGGAGGCGCCCTCGGCAGGCTCGCTTGGCTCAACTCCGGGCTCGGCCTGCTCCTCCTCGCCGGCAAGCTCCTCTCGGTCGGCAAGGCTTGCCGCCTCTGCTGCCTCCGCCTCTTCCACAGTAAATCCAAATTCGCCAGGTAGCGCAGCTTGCCGCCTCCTCCACTGGTGGCGTCTGCTGCATCTCGCTGTCGTCGGCGCGGATCGGCACTTCTTCCAAGCTATCGAAGAACTGCCAGACGACGTCTTCCGAGGCTCTTGCCAGGTTGGAGCGATCCCATGTAAATCGCTGCGGCATCATGGCGCGGATGCGGTCGAGCGAAGAGTTGTTGCACAAAGGAACGACTCCCCTTGGCAACATGAACCATTCGGGGTGATCAGGGTCATGCTTGAACAACTCCAGAAGCATTGCGTCCAACTCCAAGACGGTGAAATTCCAGTTGAGGCCCGGGCGCAGCCTCATGATATCCGCCGGGTTTTGGATCTCCCAAGCAGGTCTCCTCCTCTCCTGCAAGGGAGCGATGCGGCGGCGAAGGAAATCTGCGCCAACTGCGCCTACAGTGAGTCCGGCAAACCTGAGGCGCAGGATCCGAGTCATGGCAATCTTCAACCTAGCATCTTCCAGCGCCAAGTTGCTCCAATCGTTGCCACGCACTATTGGAGTTTGGCGCTGGGCAGTGAAGGGCTGCGGGTTCTCCTCAACGATCCAACACCAATCGGCTTTCCACTCCTCTCCAGATAGGATTCTTTATTGCTGATCCTGGAGATCCAAGCAATCCCTCCGGCAAGTGGCTCTCCTCTCTCGACGCGGGGCATGAAGAAGTGGCGGAAAAGGGCCAAGTTTGGGTGGACTCCGACAAAGTTTTCGCAGAGGTGTGCGAAAACCGCCATGGTCAGGACAGCGTTGGGGGTCAAATCAAGGAGGCGAAACCCGTAGGTGTTCATGATATCACAGAAGAACTCAGAGAAGGGGGCGAGCCCGCAATAGAAGAAGAGCGCGAAGAAGGGTACCCGCCGAGGCTGACTCGATCTTGGCGGAGAGTACCTTCGTGCGCGGATGCGCCCGCATCTCCGTCGACCAGAAGAGGTAGTAGCCCTCCCTCAGCTCCTTTGCATCGAGCTTTGGGGGAGGCCGCTCCTTGCGCGCGCCCCTGAGCCGCTGCGCCTCGTCCGACTTCACGCCCTTCCCCTTGTCGGCTTTCGGAGCCATGGCGGAGGCGGTGGAGGAGACCGACGGCGTTGATGGCGCTGGTGGCGATGGGGCGCGGAGCGTTTCTCTCTTCGGACCAGAGAAGAAGGGGGGAGCGACGGTGGTTTTCGAGATGGGACAACAAATGGCGAGGTGGGCGACCTGCCCCTGTTTCCCCTGTTTATAAGGAGGGAGAGGGGGCGGACGTTCTACTTTTCCAATTAAAGAAACCCCCACGATCTCTCCCACGACGCCACGTTCGTAGCGTGCTGTCTTAAATGGGGGCGTGGTGGGTCCGGAGTCGATTCTGGCATGATCTAGGCAGCGCGTGTGCCGATGCACTGTTTTGGGCCTGGCCCAACAGCGCTTTCGGCACAGCGTGTGGCCCGAACCGAGGGCTCTGTCGGTGTACTAGAGTAGGGGTACCCTAGTATCCCGAACTTCGTGCCTCGGGCGATCATGAGCGCCAGCGGCAAGGCTTGCTGGTGACCGCCAAGGTCCTCCGTGGTTCCTTTGGAGCCATTCAAGAACAAAGTATTTAAGCCAAGGAGACAAGGCCCGGCAAGAGGAGCTTGCCGGAAAGGCCACTCAAGGCACGCGAAGACAAGACCCGGCAAGAGGAGCTTGCGGGAAGGCCCATGAGCGACAAGCTTCCGGGCGCGACAAGGATTCAGCCGCGGCAAGGCACTTGCCGCGGCGGGCAACCTCTCTTTATCTCCGCTCCAGCTCATCCACCAACGTGTCACCATGGGACCATTCCAGGCGTGCGTGTCAAGAGGCTGTGCAGCCAGCGGAGAGCAGCGGTAAGTGGCGCTGACATGAGTGCCATCGTGGCAAGCGGTGGCGCCCCTGACGGTCCCTTTCTGCACTGTTTAGGCGACATGGATGGGCATTTATTGCTTTTGTCCCTTGCCGTCAGAGTTAGGTAGAATACACTGTACAAAGTAGCTGTACCAACCGCAGCTCATTTTCCCATTTTGCCCTTGTCTACGTTGCCACCTGTTGGTGACCCCTTTAGCATATAAAAGGAGGCCCATGCGCAAGGTAGAGGGGGGTTCGACTCATTCGAAACTACACACACTCAAGCTAGGTTTTGTAGCTCTCTGTGCTCCCTAGCAAGAACACAATACAACCAGACAAGCAGCAGTAGGAGTATTATCTCTCCGGAGAGCTCCGAAGCTGGGTAAACTGCTCGTGTGTTTCGCCTCGATCTGCTCTTCGTGCAATCTCCGCCCCCACCGAACCAAAAGGGACTCGGTCCGCCGGTCCCATAGGTGTTCGTGGGTTACGATCAGCCTCCCCGACAGTCATCCCAGAAGTAATGTCTTAAATCATAGAAAAACTTTTTATTTTGCTGGTATGTGAAACTAGGTGGTATAAATTTAGCAACAATGTAATTAGCATAATCAGCATACCGTGGAGCAGTACGAGAAACATTTATGACATTTAGTTGTTCATCAGGAAAGCTATCATCAATAGGTAGTGGGTCAACAAGAACATTCTCTAACCTAGACAAGTTGTCTGCAACGGAGTTCTCAGCTCCCTTTCTATCGATAATATGCAAATCAAATTCTTGTAACAAGAGAACCCATCTAATAAGTCTAGGTTTAGCATCTTTCTTTTCCATAAGGTATTTAATAGCAGCATGATCAGTGTGAATAGTTACTTTAGAATCAACAATATAAGGTCTGAACTTATCACAAGCAAATACAACTGCTAAGAATTCCTTTTCAGTAGTGGCATAATTTCTCTGGGCATTGTCTAGAGTTTTACTAGCATATTGAATAACATTAATTTCTTATCAACACTTTGCCCTAGAACAACACCTACAGCATAATCGCTAGCATCACATATAACTTCAAAAGGTAAATTCAAATCAGGTGGATGAACGATAGGTGCAGAGACTAATGCTTTCTTAAGTATTTCAAAAGTACTGAAAGGGCAAGTAAAAGTGGTCTTTACTTGATCATCAACTGACACAGGTATTTGAGAGAAACCAGAGTAACCATCCAGAAAGCAAAAATGTTTATGTTTGGATAATCTTTCTAGCATTTGATCAATGAAAGGTAAAGGGTAATGATCCTTTTTAGTAGCTTTATTTAATTTATGGAAATCAATTACCATCCTATAACATGTAATAATTTTTTGCGGAATCAATTCGTCTTTATCATTAGGAATGACAGTAATACCTCCCTTCTTAGGGATACAATGGACATGACTTACCCACTGACTATTAGCAACGGGATAAATTATACCTGCATCACGGGGCTTTAGTATTTCCTTTCTTGCCACTTCTTTCATCTTAGGATTCAGCCGTCGTTGATGATCAATAACTGGTTTGGCATCTTTCTCCAAATTTATTTTGTGTTGGCATAGAGTGGGACTAATACCCTTAAGATCATCAAGAGTATATCCAATAGCAGCGTGGTGCTTCTTCAGAGTTTTCAATAATTTTTCTTTCCCCTTCTTTGAAAGGTTAGCACTAATAATAACAAGATATATCTTCTTTTCATCAAGATAAGCATATTTAAGAGTATCAGGCAATGGTTTAAGCTCAAACACGAGATCAACCTTGGGTGGAGGAGGATCCCCTAGGATTTCAACATGCAAGTTGTGTTTCAGATAGGTCCCTGTTTAAAGAATACTTCATCTATTTCCCTTCTTTCATTCATAAACATATCATTTTCATGGTCTAACAAATATTGTTCTAAAGGATCACTAGGAGGTACGGCAATAGAAGCAAGACCAATAATTTCATCTTTACTAGGCAATTCCTCATCACGAGGTTGTCTATGAAATTTAGAAAAATTAAACTCATGAGACATATCATCCAAAACAATGGTAACAACATCCTTCTTGCAATCTATCTTAGCATTAATAGTATTCAAGAAGGGTCTACCAATTATAATGGGACAAAAGCTATCTTGAGGGGAACCAAGAACAAGGAAATCAGTTGGATATTTTGCTTTCCCACACAAGACCTCAACATCTCTAACAATCCCAATTGGTGAAATAGTATCTCTATTAGCAAGCTTAATGGTAACATCGATATCTTCTATCTCAGTTGGTGCAATATCATGCATAATTTCTTTGTATAAGGAAATAGGTATTGCACTAGCACTAGCACCCATATCACACAAGACATGATAACAATGATCTCATATTTTAACAGAAATAACAGGCATGCCTACCATAGGTCTATGTTTATCTTTAGCACCAGGTTTAGAAATTCTAGTAGTTTCATCACAGAAATAAATAACATGCCCATCGATATTATCAGCCAAGAGATCTTTATCAATAGCAATATTAGGTTCAACTTTAACTTGCTCAGGAGGTGTATAAGTTATAATATTGCTTTTACGAACCACAGTTGAAGCTTTAGCATGATCCTTTATCCTAACAAGGTATGGTGGTTTCTCAACATAAGCAATAGGAACAATAGGATCATTATAAGTGATAGTCTTTTCTTCAACTTCAATAGGTTCAACTACTTTTACCTATATGGGAGGATGATATTTAAACCACTTCTCCTTAGGGAGATCAACATGAGCAGCAAAAGATTCACAAAAAGAAGCTACCATCTCAGAGTCAAGTCCATATTTAGTGCTAAATTTACGGAAAACATCGGTATCCATAAAAGATTTAACACAATCAAACTTAGGTGTTATACCTGATTCCTTAACTTCTTTGAGATCCCAATCTTCAGAGTTGCGTTTAATTCTTTCCAATAAATTCCATTTGAATTCAGTAGTCTTGATCATAAAAGAACCATTACAAGAAGTATCGAGCATGGAGCGATTGTTGTCAGAAAGCCGAGCATAAATTTTTTGAATAATCATTTCTCTTGAGAGCTCATGATTGGGGCATGAATATAACATTGACTTAAGCCTCCCCCAAGCTTGAGCGATGCTTTCTCCTTCGCGAGGCCAAAAATTATATATATAATTATGATCATGATGAACAAGATGCATAGGATAAAACTTATGATGAGATTCCAATTTCAATCGCTTGTAGTCCCATGATCCCATACCATCACATAGCCTATACCATGTTAATGCATCTCCCTTCAAAGATAAAGGGAAGACCTTCATCTTGATAACATCATCGGGCATACCTGCAAGCTTAAATAATCCACAAACTTCATCCACATAGATTAAGTGTAAATCGGGATGCAATGTTCCATTTCCTGCAAAAGGATTAGCTAGCAGTTTCTCTATCATACCCGAAGGAATTTCAAAGTAAACATTTTCAGTAGGTTCAGTAGGTTGAGGAGCAACTATTTGCTCTACCGGTCAGGGTGAAGATACCCCGAACAAGCCCCTCAAAGGATTACTTTCCATAGTAACAAGTGACAGTAAATTTCAGCACACTATATAAATTTTTCCTTACCAAATTCCACCTAACATAGGCGCTTCACTCCCCGGGAACGACACTAGAAAAGAGTCTTGATGACCCACAAGTGTAGGGGATCTATCGTAGTCCTTTCGATAAGTAAGAGTGTCGACCCAACGAGGAGCAGAAGGAAAGGATAAGTGGTTTTCAGTAAGGTATTCTCTGCAAGCACTGAAATTATCGGTAAAGATAGTTTTGTGATAAGGTAATTGGTAACGAGTAACAAGTAACTAGTGTAAATAAAGTGCAGCAAGATGGCCCAATCCATTTAGTAGCAAAGGACAAGGCTGGACAATTTCTTATATGAAGGAAAACGCTCCCGAGGACACATGGGAATTATCGTCGAGCTAGTTTTCATCACGTTAATATGATTCGCGTTCGGTACTTTGATAATTTGATATGTGGGTGGACCGGTGCTTAGGTGCTGTCCTTACTTGGAAAAGCATCCCACTTATGATTAACTCCTATTGCAAGCATACGCAACTACAAAATAAGTATTAATGTAAACCTAACCATAGCATGAAACATATGGATCCAAATCAGCCCCTTACGAAGCAACGCATAAACTAGGGTTTACGCTTCTGTCACTCTAGCAACCCATCATCTACTTATTACTTCCCAATGCCTTCCTCTAGGCCCAAATAATGGTGAAGTGTTATGTAGTCGACATTCACATGACACCACTAGAGGAGAGGCAAGATACATCTCATCAAAATATCGAACGAATACCAAATTCACATGACTACTAATAGCAAGACTTCTCCCATGTCCTCAGGAAGAAACGTAACTACTCACAAATCATATTCATGTTCATAATCAGAGGGGTATTAATATGCATAATGGATCTGAACATAAGATCTTCCACCAAATAAACCAACTAGCATCAACTACAAGGAGTAATCAACACTACTAGCAACCTACAGGTACCAATCTGAGGCTTTGGGACAAAGATTGGATACAAGATATGAACTAGGGTTTGAGAGGAGATGGTGCTAGTGAAGATGTTGATGGAGATGGATCCCCTCCCGATGAGAGGATCATTGGTGATGACGATGGCGATGATTTCCCCCTCCCGGAGGGAAGTGTCCCCGGCAGAACAACTCCGCCAGAGCCCTAGATTGGTTCCGCCAAGGTTCCGCCTCATGGCGGCGGAGTCTCGTCCCGAAAGCTTGCTTTTGATTTTTTCTCGGACGAAAGACTTCATATAGCAGAAGATGGGCACCGGAGGGCCACCAGGGGGCCCACGAGGCAGGGGGCACGCCCAGGGGGTAGTGCGCGCCCCCACCCTCGTGGCTAGGGTGTGGGCCCCCTCTAGTATTTTCTTCGCTCAGTATATTTTATTATATCCAAAAATAACTTCTGTGATGTTTCAGGACTTTTGGAGTTGTGCAGAATATGTCTCTAATATTTGCTCCTTTTCCAGCCCAGAATTCCAGCTGCCGGCATTCTCCCTCTTTATGTAAACCTTGTAAAATAAGAGAGAATAAGCATAAGTATCATGACATAATGTGTAATAACAGCCCATAATGCAATAAATATCAATATAAAAGCATGATGCAAAGTGGACGTATCAATTAGCCCCCAAGTCCCAAGTATAATACTTCTATTGTGCTTGGGACTTTTAGAAAGTTTTAAGAAGCAATAGACATTAGCCCCCAAGTGCCAAGTATAACACTTGTATTGTGCTTGGGACTTCACAAATCATCACGATCATAACGCCTTCCATTTTTGCATATATCACAGGATGAACTGACTAAAAATAATCTGAAGGCCAATGTAAAAACTCAGCAAGCCGAGACATCCAAGGCCAAAATAGAATTAAAAACTGCTCTGGAGAATATTGAACAGCTGAAGCAAAATTTCAATGCTGAAAAAGATGGCTGGGAAACTAAGAAGGCGGCTCTGTTGAAGAGAGCAGATGATGCTGAAGCGGCACTTAAGCCGGTGACTAAAGAGTTATCCGGCTTAAAGAAACATATTAATATCATGTCGTCAGCCATCTTTGGTAAGTAGAAAAACATGTCTCCCTTGTACCTCAAGAATCACATTGTGCATATCTGCCGGCTTACTCATCATTTTACTGATATAGGTTCGTGCAGCGCGAATTTGGGTTCAGACATGCGCGTCCGAATTAAGGCTGTCTACACTCTTGTAGAACAGTTATATACTGGTGCCCAACGAACCATTGTTGTTACCCTGCACAAGAAATCCTTCAATACTTATCGAAGATACACTGAAGTAGTTATCCGTGCTGCCAAAAAAATTTGATGACTTAAAATGGGGAGCTGCCAGAGCCGGCGCCTTGACTGCCTTAAGCCAGGCAAAAGCATGGCAAGCCGATCTTGACCCGGAGGATTTGGCCAACGGCTGCCCCAGTGTCAAAGAAGATGGATCTACCTTCAGTGCTGACTATTTTGTAGAGATAGCAAGAGCCATGTGTCCCTTAGCAAGCAAGCTGGTTGACGAAACCAGACTATCCACATACCAGGCGGCTTATGACACTGACAACAAGAGAGTTAGTGCGCCGGTTCATGAGCCACAAGATCTCATCCTGCCGATTCGTAAGCACGCCTTCGCTCCTGACATTGATCCATCAAACCTTATTGATGATGAAGCTGTGTTTAGAGCGCTGACCGGTATCAACTGGGCTACACCTGACTTCCAGCTGATGGATAATCAAAGGGCTGAAGATGACGAAGAGGCGCAGGATGACTCGGAGGCTTCAACCCGCCAACAACCATGAGCCGATTTATCAAACATAATACTTTGCTGTGTTGACATCAAAACACTTATCCTTGTTGGCCATCAGATGCCTTGTAATAGGCTAGTTAATCTCTTGATCTGCCATGCCATCGTGCATGTTTTGTTTTGCATGACATTGCTGATCTGCAAACTGAAGATCTGCCACTTATGCTTATGATTTCATCAACTATGTGCACCAGATTTATTATTATACCTACATATAAACATATCACAAGTACCCTGGCGGTTTACCACAGGGCGGTCACAATACCATATAAAAACCACTGGCGACTAAAGGCAGTCCATAACCAGGGCTGGTTCAATTATACCTGTGATATTTGCTCATACTGCCGGCTTAATGCGCCAGCTAATGCGACAATCCAAATACAGAGCACAACGCCCTGTTTAATTGACATATATCGCCGGCTTAGAACGCCGCATGCAGCAAGGGGTAATATCCCAAAACTTAGAGCACAACGCTTCCAAGTATACAAGATCATCATACACTAGCGACTTATAGTCCAAAGCCAGGCCGGGTTAACAATCTCCCGATAGATTCATATATGAACCATAAGGCATCATAGCCTTCATCGGTTTTCATCCATGTATCAACATGTCACAAAATATTCAAATCAAATATAAATCAAAAGACAAAAACAAGGCTTTCATAGGCTGCCAAACCTTCAAATCAAGTGCTGTCAAAGGGCCGCACAGCCGCTAAGTTAAACCTTTACTTAACCTTATAAGCCGAGCCTCACATGACCAATCGTTGTTTTAAATTTGACAAGTTTAGGGTCTGTATAAGATTAACTTGTCAAAAGTACGTCGAGTCATTCTAGTCAATCTGGGCGGAGTGGTAGACTTAAAAGGCAGGATAACCCGGGTTTTTAGGTTAATACACCTGGCTTCCAAGCCTATTACAAGGGTCATAAAAACTCTCGTCCGTTGAACAAAGAGCCCCCAAGTAATATTTCAATCCAGGCGTACAAGCCGGATGAATAGGGTAATCACAGCTATGCTCGATGAGTAGGAAGCCCCCAAGTGATCATAGGAAGTGAAAATAAAGACTCATTATTTTTGAAAAATGAAATGACAGAGGCCCTGAATTATCAGGGATGCCGGCTTTATTATATTCATCATAATATATGCATTGTCAAGATATGTACATCACAAGAGCCAGTAGCTCAGGTGTAATAAGGCTAAAGATGAGCAATATTCCACAGCCGGCGGGTCTCCTCCTCCGACGTGCATGAGCCCTTGTGGCCTCGAACATCGACAAGGTAGTATGACCCATTGTTCAGATTTTTGCTGACCTCAAAAGGCCCTTCCCAAGGTGGGGATAGTTTATCCATATCAGTTTGATCCTGGATAAGTTGGAGCACCAAGTCACCTTCTTGAAAGGTTCTGGTCTTAACCCGACAGCTGTGATAACGGCGCAGATCTTGCTTGTAAATCGCTGAACGAGCCGCCGCAAGGTCAGGCTCCTCATCCAACAGGTCAAGTGCATCCTGATGTGCTTTTTCATTATCAGCTTCAACATATGCCGCCACATGGGGCGAGTCGTGACGGATGTCACTAGGGAGAACCGCCTCCGCTCCGTAAACCATGAAGAAAGGCGTGTAACCCATAGATCTGTTGGGGGAAGTATTGATACTCCATAACACTGAGGGCAACTCCTCGACCCAACAACCCAGTGTCCTCTGCAAAGGGACCATGAGCCGGGGCTTGATGCGTTTCAAAATTTCTTTATTGGCTCTCTCGGCTTGTCCATTAGATTGAGGGTGAGCCACTGAATATACATCAAGGCGAATATAATGTTGACAAAATTCTTTCATAGCACCCTTAGACAGATTAGTGCCATTGTCAGTTATAATGCTGCGGGGAAAACCAAAACGAAAAATCACCTTTTTGATAAATTGAACCGCCGTTGCCGCTTCACACTTACTGACCGGCTCTGCTTCCACCCACTTTGTAAATTTGTCAATCTCCACCGAAAGGTGGGTCTTTTTATCCTTGGAACTTTTGAATGGTCCAACCATATCAAGCCCCCAGACTGCAAACGGCCAAGCAATTGGAATCATCCTCAATTCTTGAGCCGACACATGAGCTCATCGGAAGAATTTCTGACAACCATTACATTTACTGACCAAATCTTCTGCATTAGCATGAGCCATCAGCCAATAAAATCTGTGACGGAAAGCCTTGGCCACGAGAGACTTAGAGCCGGCATGATGACCACAATCTCCTTCGTGAATCTCTCGTAGAAGCTCACAACCTTCCTCAGTAGAAACGCCCCTGTGACAATGCGATGATGCAACTCTCTATTAACAATAGCCATTGACTTAGACTGCCGGGTTATCTGTCTGGCCAAAGTTTCATCTTCAGGTAACTCGCCCCGGGTCATATAAGCCAAATATGGAACTGTCCAATCAGGAATAACATGAAGAGCCGCAACCAGTTGTGCTTTTGGGTCGGGAATAGAAAGATCTTCCTCTGTAGGAAATTTGACTAAAGGGTTATGCAGAATATCCAGGAAAGTGTTAGGTGGCACCGGCTTACGCTGGGACCCTAACCGACTCAAAGCATCAGCCGCCTCATTTTTCCTGCGATCAACATGTTCAACCTGGTAACCTTTGAAATGACCCGCGATAGCGTCAACCTCTCGATGATAAGCCGCCATGAGTGGATCCTTGGAATCCCAAGTGCCAGAAACTTGCTGAGCCACCAAGTCTGAGTGAACAAAACACCTCACCCGGCTTAGATTCATCTCCTTAGCCATCCGAAGACCATGGAGTAAAGCTTCATACTCAGCTGCATTATTAGTACAAGGGAACAACCTTAAAACATAACAAAATTTATCACCTCGTGGGGAAGTGAAGACAACTCCAGCCCCCGAGCCTTCCAACTGCCTGGACCCATCAAAGTGAATAGTCCAATATGTGTTATCAGGCTTCTCTTCAGGCGTCTGCAACTCTGTCCAATCATTGATGAAATCCACAAGTGCTTGAGACTTGATGGTTGTGCGAGGCATATACTTGAAACCTTGAGGTCCAAGCTCAATGGCCTACTTGGCTACCCGACCTGTGGCTTCTATTGTTTTGAATGATATCCCCTAAAGGAGCAGAACTAACCACAGTGATGGGGTGACCCAGAAAATACTGTTTGAGCTTTCGGCTAGCCATGAACACCCCATACACAAGCTTCTGCAAATGTGGGTACCTCTGCTTGGATTCAATTAACACCTCACTGATGTAATAAACCAGCCTTTGAACCGGATATTCCTTGCCTGACTCCTTCCGTTCCACCACAATAGCTACGCTGACATCCCGGTCATTGGCAGCCACATATAACAACAATGGCTCCTTATCAATAGGAGCAGCAAGGACTGGCGGCTCAGCTAGATGTTTCTTCAAGGCTTCAAATGCCTCATTAGCGGCATCACTCCAGACAAAGTGATCTGTTTTCTTCATCATCTGATACAGTGGTATAGCTTTCTCACCAAACTGGCTTATGAACCGGCTTAAGGCCACAATACGACTCGCTAGATGCTGAACATCATTGATACATGCCGGTTTAGCCAAGGAAGTAATGGCCTTGATCTTCTCCGGGTTAGCTTCGATACCTAGTTCTGAAACCAGAAAACCCAAGAGCTTGCGTGCTGGCACACCAAAGACACACTTGGTCGGGTTAAGCATCATCTTGTAGACCCGGAGATTATCAAAGGTCTCTTTCAAATCATCTATCAAGGTTTCCTTCTTCCTGGACTTCACCACAATATCATCCACATAGGCATGAACATTGCGCCCAATCTGATCATGAAGACAATTCTGCACACACCGCTGGTAAGTCGCATGGTCACTCTTGAGCCAAAAGGCATAGACACATAATAGAAAGCTCCAGAAGGAGTGATGAAGGCTGTCTTCTCCTGGTCCTTAACTGCTATCTTGATCTGATGATAACCAGAATAAGCATCCAAAAAGCTCAAACGTTCACAACCCGCCGTAGCATCAATAATTTGATCAATATGTGGGAGAGCAAAGGGATCATCTGGACATGCCTTGTTTAAGTCCGTATAATCCACACACATGTGCCAGGTGCCATTTTTCTTAAGCACTAGCACCGGGTTAGCCAACCACTCAGGATGAAAAACTTCAACAATGAACCTAGTTGCCATGAGCCGGGCCACTTCTTCACCAATGGCCTTGCGCTTCTCTTCATTAAAACGGCAAAGGAATTGCTTGACCGGTTTAAACTTTGGATCAATATTAAGAGTGTGCTCAGTGAGTTCCCTCGGTACACCTGGCATGTCTGAAGGTTTCCATGCAAAGATGTCCCGGTTCTCACGGATGAACTCGATGAGCGCGCTTTCAGATCCATGTTAGCACTGATGCTGAACTGTTTGGATGAATCACCAGGAATGAAGTCAACCAATTTAGTGTCATCTCCCGACTTAAACTTCAACATTGGATCATGCTCTGTAGTTGGCTTCTTTAAAGATGTCATATCCGCCGGGTCAACATTATCCTTGTAAAACTTTGATTCTTCTGTTGCACAGACAGACTTAGCATAGGCAACGTCGCCTTCTTCACACTCCAAGGCTAGCTTCCGGCTTCCATGTACCATGATGGTACCCTTGTGACCCGGCATCTTGAGCTGCAGATAAACATAACACGGTCTTGCCATGAACTTAGCATAAGCCGGCCTTCCAAACAGAGCATGATACAGGCTCTAGATCTTGAAAACTTCAAAGGTCAAAGTTTCTGCTCTGGAATCATGTTCATCCCCAAAGGCTACTTCTAGAGCAATCTTGCCTACAGGATACGTCGACTTACCAGGCACCACTCCATGGAAAACAGTGCACGGTTTAAGATTTTTGTCAGTCAATCCCATGCGACGGAAAGTATTATAGTAAAGGATATTGATGCTGTTGCCTCCATCCATGAGTACCTTAGGGAACTTGTACCCCCCAACCCGAGGCGTCACCACCAGCGCCAGATGACCCGGATTATCAACCCGGGGCGGGTGATCCCCACGACTCCACACAATGGGCTTCTCAGACCAGCGCAAGTAACGGGCAATCACCGGCTCAATGGTGTTCACTGCCCTTTTATGGAGCTTCTGATCCCGCTTACATATACTTGTGGTGAAGACATGGTACTGCCCACTATTCAACTGCTTCAGGTTACTCTGGTAACCAGACTGCTGCTGCTGCTGAGCCCCCTGACCAGACAGTTGATTATAACCACCCTGATTGCCTTGGCCTGGAAAACCGGAACTAGAACCGCCACCACCGTAACCCAGACCGTGAGAGCTGGGTCCTGAGCTGCCGTCTGGCCCATGATTGTTCTGAAAAAAATTGAATTTCTGTACTCTCTCATGATGAAGCAATCTTTCCAGAGGTGAGCAGTCGGCTTTTCCCGTGTACCATGCTTTGGGCAGGGCTGATTCATCATCTCCTCAAGTTTGAAATTTTGCCCTCCAAATCGAGGGTTTGGCTTTCCCTTACAACGCTGACCATTATTCTGCGCGTTGGTGTTAGCCACAAAATCCAAACTACTATCAGCCTTGCGCTTACCATTGCCCCCCTAATTCATCGGGTTATGCTACTGCCCTTTGGTGTTGCTACTCTTCTTTCCCTCACCCGGTCTTTCCTTATCAAACTCGGGGTCCTTGGTACTATCAGAGTCGGCGTACTTGACCAGAGCCGCCATGATCTCCCCCATGTCACTGCAGTGGCGTTTGAGCCGCCCCAGCTTCTGCTTAAGGGGCATAAAACGGTAATTTTTCTCCAACATTAGAACTGCTGAACCGGCATTGTTACGATCTGATGAGTGTAGGATGGTTGAGACCCGGCGCACCCAATGGGTTGTTGACTCGCCCTCTTCTTGGACACAGGAGTCCAAATCCACAATTGACATAGGCTGCTTGCATGTGTCGTTAAAATTCTGGATAAACCTGGCTTTTAACTCGGCCCATGATCCAATGGAGTTGGCTGGCAACCCTTTCAACCAAGTACGAGCCGTTCCATCCAACATCATATGAAATACTTAGCACATGCAGCATCGCCAACATCAAACAGCTCCATTGCCATCTCATAACTTTCAACCCAAGCTTCAGGGGCTGATCTGCTGTGTAGTTAGGCACCTTACGAGGGCCCTTGAAATCCTTGGGCAAACGCACATTATGTAGAGCCGATACTAAACATGGTACACCCAAGGTTCTGGAGGTCACGGCTATCTCCACCGAAGTTGTCGGATAACCCGGAGAATGTTGATGAGCCACTTGCTAAGCCGCCAGCTCAGTCTCCCGACGTGCTCTGCCCTAATCCACCAAAGCCTGAGCATTAGCTCCATTATGCACCGGGTCTTTTCCACAAGGCTGGTTACGGCGCCTGTCACTGCTTGAGACTGCTGGCGAATCAATGTGCTTGCTATAACTCCGACTCGGGTGAGGGGTTGATTGAATCCTCTCACGACTGTAAGAATAAGCCTCATGTTGGACCAATGCTTTCTGAAGAAGTTATTTAGCCCTCTGCGTTTCAATCGTAGCTGGAAACTCGCCTTCAACTGGGAGAGCCGCCAATCGTGTCGCCTCAGCGATCATATTATCCAACGGGTCAGAATAATGACCCGGTGTAGTCGGCACATACTGCGGCAGGGTAGTATTCAAACGAGGTGGATCTGTTGTGCGCGGTTGAGCCGGCGCTCCAGCCCTAGGCATTGCCACCACCTGGTTTAGTGCCTACATCTACTACTATTAGTCCACACATCTACTACTCTTACTCCACACATCGACCGCTATCTAGCATGCATCTAGTGTATTAAGTTAACAAGAACGGAGTAACGCCTTAAGCAAGATGACATGATGTGGAGCGATAGATCCAACCAATATGAATAAACCCCACCTTTTTATCCTTAGTGGCAACAATACAAATACGTTTCATGTCCCCTTCTGTCACTGGGTATGAGCACCGCAAGACGGAACCCACTACAAAGCACCTCTCCCATTGCAAGAAAAATCAATCTAGTTGGTCAAACCAAATCTATAGATCGGAGAGAAATACAAGGCTATCTTAATCATGCATAAAAGAGTTCAGAGAAGACTCAAATAATATTCATAGATAATCTGATCATAAATCCACAATTCATCGGATCTCAACAAATGCACCTCAAAAGAAGATTACATCCAATAGATCTCCAAGAACATCGAGGAAAACATTGTATTGAAGATCAAAGAGAGAGAAGAACCCATCTAGCTACTAGCTATGGATCCATAGGTCTATGGTAAACTACTCACCATCATTGGAAGGGCGGCAAGCTTGATGAAGAGGCCCTCCGTGATCGAATCCCCCTCAGTCGGAGTACCGGAACATGTCTCCTGATGGGATCTCACGAGGACAGAAACTTGTGGCGGCAGAAAAGTATTTTTGGTGTGCCCTCTGGTATATGGGGAATATTTGGGTATTTATAGAGCAAAGATTAGGGTTAGAGGAGCATCAGGGGGCCCACAAGCCTGGGGACGCCCCCCTAGGGCGCGTCCTCCGAGCTTGTCGCCAACTGGTGGCCCCTCAGACCTCCTCCCGAAGGTTCCTGGGTGTCTTATAGTCCAAGAAAAATCCACAAAAAGTTTTGTTCCGTTTGGTATTGGTTTTCTATAAAGAAAAAAACAAGGAAAAACAGCAACTGGCACTTGACACTAGGTTAGAAGGTTAGTCCCAAAAATGATATAAAATAGCATAATAATGCATATAAAACATCCAAGATGGATAATATAATAGCCCGGAATAATAAGAAATGATATATACGTTGGAGACGTATCAATCGTAAGTTGTGTCGAACCCTAGGGCTAGGTGGTTGTAAGTGTGACCGGCCCCTCTATGGACTAAACCCCGCAGCTTATATAGATGCTTGGGGGGTAGCTAGGTAATACATCAAACTAGGGATAAACATGCCGACGGCTGATGCTGTCCTTATAGTACACGTCAAGTCTTCGACAGAGTCCATCCTGATCATGTTGAAGTGGGAGGCTTCCAGAGTCCTTCCTTGTGAGTACGTGAAGGAAATATGCCCTAGAGGCAATAATAAAGTTATTATTTATTTCCTCATATCATGATAAATGTTTATTATTCATGCTAGAATTGTATTAACCGGAAACATGATACATGTGTGAATACATAGACAAACATATAGTCACTAGTATGCCTCTACTTGACTAGCTCATTAATCAAAGATGGTTATGTTTCCTAAACCATAGACATGTGTTGTTATTTGATTAATGGGATCACATCATTAGGAGAATGATGTGATTGACATGACCCATTCCGTTAGCCTAGCACTTGATCGCTTAGTATATTGCTATTGCTTTCTTCATGACCTATACATGTTCCTGTAACTATGAGATTATGCAACTCCGCTTACGGAGGAACACTTTGGTGCTACCAAACGTCACAACGAATCGGGTGATTATAAAGGAGTACTACAGGTGTCTCCAAAGGTACATGTTGGGTTGGCGATTTGAGATTAGGTTTTGTCACTCCGATTGTCGGAGAGGTATCTCTAGGCCTTCTTGGTAATACACATCACATAAGCCTTGCAAGCGTTGCAACTAATAAGTTAGTTGTGAGATGATGTATTACGGAACGAGTAAAGAGACTTGCCGTAACGAGATTGAACTAGGTATTGGATACCGACGATCGAATCTCGGGCAAGTAACATACCGATGACAAAGGGAACAACGATGTCGTTATGCGGTTTGACCGATAAAGATCTTCGTAGAATATGTAGGAACCAATATGGGCATCCAGGTTCCGCTATTGGTTATTGACCGAGAATAGTTCTAGGTCATGTCTACATAGTTCTCGAACCCGTAGGGTCCGCACGCTTAACATTACGATGACAGTTTATTATGAGTTTATAAGTTTTGATGTACCGAAGTTTGTTCGGAGTCCCGGATGTGATCACGGACATAACGAGGAGTCTTGAAATGGTCGAGACATAAATATTGATATATTGGAAGCCTATATTTGGATATCGGAATGGTTCCGGATGAAATCGGGATTTTACCGGAACACCGGGGGGTTACCGAACCCTCCGGGGATGTTGGGCCTTAGTGGGCCATGAGGGAGAAGAGGAGGGCGGCCAGGGCAGGCCGCGCCCTCCCCCTAGTCCTAATAGGACAGGAGAGGGGGCGCCCTTCCTCTTTCCCTCCCCCTTTCCTTCTCCAACAAGGCAAGAGGGGAGTCCTACTCCCGGTGGGAGTAGGAGTCCTCCAGGCGCACCCTATGAGGGCCGGCCGCACCTCCCCTTCCCTCCTTTATATACGGGGGCAGGGGGGCACCCCATGACACACAAGTTGATCTACGTGATCGTTCCTTAGCCGTGTGCGGTGCCCCCCTCCACCATATTCCACCTCGGTCATATCGTCGCGGAGTTTAGGCGAAGCCTCGCGCCGATAGAGCATCATCATCATCGCCACCACGCCGTCGTCGACGGAACTCATCCCGACACTTTGCTGGATCGGAGTCCGGGATCGCCATCGAGCTGAACGTGTGCTGAACTCGGAGGTGCCGTCGTCGGTACTTGGATCGGTCGGATCGTGAAGACGTCGACTACATCAACAGCGTTGTCATAACGCTCCGCTTCACGGTGTACGAGGGTGCGTGGACATACATCTCCCTCTCGTTGCTATGCCATCACCATGATCTTGTGTGTCCGTAGGAAAAATCTTTGAAATTACTACGCTCCCCAACAAAGGCATCCGAGCCTGGTTTTATGCGTTGATGTCATATGCACGAGTAGAACACAAATGAGTTGTGGGCGATATAAGTCATACTGCTTACCAGCATGTCATACTTTGGTTCAGCGGTATTGTGAGATGAAGCGCCCGGACCGACATTACGCGACGCTTACGCGAGACTGGTTTCACCGCTTGAGCACTTGTTGCTTAAAGGTGACCGGCGGTGTCTGCTCTCTCACTTTAGTTGAACCGAGTGTGGCTACGCCCGGTCCTTGCGAAGGTTAAAACAGCACCAACTTGACAAACTATCGCTGTGGTTTTGATGCGTAGGTAAGAACGGTTCTTTCTCAGCCCGTAGCAGCCACGTAAAACTTGCAACAACAAAGTAGAGGACGCCTAACTTGTTTTTGCAGGGCATGTTGTGATGTGATATGGTCAAGACGTGATGCTATATTTTATTGTATGAGATGATCATGTTTTGTAACCGGTTATCGGCAATGGCAGGAGCCATATGGTTGTCACTTTATTGTATGAAATGCAAAAGCCATGTAATTGCTTTACTTTATCACTAAGTGGTAGCGATAGTCGTAGAAGCAATAGTTGGCGAGACGACAACGATGCTACGATGGAGATCAAGGTGTCGCACCGGTGACGATGGTGATCACGACGGTGCTTGGAGATGGAGATCACAAGCACAAGATGATGATGGCCATATCATATCACTTATATTGATTGCATGTGATGTTTATCCTTTATGCATCTTATCTTGCTTTGATTGACGGTAGCATTTTAAGATGATCTCTCACTAAAATTATCAAGAAGTGTTCTCCCGAGTATGCACCGCTATGAAAGTTCTTCGTCTTTGAGACACCATGTGATGATCGGGTGTGATAGGCTCTACGCTCAAATACAACGGTGCAAAACAGTTGCACACGGAATACTCAGGTTAAACTTGACGAGCCTAGCATATAACAGATATGGCCTCGAACACGGAGACCGAAAGGTCGAGCGTGAATGATATAGTAGATATGATCAACATATTGATGTTCACCGTTGAAACTACTCCATCTCACGTGACGATCGGACATGGTGTAGTTAATATGGATCACGTAATCACTTAGAAGATTAGAGGATGTCTATCTAAGTGGGAGTTCTAAAGTAATATGATTAATTGAACTTAAATTTATCATGAACTTAGTACCTAATAGTATTTTTGCTTGTCTATGTTTATGTAGATAGATGGCTCGTCTTTGTTGTTCCGTTGAATTTTAATGCGCTCCTTGAGAAAGCAAAGTTGAAAGATGATGGTAGCAATTACACGGATCTGGGTCCGTAACTCGAGGATTATCCTCATTGCTGCACGTAAGAATTACGCCCCGAAGCACCGCTGGGTGCCAACCTGCTGCCGATGTAACCGACGACGTTAAGAACGTCTCGCAGAGCAAAGCTGATGACTACTCGATAGTTCAGTGTGCCATGCTTTACGGCTTAGAACCGGGCCTTCAACGACGTTTTGAACGTCATGGAGCATATGAGATGTTCCAGGAGTTGAAGTTAATATTTCAAGCAAATGCCCGGATTGAGAGATATGAAGTCTCCAATAAGTTCTATAGCTGCAAGATGGAGGAGAATAGTTCTGCCAGTGAACACATACTCAAAATGTCTGGGTATAATAATCACTTGATTCAACTGGGAGTTAATCTTCCTGATGATAGTGTAATTGACAGAATTCTTCAATCACTGCCACCAAGCTACAAGAGCTTCGTGATGAACTATAATATGCAAGGGATGGACAAGACTATTCCCAAGCTCTTCGCAATGCTAAAAGCCATGGAGGTAGAAATCAAAAGGAGCATCAAGTGTTGATGGTCAACAAGACTACCAGTTTCAAGAAAAGGGCAAAGGTCGAAGAAGGGAACTTCAAGAAGAACAGTAAACAAGTTGCTGCTCAAGAGAAGAAACCCAAGTCTGGACCTAAGCCCGAGATCGAGTGCTTCTACCGCAAGCGATCGACATCGGAAGCGGAACTGCCCCAAGTATTTGGCGGATAAGAAGGATGGCAAAGTGAACAAAGGTATATGTGATATACATGTTATTGATGTGTACCTTACTAATGCTCGCAGAGTACCGGGTATTTGATACTGGTTCTGTTGCTAATATTTGCAACTCAAACAGGAACTACTGAATTGCGAAGATTGGCTAAGGACGAGGTGACGATGCGCGTGGGAAATGGTTCCAAAGTCGATGTGATCGCGGTCGGCACGCTACCTCTACATCTACCATCGGGATTAGTTTTAGACCTAAATAATTGTTATTTGGTGCCGCGTTAAGCATGAACATTATATCTAGATCTTGTTTGATGTGAGACGGTTATTCATTTAAGTCGAGAATAATGGTTGTTCTATTTATATGAATAATATATTTTATGGTCATGCACCCTTGAAGAGTGGTCTATTTTATTAAATCTCGATAGTAGTAATACACATATTCATAGTGTTGAAACCAAAAGATCAGAGTTGATAATGATAGTGCAACTTATTTGTGGCACTTGCCGTTTAGGTCATATCGAGTAAAACGCATGAAGAAACTCCATACCGATGGGCTTTTGGAATCACTTGATTATGAATCACTTGGTACTTGCGAACCATGCCTCATGGGCAAGATGACTAAAACGCCTTTCTCCTAACTATGGAGCGAGCAACTGATTTGTTGGAAATCATACATACCGATGTTTGTGGTCCAATGAATGTTGAGGCACGCAAGGTATATCGTTATTTTCTCACCTTCACAGATGATTTGAGCAGATATGGGTATATCTACTTAATGAAACACAAATCTGAAACATTTGAAAAGTTCAAAGAATTTCAGAGTGAAGTGGAAAATCATCGTAACAAGAAAATAAAATTTCTACGATCTGATCGTGGAGGAGAATATTTGAGTTACGAGTTTGGTTTACATTTGAAACAATGCGAATAGTTTCGAACTCACGCCACCGGAACATCACAACGAAATGGTGTGTCCGAACGTCGTAATCGTACTTTACTAGATATGGTGCGATCTATGATGTCTCTCACGATTTACCGCTATCGTTTTGGGGTTATGCTTTAGAGACGGCCGCATTCACGTTAAATAGGGCACCATCAAAATCCGTTGAGACGACACCTCATGAACTGTGGTTTGGCAAGAAACCAAAGTTGTCGTTTCTTAAAGTTTGGGGCTGCGATGCTTATGTGAAGAAACTTCAACCAGATAAGCTCGAACCCAAATCGGAGAAATGTGTCTTCATAGGATACCCAAAGGAGACTGTTGGGTACACCTTCTATCACAGATCTGAAGGCAAGGTTTTCGTTGCTAAATTCGGATCCTTTCTAGAAAAAGAGTTTCTCTCGAAAGAAGTGAGTGGGAGGAAAGTAGAACTTGATGAGATAATCAGATATCTGCTCCCTTATTGAAAGTAGTTCATCACAAGAACCGGTTCTGTGACAACTACACCAATTAGTGAGGAAACTAATGATATTGATCATGAAACTTCAGATCAAGTTTCTACTTGAACTCGTGGGTCAACCAGAGTAAGATCCGCACTGCAGTGGTACGGTAATCCTATTCGGAAGTCATGTTACTTGACAATGGCGAACGTACGAACTATGAGGAAGCGATGATGAGCCCAGATTCCGCAAAATGGCTAGAAGCCATGAAATCTGAGATGGGATCCATGTATGAGAACAAAGTATGGACTTTGGTTGACTTGCCCGATGATCGGCAAGCCATTGAGAATAAATGGATTTTTAAGAAGAAGACTGACGCTGATGGTAATATAACTGTCTATAAAGCTCGACTTGTTGTGAAAGGTTTTCGACGAGTTGAAGGGGTTGACTACGATGAGACTTTCTCACCCATAGCGATGCTTAAGTCTGTCCGAATCATGTTAGCAATTGCTGCATTTTATGATTATGAAATTTGGCAAATGGATGTCAAAACTGCATTCTTGAATGGATTTCTAGAAGAAGAGTTGTATATGATGCAACCAGAAGGTTTTGTTGATCCAAAAGGGCTAACAAAGTGTGCAAGCTCCAATGATCAATTTATGGTCCAGTGCAAGCCTCTCGGAGTTGGAATAAACTCTTTAATAGTGTGATCAAAGCATATGGTTTTATATGCACTTTTGGAGAAGTCTGTATTTACAAGAAAGTGAGTGGGAGCTCAGAGCATTTCTAATATTATATGTGGACGACATATTATTGATTGGAAATGATATAGAATTTCTGAATAGCATAAAAGGATACTTGAATAAAAGTTTTTCAATGAAAGACCTCGGTGAAGCTGCTTACATATTGGGCATCAAGATCTATAGAGATAGATCAAGACGCTTGATTGGACTTTCACAAAGCACATACCTTGATAAAGTTTTGAAAAGTTCAAAATGGATCGAGGCAAAGAAAGGATTTTTACCAGATTACAAGGTGTGAAATTGAGTCGACTCAATGCCCGACCACAGCAGAAGATAGAGAGAAATGAAAGATGTTCCTATGCTTCAGCCATAGGCTCTATCATGTATGCAATGCTGTGTACCGGACCGACGTATGCTTAGCAATAAGCTTGGCAGGAAGGTACCAAAGTAATCCAGAATGGATCATCGGACAGCGGTCAAGAACATCCCGAAATACGAAAAGGACTAAGGATATGTTTCTCGATATGGAGGTGACAAAGAGCTAGTCGTAAATGGTTACGTCGATGCAAGCTTTGACACCGATCCGGACGATTCTAAATCACAAACCGGATCGTGTTTTTATTAAACGGTGGAGCTGTCGGTTGGTGCAGTTCTAAACAAAGCGTAGTGGCGGGATCTACATGTGAAGCGGAGTACATAGCTGCTTCGAAGCAGCAAATGAAGGAGTCTGGAAGAAAGAGTTCATTTCAATCTAGGTGTCATACCTAGTGCATCGGGACCAATGAAGATCTTCTCGTGACAATATTGGTGCAATTGCCTTGGCAAAGGAATCCAGATTTCACAAGAGGACCAAGCATATCAAGAGACGCTTCAATTCCATCCGGGACCAAGTCCGGTGGGAGACATAGAGATTTGCAAGATACATACGGATCTGAATGTTGCGAACCCGTTGACTAAGCCTCTTCCACGAGCAAAACATGATCAGCACCAAGACTCCATGGGTGTTAGAATCATTCTTGTGTAATCTAGATTATTGACTCTAGTGCAAGTGGGAGACTGAAGGAAATATGCCCTAGAGGCAATAATAAAGTTATTATTTATTTCCTCATATCATGATAAATGTTTATTATTCATGCTAGAATTGTATTAACCGGAAACATGATACATGTGTGAATACATAGACAAACATATAGTCACTAGTATGCCTCTACTTGACTAGCTCATTAATCAAAGATGGTTATGTTTCCTAAACCATAGACATGTGTTGTTATTTGATTAATGGGATCACATCATTAGGAGAATGATGTGATTGACATGACCCATTCCGTTAGCCTAGCACTTGATCGTTTAGTATATTGCTATTGCTTTCTTCATGACCTATACATGTTCCTGTAACTATGAGATTATGCAACTCCGTTTACGGAGGAACACTTTGGTGCTACCAAACGTCACAACGAATCGGGAGATTATAAAGGAGTACTACAGTGTCTCCAAAGGTACATGTTGGGTTGGCGATTTCGAGATTAGGTTTTGTCACTCCGATTGTCGGAGAGGTATCTCTAGGCCTTCTTGGTAATACACATCACATAAGCCTTGCAAGCATTGCAACTAATAAGTTAGTTGTGAGATGATGTATTACGGAACGAGTAAAGAGACTTGCCGTAACGAGATTGAACTAGGTATTGGATACCGACGATCGAATCTCGGGCAAGTAACATACCGATGACAAAGGGAACAACGTATGTCGTTATGCGGTTTGACCGATAAAGATCTTCGTAGAATATGTAGGAACCAATATGGGCATCCAGGTTCCGCTATTGGTTATTGACCGAGAATAGTTCTAGGTCATGTCTACATAGTTCTCGAACCCGTAGGGTCCGCACGCTAACGCTACGATGACAGTTTATTATGAGTTTATAAGTTTTGATGTACCGAAGTTTGTTCGGAGTCCCGGATGTGATCACGGACATAACGAGGAGTCTCGAAATGGTCGAGACATAAAGATTTATATATTGGAAGCCTATATTTGGATATCGGAATGGTTCCGGATGAAATCGGGATTTTACCGGAACACCGGGTTACGGAACCTCCCGGGGATGTTGGGCCTTAGTGGGCCATGAGGGAGAAGAGGAGGGCCGGCCAGGCAGGCCGCGCCCCCCCCCTAGTCCGAATAGGACAAGGAGAGGGGCGGTGCCCCTTCCTCTTTCCCTCCCCCTTTCCTTCTCCAACAAGGCAGAGGGGGAGTCCTACTCCCGTGGAAGTAGGACTCCTCCAGGCGCACCCTATGAGGGCCGGCCGCACCTCCCCCTCCCTCCTTTATATACGGGGGCAGGGGGGCACCCCATGACACACAAGTTGATCTACGTGGTCGTTCCTTAGCCGTGTGCGGTGCCCCCCTCCACCATATTCCACCTCGGTCATATCGTCATGGAGTTTAGGCGAATCCTCGCGCCATGAGCATCATCATCATCGTCCACCACGTCGTCTTGTGACGAACTCATCCCGACACTTTGCTGGATCGGAGTCCGGGGATCGTTATCGAGCTGAACGTGTGCTGAACTCGGAGGTGCCGTACGTTCGGTACTTGGATCGGTCGGATCGTGAAGACGTACGACTACATCAACCGCGTTGTCATAACGCTTCCGCTTACGGTCTACGAGGGTACGTGGACATACACTCTCCCCTCTCGTTGCTATGCCATCACCATGATCTTGCGTGTGCGTAGGATTTTTTTTTTGAAATTACTACGTTCCCCAACAGTACGGTGGGCCATAAGCTTGGCCCATGGACTATGGGCTAACTAGGTTGGTACCCCCTAGTCCAGGACACCATCACCCATGGTGACATTTATAGACACGATAAGTATGTGAGTACAAGCCATAACCAAGAACAAAACCTTCATATGCTTTAGGTGCAAATTTCGAATTGTGTTTCATATCATGAATGTAACATGGTGCACCAAAAACATGTAAATAAGAAACATTCGGTTTCTTGCCAGTTATAAGCTCATATGAAGTTTTCCTAAGGAACTTGTGAAGATAAACACGATTCACAACATGGCAAGCAGTGTTAATAACATCAACCCAGAAATGAATGGTGTTTTGTACTCACTGAGCATTGTTCTTGCCATTTCAATAAGAGTTCTACTCTTTCGCTCAACAACTCTATTCTGTTGGGGAGTGTATGCAACACATAACTCATGAGTGATAGGATTTTTGTCAACAAAATCCTCGGTATGAGCATTTTTGAACTCGGTGCCATTGTAGCTTCTGACATGCTTAATGCACACATCATATTCATTTTGAGATTTCTTGGCGAATCTTTCGAAGATGTCTTGGGTGCATGTCTTGTCTTCAAGAAAGAATACCCAAGTATAGCAAGAGAAATCGTCAACAATAACCAGACCATAATGACTACCATCAAAGCTGGCATGATTTTTAGTCGTGAATAAGTCCATGTGAATAATTTCCAATGGTCTTGTCGTGGTCATGATTGTTTTTACGAATGGTGCTTCTTGGCCAACTTTCCATCCTCACATGTAGCACAAATACAATCCTTGTCGAATTTCACATCAGGAGTGCCATGGAGATGATTTTTCTATGTAAGCCTCTGCAAATTCCTCATTCCTGCATGACCAAGTCTGCAGTGCCACAACCAACCTAAAGTTACTTTTGAAAGAAAATAAGTTTGGGCTGAGGGACCCTTAGAGAAATCCACAATATATAAATCACCTTCTCTATTTCCCTCAAAGACGAAGGAATTGTTAGTGGCCACAAACAAAATGCATTTGGTGATGGAAAACAGAACTAGCATGCCTATATCACAAAGCTTCCCAACTGACAAAAGATTGAATCCAAGAGACTGAACGAGTAGAACATCATCAATGTTCTTGTCTTTGGATATAGCAATTTTACCTAGACCAATTACCTTTCCTTTGATGTTGTCGCCTAAAGTAATGTACTTCTGAGATGAAGTAGTTAAGTTGGGTTCGACAAACAATGACTTGTCTATGGTCATATGACTAGTGCACCCACTATCCATGATCAATTCGGTACACCTCGAGACATAGTCCTGCAGGAGAATCAGCCTTTTTTATCCACCCACATCTTTGCAAGTGGCTTGGAAACACATGAGTGAGTAGGATACGATTTCTTTCAGAAACCATGAGAGTTTTTTCTCAAAGAGGTGCAATCATAATTAAAGGAATATGCATTGATATTCTTCCCAGAAAGATGAGTATAGTTGTTTGAGGAGGTATGCATATATTCATTATGTCGAGCCTTCTCGAGTATATATCGAGCATTTTTAGCCAGCATGGTTAGTAACACAGTAACAGGTAATGCCTCGATAGTTTTCTTCGGTACCCAGATGGTTCTCTTTGGGGGACCATTTCTGCTGTTGGGTCCAACATAGAGAGCAACAGCCTCACCACATTCGTTCTTGAATAATTTATAGTTATCCAGAGAATCATCATATGAGTATTCAGTAATCGGGAAATCATATCCAGAGAGTAGAGCAGGGTCGAGTGTTTTGCTCTTGGCAGGCACCCACACAGTGCGAGGATATTGATCAAGTTCCCAGTAGGGGCCGTTTTCATTTAGTTTCCTTTTGAAACCAACGCCTTCTTTTCTGGGATTTTTGTGAAGAATGGATTTCCTCAGGACATCACGGAGGTTTTGATGACCTTTGAGACTTTTGGTCATTCGTGTCTGAAGAAGATCCTTCAACCTAGCATTTTCATCAAACACTGCTACTTCTTGAGCTTGCGTTGATTTTTCCCTTGTAGAGGAAAGGGTGATGCAGCAAATTAGAGATAAGTATTTCCCTCAGTTAAGAACCAAGGTACCAATCCAGTAGGAGGCATAAGCAAGTCCCCAATATATGCACCTGCTCAAACTAGCAAACACTTGCACACAACACGAAAAAGGGGTTGTCAATCCCTTCACGGTCACGAGCAAAAGTGAGATCTGATAGAGATAGGTATAAAACAAATAAAGTAAATAAAACTGAGCGAGGTATTTTTGTATTTTTGGTTTTATAGATCTGAAAATATATGATGGAAAATAGATCCGGGGGCCATAGGTTTCACTAGAGGCTTCTCTCTTGAAGAAAACATAGGGTGGGTAAACAAATTACTGTTGAGCAATTGATAGAAAAGCGCATAATTATGACGATATCCAAGGAAATGATCATGAATATAGGCATCACGTCCGTGACAAGTAGACCGACTCCTGCCTGCATCTACTCCGATTACTCCACACATTGACCGACTCCTGCCTGCATCTAGAGTATTAAGTTCATAAGAACAGAGTAACGCCTTAAGAAAGATGACATGATGGAGAGGGATAGATCAAATCAATATGGTAAAACCCCCATCGTTTTATCCTTAACTGCAACAATACAAATATGTGCCTCACTACCCGTACTGTCACTGGGTGAGTACACCGCAATATTGAACCCATCACAAAGCACCTCTCCCATTGCAAGAAAAACCAATCTAGTTGGCCAAACCAAATCGATAGATCACAGAGAAATACAAAGCTATCTTAATCATGCATAACAGAGTACAGAAAAGACTCAAATAATATTCATAGATAATCTTATCATAAATCCACAATTCATCGGATCTCAACAAGCACACCGCAAAAGAAGATTGCATCGAATAGATCTCCAAGAGCATCGAGGAGAACATTGTATTGAAGATCAAAGAGAGAAGAAGAAGCCATCTAGCTACTAGCTATGGACCCGTAGGTCTATGGTAAACTACTCACACATCATTGGAAGGGCAGAAAGGTTGGTGTAGAGGCCCTCCGTGATTGAATCCCCCTCCTGCGAAATACCGGAAAAGGCCCCAAGATGGGATCTCATGAGGTCAGAGGTTTGCGGCGGTGGAAAGGTATTTTTGGTGTGACCTTTGGTGTAGGGGGGATATTTAGGTATTTGTGGAGCAAGCATTAGGGTTAGGTGAGTCCTGAGGGGCCCACAAGCCTGCTCCCTAGGGCGCTCCCTCAGGGCTTGTGGCCCTCTCGTGCCTCCTCTAGCCTCCTCCCGAAGCTTCGTGCGTGTCTTGTGGTCCAAGAAAAATCATCATAAAGTTTTATTCCGTTTGGACTCCATTTGGTATTGATTTTGTGTAAAAGACAAAAACAAGGAAAAACAGCAGGTGGCACTGGGCACTAGGTTAATAGGTTAGTCCCAAAAAATGATATTAAATAGCATATAAATGCATATAAAACATCCAAGATAGATAATATAATAGCATGGAACAATAAAAAATTATAGATACATTGGATACGTATCAAGCATCCCCAAGCTTAATTCCTGCTTGGCCTCGAGTAGGTAAATGATAAAAACAGAATTTCTGATGTGGAATGCTACCTATCATATTTATTAATGCAATTTTATTTATTGGGGCATGAATGTTCAGATCCATAAGATTTAAAACAAAAGTTTAATATTGACAGAAAAACAATAATAGTTCAAGAATACTAACAAAGTAATCACGTCTTCTCAGAATATCATGGCTAAAGAAAGTTATCCCTACAAAATCATATAGTCTTGTCATGCTCTATCTTCATCACACAAAATATTTATCATGCACAACCCCAGTGTTAGCCAAGCAATTGTTTTATACTTTTAATGTTCTCAATCTTTTTCAACTTTCACACAATACATGAGCATGAGCCATGGATATAGCACTATAGGTGGAATAGAATGTGGTGGAGGTTGTGAGGAGAAGAGAAAAAAGAAGAAAGTCTCACATCAACTAGGCAAATTAATAGGCTATGGAGGTTCCCATCAATTGATATCGATGCAAGTGAGTTGGGATTGCCATGCAACAGATGCACTAGAGCTATAACTGTATGAAACCACAAAAGAAAACTAAGTGGGTGTGCATCCAACTCACTTTCTCACGAAGACCTAGGGTAATTTGAGGAAGCCCGTCATTGGAATGTACAAGCCAAGTTCTATATCGAAAAATTCTCACTAGTATATGAAAGTGATAAAATAGGAGACTCTCTATCATGAAGAACATGGTGCCACTTTGAAGCACAAGTGTGGAAAAGGATAGTAACATCGTCCCTTCTCTCTTTTCTCTCATTTTTTTATTTTGGGATATTTTTTTATTTTCTTTTGGGCTCTTTGGCCTCTTTTTTATTTTATTTTGGGCTCTTTGGCCTCTTTTTTGTTTCATTTTTGGGCTCTTTGGCATTTTTTATTTTAAAGTGCGGAGTCTCATTCTAATACTTATGGGAGAATCATAGCCTCCATCATGTTTCCTCACATGGGAAAATGCTCTAATAATGATGATCATCACACTTTTATTTACTTACAACTCAAAAATTACAACACGATACTAGAACACGTATGACTCTATATGAATGCCTCATGCATATGAGAACAATATGACAATGATGGTGTGTGTCATAACTAAAAGAAACGGTGGAAGTTGCATGGCAATATATCTCGCAATGTCTATGGAAATGCCATAATAGGTAGGTATGGTGGCTGTTTTGAGGAAGGATATATGGTGGGTTTAATGTACCGGCGAAAGTTGCGCGGCACTAGAGAGGCTAGAAATGGTGGAAGGGTGAGAGTGATTATAATCCATGGACTCAACATTAGTCATTAAGAACTCACGTACTTATTGAAAAAGTTTATTAGCCACCAAAACAAAGTACTAATACCATGCTCCTAGGGGAGAGGTTGGTAGGAGTTAACCATCGCACTCCCGACCTCCACGCAAAGGATGACAATAAATAATAAATCATGCTCTAACTTCATCACATAAGAATAAACCATACCTGCATGCTTCGGGAATCACAAACTTTAACACAAGTATTTCTACTAACCCACAATTACTCTCTAGCATGACTCTAATATAACCATCTTTATATCTCAAAACAAATGCAAGGAATCGAACTTCTCATATATTCAATGCTCTTTATGAAATTTTTTAGTATATCCCTCTTGGTTGCCCATCATATTAGGACCAAATTCATAAACTAAGCAAATTGCTATACTATTTTCAAGACTCTCAAAATAATATAAGTGAAGCATTAGATTCCTTCAATTTCTACAAAATAAAACCACCGTCGTGCTCTAAAAAGATATAAGTGAAGCACTAGAGCAACTACCTAGCTCAACAGATATAAGTGAAGCACATAGAGTATTCTAATAAATTCATGATTAATGTGTGCCCCTCCCAAAATGTGTGTACAACAAGTATGATTGTGGCAAACTAAATAAAAAATACTCATATAATATAAGACGCTCCAAGAAAAACACATATCATGTGGTGAATAAAAATATAGCCTCAAGAAGTTTTATCGATGGATTGAAGACGAAAGAGGTGATGACATCTGGGCATCCCCAAGCTTAGATGCTTGGTTGTCCTTGAATATTACCTTGGGGTGCCTTGGGAATCCCCAAGCTTATGCTCTTACCACTCCTTATTCCGTGGTCCATCAAAACTTTACCCAAAACTTGAAAACTTCACAACACAAAAGTCAACCGAAACTCGTAAGCTCCGTTAGTATAATAAAACAAATCACCACTTAGGTATTGTTGCAAACTCATTCTAGTTTTATATTGGCTCTATATCTACTATATTATAACTTTTCCATGGTTCATAGCCCCCAATACTACCCATAGATTCATCAAAAGAAGCAAACAACACAATGAAAACAGAATCTGTCAAAAACAGAATAGTGTGTAGCAATCTCGAAATTTAGTATACTTCTGTAACTCCAAAAATTCTGGAAAATTAGGAAAACTTAGGAAATTTTTATATTAATCTTTTTTAAAAAATTCAGATCAAATCACGCTTCTGTAATTTCTAAAATTCTGCTAATGATGGCACAAGTTTCTGTTTTTCAGCAAGATCAAATCAACTATCACCATAGATCATCCCAAAGGTCTTACTTGGCTCAAAGCCTCAAGCACTAATTAAAATTATGAAAACACATCTAGCCAGAGGCTAGAAGATATATTTATTGCAAAACATAAGCAAAAAAGTAAAACAAAAATAAAATTGGGTTGCCTCCCAACAAGCACTATTATTTAACGCCCCTAGCTAGGCACTGAGATTTCAATGATGCTCACATGAAAGATAATAATTGAAACACAAAGAGAGCATCATAAAACACATCAAAAACATATTTTAGCTTAACATACTTCCTATACATAGGCATTTTATATGAAAACAAGTTATCAAAACAAGCAAGAACTAGCATATGCAAGGAAGAAGAATAAAACATTGATAATCTTAACATGAAGAGAGGTAATTTAGCAACATGAAAACTTCTACAACCATATTTCCCTCTCTCATAATAATTACATGTGGTAGGATATTCAAGTTAAACAATATAGCTATCACATAACATATTCTCTAGATGATCCACATGCATGCAAAGTTGACACTCTCCCAAAAAAGTGGGATTATTTTTTACCTAAAGTTGACGCTCTTCCAAACCGACTTTCAATATTATTGCAAACATATTATCACTAACATATTCATCATGCGGATTAAATAAATTTTCAAAATCATAAGAAGAATCACCCCAATCATGATCATTGCAATAAGTAGTGAAGATAGCAAAATTAGCATCCCCAAGCTTAGGGTTTTACATATTATTAGCATAGTTGACATTAATAAAATTTATAATAAGATCATTGCAATCACGCTTTTCATTCAAGGGGCTATCAAGTGTGGGTGCAATAGCAATAGTTTCAAGTTTAACATGAGGAACTATAGCAAGTTTATCTCCATAAGCATAATTAATATTGGCATCATGGCCATAAGAATAGCAAGCATCATGTTCATCGATGGATATTTCAATCAAATCAACAGAATCATAATTATCTATAGATTCATGCATATCATTATTTTCTTCTAAAGCAGCGGACATTCTCTCAATAAATTCTTTAACATAGACATTGTGAGCATAGTTTTCATAGCAATATTGAAGTATGTCAAAATTTTACGATTTGTAGAGAGTAATATAATACTTTTCAATCAAAGAAGCAACTTCATAAGCACCCCTAAAAGCAATAAATTCTTCAATTTGTTCGGTATCATAGTAACTATAAACACCTTTTCCATAAGAAGATAAGATTTCATTATCATTAAATTCACATAGGTAGGGAAGGTGTTTTTTAGGGTTCTCCGAGCAACAAGTAAAATCATAAATTTTACATAGATTCCAAGTATAGCATAGCAAACAATTTATTTGATTCCATAAGAGTCCCCCTTTTGAGACAAATAGTGGTGCAAAAATGAGCATGCTCATCTAATGATTTTCCCTCAACTAAACTAGTTGGGGTTTTAGCACGAGCACATATGGATCGAAGATGATCCAAGTAGAAAGCTTTAAGTGGATCCATAACAATAGTTTTTAGCAAGCAAAGATGAAAGCAAATAGAAGGCACATGTTAACAAAAGCAAAGATAGCAAACAAGCAAAAAGGCAAATAAAAAGGAAAACATTTTGTGTTTTTCTGAAAATGTTTTAGAAGTGGGGGAGATGAAAACGAGAGGAAAATATCAAACAATGTAAGTGAAAGAGATGTGAGTTTACGATAGATACTAGGTAGGCTTGATGTAGAACCTCTCCGGCAACGGCGCCAGAAATTCTTCCTGCTACTTCTTGAGCTTGCATTGATTTTTCCCTTGAAGAGGAAAGGGTGATGCAGAAAATTAGTGATAAGTATTTCCCTCACTTAAGAACCAAGGTATCAATCATGTAGGAGGCACAAGCAAGTACCCACTATATGTACCTGCACAAACTAACAAACACTTGCAGACAAAGCCAAAAAGGGGTTGTTAATCCCTTCACGGTCACGAGCAAAAGTGAGATCTGATAGAGATAGGTATAAAACAAATCTATACCTACTATTAAAGCAATGTGGTATTCTTGGTTTCATCCCGCATCTGATCCTACGTTATGTGAAATACATGAGGTGGTACTAATTTGTGGAGCAAAGTTTCGTATCGGCTATTAAAAAAGCTTCGTATCAACTGAGTTGGGCCTGCGTTCCTCTACTTGGGCCTTCACACGTACGTTTTGATCAAGCCCCTGTTTCAGTTTTATTTCTAAAAACAAGGTTGTTTCAGTTTTTTTAAGAATCCTATCTTCTCCTGCAAGGGATCGAGCACGCAATCGAGCTCCTCCTGTTTCCTATGCCCTCCCGTAAGTTGTTGTTTCAGTTTTTTCTAAACAAAAAATCAGTTGTCCGGTTGGGACTTATGGGCCAGCAGACACGTCTCAGCTTTCAATGGAATAAAAAATCTTCTCAGCTAGCGTAGGCCTGTATATGATGCGTATTATTCCAAATTTCCTAACCGAGCAAGGTGGATTGAAATATTATAGTATTTTTTTAAATATGTTTCTTGAAATTCAGAATAATTCTTTGAATTACCAAGTTTTTTGACAACCACGATATTATTTCGAAAATGTGCCATTGCTTCATTTTGTGAATAAATTTAGAAAAAGAAACATTTTCATGCATTTGTGAACAAATTTTCAAAATCATGCGATGAGATGTGAACAAAATGTGGTCATCATCATTGGTCATTTTGATTTTTTTTCTCCCGTTGCAACGCACGGGCCTTTTTGCTAGTAAAAGTAAATAAAACTCAGCAAGGTATTTTTGTATTTTTGGTTTTATAGATCTGAACATATATGATGGAAAATAGACCGAGGGCCATAGGTTTCACTAGAGGCTTCTCTGTTGAAGAAAGTATACGGTGGTTAAACAATATATGTTGAACAATTGATGTAAAAGCACATAATTATGACGATATCCAAGGCAATGATCATGAATATAGGCATCACGTCCATGACAAGTGGACCGACTCCTGCCTACATCTACTACTATTACTCCACACATCAACCGACTCCTGCTTGCATCTAGTGTATTAAGTTCATAAGAACAGAGTAACACCTTAAGCAAGATGATATGATGTAGAGGGATAGATTGAATCAATATGGTAAAAACCCCACCTTTTTATCCTTAATTGCAACAATACAAATACGTGCCTCGCTACCACTACTGTCACTTGGTGAGGACACCGCAAGATTGAACCCATCACAAAGCACCTCTCCCATTTCAAGAAAAAACCAACCTAGTTGGCCAAACCAAATTGATAGATCGGAGAGAAATACAAAGCTATATTAATCATGCATAAAAGTGTTCATAAAAGACTCAAATAATATTCATAGATAATCTGATCATAAATCCACAATTCCTCGGATCTAAACAAACGCACCACAAAAGAAGATTACATCGAATAGATCTCCAAGAACATCGAGGAGAACATTGTATTTAAGATAAAAGAGAGGGAAGAAGCCATCTAGCTACTAGCTATGGACCCATAGGTCTATGGTAAACTACTGACACATCATCGGAAGGGCAGGAAGGTTGGTGTAGAGGCCCTCCGCGATCGAATCCCCCTCCGGTGGAGTACCGGAAAAGGCGCCAAGATGGGATCTCACGAGGTCTGAGGCTTGAAGTGGCGGAAAATTATTTTTGGTGTGCCCTCTGGTGTACGGGGATATTTGGGTATTTATGGAGCAAGGATTAGGGTTAGGGGAGTCCCGAGGAGCCACAAGCCTGGCGGGGGGGGGGGGGGGCTAGGGTGCGCCCACATGGCTTGTGGCCCTCTCGTGGCTCCTCTAGCCTCCTCCCGAAGCTTCGTGGGTGTCTTGTGGTCCAAGAAAAATCATTATAATGTTTTATTCCATTTGGCTCCGTTTGGTATTGATTTTCTGTAAAAGACAAAAACAAGGAAAAAACGACAACTGGCACCGGGAACTAGGTTAATAGGTTAGTCCCAAAAAATGATATAAAATAGCATATAAATGCATATAAAACATCCAACATAGATAATATAATAGCATGTAACAATAAAAAAATTATAGATACGTTGGAGACGTATCAGACGCAGATCCATTATCCTCAACCAAGGGGTTAGCATTCACAGAGGATTCAACATTGCTGCGTTCAAGCCACTTTAAGCAAGGTCGTATGAACACTTCAGTTTTCTCCTTTAGTTGTTGGGTGAGAAGATAATTTTCTCTGGTTAAATCATCATAAGCCTCTCTCAGCGACTCGAGTTCCTGTTTCCTTTTTAGGTAATCAAAAGTCAATCTCTCGTGGTCGGCCGAGAGAAAATCATGACAATTAATTAGTTCTTCCATCCGACACTTGAGAGCGGAGTGCTCCTCAGTCAACGACTGGTTTTTCTCCATCTCCTCAACCAACAACACTCCGGATTTCCTCAGAGTTTTCTCAATTTTCTCGAGAGAGTTTTGTTGCTTCTTAGAAATTTTTATCATCTTAGCATGGTCATCCTCATCAGAAGAAAATTGATCACTGGTGTTAACCTTGTGACGTTTGGATGGTAGATTTTCTTTTGAAGCTTTGGCCATGAAGCAAAAGGCTGGAGACTCGTTGTCGCTCGAATGACTCTCGAAGAAGTTCGATGCAGGGGTAGAAGCACATGCTATGTCGACCATGCCTGAGTCTAAAGCATCGTAGGATTCATCAACTTCTTCAGAGTGGGACGACTCCTCTTCATCACAGCCCATCTCCTTGCTGATGTATGCCTTCGCCTTGCGAGGGGTGTTCTTGCAGTTGGACAAAGACTTTGAGGGATTCCGTGAATAAGATCAGAGGAGTTGTCCTTCTTCTTGAAGAACTTCTTTGATTTCTTCTCATCATGTGAATCGTAGTTCTTGCTCTTCCCTTTTCCATGCTTGCTATTTCTTGAGAAAAATCTTTCACTGGCACGAATCTTTGCTTCCCAGAGAGGACAATCCGAGATAAAATGTCCTGGTTTCTTGCACTTGAAATAGGTGTAATCTCCAATAGGCTTTGGCAAAGACTTTGAACTCCCAGAGTTGCTAGATCCTTTTCTATGAATTTGATTCTTCTTTCGGATGTGCTGGAACCTTTTGGTGACCAACGCGAGATCTTTGTTGATTCTTTTTGGTTCATCAGAATCTTCTTCAACATTGTCTTCTGAGGAAGAATCAGCCACAGCCTTGAGTGCGTGACTCTTTCGGTGACTAGAACCATATAGATCTCTATTCTTTTCCTCCTATTCCTCATGGGTGTTCAGCCTTTCCATGATATTAGCAGAGTCGAGAATTTTGAAATCAGCTCGTTCACAAATCATCAGAACAAAGGTGTCGGAGGAACTATCAAGGGATCGAAGCACATTCTTCACAACCTCACAGTTGGTGATGTCTTTGGCGCCGAGATCTTGCAGCTCATTCACAATGTTACTCAGACGATCGAGTGTTTGGTGACGGCTTTCATTGCCAATTCTCTTGAATTAGTTGAACTTCGCACGAAGAGTGTTAATGTGAGCTTCTTTCTGAGTTGAAACACCTTCATCGATCTTCTCAAGAATATCCCATAATCCCTTCGCAGTTTCACACTAGTGACAGCGAAGAAACTGAGCATGAGAGAGATGACCACCAATTTCATCTTTGGCCTGAGCATCCATCTGAATGAGTTTCTTCTCGTAGTTAGCAGGAACTTGAGGAACTTCGACTCTGAACCCATGCCGCACCACATTCCACATCTCATCATCAATTGCTCAGAGATGTATCTTCATCTTCTCTTTCCAGAAAGGGTAGTCCGTCCATCGAAGATACGGATCTTGAGGTATGACTTGTAGCTCACCGAATGCATACTTAAACTCCAAGGTTGTTAGACAAAAATAAGCAGCGCGAAGGAGTAACCTGGCTCTTATACCAATTGTAGAAACTAAGTATGTCTACCAGGGGGGGGGCATGGATGGGAGTTTTAAAGTTTCTTCGGAAACTTCAAAACTCTCATAACCCAGCAGCGGAACGAATAAATTTAAATTACAGTGAGCGAAAACAAACTAGCGAGCAAGATGTGGCAACATGTACCAAAGAGAATCACTTGATTGAATCTACTCATACAGCTCAGAGCGAATGAAAAGCTAGAGAAGAGATAACTAGAGAAGCTCGATGGTGACAGGGTATTTGGTAGACCAGTTCGCCCTTTTGCAAAAGGACTACGTCTGGTTGGAGGGGTTGTGACTTAACCCGGAAGGTAAACTCTCTTTGACGTATTCTTATGGACAATTGATTTGTCAACCAACGTCGATTACTCGTGGTAGATGCTCGAGGTGATCTCCGAACCTTTACAGGCTTCTTTCTCCGAGAACCACAATTACTCTTGGTCTCTGAAGAGATTGACACCTAACCGTCTAGAAAGTTCGTAGCTCTCAGAAGTAATAGGTGGAGCATACTGGACTTAGATTCAAGTGATGCTAAACTACTATCTAATTTTTGGGCTATGGGGTTTTTCTCTCGGTGGATTTTAAACTCAAATCACTCTAGAGAGAGGGTTGCTCAACTAAGTTCTCGGAATCAAATGGAGCAACCATCGGACAAAGCCGGTGCGGGGTGGCTACTTATAGCCATAGCCATCATAGATGGGAGATGACCATTTTGGACATGCGGTCCAGCTAATGGCCAACCGACACGTTCTGAACGGTCCAATCTTCGAAGCGACGGTAACATTACTAGAGGAACAAGTAATGCTAACTTTTCGGTCAGAGACAAATATCTCGCAGCGAAGAAGATCACAATCTCTTACTTGCAAGTATTTGCTCGGAACACAAAGAGATTTCTCTCTCAACTCACATATGATTTGGTTTAGCATGAGAGAATCAAAGTTTCGAACACAATACCCCTCTTAATAGTACGGTGGTCCTATAACTCAGTAAAGAGAAAGAGTAACAACAAGATACATGCTACGTCTTCACTTCGTCTTCAACTTCCCATCTCCAGTCAATTTCTTCGGACGGCACCGAACCAATTGTTTTGCGTCAACAATTTTTTGGGGGTCACTCTCAATAGCATAATCTTTGATAATAATCATCGCAACCACGCAGGAGATTATCTTCGGAGTTTGTACCGAAATCCTCATAGCTTCAGGGGCCTGTTACTCTATGTGGACTAGGAAACACATTGGTCCCGTACTGTTCAATTCAACAATCTTCAAAACATAAGGAGGCAAACTATTGCACCAACAAGAACCCTAGCCTCCGGAGATCATCTGTTGGAGGGATTGGCAAGGGGAAGAAGGCCATCCTACTCAGCATCAACGGGGCGGCTACAACATCATCGCCACTGTCATCAGCATCATCATCATCATCATCATCATCATCACTACTGATACGTCTCCAATGTATCTATAATTTATGAAGTATTCATGCCATGTTTACAACAATTTTATATGATTTTGGTATGATTTACATGGAACTAACTCGGACTGACGTTGTTTTCAGCAGAACTACAGTGGTGTTGTTTTTTGTGCAGAAATCAAAGTTCTCCAAATGCAACGAAACTTTTTGACGATTTTTTTGGAACAAAAGAGGCACTAGAAGCTTCATAGGAGGGCCAGAAGAGCCACGAGGTGGGCACAACCCACCAGGGCGCGATAGCCCCCCCAGGCGTGCCTTGGTGTATCATGCTCACCTCGAGGCCCATCTTCGGGTGAAAGCGACGCCAAAAATCCTATAAATACAGAATCCCACAAAAATAACCCTAGAGCGGAAGTTCCGCCGCTGCTAGCCTCTGTATCCACAAAAAACCAATCTGGACCCTATTTTGGCACCCTGTTGGAGGGGGAAATCATCACCGGATGCCATCTTCATCATCCCGGTGGCCACCATGGCAAGGAGGGAGTAGTCCACCCTCGGGGCTGAGGGTTTGTACTAGTAGCTATGTGTTTGATCTCTCTCTCTCTCTCTCTCTCTCGTGTTCTTGAGCTGTCACGATCTTGATGTATCGCGGGATTTGTTAATATAATCGGATCATATGGTGTTTTCCTCTCTCTATCTTGTTGTGATGAATTGAGTTTTCCCTTTGAGATTCCGTCTTATCAGATTGAATACTTTTATGGATTCGAGAGCACTCGATAAATGTCTTGCATATGAATACCCATGGAGATAATGGGGTATTATATTGATTCACTTGAGATATGTTTTGGCACTCAACTCGTGGATTCCCGAGGTGACATTGGGGTAATTTATGCATAGGGGTAGATGCACGTTTAAAGTGCAACTATCCCTGGGTGGTTTTAGTAATTACTAACAACATATAGCTCATTGAATTAATGCTATTTCAAGATGATCATTTCAGAAAGTTCAATGATTGGCATGGCATGGACTAGGAATGTGGACCCCTCAAAATGCTAAGGACACACATTGGCTCAAGCTCAAGACTCTACATTTTCATTTTAGTGATCCAAGATCACATTGAGTCCATAGGAAAATCCAATACTATTAAAAGGGGATGAGGTGTTGCTTGATGACTTGCTTGCTCAAAATGCTTAGTCATATGCTCCAAAACCCTGAACCACTTTCTCATATCCACATATGTCCCAAAACAAAAGTCAAACTCGACCCTACCAATTTGACCTATCCGACGCCACCGAGTTCATTTGACATAGACACTGCCAGAAACCCTAGTCACTTCGGTCTCACCGATAGGGATCTCGGTCTCACCGAGATGGGATTGCAAACTCGCTGTTTCCCTTCGTAACGTTTCGGTCCAACCGAGATGAGCGATCGGTCCCACCGAGTTCGCAATGCAAACTCCCTGTTTCCCTTTTGTAACATTTCGGTCTTACTGAAATGAGCGATTTGGTCCGACCGAGTTTGCCTGACCAACTCTCTGTTTGCCCATTACAGAAATCGGTCCTACCGTGTTTATGTGATCGGTCTCACCGAGATTACGTTATGCCCTAACCCTAATGAAATTGGTCCCACTGAGTTAACATGTCGGTCCCACCAAAAAGCCTAACGTTCACATTTTGAACTGAATCGGTCCGACCGAGTTTTCTGATTCGGTCCCACCGAGTTTGGTAAATTGTGTGTAACGGTTAGATTTTGTGTGGATGTTATATATACCCCTCCACCCACTCTTCATTCCTGGAGAGAGCCATCAGAATGTGCCTACACTTCCAGCATACATTTTCTGAGAGAGAACCACCTACTCATGTGTTGAGACCAAGATATTCCATTCCAACCACAAGAATCTTGATCTCTAGTCTTCCCCAAGTTGCTTTCCACTCAAATCTTCTTTCCACCAAATCCAAATCAGTGAGAGAGAGTTGAGTGTTGGGGAGACTATCATTTGAAGCACAAGAGCTAGGAGTTCATCATGAACACACCATCTATTACCTTTTGGAGAGTGGTGTCTCCTAGGTTGGTTAGGTGTCACTTGGGAGCCTCCATCAAGATTGTGGAGTTGAACCAAGGAGTTTGTACGGGCAAGGAGGTTGCTTAGTTCGTGAAATCTACCCTTGTGAGGCAAGTCCTTCGTGGGCGATGGCCATGGTGGGATAGACAAGGTTGCTTCTTCGCGGACCCTTTGTGGGTGGAGCCCTCCGTGGACTCGCACAACCGTTACCCTTCGTGGGTTGAAGTCTCTATCAACGTGGATGTACGATAGCACCACCTATCGGAACCACGCCAAAAATCTCTGTGTCTACATTGAGTTTGCTCCCTCCAAACTCCTCCCTTTACCTTCATATGCAAATATTTTACATTCCGTTGCTATACTGTTAGACTTGCATGTGTAGGTTTATTGCTTGACTTGTGCTAAGTTGCTAAAATCTGCCAACACTTAAAATTGGGAAAAGGATAGATTTTTATTTGGTCAAGTAGTATAATCACCCCTCCTCTAGACATACTTTCGATCCTACACACATTTACATCCTACTTTCTTCGATAGAAATCTCGGGGCACTCTTTGAGGTTCTTTGTGTTGGATTGAGTATTATGAATCTGAATTTGCTTTGGTGTTATTTTAGTACGACTTCTTAATAGATTGATCGGAAATGATAATTTGGTGTTATTTTAGTACGAACTCTTGGATAGATCGATTGGAAATAATAGCTACAAACAATTTCTTCTTATGTTCTCCACTATATAAGAACTATGGAGTGATTCTTCATCGCACTTTGAGGGATGGTTATATGATGCATTTAGATTGGCATTGTTGAGAGATTGCACTAGCGAAAGTTCAGACCATAGGCCTCATTTTCAAGCATTGCAATACCGTTTGTGCTCACTTTTATCGTTCGCTACCTTGCTGTTTTTAGTTATTCAGATTACAAAAATATATTTCTACCATCCATATTTCACTTTTATCACCATCTCTTCGCCGAACTAGTGCACCTATACAATTTACCATTGTATTGGGTGTGTTGGGGACACAAGAGATTTCTTGTATTTGGTTGCAGGGTTGTTTGAGAGAGACCATTTTCATTGCCTCCCATGGATTGATAAACCTTAAGTCATCCACATGAGAGAAAATTGCTACTGTCCTAAAAACTCCGTGCTTGGAGGCCCAACACGTGTCTACAAGAATAAAGTTGCATAGTAGACATCAACTACTATCATCATCTTCATTATCGACATCCTTATAAGTGTAACCCTAGGAACCCTAGTGGATCATCTTGTGTGTTATTCGAATCATCCATCCATGTATGCCATGTCCATTGCTATGATGTTTGTTTCCCCTATGTGTGAGTATACCCCTAGTTCTCAGGAATATGAATGAACCTTGGTATGTGTAGGATCTTGTGGACATGAGATTCTCTGTTGAATGCTTATTTTAATAACTTTGTGAATGTTGTGAAGGGGCCCCACTCAGTATTTGCGCCTTATGGCCACAAAGTATATCACTATCATTGTAAAGGGCTTGAACGCGAAGGTAATTCGAGGTGACAGTAAAAGTCTTTGCCCCTACACTTTGCAATTGACCGGGGAATGACGGAGTACCCTTAGAGAGGCCGCATCCATTGGGTAACCCTTAATTATCATGAGCTGTAACCCTAATGGGGAGGCTATGATAGTGGCATGTGTGGCACGAAGTATACTTCGAGTAGAACATGTTCTGTTCCCAGCTCCGCCCAGCATAATCGTCAACAGTTGCTCAAGTATTCATCCCATACTATGCCCATGCATAGGTTAACTAGAAACATACCAATGGGGATTCCAGACTCCCTAAGAACGCCTTACTCCTCTGTGGTTCCATTAGTCACTCTGATCATTGTTCTTTTTTACTTCTACGTTATTTGCTTAAAAGTTTCTTCCACTACTCAATCACAATTTATTTCCTCGCTCGCTTTTCTTTGAGTCTACAATTACACTGCAAATTTTTCTCTATTTTGCGATGTTTCACTTGTGTCACGTATAACCCTTTTTTGTTACAGAAAATACGTCGATGACATTTTTCGGCCATCACCCCCACCTTCATCGAAGTGCCGTCATAAAATAAAATTTTGACGGTACCACTTTTTTCGTCACGCAAGATCACATTTTATTTGATGAATCAAATAATGTTACCAATGGCCATTTTCGGTGACAGCCCAAAATGTCACCTATGATAGCCCAATCCATCGCCTACTATCTTTTTCGCGGCGATAATCCGTCACCAGTGATCAGTCCAAGGGGTTGACCGGTCAAAGATTCAGACACGTGGGCCAGCATTTGTTGACGTGGCTTCTTCCATGTGGGTCCGCCGTGGGTTTTATCACCGACGGTCCCACCAGTAATAACTCAGCGTTAGTTTTGACCAGTCAATGATGCTGACATATGGTCCAAGAAGATGCTGACATGGCCGCTTACTTGTGGGACCAGATGGTGCTAATGTGTCTGCTTACATGTGGGTCTGGACGGTGCTGACGTGGCTGCTTACAAGTGGGGACACGACTATGGTGACGGTTACAATTTCCGTCACCAATATTGTCACAGGTTTTATTATAGCATCAAAATGTGCACGGTTGATTTTGTAGTCCAATTTGAATTTGAAATAGAGATAAATAGAATTTAACAATGCCATCACAACTTTTATTATAATAACAATGGGACTTGAAATTTCTCACAGCAATGATCCACATATTAAAATGAGCATCCAAATGACATATTATCAAGCATTAGAAATAAGAAATTGGAGAAGGCATCACGATGAACAGTAGTGCACCATCAGTGATTGATGGGTTGTGAGACACTCTCCTGCGAGGACTTTCTTAAGAGATGATTAAGCATTCCCTCCATTTGTTGTTGCTTTTTTTTCAAAGCGTCTAATTTTTCTCTCATGATCCGTCTTGATAATTTTTATTTCCAGTTGTTGTTTCCTTTTGAGATCGATTTCTTGCATCTATGCGCTAACTAGGACACTCAGATTTTCTGCATATGTGGCATTTACCTATTTTGTATCTGTAGCTTGTGATTTAATCTTCGCTTCTAGCTCACGGATGCATTGTTCATATGATGAATCATGTGATGAGACGCCGAGCTTAAAAGTATCATGGCGGAGGAGCTCTTTTCCTCAATAATATGCACGTCGGGTACTTGCGGCAGAAACTCTTGTAAACATGCCCTCTTTGTGGTCTGCATCATGATCGAAAGCGTTGTTCGTGCACTGTTAGTACATTCCACTATGATGGCTCACACAATAATTTTGAAGCCAAAACATTATAAATTGCTTATGGGTGCTTCTATTGCAACCGGTTTTATACCGGAATCCTTCTCGATGTTGTGGAAGTTTCTGGAAAACTCCGAACTAGATGGTCTCTTCTTGCTGTTTTTTCGCCTTCTGGAATAAGGACACTCGCATGAGTACTGCATATCATGTAATAATCAACAATATACATGATTTCAGTAACTTATCTAAATTCTTACCATAGAGATATGAGGGTATCATATTTTGAATTGTGAGCAGTACCGCTTACCACCACATCATGTATGTTTGGTTTTCCCTTGTCAAAAAATTGCTACAACATGAAGCAAAAACTTAGTACGACGGAGAGTGCATAAGTCTAAAATCTCAAGAGGAAGCCAAAGTATTATCTATGGTTTCTGACCTTGTTAGAACATTTGGTCATGAAGTTATATTTACGTTGTTGAGCAATTTTTTTGCAAAATGCCAGTGCAAAATTCTTCTGCAAATGCATCCCTCTAGTCATTCCGAGCTATCCCTGAATAAACCATGTAACCATGAAAGTTAGAACACATGCAGTGCACGGTTTAATGAATGTGTTATAGGAAAATTGCATAATACAGATGCATGACAAATTAGCAAAGGAAGTTTACATTGTAAATAGCTAGGCTCCATTTATTATTTTTTGTAACTAAAGATGAAGGTACATATTCATGCATGTCAACATCGTAGACATCAGCTTGCTCCTCAGAATTGTTTTCTGGATCATCATCTGTTTGCGCGCCAATATGCACAAAGAATGTGCTATAAAAGCGAAATCTGGTGGACCAATGGTACCAACACAGTGTTTCTTCATGCATGCAGATATTCGAGCAACATTGTTTTTCATTGTTTTCGCCAGTACCTACTTGTATACATTTGTTGATTTGCTGCTAGGAGTTGAGAATCAAAGACGAATTATTCACGTCCATGTTCATCGTTGATGCGATTACTTATGTTTTAGTTATGAATTAAACATGAAATACACAAGTATCAACAGATAATTAGGATCTGCCTAATAAGACCATGTGAAGTACGGACTGTAATACATAGAACAAAATTGAGTTGATCTACGAGAATCGAAAGGTGCAAGTACATAAAGAGGCCAAAATGAAGCACATGTATAAATCCAGATGGGTATCACAAACATTGATAGGGTTGTGGGGTTGGATGGCGGGAGAGGAACTTCTCACCTCGTTACGTATGATAATGTTTTGGGGTAGACGTCAAAGATTTGTGGAATTTCTCGCTACGGAGTGTCCCGGCCATCGCATAGGAGGAGGTGTTGAAAATTAAGCGCGTCTATTGAAATTTATGGAGGGAATGAAAACACTGGTGGGAGCGAAAATTAGGAGGGAAAGACAATTTATTTTTAGTCGTGTAGGGAAAGACAATTTGGGGCTGGTCATAAGTATTCAAGTTTTTGTACCAAATAGATGTGACAACCATTCAGGTTTTCTATCCGTTTTCCCTTGTAAAAATAATCCAGTAAAATTGTTGGTCAAAAAAATGTACACCTTGTAAAATTGTATACTTGTGGCCCTATTGGTGAGGTCAAAAAGCCTCTCAACGTATTGTAAATGTTTGGTTTGACAACTGCTTATGAATAGGTTTGATCCACCACAATGTGATGCACGATTCAACAGGAGAGGTTTTCCGTGAATGGACTATTACATTTTCCATGTGACCTGAACAATATTGAGCATGGATCATGTCTTTTATTCTATTAATGATCGCAAGTTCGACCTCACATTCAAACTTGCCACATGACGATGTGGACTAGGGGTTTACGAAGACATGATCATGTTGACTCACCTTGCGAGAATAGGAGTTTAAAAGTTGTGCAGACAATCTCTCCATAATGTACGAACCACATTGTACATGTATTACCCACCCGCTCATGACTCATATCTCATTTACTTCTACTTGGTCACCATGGGGGATTTACTTTCCATTTCATGATTTGATGGGAGAGTTTTGCGATGGACAGACCTTCACACTTTCCATGTGGCATGGACACTATTGAGCACTGATGTTTACTACGCAACTTTATTCTTGTAGACATGTGTTGGGCCTCCAAGCGCAAAGTTTTGTAGGACAGTAGCAATTTTCCCTCAAGTGGATGACCTAAGGTTATCAATCCGTGGGAGGCATAGGATGAAGATGGTCTCTCTCAAACAACCATGCAACCAAATACAAGAAACCTCTTGTGTCGCCGACACACCCAATACAATGGAAATTTTTTGTAATAATGCTAATATAATTGGATCATATAACCATCCCTCAACGTGCAATGAAGAATCACCCCAAAGTTCTTATCTAGCAGAGAACATAAGAAGAAATTGTTTGTAGGGTACGAAACCACCTCAAAGCTATTCTTTCCATTTGATCTATTCAAGAGTTCGCACTAAAATAACACAAAGTTATTCTCTCCATTCAATCTATCCAAGAGTACGTACTAAAATAACACGGTATGACACACGTCAACCAACTCTAATGTCACCTAGATACTCCAATGTCACCGCGAGTATCCGTGAGTTGATTATACGATATGCATCAAACAATTTCCGATTCATAATACTCAATCCAAAACAAAGAACCTCAAATAGTGCCCCAAGATTTCTACCGGAGAAACAAAAGACGAGAACGTGCATCAACCCCTATGCATATATTACCCCAATGTCACCTCGGGAATCCACGAGTTGAGTGCCAAAACACATATCAAGTGAATTAGTATGATACCCCATTGTCACCACGGGTATTCATACCAAGACATACATCAAGTGTTCTCAAATCCATAAAAGTATCCAATCCGATAAAATGAAATCTCAAAGGGAAAACTCAATTCATCACAAGATAGAGAGGGCAAATCACCATTTGATCCGACTATATTACCAAAGCCCGAGAGACATCATGATCGTGACATCTCAAGAACACGATAGAGAGAGAGAGAGAGATAGAGAGAGAGATTAAACACATAGCTACTGGTACAAACCCTCAGCCACGAGGTTGGACTACTCCCTCCTCATCGTGGTGGCCGCCGGGATGATGAAGATGGCCATCGGTGATGATTCCCCCCCTCCGGCAGGGTGCCAGAACGGGGTCTAGATTGGATCTCGTGGATACAGAGGCCTTGCAGCGGCGGAACTTCTGATCTAGGGCTACCCCAAGGGTTTTTGGAATATTTGGGAATTTATAGGGCGAAGAAGGGGTGCGGGAGGCCACCGAGGTGGGCACAACCCACCTGGGCGCGCCTGGGCTCCCAGGCGCACCCTGGTGGGTTGTGCCGCCCTCGGGGCACCCCCAGGTGCTGCTCAAGCCCTTTGAATGTCTTCTGGCCATAAAAACTCCACAAGAAGTTTCGCGGTGTTTGGACTCCGTTTGATATTGATTTCCTGCGATGTAAAAAAAACAAGCAAAAAACAACAACTGGCACTGGGCTCTGGTCAATAGGTTAGTCCCCAAAAATGACATAAAGTTGCTATAAAATGATTGTAAAACATCCAAGAATGATAAAATAACAGCATGAATACTTCATAAATTATAGATACGTTTGCGACGCATCAAGCATAGATCATGTTTGATTCCAGTGATGATCACAAGTTCGACCTCACATTCGAACTTGCGATGTGACCAAGTGGACTGGGGTTTACTAATACATGATCATTTTGAATCACCTTGGAAGAATAGCAGTTTAAAATTCATGCACACAAGTTCTCCATGATGTAGGAACCACATTGTACATGCATTGTGCCCGTGCTCATGTCGCATATCGCATTTGCTTGTACTTTGTCACATCATTGGGGTATTTTTCCATTTTACGACGGGATAGGTTTGTGATGGACGGACCTTTACATTTTCCATGTGACATGAACAACATTGAGCACGGATCAAGTCTGATGCCATTGATGATAAAAAGTTTGACCTCACATTTGAACTTTCCACTTGACGATGTGGACTCGGGGTTTACCAAGACATGATCATTTTGAATCACCTTGCGGGAATAGCTCTTTAAAATTCATGCACACAATCAATTTTCTCTTCATTATTCATTAAAAATAAATAAATAAAAGAACATTGTTTGATTCGCGACCATTGGATGCACGATGTATGGCCTCTGAGCTGCTGCCTCCTCACCTTCCTTGAAACACTATGCACCGCCAGATGGAGGATAGACGACTCCTAATTCACCTGCCTTATCCTCTGCCTTCTCACATAAGTTTCAAGTTTCAACCACATCGAGAAGCAACACGCAAAACAGTTACCACCACTCCTCCCTCCTACTTGTGAGCTGCATTGGGATTTTCCTCGAAGAAGATGGGAGATGTAGTACATTAGAGATAAGTAATTCCCTTAGTGAGAACCAAGGTTTATCGAACCAATAGGAGAACCACGCAAAGCCTCGTGAACAGCACGTGCACACACAAAAGCAAATACTTGCACCCAACGCGGCCAAGAGGGTTGTCAATCCCCTTGAACTCGTTAATTGCAAGGATTTAATCTTGTATAGGTGATTGCAAAATCTCTACTCTTATAAAAAAACTGAGTTGGTGATGATGGTGTGCCTGCCATCTTGCAATATAGACCGTCTGATCTATATCTGACGGATAGAAAGCAAACTATGGCAATTTTGCAAAAAGCTACCCGCACCACTCTCGTTCATCCTTATCTCCCACAACTTCATTGTTGAGTAATTCAAAAAGGAAGCCTCTAGAACAATCTGGCATAGTGGCTTCTGCTGGCGTCGTCCATCCCCATGCCTCCGCTAAGTCCGACAACCAATCACCACTGGGCCCCACTCCCCCTCACCTTATCTCTCATCATTCTCGAGATATCATTAGTTTTTAGTTTTTACACATGGGATTACTCCTGCATGGGTTAATCACAACAGGTGTTTTGTAAAAAAATGCATCTTGATGTTTCGTGCAATGCACGTGCATCTTGCTAGTAAAATAAAAGTAAATAAATTATTGCAAGGTATTTTTAGATTTTATAATAAGATTAAAGTAGACCCGGGGGCCATAGTTTTCACTAGAGGCTTCTCTCTTGGACACATAACATACGGTGGGTAAACAAATTACTATTGGGAAATTTATAGAAAAGCGCATAGTTATGACGTATTCTTGGCAATGATCATACATATAGGTATCACATCTGTGATAAGTAGACCGACCCCTGCCTGGATCTACTACTATTGCTCCACCAATCAACCGCTATCTAGCATGCATCTATGGTATTAAGTTCATGACAAACAGAGTAACGCGTTAAGAAAGATGACAAGATGTAGACAAAGTAAACCCAATCAATACGAATAAACCTCCTTGTTTTATCCTTAGCAGCAACAATACAATGCGTGCCTTGCTACCCTTTTCGTCACTGGGTGAGAACATCACAAGATTGAACCCACTACAAAGCACCTCTCCCACTAAAGATAAATCACTAGTTGGCCAAACACAATGGATAGATCGGAGAGAAATACAAAGCTATCATAATCATGTATAATAAAGTTCAAAAAAAGACTCAATTACTTTCAATGAATAATTTGATCATAAATCCATAATTTATAGGATCTCAACAAACACACCGCAAAAGAATATTACACTGGATAGAACTCCAAGAAGATCGATAAGAACATTGTATTGAAGATCAAAGACAGATAATGAACTACTCACGCATCATCGGAAGGTAGCAAGGATGATGTAGAAGCCCTCCATAATCGATTCCTCCTTTGACAGAGTACCAGAAATGCCCTCCAGATGGGATCGTGGAAGAACATAAGCTGGCGGCGGCGGAAAAAGTATTTCATGTGGCTCGCTGGGGGTTTCCCAGTATTTGAGAATTTATAGAAGTGGAATTAGGTCAGATGGAGCCTCATGGGGCACGTAATAGAGCGCCTCCCCTGGGAGCTCCCTGATGCCTAGTCGTCTCTTCGTTCGTCCTCTGGTATGGTCGTGGAATTGTCACGGCAGATGTCCTATTGCAAGGACTTAGTCGTGGAGCCATCGCAGCTAGGAAGCTTAAAGGGTTAATCGGGACAAAGGACACGAGAGGTTTTATACTAGTTCGGCCCCTTACGGTGAAGGTAAAGCCTACATCTAGTTGGGTTGGTATTGCTTGAGGTTTCGATGACCAGGGAGCGAGATACGCTATGCCCAGTTCTCGATTGGTTGTTTCTTGACCTAAGCCGCCAACAGGTCGTCCCCTTATATACACGGGCTGACGCCCTGTGGCCTACAGAGTCCCGGCCGGCTTATAAACAATGTCCGGCTCGGCTTATGATACAAGTCATGCCACTATGGCGGTTTACTACAACGGGCCTTAAGTCGCCTGTGGGCCTTAGGCCCTTTGTTGAGACGCCATCTTCATGTTTGGACTTGGGCTTCTGTCTGGTAATCTCTTTACGTAACCCGGCCCCTCCTGGGCGGCTTACTCAAATAGTTATATCCCCAACATTAGGCCCCAGATTGATTTGAACCTGTTCATGTCAATCTTAAAATAACTTAAAACATAAATCTTCAGTCTTCTGACTGCACAAAAAGACTTTCTTTAACCCGCCGTGACGTCATTCTTTGGATCCGTGTTAACCCGTCATGACGTCATCTTTCCTTCTATTCCGCCGTATCGGCCCAACGGATCTCTGTCTTTATTGCCCGTTTCGGAAATCGAGGCGTCGGGGCCACTGGATAATAATTCTTATCTCCTCGTTTCCCGCACCGTCTCAGTTATGCTCTCCTTATAAATAGTCGCGACCTAGGTTTCATTTCCCCCCTTCCAGTCGTCTTCTTCCTCTTGCCTCCTCTCGAGCTCCGCCGCCGCCGCCGTCAAGCTTCTCGTCTTCACCGACCCAGGCCGCCGCATCAGCCTGAATCGGACCAGAAAGACGCCGGCGAACCTCCGCAGCTCCTCCAGATCCGTAAGTTTCCTTTCCTTCCCTGCTTAGATCTGCATTAGAGCTTCTTCGAGCTCGTTGTAGTTCATCACCATTAGAGCCATCTCCTTGTTAGTTTTTTCTCCTAGATACCACTTCCGATCCGAGAATGATATAAAACAGCTGCGGTAGTTGTTTTCGCCCTTATCATGGATACGAAACAGATCTCTTTCTCTGTATGAAGGCCTTCTTCGAGCCTATGAACACATCTGCGTCGGTTTTTAGGTCTAGAAAAACTTTCTTATCAGAACAGACTTTTGATCTCAAATCATAGGAGAAGATTATGAAACCTGTTTTTATCACCCGGAAAAATTCTTATGTTAAATGCCTTTAACATAATTGTCCAGGTATCCGGTTTAAATGCATTCCACTTGATCTGTGAACCTTGGCGTCTTCTCAGGTCTTTAAAACTTTTGAACTGTTGCTAACACTTGTGGCGGCTTAAAATAATGTTGCTCAATTATCCTTATGTCATTAGGCCCCTTCAAGTTGCTACCTTCAGTAATTTGGATAATTTCTTCCGGGTTAAAATTTAAACCGGAACTTCTTATTTTGTAATAGGCCAATCTGTTGTCATGGCGCCTAAGTCGACCAAAGCTCCTGTAACCTGCAACTAGGTCCCATCCACAGTCACGAAGAGCAAACTGGCTGAATTTGTGAAGTCTGGCCATTTGCCAAAAAAGGAGGTCATGTCTTATCGCGTCCCTGACCCATCTGAAGAGAAGCCTCAACCCAAAGAAGGGGAGGTAATAGTTTTCACGGATCACATGAGCCGGGGATTTGCCCCTCCCGGCTCAAAGTTCTTCAGAGAAGTTTTGAATTTCTTTGACCTGAGACCTCAAGACATTGGACCCAATTCCATGTCCAATCTTTGCAATTTCCAAGTCTTCTGTGAGGTGTACCTGGGAGAGGAGCCAAGCCTGCTTTTGTTCAGAGAACTTTTTTACTTGAACCGGCAGAATGAGCGTGCCAACGGGCCGAGTCTTGAACTTGGCGGTATCTCGATCCAGCGACGGAGAGACTGTCTGTTTCCTTATGCTGAGCTGCCGAGTCACCCCAAATATTGGAACCAGTCATGGTTCTACTGTCAGGATACTTCTCCGGATGATGAGCTGCCTCTGCCCGGCTTTCGCGCCCTGCGCCTTGAGTCCAACCATCCGCTGGCGGATAAACTGACCGCTGTTGGACGTCTGCCGCTCAACCCCACCATCAAGAAGATTAAAGCTCTTCTAATAAATGGTTTGAATGGCATTGACTTGGTCCGGGTCTGGGTCACTTGGCGTATACTCCCATTAAGACGCCGCTCCGGCTTAATGTGTACCTATACAGGCGAACAGAACGACCCAATACGCCACAGTTGTGACGACTTACCAGATGATGTGGCAGATGCTACAACCCAGTCACTGCTGAAGGAGGGTACTGTTATCAACAATACCTTCGGGTTACTTCCCTTCTGCAAAAAGAACCCGGCCCCCGCAGTAAGTTACCAATCTTATTAAATACTCTTTAATATGTTTGCCACTTTTGTACTTATAATTCCTTATCTTTTCCACAGGCCGGTGATGACTTCTGGAAAGTCAGATATGACCACGAGGCCAACCAACAAGCCAGAGCAGCCAAGAAAAATGAAAGGAAAAATGCCAAGACGGGGACTTCAAAAAAGAAGAAACCCAGCGCCTCCGAATTGCTCAAATTGGATGACTCTTCTTCAGATGAGGAAGAGGTAATCCCTTATTCTCTTTAACTCCTTTGTTACTATTTTATTGATATTTCCGCCTTTCAGGAAGACACTGGAAACAGCCAAGCTCATGGCTGTAACATCCCAAAATTCTAAATTTAGGAATGTTATAATAATTAAAATATATGATTGTTTGATTGATTGATTGAGTGAAATTGATTGGAATTTTAAACTTTTGAAGTTTTGTTGAGAGGGAATAAAAGGACTTTCCAAAAAAAAATGTTTCTGTTTGAAAATATTTGAATTTGGAAATATTTCAAACTTCATGCCACCCAATGATCCTCATGATTTCTTCAATGAAAGAGAGTGGGAAGTAAAGAAAAAATTTCATTTTGAATTTGTCATTTAAATTTTGTTTTCAACTCAAAGTGGCATTTGAGTTTTATTCAAAAACTTTTCTGACAAAGAACACTTTAACAAAAGTGTTGAGAGGGAGTAACATGACACCCCAAAAATGTTGGAATAAAGTTTCCATAGAGTTTTGAGAGTCATTTTGATTTTTGTTTGAATTAAAAAAAATGATTTTTCAAAAAATATTTTATTTGCCCCTGCAAACTATCCCATTAAATTGGGCTTATTTTTCTGATCATTTTGATATATAATACTCCTATATTTTATTTTCATTTTATTTCCTAAAATTATTCTTCTTCGCGGGTTATTAAAAAAAAGGAAAGGTATTTTTGTTTTGGGCCAAATCCGGCCCAATCGCGCCATATCATCTCCTTCCTCACGAACAGGATTTCGTTCCCGAGCACAGCCACGTCGGCCATCGCCGGAGATCGCGGGATTCGCGAAATCCCTTGCCCCCTACTCCAAACCGACCTGCCCCCCCTATAAATGGCCACCTCCCGCACCCATTCCCGCACCTAGAGCCGCCTCTCCTCGCCCCGCACTACCGCGCCACCTCGCCGGAGTTTGCCGGACCACCACCGCCATTGCCGCCCGCCCACCACCTCCGCCATCCCGCCACCCACAGACCCCACCAGCCGCTCCGCCCCGCTCTGCCGCCCTCAACCATCCCTTCCCCGACGCCAGAGGGCCACCGGAGGACGTCACCGGAGCTCCACCAGAACCCCATCATCGGAACTGCTACAGTAAATCCCGACCTACTTTTTTTTTCGTTCTGTTTTTAAAACATAATAGTTTCAATCTTGTAAAATCCATAGTTAATTATCTACGAGGTATTTTTGAGTGATTCCAACTGCCATGGATCAAAAATTTTATGAAGTTTCTGTTAGTTCAATTTTATTTCACATTTGAGCAGTTTAAATTTGTGTTTGTATGAATTTTCTCAAATCACTAGATTTGAGCTATTTTGAGTTAGGAATATTATTTTTGACCGATTCTTTTTGCTCCTGGTCTCTAGGATCTTTGTTTATCTAGTAGTATTTAGTATTTTATTTCTAGGTTAATTTAAATTAGGTTTTTAGCAAAACAGTACTGTTTTATTATTAGTTCTGTTTTAGCTTTTTTCTTTATGGTTTTTATTAGTTTTAAATTATTTCTTTTTGTCACTTTTGACAAAATTAGTTGTGTTTCTGTTAGACAACAGGAGAAAAATTATTTTTATTTTAAAAAATTATTTTCCTTAGTTTTGTATGAAACCTTCTATAGGTCATAGTTAGAGTTTTATAAAAGCTTTTTATTTGTTTCTTTTGCAAATAAAATTTTATGAAAAAATACTTTCTGTTAACTTACTTGTTTTACTTTTTATTTTCTGTTAAATTATTAGTTTAGTGTTTTAATTGCTGTTAAGTTTTTTTTACTTAGGGCAAAACTATGTTAGATGCTTGTAGCAAAGTCATAGATTTTCGTTAGTAGTTTTTCTTTCTAGTTTTATTTGAAGCTTCTTTGGACTTTGTTGGAGTTTTATTATTGAGTTTTTTTTGTTTTAATTGTTATTTTGAGTGTTAGTATTGCTTGCTAGAATGATTGCTTATGTGAATGCTATGTTTGACTTGTATAGATTTTCTTCAAGAGTGACGAATAGTTCTATCAAATTTTGTGAGAGTGTTGTTATCTTCATCAACGTGCATTGCAAGTTCACTTTGACCATGCTTTCGTACCTATGTTTTATTGCATTTAGTGGCATCTTTGCAACAACCCTCCAAAGAGTGTTATTGATTCTTGTAGTTGAGTAGTGTGCATGAGGTACGAACCCATCACCTGTTACCAAGCACGGGCGTTATTTATTTTAATGCTACGCTATAGTAGACGGGTTGGTATGAGTGTTCGGAGTGGTGTGAGAATGGACGACTCTACGCCAATGACGACAACTCCCGATGGCATCTGCAAGGACTGCATCTTCAAGGCCTCAAGACTTCAAGACTCGAGACAGAATTCAATACACACTCTTGGGTGAAGGATGGTTGACGGGCACCTGGAGAAACCAAGGTTGGCGGGATGCATGGAGAAGCGCCATGACATCTTGCGGAAAGCTTCACCCAGACTCAAAGAGACGGAAGAATACTTCATGCCCGGAAGCTTACTCGTGCAACCGCAAGTCACTACGGGCTCGCTTGGTTGACCTTAGTTGTGACTCTGGCTGGGGCGGTGCTAGCAGATGTAGAACTACGGTAGGATTGGATGAGCACCGGACGGTGGTCGGGAACTCTTCGAAGACCATGCTTGGTCATCTTGTTCTCAAACACCTCAAGTGCGAGAACGTAAAAAGAGGGATCGAATCTTGCGGGTAAAGTGTACAAACCTCTGCAGAGGGTTTAAACCTAATCGATTAGCCGTGTCCCCGGTTACGGACAATTTGAGCCTCTGGACTTGGATCTATCTCGGAACTCTCAACACCGGACTGATAACTTAGTTGTGGGCAACTTATGATGAATTTGGGCTATGAGACATCGGTTGGAGGAACCATGTCATGATAGAAAACTCTACAGTACAGACTTCATTTATTCCTTTGATGTAGGGAAAATAAAACCAGCTTTTACGCAAACAAAACTCAGATACAGAGCCACAAAGCCATACTGCATATAGTATAGTATATCATCTGTTTTCTCTTATTGTGATCTTGCCGGTACATTCAATGTACTGACCTACACGGCTGCAACGTATCATGTTGCAGATATTTCCTCGACGAGTAAGAGTTACGATACAGGGTTACGGTCTACACTCAACCTGCCGATGGCGTTGATGGGACTCCACACCCGTTGTTGTTTCCGCTGAGACATATGAGGTATATATAAGTTTTACGCTATTTATACATGTGATTGCACTTTGATATATACATTGATGTACTGTGTGTGCCAAAGATACCGATCCGTGGATGGCACAAATACACAGAGACTTGACCGTCTGAGGTCGGGTCGCTACAGATATGGTATCAGAGCACATGTTGACTGTAGGACGTGACCCTAGAAAATGACTTAGTAATATGAAGACCCCTACAGGAACGACCTTTGTTTTTGTTACTACTCTCGTAACACCTGATTCCTTTTACTGAACCTTCCTTATTTCAAACTACAGATGGAAAGCTACATTCTGAACAAAAGAGAACACTACGAGAAGGTTCTTGGAGGCCCCTTCCTTGTGGAGCTAGTCAGGCTGCTGAAGTTACCGATACCTGAGATCAAGGCAACTAAGAGGACGTCTAGATCATGGGGAGTCAAGACCCAAGTTTTTGGCCGTAATGAAGACCCCAAGACTGCAGACATCAGCTTTGGCACCATAAATGGTGACTGTGATATGGGCATCAACACTGCCGTCCATGATGCTATTGCACGCTTATGCTATCGTCATCGTGCTGCACTAAACCCACACTTCTTTGGAAGGATTGGATGGCAGAAGTTTGATGGAGCAACTATTGCCTTGACGGAAGTGCAAAAGATGAAGTTCTCCCCACTGTTAGTGTACAATCAGGATCTAGAACAATACATCAAGAATCTTCAGATGGACCTCCTGGAAGCCCTATTTGACAATGAAGCACTACGAGAAGAGGTTGAGACTCAGAGACTGAAGGTAGACAACCTGGAGGAGGAGAACCTTGAGATCCCGAGAATGCGTCAGGAACTGAAAAGCAGCAGGACCATGTCTCATGCCAAGGATGTTGAGATCCAGAAGCTCAAGGAACAACTTCAGGACATACAGGGTCATCACAAGAAACTCCGCATCGACAGGGAAAATCTAGCAGAAAAATTGGAGGAGTTCAAGTCCACACAGAAGAAGCCCCAGTGGGGACAATGATCAAGTTCCCGGTAAATTAGCTTAGTAGTAGCCCACCATGAGAGAAATAAAGATGAACGCTTTCTCGATTTAAGTATCTGACCATACCAACTTATGTGGGTGGCGATACTATAGAATTGATTGAATAAATGAATGCTTGGTTGCTATTATTTTCTGTGTTTATTGAATGGTTGGATAGATGCGATATTCGTAGGCTTGTTATGTCAACCTTGAGAGACGTAAGTTACGGAAGAATGGTAGAAGGCCTTCATATGGGAAAAGCATCAGGAATTGGAAACTCCCGAGCATTGAAGACCTGAAGAAATGAGGACTTAGAAATGAAACCATAGTAGAACGGCCCATTACAAACGGTACTTTTGAGCTAGGATTCTTTTGTTGATGGGTGGGTATTTACTTTCTCTTTCTATCTCAACCAGACCCCGAAATCTTGAACCCATGGACAACTGAACACCAAACTTTTCTGGAGACAATTGCAATTTCCCCATGGGGATACATTCCTTGTTCTGAGCACCCCTCTAATCCTACACATGCAGATGACAACCCTTATGAGTCTTTCCTTAAGGGCCCTGAAACGATCATGACCCTGACAAGTGATCATGATTACCCGAAGATCCTGAAGGACATGATGAAGCATATTCACCTTGAAGGAGATGCAGTCTACAAAGGCTACCCCTTCATGCAAAAGGGAGTGGAACTTTGGTATGTGGAGGTACACCTCCACCATATGAAAGGAGTTTGCCCAAAGACGATGGGGCAGTACTTTTTCATCTCACGTGTACCACAAGCAACTTTCTTCGACGCTGTTCGTGAAGCAGCCATGGAAGCCATACGCCAGATCGGAGAAATACTTGAAGCAAGACTTCGTTATACTCAGGAATACCTAAGAGAAGTGCATGCAGAGATGATGGAGATGGAGCTCAAGGCCACCATGATGAAACAGAAGATTGAAGATTTCAAGGCGCATGTCGCACAATTCCAGTGGGATCAAGAATCCTCAAGGAGGAAAATGAATAAAGTTGGAAGTAATGTCCGACCATACCGAACCATGTGGGTGGCAGCATTTGTAATAAACTTTTTGGAATTTGGATTTACGAAAAATGGTTAAGGATGTAATAAAATATTGATATGAAAATAATGGGATTTATGGATAAACTAGTGCATTTTTTTGGTGTCGTAGTACTCCGTAAAGCCATAGGATCAATGAAGAAAGAAATGTGTTATTCATGACGGTCCATAGAAGGAAGCTGGACAAAATAAGTTGGAGTTTTGTATGATCGTCACCACAAGGGTATGAAGGAAGAAGTACTATTGGATTTACAGGAGATGTAATGCTGGAATATGGAATGATAATCCTCAGAAGGATGAGTTCAACTTGTACAAGAGTTGAAGTGGGCCATAACCCACAGGACCAGGAGTTAATAAGAAGCAAGCACACTCTTGCTGTAGGAACATATTTCGGAAGAAAATTCTGAGTTTAATCATCCGACATTTTTAGGAGGATACGAAAACCCGAGGGTTGTGAAGAAACGTTAGATGTCTTGTTCAGCTTGCAGAAACCATGGATTTATTCGAACTCAGTTCGTCGACAAGGGAAATTCTGCAATGCTTGTGAGTATGACCAAGTGTTAGAATACGTGATTCAATGTCTGCATAGTTACTAATGGTTCAAGTACGGGATGGATTGGCCCCCATACCGGAGACTTCTATCATGAACTATCATATGTTGATGGAAAATCATAGAGCCTTGAAAACCTTAGAAGAGTGTCAACACGTCAAGCCATAAAACCATAGAATGGTAGGACGATGGAACCCTTTACAGGAAACCGTTGCCAATCGTAGGTTATACGGTGAGATTTAAACTAGGCCCATTTCCTGCATGAGAAACCATTAATTGTTGACCACCACGAGAATATCGAATAGTTGATTAGGGTTGGCGACAGACCTATCAGCTCAGAAGACCCAGTCTCGGAAGGAACTCACCATGAATGAAAGGACTCCGAGATTGGAGGAAAAGGTTATACCCCTACCGAAAGAGCCTCAGTGAAAGAGTTATCCCGGAGCGACACTGTCAACCCAAAGGGATGGAGTACCTGAGTTCCGTTGGAACCATAACCCTGCTTTTAAGTGTGGTAGCACACTAGACCATTCCGATCGATGGATTTGCCGGAAGACCTCCAAACCCTAACCTTTTCTTGCTAGTTTCTTGAATCTCGAGGACGAGATTCATTTTAAGTGTGGTAGTTTGTAACATCCCAAAATTCTAAATTTTGGAATGTTATAATAATTAAAATATATGATTGTTTGATTGATTGATTGAGTGAAATTGATTGGAATTTTAAACTTTTGAAGTTTTGTTGAGAGGGAATAAAAGGACTTTCAAAAAAAAATGTTTCTGTTTGAAAATATTTGAATTTGGAAATATTTCAAACTTCATGCCACCCAATGATCCTCATGATTTCTTCAATGAAAGAGAGTGGGAAGTAAAGAAAAAATTTCATTTTGAATTTGTCATTTAAATTTTGTTTTCAACTCAAAGTGGCATTTGAGTTTTATTCAAAAACTTTTCTGACAAAGAACACTTTAACAAAAGGGTTGAGAGGGAGTAACATGACACCCCAAAAATGTTGGAATAAATTTTCCATAGAGTTTTGAGAGTCATTTTGATTTTTGTTTGAATTAAAAAAAATGATTTTTCAAAAAATATTTTATTTGCCCCTGCAAACTATCCCATTAAATTGGGCTTATTTTTCTGATCATTTTGATATATAATACTCCTATATTTTATTTTCGTTTTATTTCCTAAAATTATTCTTCTTCGTGGGTTATTAAAAAAAAGGAAAGGTATTTTTATTTTGGGCCAAATCCGGCCCAATCGCGCCAGATCATCTCCTTCCTCACGAACAGGATTTCGTTCCAGAGCACAGCCACGTCAGCCATCGCCGGAGATCGCGGGATTCGCGAAATCCCTTGCCCCCTACTCCAAACCGACCTGCCCCCCTATAAATGGCCACCTCCCGCACCCATTCCCGCACCTAGAGCCGCCTCTCCTTGCCCCACACTACCGCGCCACCTCGCCGGAGTTTGCCGGACCACCACCGCCATAGCCGCCCCGCCCCACCACCTCCGGCCATCCCCGCCACCCACAGACCCCACCAGCCGCTCCGCCCCGCTCTGCCGCCCCCGACCATCCCTTCCCCGACGCCAGAGGGCCACCGGAGGACGTCGCCGGAGCTCCACCAGAACCCCATCATCGGAGCTGCTACAGTAAATCCCGACCTACTTTTTTTTTCGTTCTGTTTTTAAAACAGAATAGTTTCAATCTTGTAAAATCCATAGTTAATTATCTACGAGGTATTTTTGAGTGATTCCAACTGCCATGGATCACAAATTTTATGAAGTTTCTGTTAGTTCAATTTTATTTCACATTTGAGCAGTTTAAATTTGTGTTTGTATGAATTTTCTCAAATCACTAGATTTGAGCTATTTTGAGTTAGGAATATTATTTTTGACCGATTCTTTTTGCTCCTGGTCTCTAGGACCTTTGTTTATCTAGTAGTATTTAGTATTTTATTTCTAGGTTAATTTAAATTAGGTTTTATCAAAACAGTACTGTTTTATTATTAGTTCTGTTTTAGCTTTTTTCTTTATGGTTTTATTAGTTTTAAATTATTTCTTTTGTCACTTTTGACAAAATTAGTTGTGTTTCTGTTAGACAACAGGAGAAAAATTTATTTTATTTTAAAAAATTATTTTCCTTAGTTTTGTATGAAACCTTCTATAGGTCATAGTTAGAGTTTTATAAAAGCTTTTTATTTGTTTCTTTTTGCAAATAAAATTTTATGAAAAAATACTTTCTGTTAACTTACTTGTTTTACTTTTTATTTTCTGTTAAATTATTAGTTTAGTGTTTTAATTGCTGTTAAGTTTTTTTTACTTAGGGCAAAACTATGTTAGATGCTTGTAGCAAAGTCATAGATTTTCGTTAGTAGTTTTTCTTTCTAGTTTTATTTGAAGCTTCTTTGGACTTTGTTGGAGTTTTATTATTGAGTTTTTTTGTTTTAATTGTTATTTTGAGTGTTAGTATTGCTTGCTAGAATGATTGCTTATGTGAATGCTATGTTTGACTTGTATAGATTTTCTTGGAGAGTGACGAATAGTTCTATCAAATTTTGTGAGAGTGTTGTTATCTTCATCAACGTGCCGAGCAAGTTCACTTTGACCATGCTTTCGTACCTATGTTTTATTGCATTTAGTGGCATCTTTGCAACAACCCTCCAAAGAGTGTTATTGATTCTTGTAGTTGAGTAGTGTGCATGAGGTAGAACCCATCACCCTGTTACCAAGCCCGGACGTTATTTATTTTAATGCTACGCTATAGTAGACGGGTTGGTATGAGTGTTCGGAGTGGTGTGAGAATGGACGACTCTCGTCAATGACGACAACTCCCGATGGCATCTGCAAGGACTGCATCTTCAAGGCCTCAAGACTTTAAGACTCGAGACAAGAATTCAATACACACTCTTGGGTGAAGGATGGTTGACGGGCACCTGGAGAAACCAGTGGTTGGCGGGATGCATGGAGAAGCGCCATGACATCTTGCGAAAGCTTCACCCAGACTCAAAGAGACGGAAGAATACTTCATGCCCGAAGCTTACCTGCAACCGCAAGTCACTACGGCTCGGCTTGGTTGACCTTAGTTGTGACTCTGGCTGGGACGGTGCTAGCAGATGTAGAACTACGGTAGGATTGGATGAGCACCGGATAGTGGTCAGGGGAACTCTTCGGAAGACCATGCTTCGGTCATCTTGTTCTCAAACTCCCTGAAGTGCGAGAACGTAAAAAGAGGGATCGAATCTTGCGGGTAAAGTGTACAAACCTCTGCAGAGGGTTTAAACCTAATCGATTAGCCGTGTCCCGGTTACTGACAATTTGAGCCTCTGGACTTGGATCTATCTCGGAACTCTCAACACCGGACTGATAACTTAGTTGTGGGCAACTTATGATGAATTTGGGCTATGAGACATCGGTTGGAGGAACCATGTCATGATAGAAAACTCTACAGTACAGACTTCATTTATTCCTTTGATGTAGGGAAAATAAAACCAGCTTTTACGCAAACAAAACTCAGATGCAGAGCCACAAAGCCATACTGCATATAGTATAGTATATCATCTGTTTTCTCTTATTGTGATCTTGCCGGTACATTCAATGTACTGACCTACACGGCTGCAACGTATCATGTTGTAGATATTTCCTCGACGAGTAAGAGTTACGATACAGGGTTACGGTCTACACTCAACCTGCCGATGGCGTTGATGGGACTCCACACCCGTTGTTGTTTCTGCTGAGACATATGAGGTATATACCAGTTTTACGTTGTTTATACATGTGATTGCACTTTGATATATACATTGATGTACTGTGTGTGCCAACATACTGATCTAGGGATGGCACAAATACACAGAGACTTGACCGTCTGAGGTCGGGTCGCTACAATGGCGAAGAGGTAACTATAATCTCCTCCGACTCAGAGCCTTTGCCAAAGCACAAAACCCGGCGGGTGACCCAGAAAGTAAGATTTTCACATCCCTTAGCTTATCAAGATCCTCAATTTCTTTTGAAGCAACAACAGCTTGAGAGATGGAGGCAAACCCGGACAAGTAAGGATGTAGAGCTCTCTTCCGGCTTACCTGATGTGAGCAGGAAGCGTCGAACTGAGGTCATCTCCGCTTTGCGTTCTGTTTATCCTTTGGCGGGTTTAATTCGTTAGCCTCTCAATTCATCTGACTCCAATTATCAGGATACCTCTCCTTCCTCTGGCGAGTCTATGCAATCCAACATGCCGGCCTTCAAGACTGCCCCTGGGTAATGTACCTTTGTTATCCTCATGCTTTGCCTTACTCATATTTTGTACTCATCCCTTTGTTTTATTCACGATTATGCGGTGAAGCCCGAGAAGAGGGCAAAAAAGAATAAGCCGATTGAAGACCCGGTAGCAACAGAGCCGGAACCTGGAACCACTTCCCCTGATGCTTCTACTCATCAACCTCCTCCTGAGCCGGCCCATGAAATTCCGACACCATCTTCCGACCCGCCTCAAGAAGACACTTTTGACAGCTCCGATAAACCGGAAATTCCTAGCCTGATCCGGACGGCTGAGCCGGAAGTTGAATTCTTGAAGAGCCAGTATGTTGAACCGGGGCGGCCAACTGTCCTAGCCAAATGTACCGCCAAGGAAGAACTTGTCAAAAGCCGGAAGCCCAAACAGGACATCGCTGATTATGGTCACTTAAGCATTGGCGATATAGTCTCAGGCTATCTGAATCAAGTGCATAACAGCCGTGACCTGGAAATTGACATGGTGAAATAGATACAGCATAAATCTGAGGTATAACTTAAAATATTTCTCCTGAATCTTACTTACTGTACGAGCCCCCAAGTATACTGCTTATACGTAAATATGCCGTAGACGATACCTGCTTATTGTTAGTTCATCCGGTTTACAAGAAAGGATTTTTAATCCGGCCATAATATATCAACTTTAAAACGTGCGACACACATTAGCCCCCCAAGTGTCAAGTATCTTTACTTGTAAAGTGCTTGAGACTTTAATATGCATAATCTAGCCTTATAAAGTAAAATTTTCTTCAGCATACATTAGCCCCCAAGTGTCAAGTATCTTTACCTGTAAAATGCTTGAGACTTTCATATGCATAATCATAACCTTAATTATAACCTGGCGTCAATGCAGGTCTCCACCAGTCAATTCAAATTGGAGATTGCTGATTTGAAGAGATTGCTGATCTGAAGACCCGGCTGGCGGCCCAAGAACTTGAAATTCAAAAAGCCAACTCCAAATTCTCATTCAGCGTCTCTGAGCAAGAAAAATTGAAGAAGGATTTTGACGCGGCTAAGAAGACCTGGGCAGATGAAAAATCTTCACTTGTGACCCGGGCCGAGACAGCAGAAGCAGCTCTTGCCGAAGCAACTGCCGAACTGTCCGGCTTAAAGCACCAGATATCCCAAATGGCCTTAGCAATTTTCGGTAAGTTACTATGTGTAACTTTTGAACAACACCATGATTTATTTGATAACTATTTCAGATATTCTCTCCGGATTAATCTTATATGTATAAACGCAGGCCCCAGGAGTACTAACCTGAAGCAGAATATGCTGATCAAGCTTAAGGCGGTGTACACTCTAGTGGAACAGCTGTACACCGGGTCACAACGTGCTTTGGCCGTTGTGGCTTTATCAAATGATACTCCTTATCTCCTGCAGGATGTGCTTAAACGGCTTGTTGTGTTACCTCAATGGATTCAGGAGCTAAGGCGGGCATCTGGTAGAGCCGGGGCCATAGCTGCCTTAAGCCGGGCCAAAGCGTTTGTTCCAGAGCTAGACTTAGTCAATGTTGCTCTTGGATATCCTAGCTTGAAGGAGGACGGCTCTGCATTCAATGAATCAGACTTCACCACCTGTGTGAGAGTCGTACGTCCTGTGGCCACCATCATCGGCAATGATATTGATCTTATGAAGTATCAGCCGGGTTATGACAACGAGAACCAGAGGATTCCAACTCCGCATTATGATGATGTCAGCCTGATCCCTCCAACTCGTAAGCATACCTTTGCTCCTGAAGTTGACCCGGCCAGTTTAATAGATGATGAAGCTGAATTTGAAGCCTTAAGCGGCATTGACTAGATCCCGTCAACCTTCCAGGACAAAGCAGCAGACGAAGAGGCGGAGAAGGATAACCTGGAGTCGTCAAGTCCACCAAAGGAGTAACCCGCCTGGCACTAAGTCTTTGAAAAAATAATGCTTCATTATTCAGACTCGGGGAGTCTTGTAATAGGGTGGAAAAACTTCTTAACTCTGTCATGCCTTCGCGCATGTTTGTGGTGCTTAACAATGTCTCAAGCCGCTATCATTGGATACTGCCGGCTTACATGAATTGCTTCTTGACATCAAAAGCTTTTTTGCTTTACCCTGTGTATAAAAAATGTAAAATTCCTTTAGCGTCTTACCACATCCGGGGTCATGTAAAATAATGTTAACCCGGAGTATGAACCAAAACATCATAAGTATCAGCTGGTTCATGATCATGACCATAATAATATACTTGTTATCTTATTGAAGCGTACATTACTGGCTTACGTGATCCCAAAAAGCAGACAGTTAAACTTAACTTCTGAAAATTGGCACATATAATGTTTACCTGGCCCTTAATATTATTTACTCGTATAGAATAAAGTAAACCTAATTTTCAAAGGCCTCTGATTCGAATATGATCAGTAGAACCGTTCCAAAGGGGTTAAGCTAAGATTCAGATTCGATCATATAGCCCCCAATGGCTTTGGCGATGCCGATCAAGTGGGTATCGACAGCTATGTTCTCTTTGGTTCGAATACGACCTATGTTTGAACAGGAAGCCCCCAAGTGACCATGAGAGTTGTTTAATGACGCTGATTCAAATACGATCCACGTCAGACCCAAAGGGGTTAAGCTATGATTCAAATATGATCAAGAAGCTCCCAAGTGGGTTTGGCAGTGTGCCGATCAATTGGGTATCGACAACTATGTTCTCTTTGGTTCGAGTATGACCTATGTTTGAACAGGAAGCCCCCAAGTGACCATGGCTAGATTTAGATATGATCATAAGCCAGACCAAAGGGAAAACTGGATTCAGATATGATCCGCTCCCTGTTAGTTGTTTCCACCACCTGGTAAAGAAGACACATAAACCTTGTAGGATGGAAAGGAAATAGGTCCTGCTTTATTGCTTTATATAATATATACATTGCTAAAAAAGAAAAAGAAATATACTCTGAGAGCCAATGGCTTAAGTATAGTAGGGCCGAAGATGCGCTATGTTCCACGGTCGGCGGGTCTCTTCCTCCGACTTACGTGAGTCTTTGTGCTCTCGAACATCGATGAGATAATATGACCCGTTGTTGAGATTCTTGCTGACCACAAAAGTTCCTTCCTAAGGAGGGGACAGCTTGTGCACATCAGATTGATCCTGGATGAGCCGGAGGACTAAATTGCCTTCCTGGAAAGTTCTGCTTCTAACCCGGTGGCTGTGATAACGGCGCAAGTCTCTATTGCCAAGTCTCGCTCTTCATCCAACAAGTCAAGTGCATCCTGACAAGCTTTTTCATTATCAGCCTCAACGTAAGCTGCCACTCGGGGTGAATCATGCCGAATATCACTTGGCAGAACCGCCTCAGCTCCGTACACCATGAAGAAAGGTGTATAACCAGTAGACCTGTTAGGCGTTGTGTTCATGCTCCATAGCACAGAGGGTAACTCCTCCACCCAACAACCCGGAGTTTGCTGTAAGGGAACTAAGAGCCGGGGTTTGATACCTTTCAAGATCTCTTGATCAGCTCTTTACTTTGACCATTAGGCGGGGTGAGCAACAGCCAAACATCAAGCGGATGTGCTCTTGTTGATGTAACTCTTCCATGGCACCCTTGGAGAGATTAGTACCATTATCAGTTATAATGCTGTGCGGAAAACCAAAACGAAAGATCACCTTTTTGATGAACTGAACCGCCGTGGCTGCATCACACTTACTGACCGGCTCTGCTTCAACCCACTTGGTGAATTTATCCACTGCCACCAACAGGTGTGTCTTCTTATCCTTAGACCTTTTGAAAGGTCCAACCATGTCAAGCCCCCAGACTGCAAACGTCCAAGTAATCGGAATCATCCTCAATTCTTGAGCTGGCACATGAGCTTGTCGTGAAATTTTTTGACATCTGTCACATTTGCTGACCAGATCCTCTGCATCAGCATGAGCCGTCAGCCAATAAAAACCATGACGAAAAGCCTTGGCTACCAAAGACTTTGAACCGGCATGATGACCGCAATCACCTTCATGAATCTCATGAAGTATCTCCTGACCCTCCGTAGGTGATACACAACGTTGAAACGCCCCAGTGACGCTGCGTTGATGCAACTCGCCATGAACAATCGTCATGGATTTGGACCGCCTAATAATTTGTCTTGCCAAGGTCTCGTCCTCAGGCAACTCTCCTCGGGTCATATAGGCCAAATATGGGACCGTCCAATCCGGGATGGTGTGGAGAGCCGCCACCAGCTGCGCCTCCGGGTCTGGCACTGCAAGCTCTTCCTCTGTAGGCACTCTGACAGAAGGGTTATGCAAAACATCAAGGAAGGTATTAGGCGGCACCGGCTTACTCTGAGACCCCAGCCGACTTAAAGCATTAGCTGCCTCATTCTTCCTTCGATCAATGTGTTCTACTTGATAACCTTTGAAGTGCCCAGCTACCGCATCAACTTCACGACGATAAGCCGCCATAAGGGGATCCTTAGAATCCCACGTGCCTGACACCTGTTGGGCGACGAGGTCTGAATCGCCCAAGCATCTTACCCGGCTCAAATTCATCTCTTTGGCCATCCGGAGTCCATGGAGTAAAGCCTCGTATTCAGCTGCATTGTTAGCGCAGGGAAACATAAGCCGGAGCACATAACAAAATTTGTCACCTCGGGGGGAAGTTAACACAACTCCAGCCCCCGAGCCTTCCAACTGCCTGGACCCATCGAAGTGAATAGTCTAATATGTGTTATCCGGCTTCTCCTCTGGTGCTTGCAACTCCGTCCAATCATTGATAAAGTCCACTAGGGCTTGAGACTTGATAGCTATGCGCGGCATATACTTCAAACCGTGAGGCCCAAGCTCGATAGCCCACTTGGCAACTCGTCCCGTGGCTTCCCTGTTCTGGATGATGTCTCCCAAGGGGGCTGAACTTACCACAGTTATAGGATGACCTAGGAAGTACTGCTTTAGCTTCCGGCTCGCCATGAACACCCCATAAACAAGTTTCTGCCAATGCGGATACCTTTGCTTGGATTCTATGAGCACCTCACTAATGTAATAAACCGGCCGCTGAACTGGATGCTCCTTGCCAGCCTCCTTACGCTCCACCACAATAGCCACACTAACAGCATTTGAGTTAGCAGCAACATAGAACAGCAATGGCTCTTTATCAACTGGAGCCGCGAGAACCGGCGGCTCAGACAACTGCCTCTTTAAATCTTCAAAGGCAGCATCAGCAGCCTCACTCCAGACAAAAGTGTCTGTTTTCTTCATCATCTAATACAGCAGTAGAGCCTTTTCACCTAGCCGGCTTATGAATCGGCTTAAAGCAACAACGCGACCATGATCGCTGAACATCATTGATGCACACGGTTTAGCCGAGAGGTAATCGCCTTGATCTTCTCGGGTTAGCTTCAATGCCCTTGTTTGAGACCAGGAATCCCAAAAGTTTGCTGCAGTACACCAAATACACACTTGTCCGGTTAAGCATCATCTTGTAGACCGGAGATTATCAAAGGTTTCCTTTAAATCGGATATCAAAGTTTCCTTCTCTGGACTTCACCACAATGTCATCCACATAAGCATGAACATTGCGCCCAATCTGATTGTGGAGGCAATTCTGCACACACCGCTGATAAGTCGCCTGGGCACTCTTGAGCCCAAACGACATAGATACATAGCAGAAGGCTCCAAACGGAGTAATGAAAGCCGTCTTCTCCTGGTCCTTAACGCCATCTTGATCGATGATCACGGAGTAAGCATCCAAAAACTCAAGCGCTCGCAACCCGCTGTAGCATCGATGATTTGATCAATGCGGGCGAGCAAAGGATCAACCGACAAGCTTTATTTAAGTCCGTGTAGTCCACACACATCCGCCAGGTGCCGTTCTTCTTGAGCACAAGCACCGGGTTAGCCAACCACTCCGGGTGAAAGACTTCCACGATGAACCCGGCCGCTAAGAGCCGAGCGACCTCCTCCCCTATAGCCTTTCGCCTTTCCTCATTGAATTGCTGGAGAAACTGCGTGACCGGCTTATACTTTGGATCAATATTAAGAGTGTGCTCAGCAAGTTCTCTCGGGACACCCGGCATGTCAGAAGGTTTCCATGCAAAGATGTCCCGGTTCTCACGGATGAACTTGATGAGCGCGCTTTCCTATTTAGGATCCAAATTGGCACTGATACTGAACTTCTTGGAAGAGTCGCCTGGGGTGAAGTCAACCAGTTTTGTCTCGGGGCCGACTTAAATTTCAACGCGGAGTCTTGCTCTGTGGTTGGCTTCTTCAAAGAGGTCATATCCGCCGGGTCAACATTAGTTTGATAAAACTTCATCTCCTCTTCAGCACAAACAGATTCAGCATAAGCCGCATCACCTTCCTCGCACTCCAAAGCTACCTTTCGACTCCCATGCACAGTGATGGTGCCCTTGTAACCCGACATCTTGAGCTATAGATAAACATAACACGGCCGTGCCATAAACTTGGCATAAGCCGGCCGTCCAAACAGAGCGTGATATGGGCTCCTGATTTTGACTACCTCAAACGTCAACTTCTCAGCTCTGGAATCATATTCATCTCCAAAAGCTACTTCTGGGTCGATCTTTCCAACTGGATATGCCGACTTACCAGGTACCACCCCATGAAAAATAGTGTTAGACGTCCTCAAGTCCTTATCAGTCAAACCCATGCGGCGAAAGGTCTCATAATAGAGAATATTGATGCTACTTCCTCCGTCCATGAGCACCTTAGTGAATTTATATCCACCGACCTGAGGGGCCACCACCAAGGCCAACTGACCCGGGTTATCAACCCGGAGGGGGCGATCTTCTCTACTCCAAATGATAGGCTGCTCTGACCACCTCAAGTAACGGGGAACCGCTGGCTCAACCGAATTCACAGCCCTTTTATGAACCTTCTGGTCACGTTTGCACAAGTTAGTGGTAAACACATGGTATTGCCCACCATTCAACTGTTTTGGATGGCTCTGATAACCTGACTACTGCTGCTGCTGCTGTCCTCCTTGACCGGACTGCTGCTGATTATAGCCACCTTGACCGCCCTGAATGCCAGAACTTGAACCGCCACCCTGGCCATGAAAACCACCTGGTCCTGAACCGCCGCCTGATCCGTGATTGCCATCGAACATGTTTGAATTCTTGAAAGCCTTCATGATCACGCAGTCCTTCCACAAGTGGGTGGCAGGATTTTCCCGAGTACCGTGTCTTGGACAAGGCTCATTCAAAAGCTGCTCAAGAGATGGACCTGAGCCACCAGATCAAGGGGGTGCTCGCCCCTTACGCTTCTTGTTATTATCTTGGGCATTAGCATTGGCCACAAACTTCGGGTTACCCTCCGGCTTACGCTTGTTGCCCCCTTGACTTACCGGGTGATGCTGATGTCCCTTTCCATTGCCGTTCTTCTTTCCTTTCCCTGTCTTTTCCTCCTCAGACGCGGGATCATTGGTAGTATCAGAATCGGCATATTTAACCAAAGCCGCCATCAGCGTACCCATGTCATTGCAATCACGCTTAAGGCGCCCACTTCGCTTGGTGACTCAAAATGACAATTCTGATGGAGCATAAGTACCGCAGAGCCGGCATCCATCTTATCAGATGAGTGTATTATTTCCTTGACCCAGCGCACCCAATGAGTTGTGGACTCACCCTCCTCCTGCTTACAATTGGTCAAGTCCACAATTGACATAGATTGCTTGCAAGTGTCCTTGAAGTTCTGGTATCGGGCCTTTAACTCCGCCCATGAACTGATGGAATTGGGAGGCCAACTTTTCAACCAAGATCGGGTCGTTCCATCTAACATCATGGTGAAATACTTAGCCATCACCACGTTGCTGACCTCCAATAACTCCATGGCCATCTCGTAGCTTTTAATCCATGCCCCTGGCTGTAAGTCGGCCGTGTAATTCGGCACCTTTCGAGGTCCCTTGAAATCCTTGGGCAGACGCACATCCCGTAGAGCCGGCACCAGAAAAGGACACCAATGGTTCTAGTGGCCACTCCTGCTCCGACAGAAGTCGTTGTATACTCTGGGAGACCTTCATATGCCGTCTGCTGAGCCGCTAATTGAGCCGCCCGTTCATCCTCCTGACGCAACCAATCCTGTACCGGGTTATAACCACCGGGTTGATTACGACGCTGGGCATTGCTGGATAAAGCTTCTGACTCCATGTGCCTGCTGTAACTCGGACTCCGGTTTGGACGAGGTGCTAGCCAAGGCTGAGGGGTGGAATGAATCATGTCCCTGCTATAAGAATAAGTCTCTTGTTGTGCCAAGGCCGTCTGAAGCAGATCCCTGACCCTCCGAGTTTCCACCGCTGTCGGGTCGTCACCATCCACTGGAAGAGCCGCCAGACGCGCCGATGCCGCTATCAAGTTCTCCATGGGGTTGGAGAAGTGGGCCGGCGGTGTCGGTATATATCGGGGCGGGGCCATGCTCCCGTGAAGAGGTGCCATCTCTCGAGGCTGAACCGGCCCTCCAGCTCCGGGTGTTGTAAACTGATTGGCTTCGGGCGGGTTGCTAGGACCAGCTCCGGGTGTTGTGAAAGGATTCCGAGGATCGTAAACGGAGGCAGACGGGACTGTGTCTTCTGATGTCTCCTTCTCATCACCTCATTGGACGCATTCAGACTCATATTAAGCTGGAAAGCCTCTGACTGGAGTCGCTGCGCCCGTGCATCCAAAGCCGCCCGCTCTGCAGCTAGCCTGGTGTCCTCAGCCGCCAAGGCTTCCTTGGCCAGGGCTATCTCCTCCCGCACCTTTGCCACCTCCGCGTTGTGCTCATCCGGATTTGCAGGAATAACCGTGGTGGTTAACAGGGCCGTCAACTTGTCCATAAGATCTATTAGCACCTGAGCCGGCGGGCGCTCAGAGCCTCCTGCCCCGGCCGCTCCTGAACCGGACATTATTGCTGTCGCAGCCGTCGAGTTTTGGCTGGGTTGAGTACCAGCCATGAAGACTACTGCCCAGCTTGGCGGCTCATAGAAGTCTGGAACGCTAGAGTCGTCAGAACAGCCCCCAAGCATGCCTTTTCTTGGACCTGATACAGAGAATCTGTTGAACCGGAGGATGAATCGTCATCTGATGGGACGGCCGTCTCTTCGCCATCTTTAGATCCTTCAGAAAGTGCCTCTTCGTGAATACAGCCCACAAAGGCACGCTTCATGGTAGGGTGAATCCGGGCGGGTCTCACACGCTGAGCCGTCTCAATGAGGTCGGTGTAGCTGTCTGGCTCTGGGCCCGGCTCACCAATCTGGCCGATGAAGACGTGGATTCCGCCAAAGGGGACCCGGTACCCGTACTCAATTGAGTCGGCCTGGGGGCCCCAGCCTTCATTGTCGATGTAGATCTTACCGCGACGACTCTTGGTCATCCGGCCCACTGCGTATCCCTTGAGCCCTTCGAAGCTGCCCTTCAAGAACTCAAATCCACCGAGCGCTGGCCCCACGGTGGGCGCCAACTGTCGTGGAATTGTCACGGCAGATGTCCTCTTGCAAGGACTTAGTCGTGGAGCCATCGCAGCTAGGAAGCTTAAAGGGGTTAATCGGGACAAAGGACACGAGAGGTTTTATACTAGTTCGGCCCCTTACGGTGAAGGTAAAGCCTACGTCTAGTTGGGTTGGTATTGCTTGAGGTTTCGATGACCAGGGAGCGAGATACGCTATGCCCGGTTCTCGATTGGTTGTTTCTTGCCCTAAGCCGCCAATGTGTCGTCCCCTTATATACACGGGTTGGCATACAGGGTTTACCTCTGAGTCCCGGCCGGCTTATAAACAATGTCCGGCTCGGTGACTAGTTGAGTCTACCTTATGATACAAGTCATGCCACTATGGCGGTTTACTACAACGGGCCTTAAGTCGCCTGTGGGCCTTAGGCCCTTTGTTGAGATGCCATCTTCATGCTTGGACTTGGGCTTCTGTCTGGTAATCTCTTTACGTAACCCGACCCCTCCTGGGCGGCTTACTGAAATAGTTATATCCCCAACAGGTATCCTCCCGAAGCTTCTAGGGTCTCTTATGCCCAGAAAAAATCATCAAAAAGTTTTGTAGCGTTTGGACTCCGTTTGGTACTAATTTTCTGGAAAACCAAAAATGGGCAGAAAACAACAACTCGCACTAGGCACTGGGTTCATAGGTTAGTTCCCAAAAAACATATAAAATAGCATAAAAATGCATATAAAGTATCCAAGATTGATAATATAATAGCATGGAACAATAAAAAATATAGATATATTGGATATGTATCACTCCCACTTCCCCGTCCCATCAGAAAACCACCCCTCAATTTCTCATCTTGTTTCCCCATTCTCTCTCTCTTGTTCTTGACTTCTTGAAGCACACGGAGCTCCATCAGATCTTTGAGAATCCGAATCTGCATGCTAGATTCTAGCGGGACCCTCTATGAAGCTGTGAAGGCGAAGGTTAGGTTGTTCGTACTGCTTGCTATCTAGTTTTTCATTTATTTGGATTCATCAATCTACCAAATCTGGACATTTCTGCGATTTCTTTATCACCTGTTTGACATGCATGTGAGGGAAAAAGGCATGCATGGGCGGTCGATGAAGTTGTAGAATACGGAATCAAGCGTCGTTGGTTCGTGGACCTTGAGGTACATTTATGTCCTAACCTTTCAGGATTTCTTCCTAGTGATGTGTTGCGTATCCCATAATTCCAACCATGGGTAACACGGATGATAATTAGGTTCCCCTGATTAGAAATAGAATGTACTGAATATGAGCTTCTATGTGATTTCCAGTAAAATTTTATTTATTTGCATTTCAGTTGTATGATCATTCCCATGAAGTTCTTCGAATAGCGTATGCTAGGATGGTTCTGTTGGATGCAGAATATATGGTCCCGCTAACAATGTAGCTATGTTAACCGATGTCTACTATGCAACTTTTATTCTTGTAGACTCTGTTGGGCCTCCAAGCGTAGAGTTTTGTAGGACATCAGCGAATTTCCCTCAAGTGGATGACCTAAGGTTTACAATCCGTGGGAGGTGTAGGATGAAGATGGTCTCTCTCAAACAACCCTGAATCAAATACAATCAATCTCTTGTGTCCCCAACACACCCAATACAATGGAAAATTGTATAGATGCACTAGTTCAGCGAATTGATGGTTATACAAGTGTAGTATGGATAGTAGAAATATGTTTTTATAATCTAAATAAATAAAAGTAGCAAGGTAACAAGTAGCAAACAGTGAGCAAAACAGTATATCAATGCTTAGAAACAAGTCCTAGGGTTCGGTTCATACTTTGACTAGTGAAATCTCTCAAAAGTGCTAGCATAATTGAATCATGTAACCATCCCTCAATGTGCGAAAAGAATCACTCCAAAGTTCTTATCAATAGTGCAGAACATAAAATGAAATTGTTGTAGGTAGTGACCCACCTCAAAGTTATCTTTCCGATCAATCTATTGAGCCATCCCTAGAAGTGCCACAAACATCCCTAGAGTTTGTACTACAATAACACCATATGATACACATCAATCAACTCTAACGTCAACTACTCCAATGTCACCAAAAGTATCCGTGAGTCAATTATTCGATATGGATCAAACACTTTCAGATTCATAATATTCAATCCAACACGAAGAACTTCAAAGATTACCCAAAATTTCCATCGGAGAAAGTAGGAAGAAACGTGTATCAACCTCTATGCCTAGATTACCCCAATGTCACCACAGGAATCCGCAAGTTGATTACGAAAACATATATCAAGTGACGAATAGAACAACCCATTGTCGCCACTGGTATCCACATGCAAGTCATACATCAAGTGATCTCTAATCCAATATTCAATCCGACATAATGAAACCTCAAAGAGCAAGGCTCAATTCATTACAACAATGATACAGAGGGAAGAACAAAATATGATCTAACTATATTAACAAAGCTCATTATACATCAATATCGTGCCAAATCAAGAACATGAGAGAGATAGAGAGAACACATAGCTACTAGTACATACTCTCAGCCTCGAGGATGAACCACTGACACATCACCATGAGAATTGAGGAGACATTGGCGGTGATGGTGATGGAGGAGATGTCCCTGGCAGCGTCCCGGCGCCACCGGAGGAGAGGTGGAAGGCCCCCCTCCTTCTTCTTCTTCCTTAGCCCTCCAGGGAGAGAGGGAGGTCTCCCTAGATTGGATCTCTCTGTTGTCTTCTATTTCTTGTGTGGTGTTTCAGAGCGCTTCACCGTTTCTTATGTTCCCGCTGATCCGTAACTCCGATAGGGCTAAAATTTTGAGGGGATTTTTATTCGGAAACTATCTTTCTTGCAGCGAAAGAAGGGATCCAACCAACCTAAGAGGTGCCCAAAAGGCAAGGGGGCATGCCCTATTGGCTTGTGGAGCCCTTAGGCACTGTCTTGCATTGATTCTATCCCAAAAATCACATATTCCAAAAAAAACATCGTAAAATTATATCATGTTTGGACTTTGTTTGGTATTGGTTTTTCTACGAAAGGAAAAACATGCAAAAAACAGAACTGGCACTGGGCACTAGATTAGTAAGTTAGTCCATGAAAATAATATAAAAGTGCACCAAAACCATATAAAATTATTGTAAACATGGCATGAGTACTTCATAAATTATAGATATGTTGGAGACGTATCAACATCCCCAATCTAAATTCTTGCTCTTCCTCGAGTAGGTAAATGATAAAAGAAATAATTTATAATGTGTGGATGCTAGATTAGTGCATAAGTTTGATCAATGATAATTTCAATCACTTTTCCTGGCATTGTAAATAACAAATCTTTCCATCAAACTCATCATGATAAAGTAGAAATCAATTCACATGTTATGGTTCAAACAAGGCATTCTATTGAAACTTAACAACCTATGTTCTCAGTCACAAAACAATTACAAATCATATTATTTCCGGAAAAGTCTATGTAAGAGCTCCACATACTCAATTACCGTATAGTCATCTATGATTGCTACCCAAAGCATATATTTAGAACAAACAACATTCATCAAAGACACAGGAAGATAGGGGCTTAATGTTTCGCCTCCCAACTTATCATAGAGATAATGGTCAACAATAATAACTGATGATCAAATATATTTGACTGGATATATATGTCTGGATCTTTCCCCACCACATGATGCTTGCTAAGTGGAGAATAATTGAGGTTGGAATAAGAAGTTGACTCGATAAAAATAAAATTGACAGAAAAAGTAAAAGATATGCCCTTCGCAGAGGAATCAAGGATTTGCAGCAGTGCTAGAGCTCATTGCTTAAAACAGAGATGAATACATTTTGGCCGGTGTGCTTTTCCTGTCAATGTCACAACAAATGATTTCAATATCTTCCATGCTAAACACATTATTGGCGGTTCATATGCAGAAAGAGAAAGATTTACTCCCCCACAAGCATACAACCGTAGGCCATGGCTAGCCGAATCCACGGGTACCATCCAAACAATCAACTTTCCTGGGGGAGTTTATTATATTATATTTTTCTTTGTTTTTGTTTAACGGGACTGGGCATCCCAAATACCAGCCTCTCTAGTGCAAGACTTTTGAATAAACTCTCGTCGTGAGAATAACCCACTTAGCATCGAAGATATTGACCGCTCCGCTGCTCCATGAGCTGTATGGTCACACAAAACAGATGTTTATACGAATGGTTTAGAGATGGCACATGCAAATCTACTCTGAACGGTAGGGTAATACCGTATATAGGTAGATATGGTGGACACTCATGGAAGAAACTTGGCTCAAGGAGTTCAGATGTACAAGCAGTATTCCTGGTTAATACGGAAAATTTTGGCTAGCAAAGACTATAAATTAGCGCCACGTGTTGGAGGATCCGTAAGAATATAACTTCTATGCAAATATACCCAAACATAACTCATTATGTTGTCTTCCTTGTCCAACTTCAAATTAGTTGATCAAGTTTGAAAATAATTAATTGGTATTCACAATAATAAAAGATGTCCAAGATAATATATTCTTATGTGAAATTTATCTTCCATATATACTAATCACTCATGAATTGCTTGTATGACCCATATTGTGATTGTCAAACTTCAACAGATTTTAATTTGTACACCTAATGTGAAACTACTACTAAGCATATGAACTTGGATAATTTCAGATTTATGATTTTTAATTCATTCAAAAATTTACCCTTAAGATATAAGTGAAGCACGAGACTGAAGAACAAACTACTCCAATAGATATAAGTGAAGAACAAAGGGTAGTTAAGTAAACAAATAGATATGTAAAGACTCTGTCGAAATGAAGATTTCAAAACAAAGTATTTCATTCAAACAAGAAACAAAACAAAAATACGCTCCAAGCAAAATACATATCATGTGATGAATAAAAATATAGTTCCAAGTGAGGTTACTGATAATGTTGAAGACGAAAGAGGAGATGCCATCTGGGGCATCCCCAAACTTAGACGCTTGAGTCTTCCTTGAATATTACTTTTGAGTGGTTTGGGCATCCCCAATCTTAGGGTCTTTCCGCTCCTTATTCTCCCCTTATCGTTATCTCACCCAAAACTTGAAAATTTCAATCACAAAACTTAACGTAACTTCGTGAGATGCGTTAGTATGATAAAGAAAAAATCATTCACTTTGGTACTATCAAGACAAGATCCATAATTGTTCTCACATAATTCCTAATGTACTATATCATTTGTACAATTTATATTGAGCAATATAACCCATAAAGCTATAAAACAAGCAAAATATGCATTGAAAACATAATATGTAAAAAAAACATAACCCTCTATAATGATCTGAACAAAAACCATACTTTTCTAACTCGATTTTATTTGAAAAATTAGGACAACATAGATAATTTGTACCACAATACTGTGTTATTCATACAAAGATCATGTTCTCGTAAAAAAATGTAAATTCTAGCACTGGACGCAAAAGTTTCTATTTTTGCACAGAGTCAATTCAACTAGTATCCACACTATCACAAAGGCTTTACTTGAAACATTATTGTAATAAAAGACACACAACATGATCACTACAGTAGATTAATCATGTGGACACACAAAAACAATACGTATAAATATTGGGTCACCTCCCAACAAAAGATTTTATATAATGCCTTTTAGCACGACATTGATACTTTTGATGATGCTCACACAAAAGTAGGAATTGAAACATAAATAGAGCATCAGGAAACATCTACCAAACACATTTAAGCATAACCCTCTTCCTATGTATTATAAGAAAACAATTTATTAGAACAAGAACCAACTAGCATAGGGAGGCAAAGCAAGTGTATTTTTTAAACTTTCAACATTAAGAGAGGAAACTTTATGTTGTTGAAATATATACATATTATATATAAGCATATCTTCCCTCTCATAATAATTTCCAGTAGCATCATGGAGAAATTCAACAATATAACTATCACATAAAACATTATTTTCATAATGCTTTATATAAAAAGCATTATTTTCATGATACACAGTATATTTTCTTGTTACTCTCCGCATAAGCAAATTTCTTCTCATTCATAATAGTGGGAGTAAACTCAACAAAATAACTATCATGTGATACTTGATTGGCATAATCCAATTGAAAATTAAAATCATGATGATAAGTTTCATGGTTATCATTATTCTTTACAGCAAACATGTCATCAGTATAATCATCATAGGTAACAAGTTTGTTGTCATGGTCAATTGAAACATCTTCCGAAGTAGTAGATTCATCACTAAATAAAGTCATAACCTCTCCAAATCCACTTTTATCATTATTCCAATAAGATTCAACTCCCTCTAAAATAGTGGTATCATTACTACCTAGGGTTGACACTCTTCCAAATCCACTTCCATCATTGTAATCATCATGAATAGGAGGCACGCTCTCATCATAATAAATTTGCTCATCAAAAGAAGGGGGACTAAAAAGATCATCTTCATCAAACATAGCATCCCCAAGCTTATGGCTTTGCACATTATTAGCGTCATGGAAATTCAACGAATTCATACTAATATCATTGTGATCATGCTTATCATTCAAAGATTTCATGCCATACATTTTATTGAATTCTTCTTCTAACACTTCATAGCAATTATCAGAATCCATATTTCAAGTTAAACTTCATAAAGATAAAATAAATTATGCAACTTCACTTTCATTTTTTGTAGTTTTATTTTATAAACCAAACAAGTGACAAACAAAAACTTAAAGATTTAGTTGTAAGATCTAAAGATATACCTTCAAGCACTCACCTCCCATGCAACAACGCTAATATAGATTCTTGTCTACCATGCTTCTTGTATTCTTGTCGACTTTGTTGGGCCTCCAAGCGCACAGTTTTGTAGGACAACAACAAATTCCCTCAAGTGGATGACTGATACAGCTCCGTCGTATCTATAATTTTTGATTGTTTCATGCCAATATTATACAACTTTCAAATACTTTTGGCAACATTTTATATGCTTTGTTGGACTAACCTATTGATCTTGTGCCCAGTGCCAGTTCCTGTTCTTTGCATGTTTTTTATTTCGCAGAAAATCCATATCAAACGAAGTCCAAACGCGATAAGAATTTATAGAGAATTATTTTGGAATATATGTGATTTTAGGGACTTGGAATCAACCGCCACACGTCGACCGAGGCCGCAGGCTTTGGGGGCCCGCGGTGCTCCGAACTTGACCCTTGGCTTCGCCGTGAAGCCAAGCCCAAGCACACCTTGGGCCCAGGGGCTACTGTCGGCGTTCTGGGAACTGGGTCCCCAGACTTGCCTGCCTGCGGCCCACAACGTGGCCAAGTAGCGGTTCATACGGCCCATCTTCGTCAACAAGGCACCCAAGACCCTCGCGAGGGTCCAAGCCTCGCGAGGCGGACGACGCAAGACCTCCTCTGGAGTGGCCTAGCCAAGCAGGCTCACGAGGGGCGGAGATATCAAGGCGAGGCAAACCTCACGAGGCTCTCGTGATGTGAGCCATGACGAACGGTACTAGGCGGGTGCCAGGCGGGTGCCAGTGCGCGCAGCATCCCTATTTCCTCTTTGGTGCTAAGGAGGCCAGCGCAGGCGAAGAGTACCAAGGCATCAGGCAAAGGTTGTCATATTGGTGCAACGAGACCAAGACCAAGAGGACGGCAAGGTGGAGGTCATCGTGGAGCCCAAGGCGGCGTCACCCCAGAGCTTTTCACAGGCGAAGACCACTTTTGTCAGGATAGCTTGTACTAGCTGCCCCCCTTCAAATTTGCCCGCCATTGTTGGCTCCCTTCCCGCTTGATATTTGGGAAGAGGACCAGGGCCTATATAAGTAGAGCTAGCCACCATAGTAGGGCAACGAAAGCAGGCCTGAGCTGATCGAATCCTCAGCCACAAGTTCATACGCACAAGAACACCTCAACCTCAGGAGGCTGTTCTTCCCTTGTACTGTTCATCATCAGCCCAAGAGGCAATCCACCACCACCACACTTGAGTAGGGTATTACACCACAACGGTGGCCCGAACCAGTATAAACCTCGTGTCTTTCTGTGTTGCGAGTTTGTCGAGTTCGTCCACGAGATCTTAGCGAGCTAGGGCGTAGATTGGTAGAAGGGAAAGACTTCGCGCGCACCCCAGTGTTCGAACCTTAAGGGTTTGCCGGAACCCCACATCCGACAGGATCCTCGCTGTAGGGTGTTGCAATATGCTCATCATTCGCTTATGGTGGGTTGCTAGAGTGACAGAAGCTTAAACCCGAGTAAGTCAGTTGTTGCATATGGGAGTAAAGAGGACTTGATACTTAATGCTATGGTTTCATTTTACGACCTTAATGACCCTTAGTAGTTGTAGATGCTTCCTAGAGTTCCAATCATAAGTTTATATGATCCAAGTAGAGAAAGTATTTTAGCTCATGCCTCTCCCTCATATAAAATTACAAGAATGATTATGCGTACTTGTTATCTATTGCCTAGGGACAAATGACTACTCGTAAACTAGTCATAGTTTTATTCTTGCAAAATAGTTTCATACTTGTTTTAGGTAAAGCAAAGGCAAGTGTGTGTAGAGTTGTATCGGTGGTCGATAAAACTTGAGGGAATATTTGTTCTGCCTTTAGCTCCTCGTTGGGTTTAATACTCTTATTTATCGAAGACGGCTACAAACGATCCCTATACTTGTGGGTTATCAGTGACCTAAGATTTATCAATCCGTGGGTACATTTATGTCCTAACCTTTCATGATTTCTTCCTAGTGATGTGTTGCGTATCCCATAATTCCGGCCATGGGTAACATGGATGATAACTATGTTCCCCTGATTAGAAATAGAATGTACTGAATCTGAGCTTCTATGTGATTTTCAGTAAAATGTTATTTATTTGCATTTCAGTTGAATGATCGTTCCCGTGAAGTTCTTCAAATAGTGTATGCTAGGATGGTTCTGTTGGATGCTGAATATGGTCCCGCTAACAATGTAGCCATGTTAACCAATGTCCACTATGCAACTTTTATTCTTGTAGACTATATTGGGCCTCCAAGCGTAGAGTTTTGTAGGACAACAGCGAATTTCCCTCAAGTGGATTACCTAAGGTTTACAATCCGAGGGAGGTGTAGGATGAAGATGGTCTCTCCCAAACAATCCTGAATCAAATACAAGCAAATCTTGTGTCCCCAACACACCCAATACAATGGAAAATTGTGTCGGTGCACTAGTTCGGCGAAGAGATGGTTATACAAGTATACTATGGATAGTAGAAATAGATTTTTATAATCTGAATAAATAAAAATAACAAGGTAACAAGTAGCAAACAACGAGCGAAACAGTATATCAATGCTTAGAAACAAGTCCTAGGGTTCATACTTTCACTAGTGAAATCTTTCAAAAGTGCTAGCATAAATTGAATCATTGATACGTCCATTTTGAATCATGCTTTTATATCGATATTTATTGCATTATAGGTTGTTATTACACGTTATGTCACAATACTTATGCCTATTTTCTCTTATTTTACAAGGTTTACATGAAGAGGGAGAATGCCAGCAGCTGGAATTCTCGGCTGGAAAAGGAGCAAATATTAGAGACCTGTTCTACACAACTCCAAAAGTCCTGAAACTTCACTGAAGTTATTTTTGGAATTAATAAAAAATACTGGCGAAAGAATCCACCAGAGGGGGCCCACACCCTGGCCACGAGGGTGGGGGCGCGCCCCCTACCTCGTGGGCCCCCTGGCAGGCCTCCGGTGCCCATCTTCTGCTATATGAAGTCTTTCGTCCGAGAAAAAAATCATAAGCAAGCTTTCAGGAAGAAACTCCGCTGCCATGAGGCGGAACCTTGGCGGAACCAATCTAGGGCTCCGGCAGAGCTGTTCTGTCGGGGAAACCTCCGGGAGGGGGAAATCATCGCCATCGTCATCAGCAATGGTCCTCTCATCAGGAGGGGATCCATCTCCATCAACATCTTCACAAGCACCATCTCCTCTCAAACCCTAGTTCATCTCTTGTATCCAATCTTTGTCCCAAAGCCTCATATTCGTACCTGTAGGTTGCTAGTAGTGTTGATTACTCCTTGTAGTTGATGCTAGTTGGTTTATTTGGTGGAAGATCATATGTTCAGATCCATTATGCATATTAATACCCCTCTGATTATGAACATGAATATGATTTTTGAGTAGTTACGTTTGTTCCTGAGGACATGGGAGAAGTCCTGCTATTAGTATTCATGTGAATTTGGTATTCGTTCGATATTTTGATGAGATGTATGTTGTCTCTCTCTAGTGGTGTCATGTGAACGTCGACTACATGACACTTCACCATTATTTGGGCCTAGAGGAAGGCATTGGGAAGTAATAAGTAAATGATGGGTTGCTAGAGTGACAGAAGCTTAAACCCTAGTTTATGAGTAACTTCGTAAGGGGCTGATTTGGATCTATATGTTTCATGCTATGGTTAGGTTAACCATAATACTTCTTTTGTAGTTCCAGATGCTTGCAATAGGAGTTAATCATAAGTGGGATGCTTGTCCAAGAAAGGATAGCACCCAAGCACGGGTCCACCCACATATCAAATTATCAAAGTAACGAACGCGAATCATATGAGCGTGATGAAACTAGCTTGACGATAATTCCCATGTGTCCACGGGAGCGCTTTTCTCTATATAAGAGTTTATCCAGGCTTGTCCTTTGCTACAAAAAGGATTGGGCCATCTTGCTGCACTTTATTTACTTTCATTACTTGTTACCTGTTGCAAATTACCTTATCACAAAACTATCTCTTACCGATAATTTCAGTGCTTGCAGAGAATACCTTATCGAAAACCGTTTGTCATTTCCTTCTGCTCCTCATTGGGTTCGACACTCTTACTTATCGAAAGGACTACGATAGATCCCCTATACTTGTGGGTCATCAAGACTCTTTTCTGGTGCTGTTGCCGGGGAGTGAAGCGCCTTTGGTAGGTGCAAGTTGGCAAGGAAAATTTTATATAGTGTGCTGAAATTTACTGTCGCTTGTTACTATGGAAAGTAATCCTTTGAGGGGCTTGTTCGGGGTATCTCCACACCGACCAGTAGAGCAAAGAGTTGCTCCTCAACCTACTGAACCTACTGAAAATGTTTACTTTGAAATTCCTTCGGGTATGATAGAGAAACTGCTAGCTAATCCTTTTACAGGAGATGGAACATTACATCCCGATTTGCACCTATTCTATGTGGATGAATTTTGTGGATTATTTAAGCTTGCAGGTATGCCCGAGGATGTTATCAAGAAGAAGGTATTCCCTTTATCTTTGAAGGGAGAGGCATTGACATGGTTTAGGCTATGTGATGATATGGGATCATGGAACTACAAACCATTGAAATTGGAATTTCATTAGAAGTTTTATCCTATGCAGCTTGTTCATCGTGATTGTAATTATATATATATTTTTTGGCCTCGCGAAGGAGAAAGCATCGCTCAAGCTTGGGGGAGGCTTAAGTCAATGTTATATTCATGCCCCAATCATGAGCTCTCAAGAGAAATGATTATTCAAAATTTTTATGCTCGACTTTCTCTCAATAATCGTTCCATGCTTGATACTTCTTGTACTGGATCTTTTATGATGAAGAATATTCAATTAAAATGGGATTTATTGGAAAGAATTAAACGCAACTCTGAAGATTGGGACCTCGACGAAGGTAAGGAGTCAGGTATAACACCTAAGTTTGATTGTGTTAAATCTTTTATGGATACCGATGTTTTTTGTGTATTTAGCACTACATGTGGACTTGACTTTGAGATAGTAGCTTCTTTCTGTGAATCCTTTGCTACTCATGTTGATCTCCCTAAGGAGAAGTGGTTTAAATATAATCCTCCCATTGAAGTAAAAGTAGTTGCACCTATTAAAGTTGAAGAAAAGACTATCACTTATAATGATCCTGTCGTTCGTACTGCTTATATTGAGAAACCACCTTTCCCTGTTAGAATAAAGGATCATGCTAAAGCTTCAACTGTGGTCAATAAAAGTAACATTAAGACACCCAGACCCCCTGAGCAAATTAAAGTTGAACCTAGTATTTCTATGGTTAAAGATCTCTTGGCTGATAATATTGATGGGCATGTTATTTACTTTTGTGAGGAAACTGCTAGAATTGCTAGACCTGATACTAAAGATAAACACAGACCTATTGTAGGCATGCCTGTTATTTCTGTTAAAATAGGAGATCATTGTTACCATGGCTTATGTGATATGGGTGCTAGTGCAAGTGCAATACCTCATTCGTTAGAAATTATGCATGATATTGCACCTGCTGAGATAGAGGAAATTGATGTTACAATTAAGCTTGCCAATACAGACACTATTTCACCAGTTGGGATTGTTAGAGATGTTGAAGTCTTGTGTGGGAAAATTAAATATCGTACTGACTTTCTTGTTCTTGGTTCCCCACAAGATAGCTTTTGTCCCATCATATTTGGTAGACCCTTCTTGAATACTGTTAATGATAGGATAGACTTTGAAAAGGATGTTGTTACTATTGGTTTGGGGGATATGTCTCATGAGTTTAACTTTGCTAAATTTCGTAGACAACCCCATGATGAGGAATTGCCTAGTAAAGATGAAATTATTGGTCTTGCTTCTATTGCCGTGCCTCCTAATGATCCTTTAGAACAATATTTGCTAGACCATGAAAATGATATGTTTATGAATGAAAGAAGGGAAAATGGATGAAGTATTCTTTAAACAGGGACCTATTTTGAAACACAACTTGCCTGTGGAAATCCTAGGGGATCCTCCGCCACCCAAGGGTGATCCCATGTTTGAACCATTACCTGATACTCTAAAATATGCTTATCTTGATGAGAAAAAGATATATCCTGTTATTATTAGTGCTAACCATTCAGAGCATGAAGAAAAGAAATTATTGAAAACTCTGAAGAAGCACCGTGCTGCTATTAGATATACTCTTGATGATCTTAAGGGCATTAGTCCCACGTTATGCCAACACCAAATAAAATTGGAGAAAGACGCTAAACCGGTTGTTGATCACCAATGGCGGTTAAATCCTAAGATGAAAGAAGTAGTAAGAAAATAAATACTAAAGCTTCTGGAGGCAGGTATAATCTATCCTATTGCCGATAGTCAGTGGGTAAGTCTTGTCCATTGTGTCCCCAAGATGGTAGGTATTACCGTTGTTCCTAATGATAAAGATGAATTGATGCCACAAAGAATTGTTACATGTTATAGAATGGTAATTGATTTTCGTAAACTAAATAAAGCTAGTAAAAAGGATCATTACCCCTTACGTTTTATTGATCAAATGCTAGAAAGACTATCCAAACATACACATTTTTGCTTTCTAGATGGTTATTCTTGTTTCTCTCAAATACCTGTGTCAAAAGAGGATCAAGAAAAGACCACTTTTACTTGTCCTTTCGGTACCTTTGCTTATAGACGTATGCCTTTTGGTTTATGTAATGCACCTGCTACCTTTCAAAGATGCATGATGGCTATATTCTCTGATTTTTGTGAAAATATTGTTGAGGTTTTCATGGATGATTTTTCCGTATATGGAAATTCTTTTGATGATTGCTTGAGCAACCTTGATCGAGTTTTGCCGAGATGTGAAGAAACTAACCTTGTCTTGAATTGAGAGAAGTGCCATTTTATGGTTAATGAAGGTATTGTCTTGGGGCATAAAATTTCTGAAAGAGGTATTGAAGTTGATAAAGCTAAAGTTCATGCTATTGAAAAGATGCCGTGTCCCAAGGACATTAAAGGTATAAGAAGTTTCCTTGGTCATGCCGGTTTTTATAGGAGGTTCATTAAGGACTTCTCTAAAATCTCCAGGTCTCTGACTAATCTCTTACAAAAATATATTCGTTTTGTCTTTGATGATGATTGTGTAGAAGCGTTTGAAATACTTAAGAAAGCATTGATTTCTGCACCTATTGTTTAGCCACCTGATTGGAATTTACCCTTTGAAATTATGTGCGATGCTCGTGATTATGATGTAGGTGATGTTCTAGGACAAATAGTTGATAAGAAATTAAGTGTTATTCAATATGCTAGTAAAACTCTAGACAGTGCCTAGAGAAATTATGCTACTACTGAAAAAGAATTTTTAGCATTTGTATTTGCTTTTGATAAGTTCAGACCTTACATTGTTGATTCTAAAGTAACTGTTCACACTGATCATGCTGCTATGAAATACCTTATGGAAAACAAATATGCTAAACCTTGACTTATTAGATGGGTTCTCTTGCTACAAGAATTTGATTTACATATTATTGATAGAAAGGGAGCTGAGAACCCCGTTGCAGACAACTTGTCTAGGTTAGAGAATGTTCTTGATGACTCACTATCTATTGATGATAGCTTTCCTGATTAACAATTAAATGTCATAAATGCTTCTCGCACTGCTCCATGGTATGCTGATTATGCTAATTATATGGTTGCCAAATTTATACCACCTAGTTTCACATACCAGCAAAACAAAACAAAAATTCTATGATTTAAGACATTATTTCTGGGATGACCCACACCTTTATAAAGAAGGAGTAGATGGTGTTATTAGATGTTGTATACCTGAGCATGAACAGGACAGATCCTATGCAAGTGTCACTCCGAAGCTTATGGAGGACACCACGCTGGAGATAGAACTGCACATAAGGTATTGCAATCCGGTTTTTATTGGCCTACTCTCTTCAAGGATGCCCGTAAGTTTGTCTTATCTTTTGATGAATGTCAAAGTATTGGTAATATTAGCAGACGTCAAGAAATGCCTATGAATTATTCACTCGTTATTGAACCATTTGATGTTTGGGGCTTTGATTATATGGGACCGTTTCCTTTCTCTAATGGGTATACACATATTTTAGTTGCGGTTGATTACGTTACTAAGTGGGTAGAAGCTATTCCAACTAGTAGTGCTGATCATAACACCTCTATTAAGATGCATAAAGAAGTTATTTTTCCGAGGTTTGGAGTCCCTAGATATTTAATGACTGATGGTGGTTCTCATTTTATCCATGGTGCCTTTCGTAAAATGCTTGCTAAGTATGATGTTAATCATAGAATTGCATCCCCTTACCACCCACAGTCTAGTGGTCAAGTAGAATTGAGTAATAGAGAGCTCAAATAAATTTTGCAAAAGACTGTTAATAGATCTAGAAAGAATTGGTCCAAGAAACTTGATGATGCATTATGGGCCTATAGAACTGCATATAAAAATCCTATGGGTTTATCTCCGTATAAAATGGTTTATGGAAAAGCATGTCACTTACCTCTCGAATTAGAACATAAGGCATATTGGGCCATTAAAGAGCTCAATTATGATATCAAGCTTGCTGGTGAGAAGAGGTTACTTGACATTAGCTCACTTGATGAATGGAGAACCCAGGCTAATGAGAATGCCAAACTATTTAAAGAAAAAGTTAAAAGATGGCATGACAAAAGGATACCAAAGCGTGAGTTTAATGTAGGTGATTATGTGTTTCTATACAACTCTCGTCTAAATTTTTTTGCAGGAAAAGTTCTCTTTAAATGGGAAGGTCCTTATGTTATCGAGGAGGTCTATCATTCCGGTGCCATAAAAATCAAAAACTTTGAAGGCACAAATCCGAAGGTGGTGAACGGTCAAAGAATCAAACATTATATCTCAGGTAATCCTAAATATGTTGAAACTAATGTTATTGAAACCGTAACCCCGGAGGAATACATAAGGGACACTTTCCAGAATGTTTCAGACTCCAAAAAGGAATAGGTATGTGGTACGGTCAGTAAACCGACTCCAAAACAGTTCTAATGGCAATTTTTCGCCGTTTTGGAATATTTAGAAAAATAGGAAATTAAGAAGTAGTCCGGGAAGGACACGAGGCTTTCACGAGGGTGGAGGGCACGCCCTATTTCCCTGGCCGCGCCCCCTGCCTCGTGGCCAGCTCGTGCGCTCTCTGGATCCATTTTCTTGCACGATACTTCTTCTGGTCGGTAAAAATTCATTATATAATCTCCCGAAGGTTTTGACCACCGTACCACACAAATATCTTCTATTTTTATTTTGAGCTATTTCTGTTGCAGATTTAGAGAGAGATGTCTTCTCAAGAGTCAGTCGGGGAGAGCCGGGTGTCTAATCCGACACCAGGACCAAGAGCAAACAACGATGCCGACCACTTTGGGCCATCGACGGAGGAAGAGATGGAGGCCGACTTGAAAAGGATATATGCCATGGAGGAGGACCAAGAAGTTACTTCCCGTTTCCGAGACAGATTCACAATGGGGGGAACTACAGAGCTCGGCCATTCCAACCTCGGTCATCCCTTCCAATGTTAAATTCCTCTCTTATGAAAATATGAAAAATAGTGTTACTTGTTCTCCTGCAGCTATGCAACATCCATGGGTGAAAGGAGCTTTAACCGTCACGGGTAAGCTCCGTAAGGAAATAGTGGATCTCAAGAAGCAAGTCAATAAGCTCGAGGAGGAGAATCGTATCCTGAGCGGCATCATCGCCAAGAATATCACATCACCATCTCCGAAGAAAGAGCAATAAACACATGGGTATGGGCACTCCCCTTGGCAACTTCCAAGCTTGGGGGAGGTGCCCCGGTATCGTATCACCATCACACCCATATCTTTACCGTTTTTCTTAGTTCGATCCTTTTGGTAATATCTTGATCTAGTAGAATAAATTTTTAGTATGATTTAGTTTTGAGTTTTGATCTATGATCCTTCTACGTAATCGAGTCCATGAGCTATATATAATAAATATTAGTGTTGAGTCAAGGGCTTGATTATCTTGCTATGATCTTGAGACAATAAGAAGAAAAGAGAAAGAATAAAAGAAATAAAAGAGATCATATTGATCCTATGGAGAGTAATGACTTCACATATAAAGAGTGTGATGAATAAAAGTTGTTGAGAGTTGACAAACATAGTTTTGGTCATCGTTGCAATTAATAGGAAGTAATAAAGAAAGAGAGGTTTTCACATATAAATATACTATCTTGGATATCTTTTATGATTGTGAGCACTCATTAAAATATGACATGCTAAAGAGTTGATGTTGGACAAGGAAGACAACGTAATGGGTTATGTTTTCTTATATCCGAAATAAAGTATATTGTCATGGATCATCCAACATGTTGAGCTTTCCTTTTCCCCTCATGCTAGCCAAATTATTTGCACCAAGTAGAGATACTACTTGTGCTTCCAAGTATCCTTAAACCCGGTTTTGCCATGAGAGTCCACCATATCTACCTATGGATTGGGTAAGATCCTTCAAGTAAGTTGTCATCGTTGCAAGCAATAAAAAATTGCTCTCTAAATATGTATGGTCTATTAGTGTGGAGAAAATAAACTTTATACGATCTTGTGATATGGAAGCAATAAAAGCGACGGACTGCATAATAAAGGTCCATATCACAAGTGGCAATATAAAGTGACGTTCTTTAGCATTAAGATTTCCTACACCCAACCATAAAAGTACATGACAACCTCCGCTTCCCTCTACGAAGGGCCTATCTTTTATTCTTGTCTTATACCTTATACAAGAGTCATGGTGATCTTCACCTTTCCTTTTTATATTTTATCCTTTGGCAAGCACCTTGTGTTGGAAAGATCCGATATATATATATATATATATATATATATATATATATATATATATATATATATATATATATATATATATATATATATATATATATATATATATCAATTGGATGTAAGTTAGCGTGAACTATTATTGTTGACATTACCCTTGAGGTAAAAGGTTGGGAGGCAACACTGTAAGCCCTATCTATCTCTGTGTCCGACTAAATCTCCATACCCATAAGTATTACATGAGTGTTAGCAATTGTGAAAGACTAAATGATAGTTGAGTATGTGGACTTGCTGAAAAGCTCTATATTGACTCTTTCCGATGTTATGATAAATTGCAATTGCTTCAATGACTGAGATTATGGTTTGTTGGTTCTCAATGAAGTTTCTGATTCATACTTTACATTGTGAATAGATTATTACTTGAGCATAAGAAATCATATGACAATATCCAAATATGTTGCTGTTATAAGAATGATCATGATGCCCTCATATCCGTATTTTATTGCATCGACACCTGTATCTCTAAACATGTGGACATATTTATCGTTATCAGCTTCCGCTTGAGGACAAGCGAGGTGTAAGCTTGGGGGGGTTGATACATTCATTTTGCATCATGCTTTTATATCGATATTTATTGCATTATGGGCTGTTATTACACGTTATGTCACAATACTTATGCCTATTTTCTCTAATTTTACAAGGTTTACATGAAGAGGGAAAATGCCGACAGCTGGAATTCTGGGCTGGAAAAGGAGCAAATATTAGAGACCTATTCTACACAGCTCCAGAAGTCCTAAAACTACAAAGAAGTTATTTTTGGAATTAATAAAGAATACTGGCGAAAGAATCCACCAGAGGGGGCCCACACACTGGCCACGAGGGTCGGGGGCGCGTCCTATCCCCTGGGTGCGCCCCCTGCCTCGTGGGCTCCCTAGCAGGCCTCCGATGCCCATCTTCTGCTATATGAAGTCTTTGTCCGAGAAAAAAATCATAAGCAAGCTTTCGGGAAGAAACTCCGCCGCCACGAGGCGGAACCTTGGTGGAACCAATCTAGGGCTCCGGAAGAGCTGTTCTGTCGGGGAAACATCCCTCCAGGAGAGGGAAATCATCGCCATCGTCATCACCAATGATCCTCTCATCGGTAGGGGGTCAATCTGCATCAACATCCTCACCAGCACCATCTCCTCTAAAAACCTAGTTCAGCTCTTGTATCCAATCTTTGTCCCAAAGCCTCAGATTGGTACCTGTGGGTTGCTAGTAGTGTTGATTACTCCTTGTAGTTGATGCTAGTTGGTTTATTTTGTGGAAGATCATATGTTCAGATCCATTATGCATATTAGTACCCCTCTGATTATGAGTGAATATGATTTGTGAGTAGTTACGTTTGTTCCTGAGGACATGGGAGAAGTCTTGTTATCAGTAGTCATGTGAATTTGGTATTCGTTTGATATTATGATGAGATGTATGTTGTCTCTCCTCTAGTGGTCTTATGTGAACGTCGACTACATGACACTTCACCATTATTTGGGCCTAGAGGAAGGCATTGGGAAGTAATAAGTAGATGATGGGTTGCTAGAGTGACAGAAGCTTAAACCCTAGTTTATGAGTTGCTTCGTAAGGGGCTGATTTGGATCTATATGTTTCATGCTATGGTTAGGTTTACCTTAATACATCTTTTGTAGTTGCGGATGCTTGCAATAGGGGTTAATCATAAGTGGGATGCTTTTCAAGAAAGGACAACACCCAAGCACTGGTCCACCCAGATATCAAATTATCAAAGTAACGAACGCGAATCATATGAGCATGATAATTCCCATGTGTCCTCGGGAGCGCTTTTCTCTATATAAGAGTTTGTCCAGGCTTGTCCTTTGCTACAAAAAGTATTGGGCCATCTTGCTGCACCTTATTTCCTTTCATTACTTGTTACCCGTTGCATATTACCTTATCACAAAACTATCTGTTACCGATAATTTTTGTGGTTGCAGAGAATACCTTACTGAAAACCTCTTGTCATTTCCTTCTGCTCCTCGTTGGGTTCGACACTCTTACTTATCAAAAGGACTACGATAGATCCCCTATACTTGTGGGTCATCAATCATATAACCATCCCTCAACGTGCGATAAGAATCACTCCAAAGTTCTTATCAATAGCAGATAACATAGGATGAAATTGTTGTAGGTAGCGAACCACCTCAAAATTATCTTTCCGATCAATCCACTGAGCCATCCCTATAAGTGCCACAAACATTTCTAGGGTTTGTACTACAAAAATACCATATGATAGGCATCAATCAACTCTAACTTCACCTGGATACCACAATGTCACCACAAGTATCAGTGAGTCAATTATTCGATATGCATCAAACAATTTCATATTCATAATATTAAATCCAACACAAATAACTGCAAAGATTACCCCAAAATTTCTTCCAGAGAGAGTAGGACAAAAATGTGTATAAACCTTTATGCCAAGATTACACCAATGTCACGACAGGAATCCGCAAGTTGATTACCAAAACATATATCAAGTGACTCCATAGAATACCCCATTGTCACCATGGGTATCCTCATGCAAGGCATACATCAAGTGATCTCAAATCCAATAATCAGTCCGACATAACGAAACCTCCAAGTGCACTCAATTCATTACAACAAAGATGATCCAACAATACTGACAAAGCTGGTGATACATCAAGATTTGTGCCAAATCTAGAACACGAGTGAGAGAGATCGAGCACATAGCTATTAGTACATAGCCTCCGCCTCGAGGATGAAATACTCACACATCACCATGTGTCAGGGAAACGACACCTATTGGATCACTGGAATCCCTTCTACGGTTGGCAGGCGCGGAGTTGTGAGAAGGGAAGGTTTAGGAGCTAGCACAAAGATCGTTTACCCAGGTTCGGGCCGCGAGGATGCGTAATACCGTAGTCCTGCTTTGGTGTGTATTTCAGAGTGGTATTGAGCTCTCGAACTAGCTACGGTGGCCGCGTAGTTCCAAAGATCCGAATCCTTCTCCAGTATGCCTCGGGCCTCCTTTTATAGTCGAAAGGGGCTGCCACAGTGGCACACATGAGGTGGAAAGGTGTACAGTGCGTGAGCTTATTGCCCAGCACTACGGGACAGGACGCTTTTAATGCATCGCTTAGGTGTCCCCTTGCTTTATCGGGGACGGGAATGGGCCGGGCCCGTCTCGTCCGTCACCGCCCCGCGTTGCTTCGACACGCGCCTGGGCCAGCGATGCGTGCGGTGCCATGTAGGCAGGCAGGCAGCTGATGTGGCGCGGTGGTAGGGTCTTCACGAAGACCTGCATGCCACCACGCAGGTGCTTGTAGGCTCAGTCTGGAAGCCGCATGGTGCCATGCAGGTGCCTGCCCAGCTGGTTGGGCTGTCAGCTGCATGCGAACGGCGGCAGAGTCTTGGTTGATGCGGGCCTGGCTGTGGACCCGCGTGCGTCCTCGGCAAGGGTATTGCCGGGGTCCCGGCAAGGGTCTTGCCGTGGCGTCGTGGTCGTCCCCGACAAGGATCTTGCCGGGGGTCTTGTGGATTTCCTCGGCTAGGATCCCACCGAGGGTCGTCGTCTTCAGGTCCTCATCTGATCTCGTGTGTTTATGATCTTGACAAAGATCTGCATGCCACCACAGAGGTGCCTCCCGAGCCTTGGTTCCAACGTAGTCGTTGGCGGCGTTTGGAACTCTTGGGCTCGAGGGTGGCTCGCTCTGCTGGTACTGGGCAAATTACTCCGGCATGGTTCTTGCCGGGGCCGCAGAGGCCGCCCCGGCAAGGGCCTTGCCGGGGGAATCCACCTCGCCCTCTTGCTCTTTGGTGTTTCTGGTCTTGGCGTTGCCTTGACCGTCTTGTGCTCCGGCTTCTCTCCGGCTTCCCTCCTCTGCCCTGCTAAGTGTTGCCGCCGGCGCGGTTCCGACTGCCCGTGCACAAGTAAAGGGGTTAAAAGGAGAGCCCCTACTTTTGTACACCGACAGGAGCCCCCGGGGCTGGGCCATACATAAGCGTGATGCATTGTTGGGCTAGGCCCAGAACGGTGGGCGGGCAGGTGGGGCGGATTTTACCGCAGTAACTTTTTCGTCCGCTGCGCTTCCCCATGACCTGCGTTGAACGCGCGACGTGGAGGGTCGTGCGTGACGTGGGGGTCATGCGTGGGGTGATTCCCACATGCATGCGTCATATTGTGGTAAAGAGGCGGCTCGCGCCTTCCCTAAAAAAGAGGGAGGCGCAGAGGTTCGTCTCATTTACTCGAGCGGACTCGGGTCATGGCCTTCAAGGCGTCCGTGCCCCACAATCACGGGGTGGGGAACGGTCGCCTCACCCGTCCTCTCAATTCTGCTTGCTCGCCATGTGTCCCCCATGCAGGTGGCAGGCAGTGGAGGCGGGAAACTTGGCCGTCGCTGATTGGGGCAGCGGGTCAGTCTCGATTCCCTGCGCCCCCGATGGCCGGATTGGCCGAGCGGGGTGGCCGAGTCCCGACCCCGCCCCTTTATTAAAGGGGGAGGGATACGACATCCCACATCCTTCCATCATCCATCCGCATTCACTTCGGCTTCTTTGTTCCATCTACCATGGCGAGAGGAGGCGCCGACCCTTCAACGGTAGCGGAGAGGGTCGCTGCCAGCAGCGCGTCCCTCCTTCTCAAGAACTCGTGGTGGCAGAGCCGGCCACGAGAGGAAGGGGGAATGGGTGAGGCCGAGGTCGCCGTGGCGTTCGGGGAAGAGGCGGACAGGGCGGCGCTCCGGCCTCGCCCCCGCCAGCGATGCGTCCCCCAATGGAGTGCCACCTCGGGGACCAGCCGCGCGAGTTCTTCATCACGCTGCTTCGGCCACCACGTTGCCGCCTCCGTCTCCCTACCCCATTTTCTCGGGAGATGGAGCTCGATCCACCCCAGAATCTCAGGCTGCACATGAGGGGCTGCGGGAACGGCGGCACGCAGGTCGACCTCGACTTCCCGACTCCTCACGTCATCTACCTCCGTCAGGGATGGAAAATGTTCACTCGCGTCCACAGCCTGACGCTGGAGCTCGTTCTCTACTTCAAGTTAATGGAGAACAGCCTGCTCTCCGTCAAGGTCTTTGGAGATCTTGGAACTCGCATGAAGTGCTGCGTGGAGAGCTCCTCCGACGATGAAGAATTCTCATCGAGCGGGAGTGACGAGGAGGACAGCGACAATGACGACGAGGGCGTCCAACGGCGGGACGCCGACCCCGACTCTGACTGACCGTGTTGACCCTCCCTCAGCCACGCGCCCTGCCGAGGGCCTTCCTCGTCAGGTTGTCCATCGACGCGTTCTCCACCGCCTCCTTGGGCGGCTGGCGTAGGAGGGCCGGAGAAGGCGAAGAAGACGGGCGGCGGCCATCAAGTCGAATCTGTGAGCACCAACGCCTTCGTTATGTGTCGTCGAGGCTGCTGCCTCATCTTCGGCTCCTCTCCGGCACCGGGATGCTCTCTGGTGCCTACGCTTCTCGCACCTTGCCCAGGCGCTCCTTTCGCCCTCCTGCTACCTTGTTCCATCTTCTGAGGAGAGGGACAAGAAAGGGATTACGGGCATCTTATCTTTTTTTTAGTTTGTAAGCCTGCGGGCACTTGTTAGATTTAAAACTTGTAATCCCCTTGCTCATGTTTTTCATCCCGTATGAACTGTACCTGTATGGGACGTTTTTAATGAAAAAGGGTGCTTGCCGGTTCTTTGTGCATGAGCGAGGCACATGCCAAGGAACGAATCCTTGTTATTTTTAAGATAAACATTGTCATCCAGCACAGGCCTTGTCGTCCCCCCACTTCAGTCAACCATTCTCACGCTATTGGCGGAGGCAGGGGCGAAGTAGAGTTGGGCCCCTCGTTCATTTTCTTGCCACCGCGACTACGACCAAGTTCTAACCCGGGGGATAGCTCTTGGGTACAGGAAAAGGGGAGCACAGTGGTTTAAGAATTTAAATGAGGTTTCACATGTCCCAGTTCCATACGGAAATGCATAACAGGGGATGAAAGACTTATCTGAATCCGCAGCCCCCGGCAACCTTGGCTTGCCTAGGTTGGATCCTTGTGTCTTCAGCTCCCGGCAGTCTTGGCTTGTCGGGGCCGGAGCGCCGGTTCGTTCTCTTTCTTCCAAGTAGCTCAGCAGAAGTGTCCACGTGCCCTGCGAACCAAAGAGGACAGAAAGATGCACACTCGACCTCTAGGCTAGGGGTTAGTCGCTGCTAAGCACTATCAACCCTAACCGAGGGAGATACTTAACCTAGCATGCATGCTATAACTTAGGGCGCCAGCGCTTCATTAATTTATGCTCAGGGTCTGCGCCTGGATTTGTACAAAGGTTTACATGCCTTGTCGGCAAGGCTTGTACAAAAGGGTGGATTGCCGGGAGGTCCGGCAATCGCTGAGGGAGTCCTGGACTAAGGGGTCCTCGGGCGTCCGGCCTGTTAGCCATGGGCCGGACTGATGGGCTGTGAAGACATGAAGACCGAAGACTGCACCCGTGTCCGGATTGGACTCTCCTTGGCATGGAAGGCAAGCTTGGTGACCGGATATGTAGATTCATTTCTTTCTAACCGACCTTGTGTAACCCTAGATCCTCCCGGTGTCTATATAAACCGGAGGACTTAGTCCGGAAAAGCGGATACTCATTACCGTAGTCATACAGGCTAGACTTTTAGGGTTTAGCCATTACGATCTCGTGGTAGATCAACTCTTGTAATACTCATATTCATCAAGATCAATCAAGTAGGAAGTAGGGTATTACCTCCATAGAGAGGGCCCGAACCTGGGAAAACATCGTGTCCTTTGTCTCCTGTTACCATCGACCTTAGACGCACAGTTCGGGACCCCCTACCTAAGATCCGCCGGTTTTGACACCTACATTGGTGCTTTCATTGAGAGTTCCACTGTGCCATCAATGACAGGATCAATGACTCGCCTCGTCCTTAAAGACAATATCACCGCCGTAGGAGAACTGGCTTCAGGCCAAACCCTCCGGCTGGGCGGCTTTACCATGACCGCCCGTTTGGCCGCTAAGCCGACGATGACCTCTCGGGCCATCGAAAATACCCTTCGTATCGACCCCAAACACTCCAAGCAGATGGATCCGGCGGTGCTTTTGTCTTTAAGCGAGCTCCTTGACCACATCGCCGACCTAGGAATCGCCACAGATTACGATCGGATCGGACTTAAACCCGGCCAAAGAGAAATCAAATCTCCACCGGTCACCCATCAAATAGCGGTAGTCGAGGAGCAAGACGGCGACTCTTCCCCTATACTAAAGACGGACTATGTCTGGGTCGCCGACCCTGCAGAGCCGGACACCCACCAGCAAAAGGAGGTGACCGGCCTTCCGAACATAGAATCGAACGGCGGGCACAGGCAACCAGAAGATACTCGGGAGTCCGGACTGTTGAGTCTGGAAAACCTTCAGACTCTGGATCATCGACCGGGTCAGGTTCCGAATCCAATTCTACCCACCCACCCAGACATAAGCGCTCTCATGAGCATACAACAACAGTCTCAGGAAATGGTCCACCACTTCTGGGCCAGATTCCTCCTTGTCAAGGACAAGGTTAAAGATTGCTGCGACGAGGACGCGATATTTGCGTTCTGCAACAATTGCACGAACGAAGGAATCCTCAACGCCATTAATCGCCGCCGTATACTACACTTCGCTGACTTGGAAAATATCTTACAGAAGTACAGCGCAATGGAAAGCGCCTGGAAAGATCAGGCAACTTGTTGGGAGCTATCGGTCCCAACTCAACCGAAGGTCTAGGCGAAAAGGGCACATCCTCGTGACACGCCCAGTCTAATAGCCAGGAAACATAAACCCATTATGTGGCATGGCACCGTTCTGGAGGGATGGCTCGATGGCCATGCAAAATACACACAACACCGGACACCATACCAACCCACAACCTTAGAGCATGTTGGATACTCCGGCAGGTAGCCAAGAGCGGCGAGGACATCCTTACCAAAAAGGCCCCAGAGCAACACCCTCCGAAAGACAACGACCCCAGAGTATTGACGGTCTTCGAGACATTCGCTTCAAACAGTAAGCGCAAAAGGGCACTCCGCGACCTTGCCGAAGTCTGCCAAATCACCGCGATAAACCCTTGGAACGACACGTCTATAACCTTTAATGCCGGCGACGAACCGAAATACAAGACAGTCCGAGCGCCAGCCGCATTTGTCCTTAGTCCCATCGTGGACAGCTTTAGACTCAGCAAGGTCCTCATGGACGGCGGTAGCGGACTAAACCTCATCTATGAGGATACACTCCACAAAATGGAAATACACAGGAGCCACATCAAGCAAGCAGCATGACCTTCCGAGGAATCATTCCTAGTCAAGAGGCGCGGTGAGCGGGAAAAATCACACTTGACGTGGTATTCGGCACGCCGGAGAATTATCGGTCTGAAGAGATCACCTTCCAAGTGGCTCCTTTCAGCAGCGGATACCACGCCCTGTTGGGGTGGGACGCTTTTACACGCTTCCAAGCTATACCTCATTACGGGTATATGAAGCTCAAAATGCCCGGACCAAACGACATAATCACTCTTGTTAGTGATCCGGACATAGCACTCCGCGCCAAAAACAAAACCGCATCCCTGGCCCTTTAGGCATTATCTAAAGCCCTCGCGGCCGAAGAATTAACCGCACCGCGCTCTACGGTGGATAAGGACGATGTGATCTTAGACAAACGACCCAAATCCACCTCCTTCAAGCAGGCAGAAGAAATAGTCAAATTCCAGGTCCACCCAACGGACCCCAAGAAGACAACATCTATTGGAGCATAATTAGACTCAACGGTCGACGCCGCACTAAGGGATTTCCTTCGCGATAACTGGGATATATTCACCTAGTACCCTTCTGACATGCCTGGAATCCCACACGAGCTGGCCGAACATAGCCTTAATATCTTAAAGGGATACAAACTAATCAAACAAGCACTGCGGCGCTTTTCCAAGCCCAAACGCCAAGCTATGGGGGAGGAGCTGGCCAAGCTAATCGAGGCCGGATTCATCAGAGAAATAAAACATCCGGACTGGCTGGCAAACCTGGTGACGGTACCAAAGAAGGACAAATCCTGGCGGTTGTGCGTCGATTTTAAAGACCTCAATAAGGCTTGCTCTAAGGATCCCTCCCCCTCCCCACATTGATCAAATCATCGATGCTACCGCAGGACACGACTCACTGTGCTTCCTTGATGCATATTCTGGGTACCATCAAATCAAAATGAAGGAGTCCGATCAAGCTGCAACAACATTCATTACCCCATATGGGCCATTCTGCTTCATCACCATGCCCTTCGGGCTCAAGAACGTCGGCGCCACATACCAACGCATGATTCAAACATGCCTGGAGAAACAGATCGGCAAGATAATTGAAGCTTATGTGGACGATGTCGTCATCAAAACTAGGCACGTCGAAACACTAATAGACGATTTACGCCTCACATTCGACAACCTCCGCGCGTATGACATAGAGATCAATCCGGAAAAGTGTGTTTACGGTGTCCCCGCGGGAAAACTGCTGGGCTTAATCGTTTCCAATAGAGGAATTGAAGCAAATCCAGCCAAAATTCGAGCTCTGTCTCAATTGGCTACGCCAACGGACCTCAAACAAGTCCAAAAACTCACGGGTTGCATGGAAGCTCTAAGTCGCTTTATGTCCAGATTAGGAGAAAAGGCACTGCCACTCTATCGCCTTCTACGGCGAACTATCACTTCGAGTGGACGGATGCGGCAACAGCCGGACTGGAGGAAATAAAAACACTTCTAGCAAGCAACCCAATCCTGGACGCGCCCAACGTCGGCGAACCCATGATATTATACATATCGGCAAAACATCAGGTGGTGAGCACCGTGCTCGTCGTTGAACGAGAACAGGACAGACACAAATTCCTGCTTCAGAAGCCGGTATACACTAGTAGAAAAAGGGTCAAACGTGAAGCACATTAGTGCCGGTTTGAATTTGAGACGGCACTAATGTATACATTAGTGCCGGTTCCAACGGCTAGCCGGGCCACTTTCATTAGTACCGGTTCGTGGCTAACCTTTAGCACCGGTTGGTTCCACGAACTGGTACTAATGAGAGTGGTGGCAGGATGTTGTCAGACTGGGGCCCCTCCAGGCCCTTTAGTACCGGTTCTTGGCACGAACTGGTACTAAAGTTCTTCCTAAATAAACCCTTCGTCCACCCGAGCTCGCTCTGTTCTTCCCCTTTCCCCTCTCCTCTCTGTTCTTCCCCTCTTCCTCTCGATCTCATCACACATTTTGCCCAAAATTTGTCAAGATTTGAAGGCCCCCATCCATTCAAATGATCACAAAGGTTAGCAACTTTGTCCTTTCATCTCTCATTGCTAGATTAGCTCTTGCAATGCTTTATATAGTGATTAATTTGTGAGTTTAGTAATTTGGGAGGAAATATATATATGTGCTAGTATTTGATTTATATGCAATTTGAGGTCAAAAATAACACTTAGTTTGCATATGTAGGTGTGTTTGACTTAGTGCCTTCTAAATCTCTGTCGTAACCACCGTCGATCGCCCGCACCGTCCCGTCGCCGGCACCACCTTGTGGTGAGCCTCTTGTTCATGAAATTTTATATAAAAAATTGATGTTTGTGTGATTTGGATATATAGTTACTCGTATAACTATCTTACCCGTACGTTGTTTGTTATACATAGTGCCATGGTTTTGATATCCGTCCCCGTCGGCCCTCGTCCTTGTTATGATTCGGATGTGGTATATTCTCTTTTAAAACTATTTCTTGCATTTCGTGTTTATGACAAATTATGCCCACCAAGTTGACATAGATATTTTTATCTAGGAGGTATGTGAACCGGAAATTCCAACCGACCCTATTGTCGAGAGGTTAAATTTAGTTGAAAGAGAAAACGAGTACTTGAAAGAAAAATTGAAAAGAATTGAGGGGGAGAAGATGGAATTGGAGTTGCATGTTGCCGATGTAAATCGATGATCACAAGATCAAGATGGAGAAAATGCGCTTGAAGATTAGAAAGATTAGAAAATATGCCATCGATAGTGAGCTTGGTATCATTATGTTGTTGGATCAATTGTTACCTTAGTTGCGATCTTGATCGCATTTGTTGTTGCATTTAAATGCTTTAGCTAGAGAGTTATTTGTTTGTTGCATTTAAGTGTTGTATGAACTTTATGTATGAACTTGTATTAATTTGGTCTATTTGGTGTTGTGTAATGAAGATGAGCCGGCAATGGATGTCGATGACCGATGCTCTCCCGAGTTCGTTGAGGCGTGCATACTTTTCTGCTTGCGGCTGAGGCAAACAAGCGGGCGGATGGTTTTATGCCTTGTCCATGTGCTGGCTGTAAGAATGGTCGCAATTACTCTACGTCAAGAACCATTCACGTCCACCTGTTTGAGTCCGGTTTCATGCCCCACTATAATGTTTGGACCAAGCACGGAGAAAGAGGGGTTATGATGGAAGACAATGAAGAAGAAGAGGACGACGACAGCTATCCTGGCCATGGGTTCCCTGAATACAATGATACAACAATGGGGGAAGAAGTTGATCCGGTAATACGGGAAGAAGCTGAGCCGACAATGCGGGAATAAGCTGAAGAAGAGGCATCAGATGAGCCCGTTGATGATCTACGTCGGGCCATTGCCGATGCAAAGAGAAACTGCGCAAGTGATTTGGAGAAGAAGAAGTTGCAGCGCATGTTAGAGGATCACAAAAATTGTTGTACCCGAATTGCGTGGGTGACAAGAAAAAGCTGGGCACCACTGCTGGAATTGCTGCAATGGAAGGCGAAGAATGGTGTATCGACAAGAGATTTGGAAAGTTGCTTGTAATGATAAAGGATATGCTTCCAAAGGACAACGAATTGCCCGAGATGCGTCTGAAGCAAAGAAGGCTATCTGCCCTCTAGGGTTAGAGGTGCGAAGATACATGCATGCCCTAATGATTGCATCCTCTACGCGGTGAGTACAAGGATTTGAGCGCTTGCCGGTATGTGGTGCATTGCGCTATAAGATCAGCCGCGATGACCACGGTGATGTCGAGGCGGCGCCCGGAAGAAGATTCCTGCCAAGGTGATGTGGTATTCTCCTATAATACCACGGTTGAAAGGTTTGTTCCAAAACAAAGAGCATGCCAAAGCGTCACGATGGCACGAAGAAGACCGTAAGAAAGACGGAAAGTTGAGAGTACCCGCTGGCGGGTCGTAGTGGAGAAAAATCGAAAGAAATGCGGGAAGGAGTTTGCGGATGGCGCAAGGAGCGTATGGTTTGGTCTAAGCGCAGATGGCATTAATCCTTTTGGGGAGCGAGCAGCAACCATAGCACCCGGCATGTGACTCTATGTTTGTATAACCTTCCTCCTTGGTTGTGCATGAAGCGGAAGTTCATTATGATGCCAGTGCTCATCCAAGGCCCTAAGCAACCCGCAACGACATTGATGTGTACCTAAGGCCATTAGTTGAAGAACTCTTACAACTGTGGAATGGAACAGTGTGCGTCGTGGGATGAGCACATGGGGAAGAATTTGACCTAAAGGCGTTGCTGTTCGTGACCATCAATGATTGGCCTGCTCTCGGTAGCCTTCGGGACAGACAAACAAGGGATACCGCGGATGCACGCACTGTTTGGATGAAACCGACGATATATATTTGAATAGTTGTAAGAAGAATGTGTACAGGACATCGTCGATTTCTTCCGAGCAGGCATCCCGTAAGAAAGAAAGGCAAGCATTTCAAAGGTGAGGCGGATCACGGACGAAGCCTCGCCACCGTCTTGGTGCTGATGTACATGATATGGTCAAGGATTTGAAGGTGATATTTGGAATGGGTCCTGGCGGACAACCTGTTCGGAAGGACGCCGACGACACGCACCCATGTGGAAGAAGAAATCTATATTTTGGGACCTGCCATATTGGAAAGACCTAGAGGTCCGCTCCATAATCGACGTGATGCACATGACGAAGAATCTTTGCGTGACCTGCTTGGCTTCTTGGGCGTGTATGGGAAGACAAAAGATACACACGAGGCAGGGAGGACCAGCAACGTATGCACGGAGAAGACAGCATACATCGGGGTCATGCAAGCTACGCTCTTACCAAAGAAGAGAAGGAAATCTTCTTTGAATGCCTGCTCGATATTAAGGTACCGTCGGCTTCGTCGAATATAAAGGAATAATAAACATGGCGAGAAAAGTTCCGAACCTAAAGTCTCATGACTGCCACGTGATTATGGCGCAACTACTTCCGGTTGCATTGAGGGGCTTCTCGGAAAACGTTCGATTAGCCATTGTGAAGCTATGTGCATTTCTCAATGCAATCTCTCGAAAGGTAATCGATCCAGAAATCATACCAAGGTTCTGAGAATGATTTGGTGCAATGTCTTGTCGGTTTCAAGTTGGTGTTCCCACCATCCTTCTTCAACATCATGACACACGTCCTAGTTCACCTATCTTGAAGAGATTAACGTTTTGGGTCCTGTATTTCTACACAATATGTTCCCCTTTGAGAGGTTCATGGGAGTCTTAAAGAAATATGTTCATAACCGTGTTAGGCCAGAAGGAAGACCCGCAGATGCGGAATGACAACAATGGATCTCAACAATCTTGCGTGTCTTGAGCAGACCATTCGTCCTAGCCAATGATGTGGCACAGGTTTTCTATGTGAAGGACATGTCTACCAAGCCAAGAAAAATAAAAGATAAGGAAGCGAATGCATCTTACGATGAGCCAAAGCGGCACATGGTTCTTTCTGGGATGAGAAACATCGTGGGAGTGGATGACAAGACAGACAAGTCAGAAGATAATGAAAAGTTTGATGAAATTGCTCCATTCACACGCGAAGAAAAAGTTTCACACCCAAAGATCTGGGATGTGATCGGCTTCCCTATCATCACTTTCTTCTGTGTTTCACACCCAGAGGGGAATCCCTGTAATAGTTAGGGTAGTTATGTGTTTTGGCATTTGAAACGTGAAGAAATTTTATGTGCAAACAAATTCTTTCATGCCTTTACTGATTTTTAAAGTTAAGTTATTCACAAACTAGTGATTCACACTAATTTCAAATAATTCAAAATTTAAACTATTCAAATTTGAAAACTACGGGCACTAACAGAAAGTTTGTAATTTTTGTACCTAAAGCAAAAATATTCACAAAGAAACTCTAAATACACAAAAAAAACAACACAAAAATAAATAAAGCAAAAAAAATTTAAAAAGCCCACCTACTAGGCAGGCGGGCGTGCATCGACTAGAAACCCAACTTGTAGTTGGGCCAGGATGCAGCCCATAAAGGCCAAGTGGGCCTGAGGCAACAAAGAACACGTGGCCCAATAAGCCTGCTTTGGAGAGGAGCTCGAGAGGCGACCGCACGGGGTTTATAAACCAGTGCGGTCGCCCCTCGGCTAGCGAGTGGGACTAAACTTGCCGCACCAAGACTGCTTTGCAATAAGACCCCTTTAGGACGGGTCATGGAACAAACCGGTACTAAAGGGGGCCTTTAATACCGGTTTGTGCCACCACCGGTACTAAAGGGGTCGCTTCCGCCGCTTAGGCTGGCCAAAACAGGCCTTTAGTACGGTTGGTGGCTCCAACCGGTACTAAAGGTGCCTTCTATATATACAACACTTGAAAATTTCATTCTCACTCTGTTTCTTCCTCTGTATCCCCATTGAACCGCCTCCGCCCGATCGATCAACGCCGTCACCGACCCGTCGCCCGTCCGCCGCCTCGTCGCCGCCGCCGCCCGTCCCCTCGCAGCCCTCGTCTCCGTCGCCGCCCGACCCGTCCCCGTCGCGCCGTCCCTCGTCGCCGCCCAGCGCGTCACGCCTGACCGTCGCTGCCCCGGCCGTCGCCTCCGCCGCCGCCGCCCCCACTGTGAGCTCTCCCCTCTAACCCCTCTCCCTCGCCCCAAGCGCCACCATGGCGCCGCCCCTCCCCGAGCCCATACACACACACACAAGCATGATGAACACACACACACACACACGTATATATGTATGAATGCATGTATATATTAGTATATACGTATTTTGTATGTTTAATTAGTTTAGATTTTTTAGATTATTGTTTTTTCACTAGTATATATGTATGAATGCATGTTAGATGGATATAATTATTGTCTAATTAGTATGGAATTTTTTTATATAATGTTGTTTTTCTGTTTTCTAATGGATGTATAGAAGTTGTTTTTTCTGTTTTTAGTGTTAGATGCTTAATTAGTATGAAATAGCATATAGAATTTTGACATATGCAATGATAGCATAATTAGTGTTATATAGAAATGTTAGTTATCAAAATCCAATCATTAAAAAATGTTACTTTTTGCGGGCATATAGCTAGTATTTGTTCTCGACGATGCCCGGCCCGCATCCTCGCCGTCGACCCTTCCGCGACGACGTCCGGCTGACCCATGTCCGGGACTGGGCTCCGCCGGGCTGGCACTAGGAGGTGCTGCACGGAGGCGCGCGCTTGATGAGGAACCCGCCCCGGGTCCGTCGTCGACCCGATCTCGTTTGGTGGCGTTCGCGTGGACCAGTTTGGCGCGGAGGAGCGGCCCAGCCGGAGGTGGTGCGTCGCCGTGTCGGGGAGGAGGGCGAGCACGTCCATCGCTTCATGGTTGCGTTAGAGGCGGCAGGTTCTCCAATACCGGCAGTTTCTTTAGGGATCTCACTTCAGCTATGATCTTTGAGGTTCCTTCTCTTTGGGTGTCCACCGCCGGCGCCGCAGAGAACATGAGTGTCCTAGATTCTTCTCGTAGTATTCGATCTTTATTAGCTACCTAGCCAGTGATGTATTCGATATTATATCTATTATTCGAGACGATGGATTGAGATTATATCTATTATTGAGGCGATGTATTCGAGATTATGTCTATTATTCGAGGCGATGTTTTCGAGATTATATCTATTATTCGAGGCGATGTATTGAGATTATATCTATTATTCGAGACGATGTAATTTGAATACTAAATTGTTTTATATTTCTTTTGGATTAGTTAAATAAAAGCTATGGCGGACAATACCGGCAGAGAGGAGAACAGGCCATGTTCGATATGATCGCCATCCTCACGGGCGGATGATGATCGAATGAAGAAGATTATGGCGGCTCAATTTCTAAACAACACGGAGAGGGTGATATGATATTCGATCGCGGCGACCGAATTGATGAAGTCATGAACTATGATTATGATGATGACGAACAAAATGTTGATCTTGAAACAACAAAGACCGGCGAGGTATATATATTTATATAAGCGAGGCATCCGTGATCTTTACATGTTTTAAATGACTTGAAGATATATTAACGAATCGATCTTTGTTCTTTCAGCCATCCGGATCGAGCAAATCTTGAGACAAAAGGACGAAACGAGGCCCGAACAAAAAGTTGAAGGAGGCGTAAAGTACAATATCGAGGCAATCAGACCTAATGGCGAACCATCGGCGCCTAAGAAGATTGCGGACAAGTTCGTTTGTCGGTCGGGAGTTCTTGTGAAGGACCAACTCGATCTCCCTTCAAGAATGGAAGAGCCAGCAAAAGACAAAAGACAAAAGACAAAGAGGGCGCTGCTACATGTCCGGATGTTACTTTTGTCGACAAAAACAAAAAGATCTGCTTTGGGATACTCTCATGGAACATTTCACCCTACGGATCATTTCACGAAAGCGGATGTGCAGAAAAGTCAAGGGCGCTGCTCTTAGGAAGATGGCGGTTGCATTCAAGAACCATAAGAATCGTGAATGGGACAAGTCGTCAAGGGAGGAAGGAAGACTCCGATATTGAGGGAACACTAGAGAACCAACGTGCTCATTGGGACGATTTCGTGAAATTCAAGGATTGAATTAGCTAAGGAACGATCGAGAATAAACAAGAAGAATGCCGAAAAAAGGATAAGTTCCATAAGTGGGGCCGGTGGCTATCGGTGGCAATGCCTAAGTGGGATAAGTCTGAGAAAGAGATGGAGGATGCAGGTGTCACTCCGGTTACTAAGGGCAGGCCCCCGAGGTGCAGGACTTGGTTCTATGCGCATGGAGGGAGTTGGTCCCGAAGAAAGGCAATGTTTCGACGAGGGCAAGTCTGAAGGAGCCGACGATGTGTTACTTGTTGCAATAGAAGAGGCACGATCGGGGTGTTCCAGCCCAACAGAGAGAACGACGAGCTTCTGCGTGCCACAGGAAATCCTGAACACCGGGAAGAACACGAGGCATGGGCGCTATTCCGTGGTATGAGGGTTTTCAGATGGAACAACGACTACGTAACCGTGCGAGAAAGAAGATTGCGGAGGAGAAGAAGAGGAAGATGGAGGAGGAGCGAGGAAGCGGGACTATGAGCGCTTTCAAGGACTAGAAGCAAGTCTAGGGAATTGGCGGTCAAATTCCAGCGGCAGCGAGGAGCAGATCGACTCACTTAGCCAGCAAAGGGGTCTCGGCGAGCTGCAACGACTAGCGGATGATCCAGCATTGGATAGAACCGCCCCATCCATGCCGAGAAGCAGCGTGGGTTCCGCCAGACGACGCAATGCTGGATAGATACCCGTGGATGACATCACGGATAACACTAACTGCGAGCTACACGTCAAAATGAAGAACATATCCATGAAGGTGGCGGGCGCGTTGCTTTTAAATCCCCCAAGGCAACCTTCCATTGCAACCCGATTCCAGCGGGCTATGCTCGTGTCTTGGTTGATGAGGTGGTGGACCCATATTCGGACCTAGAGCTTGACATTCCTGGAGGTGATGATGAGCACTTTCTCGGAGAGGCCAAACATCGTGTCATCCTATGGAAAAAGGATTGCATCATCTTTCGAAGGCCACCGACACCGCATCAGCCGACTCCTCGTCGAAGTCCGCCACCGAGTCAGCAGACTACCGCTCCTGCAAGTCCACCAAGTCCGGCAAAGTGTCAGGCCACTCCTCCTCCAAGTCCGCAAAGTGTCAGGCCACTCCTCCTCCTCCAAGTCCGCCACAGCGTCAGACGTACACTCCTCTTCCAAGTCGGGCACAACCTCAGGCCACTCCTTCTCCAAGTCCGGCAAAGTGTCAGGCCACTCCTCCTCCTCCAAGTCCGCCACAGCGTCAGGGCGTCCTCCTCCTCCAAGTCCGGCACAACCTCAGGCCCTCCTCCTCCAAGTCCGCCACAGCTTGAGGCCACTCCTCCTCGTCCAACTCAGCCCGTCGGCCGTCTCGCCGCCTCATCAATGTGAGAAGAGACACCCGCAGCTTTGGTGCGTGGCGATGCAGTCGAGGTAGTAGAGGAAATACTGAGCGGAGGCAAGCGATATAAATATGGTCCAAGCCTCCGCCTCTTGCGCAGGCCTTATGACAGTCAGGAGGAAAACGCAGCCATATCGAAGGCCAGGTGGAAGCCCATTTTGCACGAAACCGCAACCGCCGCCAAGGGAGAAAGTGCCTAAGGAAGCGATTGACCACTTCATTCGTATGGCTCAACCACCAGCTCCCAAGCCTGTTGACACAGACTATGGCGCCACATCGGGAAGTTAAATCGAGCACGTCTACGTAAGGAGGCGAGCTCGGGATCGAGCAAACAACAAGCGGTTGTCGAAAAATGCGGAAAACCATTCCCAGTGGGAGAACAGGCGGCATAATCGATCCCTAAACTTGTTGTGCCAACAACACGTGACGATCTGTGGCGCCCAATATTATTGTGGGCAAACAGTTTACGTTCGAGGTGGGCAATGTGGTAATGACCAAGGACCATATAATGCAGTGAAGTTCTCAACATCACTGTTGGACAACTCCTCGAGATCGAGCCCATGCACAGTAACTACAGAGGATGAAATAAAGCGGAAATATGTCCGGCCAACCTTTGGTCAAGCAGACAAGGTCAAGAACCTCCCAGCGAGAATGTATGAATTGCATCAATGGTACATGAACATTACCAAGATTTCAATCGATTGTCCCTCATGGTGAATGTCAAGGAGGAGCATTACTTCCATGAAAGCTCATCCGTTGAGTATTCGAATTGTTTCAGTTATACAATCAAGGCGCACTCGACAAATCTATAAATCGGTTGCTATTATGCGTAAGTGATTTCTTTACGTAATTTAAGTCTCAAGCTAGCTGTAGTGATCCTTTTGATCAATCATTACCTGTAATTATCCTCACTATATTCTTTTACGTGGTATTATGCAGGATGAAGATATATGAAATGAGAAAAGGTGGGCGCTTTGGCATTGGGTTCATTGACCCAAACACCGTTAATGAATACACATGGAAAATAAATGCACATCATCAAAAGGCCGTGAGGACAACATGCTAGAGTTCTTGAAGCGCCTCAAATACAATGAAGATATACTACTTCCTTACAACTTCCAATGAGTCACCTTGTCTTGTACTACAAATTCTCTGTTTTTGCCTACTAGCTAGCTACATGTTTTTGCTTACATATGCCCTTAATTAAGACATGCAAGCGTGTGTGCATGCAGATATCCTTGGATCTTGTGTATCATTAAAGTTGGCCTTGAACAGTTGAAATCTGGACTCACTACTCAAAGCAAATCTGACTATAACATCTTGTTTGGGATAGTCAACAGGTAATTTCAATCATTATTAACTATATATCTCGGCCTATTTAGTTCGTCATTTCATGATATGAACTATTTAATAACCCTTTATTCATTTTCTTTATCGGCGGGCAGGGCTTGGGCAAGGTTCATCGGCGTCACGGGCGAATGGAAAAAAGCTTAAATGGTTTCGACCCAAGGTAAGTAATTAAGTAGTACTAGCTAGCTAGCTAGCTGCCATCTCTTTAATTATCATGCTTGATTAATTATTATCTGATCAAATTCCATTCTCGTAAAGGCCACGAAGCGGTAGCGAGGGACTGATCTGTGTGCATTCTGCGTTTGCGAGAACATTAGCATGATGGCGTCCGAAAGGAGCAGATCTCAAAGGCAGGAATGGATGCGCTTGTCGAACACTATTCACAATTTTTACACCATTATCGATATCTAGTCACACAACTAATACACATGCATATTGATCTCTTTCTTAACAGTTCACGAGAGGTGCGGGACAAGCTCATAGAAGCGGAGCGTAGAAGCACTTCAAGAGGAAATAAGCGGGATTTTTGCTCGACTAGCTCATAAATCGAAGGAGAATACTATTACCGCTACCGCCCCATGAAAACCACTTCCAATTGTCATCGTGCTCCGAAGGCACCAATTAGTCTAATGCCACTGGCTCCGAAGGCAACATGCATATGTAGGAGAAATTGTATATAGCTATACATGTGTGTTTGTGTGAATTAATTAATATGGTGGTTTGTGAGACATTAATGATATATATATGCATGATTGGTTCTACTAGAAATTCTATTTATATATATATATATATATATATATATATATATATATATATATATGCATAATGTGTACAATGTGTAGTATCGTAAAATACCAGCAAGCGAAAAAAATTAAAATGGAAACACAAAATTAAATGAAAAGAAATCATAAAACTAAAACCCCCAAACCTTATAGTACGGTTGGTGTAACCAAAGCGGTACTAAAGATCCCTGCCCGGAGCTGCCTCGTGCCACGTTGTTGGCCTTTAGCACCGGTTCGTGCTGAACCGGTACTAAAGGGGGCCTTTAGTGACCACACTTTAGTGCGGTTGTGGAACCGGCACTAAAGGGCCTCTGAACAGTGCTATTGCCGGTTACGCACTAATGATACTACGTATCCTTGTTCTTACCATGCAAATCCAGGTACCTCCATTATCAAAAGATAGCATATGCGGTCTTTATGGCATCACGAAAGCTACGACACTACTTCCAGGAGTGTTCGATCACGGTGGCTTCCGAAGTACCACTCAACGACATAATAAACAACAGCAATGCCACGGGCCGGATTGCCAAATGGGCCATTGAGCTCCTTCCATTTGATATTACATACAAACCACGTCGAGCTATCAAATCCCAAATCTTGGCTGACTTAAATGGCCGAATGGGCGAGTCGAACTCCCTAAAAAGCGACACATATTCTAATTGGATTATGTACTTGATGGCTCCAAAATGCTGGCAGGGCTAGGAGCGGGCGTCGTTTAACGTCTCCCTCTTGGAGCGTCGTTCAATCGTACTCAAATACTATACAGACTCCAACAACGCGGCGAATAAAGGCCTTATTGCATGGTCTCCGGATGGCTGTCTCCATGGGCATACAACGCCTGGAAGTGAGCGGGGACTCAAACCTTGCAATATCTCAAATAAATGGAGACTTCGATGCCAAAGATCCGAAGATGGCAGCGTATTGTAATGCCTTCATAAAAATGTCGGCTCGGTTCGAGGGGCTCGAGTTTCATCATGTGGCTTGAGAGACTAATCAAGCGGCGGTCATTCTTGCTCGTATCGGCGCTAAGCGTGACCCCATCCCACATAATATCTTTTGGAAAGGCTTTTTAAGCCATCCGTGGTGTGGCAGGGGGAAAACGGCAACACTAGTCCGGATCCGAACATAACCCTAGATTCTGAAAACACCGACATCATCGGAGGCTCAGCCACTGAAGTAACACCATCGGTGCATCTCATCATGGCAGTCATTGCCCCGTGGACAAAAACCTTCCTGGCCTACCTTAACAGGAAGGAGCTTCCTGAGGAACAGAATGAGGTCCGCCGCATTGTCCAACGTTCGAAGGCCTACAAGGTTCACGACGAAGAGCTCTATAAGAAAAGCGCTACCGGAGTCCTCCAAAGATGTATCTTCAAGGAGGAGGGGCGGCAGCTATTGGCTGAGATTCATGCCGGTCTCGGCGGGCACCACGCCAAAGCTCGGGCCCTTGTTAGCAAGGCCTTCTGTACATGATTCTATTGGCTGACGGCTCGAGCGGATGCACATGACCTTGTCCAATGTTGCGTTGGATGCCAACTCTTCGCCAACCAAAGCCATATGCCCACCACCGCCCTACAAACAATCCCCATCACTTGGCCTTTTGCGGCCTGGGGACTGGATATGGTTGGACCTCTTAATGTAGGAAGCCATAATAAAAAATATTTGCTAGTCATGGTGGACAAATTCACCAAGTGGATAGAGGCTAAAGTAGTTAAAACGGCCGAGTCCGGGCCAGTAGTAGACTTTATATCCGGCGTTTTACACCGTTACGGCGTTCCGCACAGCATCATCACTGGTAATGGCTCCAATTTCACAGCCGACGAAGTGAAAACCTGGTGCGCTAATCTGGGCATCAAGCTCGATTACGCCTCTATATATCATCCACAAACAAACGGTCAAGTCGAAAGAGCCAATGGTCTTATTATGAGCGGCATTAAGCCTAGACTAGTGCGGTCTTTGAAAGAGTCAGACAAGCACTGGGTTGAGGAGCTCAACTCCGTACTCTGGGGCCTGCGGACCATGCCCAATCGCTCTATCGGATTCACACCTTTCTTCATGGTGTAGAGCACAGAGGCAGTACTACCCTGCGACATTATTCATGACTCACCTCGAGTCCGCATGTACGAAGAGATAGAGGCCGAGCCCGATTGGTAGGACAGCTTGGATGCCTTGGAGGAGGAGCGCGACGTCGCAAAAGCCCGTTCCGCATTTTATCAACAGCAGGCTCGCAGGTATCAAAGCAGAGAGGTGCGGGCCAAAACTTAGAACATCGGCGAACTCATTCTGTGCCTGCCAGAGAAGAAAAAGGAAAAACTCAAGCCCAAGTGGAAGGGTACCTTCATAATCGATGAAGTTCTCGCCGGAGGGGTGTACCACCTGCGTGATATTTCAGACAATCGATTAGAGCCGAACCCCTAGAACGCGGCCAGACTTCGAAGATTCTATGCCTAGCGCAGAAATCTTTGTTCGTCTCCTTCCCCTTATTGTTCCATTAATTTTTCTCTCTCTTTTCGTTTTTATTTTTAGCTTTAAAAGCTTTTGTGCGGTTAGACTGTACACCCCCGACGCATACGTCTTGAAGTATGTACATCTATTATACCTGGGGGCTTCTTGGACAGAAGCTTGCTATTGTTATTTTCCCACCATCAAGCTCCTCACATATGCGTTTTCTCCCATATGTACCTTTTGTTCGCCATTATATGCATCGATATGACTTAAGTTTTGGCCAAGCTGGGTTGCCTGGCTCCTGTGCTTATGCCCTACGTTCCCTTTAGTTCGGCTAGGGCATAAAGTGAGCACCTCTGCAATTGTTACAGCTGGGTCATCCGGAAGTGTACCTCAGACTGGTTGAAGACGAAAGCAAGCGTTCTTAAGGGAATATTCGGTCGGTGAACTAAAGATGTTTTTGCATTCATCCCATCGTGAACCCCTGGAAGCTATACACATTGTGATTTCTTCATCATAGTTCGGACATGCACATCGATGCATGCACACCTAGGGAAAGGAACCCTTAACACAACTATTCTCTCTGGAAGATGTTTCTTACACTTTTAATGTAATATAACATAACTAGCCGAATAATTGTCTGTTCAAGCAACTATGACCCCTACGCCTGGTTTCCATGCATACCCGGTCTACTCGGCCGTTCTGGTATTCGGAAACAATCCGCACCTTCGGGTCGAGAGGTTGAAGCGAAAAGGTCTGCCATGACAATCGTTTTCAGCTCGAGCTACATATGCAAAGGAAAGTACATAGTCACTTGGACTCAAAAACTTCCTCCTCTATGCCGTCCAGCAGGTTATCTAACTTACAATCCTGCTGGGAATACTTGGCGGCTACTTCTACTCGGTTATATACTAAACTAATGGGAATTTCTTCCCTATTTGACCCTAGCAGTCCGTCCCAGGCCATGTGATTTGGATCCAGCTTGGTGTACCACGTTCTCACCATGGCCCAGGCCTCTCGCGCACCCTCTCGGCAGGCCGATATCTTCCATAGTCGGATATGCCGCTGCGCTCCCTTAAGAAGCTCTACAAGCTCCTCCATACTCCCTGGAGGGGAGGTGGATGGCCATAAGGCCTTGGCTACACTCCATATTGCCTGCCGAGCCTGCTCGTGCAATTGCAACAGCCCTTGCAGAAGATCACTTGGCGATCCGGACACCTCCTCTTCGGGACGGCCTGTCAGCATACCTGCAATCATAGCTATATCGCTACTTTTATCTCCAAACACTTTTAAGGTAAATCCGGCCACGTACTGAATATGCCGCCTCGCAGCTTTTTGTTCTCCCTCGCGGTGTCGGCTAGCTGGGCTCGCACATCTTTCAGTTCTTCGCTCAGTTTGGTATTTGAATCTTGGAGTTTGTTTTTCTTCTTTCTGACTCGGGTCAACACCCGTTCTCCTGCGGCCTGTAATCTTTTTGAGTCTTTTTCCTGCAGTTGATCTGACGGTCCTGTTATGAGAGAAGCTGCAGCGTTAACACAATCACTATACAATTACTATTTCTCGATGGAGGGAAATATTACCGAAAGACGCTTTCTTGGATTCATCCAGTTCGGCGGTAACTGCGGTTAACTGCGCCCGGCACTTTATCTCTTGAGCCAGCAACTCATTCTTCTCAGAGAGAACCTGATTACGCGGCGATCCTCAAATCAGTTGTACCAACTACTTTAAGTCTCGGGGGCTACTGGCATACGGTTATCATACTCAGACACAGTAAACTTACCTGCACATCTTTCAAATGCTGCTTTGTGGCTCCGCTAAGCCCATCTCGAGTAGCATGGATGTATGCATCAGCCGAGCTGAAGGCATTAAATGCCTCTTCCGAAAAATGGGGGCCTCGTAAAATGGCCCTCCGGCGCCGATGATTCATGGCGCTCTGCACTTCCGAGTTGGTGACGGGCATATTTTCCGAGCCCTCGGCCGAAGGACAGTCCGGCGTCACTCCCATATCACCCCCCATCTCCTCGGCTGGGGCTAGGTCTCGGCTGTTGGGAGTATAACTAGCCGGATCCCCCGACACAGTCCGGCGAACTCTTTTCCTGATACAGGACGAACATGAAGGTCATAGTTGGATGTGACTATCAAACAAACATATTTACAAACCCGTACCTCTTTGACGAGGGCCCGATCGTGTCTTCGTTTGCCTTCCTCTTCGAAGGCTTGCCCGATGTGGGAACCGCTCTCTTCGGAATCGCTCCTGGAGTAGGACGGTATGTCGAACGCCTCCCCTTTGAAGCACTAGACAGTGCGGTGGGTGAGGCGGAACGAAGGAATCCTTTCGGGGAAGATGTCTCCTGACTACTTTCGTGTGAAGCGGGTAGAAGACCAGGGTAGTCGGCGATGATGGCCACTTCGTTGCCATCGTAGCTCGCCTGGTAAAACACGCCATTCTCCAGCACCACAAATATATCTGAATCCTCTTCGAATCCGGAGTCAAGGTCCTTATTGTGGCTGTAAAGCCCCTCGGAAGTCTTTCGCCAGTGCTGTTATAAATGGACGGGTTAATAAAGCTCAGGGAGAGGAACGAGTGGAGCAAAAAAGTTGGGGGCTCACACAACTAGGAGAATCATACATGGAATATCCTTCTCTGTGCGTGATGCGAGGAACTCCTCTTCCTCAACTTTGAACAGTTCGGCCAATATTTTGGCTAGGGCGGCAGGGGTGTCCGGACCTTTCCTGCCGCAGCGGGAGGTGTCATCTTAAACATTGTAATTCCACGTGGGAAGTCCTCGGTATTAGAGTGGCTGAACTCCCCGTACTATGGAGGTCGCCTTCACTTCGGCTATTGTATACCCGGACTGGGCAAGCGTCCTGATCTTGCTCAGGAGTTGGCGAACTTCAGCACTATCTTCCTCCTCGGGGCTCCGGGGGCGCCAGCTATGGTGCTTCTTCAGAGGAACACTCGCAAACTCAGGGAGACCTCTCCGGACTGGATCTGGAAGTACGACATCGTCAATGTAGAACCACTCGGAGGTCCACTGCTCGGAAGCTTTCTTCAGTGTGCCGGATAGGTATCCAGTCTCAGCAATATGCCATATTTCGGCCCCGCCCACTTCAAATATAGAACCCTCGAGGTTGCACGAGACAAGGCAAAACAACTTTCTCCACAGATCAAAATGGGCCTCACAACCCAGGAATAGTTCGCATAAAGCGACATAACCTGCGATGTGCAGGATGGAGGCTGGGGTAAAATTGTGCAGCTGGAGGCCATAATACTCCAGAAGCCCTTGGAGGAATGGGTGAATGGGAAATCCCACGCCCCTCAGCAGATAGGGGAAGAAGCACACTCGTTCCCCCGCGGATGGATTGGGAAAATCCTCCTCCTGGGTCTTGCCGTTGAAGGAAGCCAACCCTGCCCAAACAGGGATCAGATCTGCAAGAGGGAGAAACCCCTGTGTTTGCAGCTTCTCCAGCTAGCCATGAGATATGGAACACCTCTCCCACTCTCCTTTCTCTAGTCCAGAACGGGAGGAGGAGCGGGGATGCTAGCCATGTTGGAATGGTCTTTCCTAGCAATCTCTGAGGATTTTCTCCTCGTGGTGCCGAATGGGTCTGAGATCCAATCCCTTTAAATAGACGCTCTTCCTCGCATGGTCGGGGGGTCATTTGCAAAAAATACCCTGACCGTCCGCATTGTCCCGATGCATGGAAGCTGAAGACTTAGATGCACAGAAGCCGAGGGGTGTGGCATTGAATTATAAGCCGAATACAGTAATTGGAAGTCGTCAGAGGAGTAACCCGCCTTGCAATTCCGAAGACAATCTGCGCTCCGAATACCTCATCGTTGAAGCCTGGTTCGGGGGCTACTGAGGGAGTCCTGGACTAAGGGGTCCTCGGGCGTCCGGCCTATTAGCCATGGGCCGGACTGATGGGCTGTGAAGACATGAAGACTGAAGACTGCACCCGTGTCCGGATGGGACTCTCCTTGGCGTGGAAGGCAAGCTTGGCGACCGGATATGTAGATTCCTTTCTTTGTAACCGACCTTGTGTAACCCTAGATCCTCTTGGTGTCTATATAAACCGAGGACGTAGTCCGGAAAGGCGGATACTCATTACCGTAGTCATACAGGCTAGACTTTTAGGGTTTAGCCATTACGATCTCGTGGTAGATCAACTCTTGTAATACACATATTCATCAAGATCAATCAAGCATGAAATAGAGTATTGCCTCCATAGAGAGGGCCCGAACCTGGGTAAACATCGTGTCCCTTGTCTCCTGTTACCATCGACCTTAGACGCACAGTTCGGGACCCCCTACGCGAGATCCGCCGGTTTTGACACCGACAACCGCGCCTTATGGGTAAAACTTGCAAAGATATTTGATGTTCCAGGAGTTGCTCACTGGAATACCATCTTCGGTCTCCAGGCTGACTGCGCCAGGCCTGGTGACTCATATTACCCGATAAGGGCCTTCCCACTTTGGCGTCAACTTGTTGGAATTCTTGGCCGACTGAACACGCTGAAGAACAAGGTCGCCTTCCTCAAAGCTTCGGGAATGAACCTTGCGGCTATGATAGCGGCGCAAGGCTTGCTGGTAGCGCGCTGCTTGCACAGCCGCCCGAAGACGATCTTCCTCGAGGAGTGTTGCGTCATCTTGCCGCAATTGCTATTGCTCAAGCTCGTCGTAAGCGAGCACTCGAGGTGACCCGTATATGAGTTCCGTGGGGAGAACTGCTTCGGCCCCGTATACGAGGGCAAAGGGTGTCTGGCCGGTGGCTCGATTTGGCGTCGTCCTGGTCGAACAAAGAACCCCGATAACTCGTCAATCCAAAGCCTTCCGCTCTTGTGCAGCCTGTCAAAAGTCTTTGTCCTCAGGCCTCGCAACACTTCAGCATTTGCCCTCTCCGCCTGGCTGTTGCTCCGTGGGTGTGCCACTGAAGCGAAAAAGACGTTGCTGCCGAGGTCTTGGATGTATTGCATGAAGGTGTGGCTTGTGAACTGCGTGCTGTTGTTGGTGATGACTCTGTTTGGCACACCAAAACTGCAAACTAGCCCATTGAAGAACTTGACGGCTGACTGTGCTGTCACCTTCCTCCCTGCTTCCACCTCCAGCCACTTTGTGAACTTGTCGATCGCAACGTACAAGTACTCAAAGCCGCCGACAGCGTGGGGGAAAGGGCCCAGGATGTCGAGCCCCCAGACCGAGAATGGCCAGGAAAGAGGAATTGTTTGAAGGGCTTGAGCTGGTGGATGAAGCTTCTTGAATGGGCCGACCGCTTCACACTTGGTTACAGTGCCGTTGCATCACGGAGGCGGTGGGCGAAGAAACCCTGTAGGAATGCCTTCTTTGGCAGGGCCCTTGACCCTATGTGGGAGCCACATATGCCTCAGTGTATCTCCACCAACAGCTCCAGTCCTTCCTCCCGTGGAATGCACTTCAATTTCACACCGTTCGATCTCTTCCTGTACAGGATGTCATCGATGAACTTATACATAGTAGACCGACGGGCTACTTTCTCCGCTTCTTCCTGCTCCTCAGGAAGCTCCCCTGTTTGGAGAAATTGGACGGTATGCTGTGCCCATGTCGAGCACAGGGGCTCGGCAGCAGGACAAAGGCATTTCTTACGCCATGGGGCGGCCGACTCTGACCGAGGCTTGACAACTGCAGTCAGCCACTCTTGACGAGCTCGAATCTATGGTAACACCCTTGCTGGCGGCCCCCTGGGGCTCAGTGGGAAAGTACTTGTCGGGGCCTGATTTCCTCCGTTTGCTCTACTCCGTTGATGGTTCGACGGATGGTTGAGTTAACCGAAGCAAAAAATTACCTGGATCCACGGCTATCTTGAATGCAGCGCGCTTTGACAGGTAACCAGCGATGTCGTTCTCCACTCGGGGAACGTGCTCCGCTTGTACACCGTCAAAGCGCCCCTCCAGCTCCCTCACCTCATCTACGTGAGCCTCCATCAACGGGCTCTGATAATCTTTGTTGACTTGTCTGACGACAAGCTGCGAATCACCCCTAACGATGAGCTTCTTAACCACGAGGTCTTCCGCGATCCTGAGACCGGCAAGCAACCCCTCATAATCAGCAGTCTTGTTGGTGGACATCTCCCTGGGAAAGTGCATCTGGATTACATACTTGAGGTGCTCTCCAGTGGGTGCGACGAGTAGCAGACCAGCACCGACGCCTTGCAGCGAGAAAGCCCCGTCAAAGTACATGATCCGGTCGTGACTTGCTTCCATGCGAGGAGAGTGGTCTCCTGGATTTCCTCGTCGGCGTTGAGGTCCATTCTGCAATGAACTCCGCCAAGACTACGCTCTGATTGAAGTACTTTCAAACTTCAACCCAAAGCAGATAACTCAAGTCCCACTCCATAATCCTTCCGGTTGTGTCCGGGTTGTGCAGTATCCGTTGCAACAGGAGGCGGGTGACGATAGTGATCTCATGGGCTTGGAAGTAATGGCACAGCTTCCTCAAGGCCATAAGGAGGCCGAAGAGCAATTTCTGCACACTGGAGTACCTTGACCTGGCCCCTGCAAGAGGGAGCTGACAAAGTAAACCGGGTGCTGCATCATCTTCTTCTTCTGCACCACTTCATTTGGCTGCGCGGGCCCTGTCCCGATGGCGTCAGACTCCGTCGAGGCCTTGCCTTGCCGACATCGAGCCTCTTAAAGTGAATCTCTTACTTGCTATCCGCCGGTCCTGCCGTTGCCACTGCCTCATCGTCGACCTCCCTCTGTGCCACCAGTGCGACGTTGACCACTTGATTTGTCGCCGCCCGAATCTGGCTGACAGCGGCTCTTGCGGTCTAAGCGCCACCGATCTTGGTGTAGAAGAGGTATTTCTTGAGATCCTGTAGTGCGCTTGACCTCAGAGTCCACTCCATTAGGGCCGCCTTTTTAAAAATCTTGAAAAAGGGAAGGCGCGCTCGGCGAACTTGGAGATGAATCGGCTCATGGCGGCAAGCGCAGCCGTGAATAGCCGCACATCCTTGATCGACTTGGCGCCTCAATCTGCTTTCGGTAGCCTTGATCTTATGCGGATTTGCCTCGATCCCACTCTGCGACACAAAGAACCCGAGAAGTTTGCCGGACGGAACACCGAAGACACACTTCTCAGGGTTCAACTTGAGGTTGATCTTGCGCAGGTTAGCAAACTTCTGTTCTAAGTCTTGTATGAGAGTTGCCTTGTCCTTGGTTTTGACCACTATGTCATCCATTTAAGCTTCCATATTTCTATGTAGCTGGGGCTCAAAACCAATTTGGACCGCCCTCACGAACATCAAGCCAGCACTCTTCAACACGAAAGGCATCCGTAAAAAGCAATATGTACCATATGGGATGATGAATGTTGTCTTCTCTTCGTCTTTTCTTTTCATGAAGATCTGGTGGTAGCCCGAGAAGGCTTAGAGGAATGATAACAGATCACACCCGGCCGTGGAGTCAACAATCTAGTCGATGTGTGGCGACGGGAAGGGGTCCTTAGGACAAGCCTTATAGATATATGTGTAGTCAATACATAGCCTCCACTTCCCGTTTGCCTTGCGCACCACCACCAGATTGGCCAACTGAGGGAGTCCTGGACTAAGGGGTCCTCGGGCGTCCGACCTGTTATCCATGGGCAGGACTGATGGGCCGTGAAGACATGAAGACCGAAGACTATGCACATGTCCGGATTGGACTCTACTTGGCGTCGAAGGCAAGCTAGGTGACCTATTATGAAGATTTCCTCCTATGTAACCGACCTCATGTAAGCCTAGATCTCTCCGGTGTCTATATAAACCGGAGGGCATAGTCCGGATAGGGCAGAGATTCATGACCATATACTCATAGGCTAGACTTCTAGGGTTTAGCCATTACGATCTCGTGGTAGATCAACTCTTGTAACACTCATATTCATCAAGATCAATCAAGCAGGAAGTAGGGTATTACCTCCATAGAGGGGCGAACCTGGTAAACATCGTGTCCCCGTCTCCTGTTACCATCGATCCTGGACGCATAGTTCGGGACCCCCTACCGAGATCCACCGGGTTTGACACTGACATTGGTGCTTTCATTGAGAGTTCCACTGTGTCGTCGACATAAGGCTCGATGGCCCCTTCAATCGTCGGTTCTCCCCGGACAAATCTTTATGTTCGGCGGCTTCGTACTGCGGGCCAACTCGCTCGGCCATCTGGAGCAGATCGATAGCTACACCCCTGGCCATCAGGTCAGATTCAGAAGTTTGAACTACGTCGCGGACATTCGTGGGGACTTGATCTTCGACGGATTTGAGACCGCGGCAACCGGTCCCCTTCGCCCCGTTGAACATGGCTTAAACCTGTCATCGGGCCGCATCAAGGAGATAGCTCATGTAACAACTCCGGCCTTAGATCCGGAACAAATCAAGACGTCCGAAGATGGGAGAGTCAACCCCACCACGGGGGCTACCGAGTCTGCGGCATTGGAGCCGCGCGCAGATCCCACTTTGTACGATACCTGCATCAACGGAACCCCGGACTCGTCTCCGATATCGAGTTCCAAACCCCGCGAGCTCGCGGATACCAAACTCGATCGTTTATCGATATCCAAGTTCAGCGCCATAGATGTCTTTCAACACTCGCCTATGGGCGATCTACTTAGCTCACTAAAAAACCTATCGCTAGCAGATGGCTCGTCGCCGAACTATGTCCGCTTCGACCTTACGGCGGATGATGGAGAATTTTGCTTCCCACCCGCCACCCAATTCATAGCCACTGTCGAAGACCCAACCGACATGCTTGACCTCCACCCCGAAGATATCGACGGTATGGACGACGATGAGGGGCAAGGCTAGAGCTCACTATCCGCTAGACACAGGATGACCACTTCCTGGTATGACGTGTGTATGGTAGACACACCCAACGACGATATCAACAAGGAGGATCCAGTTGAGGATAAACCTCCTGGTACACAATCCGAACACCGGCACCCCCGGCGCTGCTCCAGGTCACGTCGCCCAGAAAACAATACTAACAGCGGAGGTGATACTACTCCGAACAACAAAGACCCGATTGAGGCGGGATCCGAACAGGAGGACCGAGAAGCGGGCAAGATAACCCGATGAGCAGGTCATGTGCGGAGACTCGGAGGATAGAAATTATCTTCCCTCTCGAGGAAGAGGAGAGCCTCGACAACGAAGAATTCATCGTCTTGGAGGAACCTCTCGAGCAGGCGCTTTAAGCGCGGCTAATAGCCACAGCAAGGAATCTAAGAATAAAGTAGCTGCAGCTTCAAGCAAGCCAAGATCTGCTCAATGATAAATGGACCGAGTGAGGGAGTCCTGGATTAGGGGGTATCCAGACAGCCGGACTATGTACAACGTCCGGACTATTGAAGCGTGAAGATACAAGACTCAAGACTTCGGCCCGTGTCCGGATGGGACTTTCCTTTGCGTGGAAGGCAAGCTTGGTGATCCGGATATTATATTTCCTTCCTTGTAACTGACACCATACAAACCCTAGCCCTCTCCGGTGTCTATATAAACCGGAGAGGTTGGTCCTTAGAAGGCCGATCACAATCAAAATCATACCATCATAAGCTAGCTCTTAGGGTTTAGCCTCTACGATCTCGTGGTAGATCTACTCTTGTACTACCCATATCATCAATATTAATCAAGCGGGAAGTAGGGTTTTACCTCCATCGAGAGGGCTGAACACTGGTAAACACACTGTGTCCCTTACTTCTTGTTACCATCAGCCTTGCGAACAGATCGGGACTCCCTACCCGAGATCCGCCCGGTTTGACACCGACATTGGTGCTTTCATGGAAGTTCCTACGTATAAATGCGCCGTCGGGCTCGATGGCTCCTCAATCAGCTTCAACGGCGCTGTCGGTGAACTTTCCTCCTCGGACAGATCTTCTTGTTGGTGACCGCATTGTGGGCCAACTTCGCAGCCATCTGGGCTGAATCGACAGCTCGCCCCCAGCCACGGTCAGGTTAGAAAACCTGAAATACGGCGGACATCACGGAGACTTGATCTTGACGGTTTGGGCCCATGCCGGGCACGGACAGTCTCGGCGAGCACGACTTAGACCTGCCATCGGACGAAGCTCGGGTATCACCCGTAGTATCTCGGACCTACATCTGGAAGCGAGTTGCGCTGCCCTAGGGGCGGAGGATGGACCCCGCCCCTAAGGTCGCGCCCTCATCGGCGGTGGAGCTGAACACGGGTCTTACCTCTGCGGTGGCTCGCGACTCCGAACCCTTGGATTCGTATCCAGACGTCGGTTCCAGTCCGTACACTCCCGAGCCCGTCGGGCCAGGATGGGCTCCGGTAATGGAGTTCACCGCTGCGGATATCTTCCAGCACTCGCCCTTTGGCGACATGCTGTACTCATTAAAGTCTCTCTCTCTTTGACAGGAGGCTCTTCGCCGAACTATGTCCGGCTCGAGTGGGAGGCAGACGACGAAGGAATTTGTTGCCCACCCACCACCCACTTCATTGCCACGGACGATGACTTAACAGTCTTGAACTTGACTCGAAGACATCGACAGCAAGGATGACGATGTAGGAGAAGAACATGAACCACCGCACACTGGGCGGTGGACAGCCACCTCTTCTTATGATATATATATATATATGGTGGACGCTCCAAAGGAAGCAAAGGGCGATGAGGCAACGGAGGATAAAACCTCGGGGAAAAAAGCAAAGAATGGGCCCCGTCATTTCACTCCAAGCCCGCCACACAATACCGGCCGGAGCGAAAACAATCCAAATGGTGCCGAAGAAGAATACAACCTGATCAGCCCGCCTTGAGCAGGCCGAGCAGAGATTAGCGAGTCAGCCCGGAAGAGCGAGGCGGCAGACGAATACCGGGAGGAGGACAGCTACATGCCCCCTCGAGATTAGCCTCGGCGGCAGCGAGTTCGGCATGCTGAGGATCCCGTAGAGCAGGGCGCTTCAGCGTCGACATAGCCGCTGCGAGGCTGAAAAAAACAACGGCGACAACTCAAAGCTGATCAAGATCTGCTCACGGATAGATGGGCGGAAGTCACGGCAGCGAGGAATACGGACTCGAGCACCATACGGCTGACCGGCCCACGGGCGTATACCAGCCAACACCCCCACGCCCAGCATACTACGGCCGGGGCAACAAAAGCAGGACAGCCAAGATCGATCTAAGGATCGGCGAGCGCACCTCGATGCTTGACGAGGACCGTCACGCGGACACACCTTCAACAAGTCGGCCGGGCGAATATAGTCATCGAGCAATTAGACCTGCGTAGCCACATAGCCCGACGCAGGCGCGCGCACCCCTACGCTTCCTTGATGAAGTAATGGATCATGAATTCCCAGAAGGGTTTAAACCCATAAGCATCGAATCATACGATGGCACAACAGACCCCATAGTATGGATCTAAGATTTCCTTCTCCAAATTCACATGGCCCGTGGAAACGATCTACACGCCATCAAGTATCTTCCACTTAAGCTCAAAGGACTAGCCCGACACTAGCTGAACAGCCTGCCAGCAAATTCCATTGGTAGTTGGGAAAACACGGAGGGCGCATTCCTCGACAACTTCCGAGGCACATATGTGCGACCACGGCGCCGATGACTTGAGCCACATCACTCAACAGCGGGAGAGTCAGCCAGGAAATTCGGACTTTCGGTTCCTAAACAAAAGAACCAAATAGTTGGCTGTCGGGACTGCAAAGCCCTAGCGGCTTTCAAGCATAATATCCGTGACGAGTGGCTCGCTCGACACCTCGGCCAGGAAAAACCCAAGTCCATGGCAGCTCTCACAACATTAATGACCGCTTTTGCGGCGAGGAGCGAGTTGGTTGGGTCGCGCGGCACTACGCTACTGATCGGCAATTCGGATGGCGCGACAATAGCGGCAAGCCGCGGCGTAACAGACATAAGCGGCGAAACAAGGCGACAACCGAAGACACGGACGGTCAACGCGGATTGATGGGTCCAAGCCGGTCGATGGAAGAAGCCGTTCAAAAGAAATAATCGAGAACCGTCGATCTGGACCGCATCTTTGGGCGCTCGTGCCAAATTCATGGCACCCGGACAAACCAATAACCACACAATAGAGTTGCTGGGTATTCAAACAGGCGGCAAGATAAGCGCCCGAAGACAAGGACAAGGGGCTGCTGGCGATGACGATGAGGAGCCCGACATCCAGCTGCAGAGGGGACGAAGAAATTTCCTCCCGGTGAAAATGGTTAACATGATCTCGCCCGCACATCCCCAGCGGGAATGGCGAGCACTAAGGGGCGTCTAAGCGATGGAGCGATCGCCCCCAAATTCAACCCATGGTCAGCTTATCCGATCACTTTCGATCGTAGGGATCACCCTACTAGCATCCGTCACGGTGGCTCAGCCGCATTGGTCCTAGACCCAATCATTGGCGGATTCCACCTCATGCTGCGTCCTTATGAATGGCGGCAACTGAACCTGCTTTACCCGGGACACGGTCGCCAAAATGGGCATTGACCCCTCAAGGATCAAGCCCACTAAAACCACCTTTAAAGTGTAATTCCTGGATTAGAGGCCCGCATGCGGGCTCTATAAAGTGGAAGTGGTCTTGGATCTCCGGATAACTTCCGAGCGAACTTAATCTTGATATCGTCCCCTTCATGATGGTTACCATGCACTTCTCGGACGAACCGCATTCGCCCGATTCAATGCGATACCACACTCGCATATCTCAAGCTCAAGATGCTAGGACCCGCGGGGTCATAGCGGTGAACGAAAATATGGACCGCTCCCTGCGAAGAAGAACATCTGCAGCCCTTGCGGCGAAGTACAATGCGCCTTCTCCAACAAACCAATCCGGCGACAACAACCCGAGCACGAGTCAAGCGAGTCGGAGCACCCGCAATAGGATCGTTAGGCCGCCAAGAGCGCGACTAGCAGTCCGACCCTTTAAGCCCCATTAAAGCAGCATTCATGCCGCGTGCACACAATTACGCACTTAAATACCATGGGCATAGGCGGAGCGCATAAGCGACTCAGTCAATAGTGCGGTAACCGCCAAATACTTTCATACTCTTTCCCTCTTACCTTCGAGGACACAGCGTTGGCGCAGCATCCTCAAAAGAGCGAATTGCGGACTTATATTGAAGAGACATCCAAGGAGGCAATAGGCGTTGTCTTGTGAAGGAAATACCCAGGTGGAATCTATTTAACATCATTATACCTGCTTTATATGCCGAACACAGCCTGCCCTAGATAGGACATGTCAAATAGTCCTATTTTATCTCTATAACGCACCTATTGTAAATGTGCGCCGCGTATTTTTTAGTCAATGGGAGATTAAATATAGCGTCGGCTTATTTTTCTTATTTGAGCATTTTTTATTTTTGCATCCGTACACCTTGGTGCGGCCGGTTTGCCAGGGGCTTCTTATGGCGCCCTGCTATATGGCAACTAAAGTCCGAACACTTTCAACGGTCGGCACCCGAACTTATAGCACTATATGCATCAGCTCGAATCATGTCTTGGGTCTACTGTTGGGATAGCCCGGCTCCCTTGTTTTGGTGTCTTCGTTCCGTTATAACGGCTAAGGTAGCGCAGGGAGAACTCTGTGATTGTGTCCCGGTTCTTCGGACGAGCACCTCGATGAAAGCTGAAAGCCGACCGGCATGATGGGGCGAGAGGCTGTAAGCTGTTAGAGGTTTAAAATCCTTAAGATTTTCCGCTTTAGGCGATAAATCGGCTTTGTCCGATCTAAGGCGTGTATAAGCGCCCCAATTAGATCCTTCAGTTCTAGGGGCTTGGCGAAATTTAAAATTGTAGACTTCTATGGCTAAGTGAAAGTTATAAAAGCCGCATAGTCCGATTGCCTTGTTACTTGCGGACACCTCCCTAAGGGACCAAACATTTGGGTAAAAATTATGCGGGTTTTCCACGAACACCCGATGCTAGTCACGTGGGGCGAAAAGCACGGTGGCCTACTTTCGAGGATTTTATAAACAGCCGCTGAAGGTAATATTTAAATAACAAAAGCGCTACATAAGCGCCAAGTAACCGTCTTTAATTACAAACATGACGAAGTGAATTCATTCAAATATGGCGTCCTTGGTACACTCATTGGCAATGGGGCGAGGACCCTTCATCACGCCATCGTAGTACATTTCGGGATGGCGTCGTTTTACCCTCGGCTTTGTCCTTGACCAGCTTCTCCGCATCGGCTTGCTAATGCACCTTGGCGGGCAAGAGCTCGGCAGGCACCTTTGATGCAAACAGATCGCAGATCACTTCAAGCCGTGGGCAGGCATCCACCATCCGCTTGATCGGGCCAAAGTAGCTCTTGGGCAGGAGCTCACAAGACCACATCGAACTATGAAGTCCTTCATAGCCAGTTCGACCGCTCTGTGGAGTTCGATCAAGCTGCTTGATTGGCGCTCGAGGCATCGGATGATCGGCTGACATCTTGGGACGAACAACTTCTTCATTGAGCTCCCTCACAGGCGCGGTAGAACTCATGCTGCGTCACGAAGCGCTGCGTGGCGGATCTGCAAATGCCCACCTGGAGAGCTCCGTATTGAGTAAGTAAAAAATGCCTCCTCCACATGTTTGCTTTGCATAATGAATTTCTTACCGCTGCTATCTTTTTGGCCACACGGATCTCCTGCATGTGCTTTCTCGGCCCGGCCTGACATCTTTCAAATTCACAAGGCCCCGCATAGCTCGACCTCCCTCGCCTTCAGCTCATGTTCCACGGACTCGCACTTCTTGCGAGGTCTGGAGCTCTGCTGTACCTCTCGCCCTCTAGCACTTTTCTTTTGGGCTCCTTACACTCCGAGGCCGCCTTGTTTCGGCCTCGGACAGGCGCCTCTTCGGGGGCGCCAATTCGGTGGTGGCCCTGTTACCTGATCACGACACTTCGTGTTAGACTCATCAATTCTGCCTATCATTAAGCGCATAGGCGGGAATTACTTACCCTTGTTCTCTTGAGCTGCCTCTTCGTGAGGGCAGGCTCTCCCTGCGCTGCTCCAGTGCCGTATCGGTTCGGCAACCTCGGCGATGCAGGCAGCAGCAGCAAGCAGCAAAGCCTGCTTATTCACAACAATACTTATTATTAGACTCCTCCGGATTATAACTGACCCTCAGTTTGGCTTTTCTCTTCGAACACCAAACAGAGTATCAGGGGCTACTACCTATTGGGTGGTAATTTTATACATTTTTATTACTTACCTCAAAGCCCGTCAGGAGGCTTGTGTAGGCTTTTGGCGGACACGCCCTTTTGAATCACCGCACTCATAAGAGTACTCCTCTTCCATGGAAGCGCCTCGAATCGCTTCCACCAGACTATCCGGCGCCATTGATGCGACGGAAGTCCTTGGCACGGGCGGCTCGCCCTCCTAATGAGGGGCTGCCTGCCCAAGTCCAGGAACCGTTGGAGGTTCGGGGAAGTCGTTCGGTCGGGAGTCCCGCCTTGTTGTGGCTCGTCGACCACGATTCGCGAGGATCTTGAACCCCGCATGCCCAGGCATCTGGAATCCGCCGTGGGGCGTCTCTAAATCACCTCCCCTGCTCTGAGCCTTGAGGACAACACCTCTGTGTCATCCGTGTGGAGGGGTAGTGGCCGTCGGGGCGAATTTATCGCCCGAGTCGCTCAGGACGGAGGAGGATTCCTCGGGGTGAGCCACTGGCCTGCAGAATATGTTCGGCACTATAAGTACAAAAACTATGAAGTAAAACCACGATAGGATGTGGGCACATCACGATCGCTGGGGACTTCCCAGGAGGCCACCCCTCCTATTTATGGCGGCCGTGGCGAATAGTCTGGAAGGTTACCTTCCCTTCTTGGGCATGACCTCCCCCTCCCGGTTTTCCTCTTCTCCCCTAGTGCAGGGAGGTGGAATTTCTTCTTGATTCCCCCGCCTCCTTGAAGGAATGTCTCTCGTCATCATCGGGCGGAGGAATGATGGCCTTTCCGGCCCCTGGCCCGCTTAGCCGGGCCCTCATCCTTCTCGGATGGGCGTCTTCTTCTTCTTCCTCCTCCCTTCGTGGGAGAGTCCGCCTCGTCGTCTTGAATGACGAGGCTTGAACCTAACCTTGGCAGACCCTTCCTGGTCCCGGGGCCTTCTTCTCGGCCTTCTTCTCCGGCACCTTATGCGATCTGGGGACTAACATCTCCGTCGGAGAAACATCCAGCAGGATCTTCGGCAGCGGGCAGACGATCAATCTGCTCATTGTCATCTACAACAACAACTGTCGTGAAGAGATTCTTCTCCGAGCCACATCTTTGTATTGGCGGCTTCACCTTTGCTGCGCCAACTCGGTTTAGCCACCTAGAGCGGATCGACATCGCCCCTGGTCACGGATCAGTTTTGGAAAGCTGAACTACGTCGCTGATATCCGAGGATACTTGATCTTCCAAGGGTTCGCGGCCCCAACCACCGCTCCGGACTTAGATCCGGAATGCGTCACCAGGTCCGAAGACGGGAGTCTAGAGCCTACCGGACTCCCTGCGGCTATAGAGATCAACACTGGAGAACTGGAGGGAATAGCATCTCTGACAGTCATCACAAAGCCAGACTCTTCTCCGGACACTGGATCCGGACCCTCGAGGTCCGTGTCATGCGAACTCGGCCAGGAAACTTCTGTCCCCGTCCAAACCTCGCTCTTAAATGAGGCCTTGGAGTTAATGTGATCCCTCGCCATCACAGAGGAACCGCTTCTGAATTGCACCCAGCTCGGACTAGGGGCTGAAAATAGGAAATTTTATTTCTTACCCACTAGCCACTTCATAGCCACCGTCGAGGATCTAACCGACATGCTCGCTTACGTCTCCGAAGACATCGACGGTATGGACGACGATGCCGGAGAGGAGCAGGCCCAAAACCCGCCGTTCAGCGAACGATGGACGGCCACTTCCTCATACGACATAAACATGGTGGACACACCTAAAGAAGGCGACGACGATGATGAGAAGGATCCAGTCGAGGACAGACCTCCTGAGATACATCAGCGGCGCCCTCTAAATCACGTCGCGGAAAAGACAGCAATACCGGCACCGGAGACAATGATACTCCAGAGAACGCCGAAGACCAAGAAGACCCCATCAAACCAACATCCGAACAGAATGATCCGGAGGGCAAGTTGACCCTGACGAGCAAGCAGGGAACAAAGACAAGGAGGATAGCAACTATATACCACTCTCCGAGGATGATGTGAGCCTCGGCGACGAATATTTTATCGTGCCAGAGGAACCCCTCGAACAAGAGTGCTTTAAGCGCCGGCTAATAGCCAGTGCAAGAATCCTAAAGAATAAGAAGCAGTAGCTTCAAGCTCACCAAGATCTGCTCAACGACAGATGGACTAATGTCCTAGCAGCGAAGAATCTGGCCTCAAGCGTAACAAGAGTTACCCGGCATAAGCCGCTATCCCCAATTCGATGATGAGTCTTTGAGCCCTAGCACCCAGGCGTGCTTGGTAGCGGACGACCAACCACCGTGGCGGAGACGAGCGGCAACTTAAGCGAACACCAGCCCTTTTGCCGGTTCGGGTTCGGCGAGACCCTTGAGTTCGAACCTTTGGGGTCTTGTGAATCTCGCCCTCTCACGTACCTACACCCCCGCCTCGCTAGGATCTAAACTCTGAAAGAACAGCACAAGAGACACAAGGGTTTATACTAGTTCGGGCCACCATTGTGGTGTAATACCTAATCTAGTTTGTGGTGTGGTGGATTGCCTCTTGGGCTGATGGTGATGAACAATACAAGGAAGAACAGCCTCGAGTCTGCTCTTGGCAGGCGATGAAGCTGCTGGGGAGTTCAGATCTCTCTCTCTGATTCCAGCTTGCCTCTAGCTACCGATTCCGAGACTCCCCTACCTTGTGGGTGGCTAGTTCTATTTATAGGCAAAGGCCACAGGCCTCTTCCCAAATATTGGCGGGAAGGCACCAACAATTGGCCATTTGAAGGGGGAACATCTGGTACACTTATCCGACTAAAGTTGGTCCTCGCCTATCAAAGGCTCTGGTGGTGGCCTTGGCTTGGGCTCCACAATGACTTCCTTCTGCCGTTGGACTGGTCTTGAGGTACCCGCCTTGATCTCCCCCTCCTCATGAGCTTGACTGACGAGGCCGTGCTGAGGAAGCTCCTGTCGTCCGCCCGCAAAGGCTTGGTCCCTTGGTCTTGAGCTTGTGTTGATGAAGATGGGCGTGATGGGCCCCCCTTTGAGCCACGCCTCGGGCATGGCAGAGCAAGTCTGAGGAGCCCGTTCCCAAACGCCGTGAGTAGCCCAGGCCCAAAGCGCGCCCGGACTTGGCGGCAGAGGCGAAGGGGCAAGTCTGAAGCTGCAGCTTGAGCCCCTAACAACTGCGCGACCTTAGGCGTCGCGTGGCAGTTGATTGGACATAGGCGTCTCCACTTCCCACGGCGCCTCGGCAGCTGCCGCAATTGACAAGTCCCTGCATGCAGCGGGTCATGATTACCTGCGATCGTGGAGGTCGGCGATCGGCCTCCTCGGCTTTAAAATCAGACGATGAGCCCTCCTCTGGTCCGTTTCTGCTTGCTTCTCCTTCTTCGGTTCTTGCTCCGTCTTGCTTCAATGGCTCCGATCCGCCGGTTCTCAGCGGCGAAGGAAAGGCTCCTCGAGAGGGTCTGACCTGCTCCCGCCGAGAAAAAGCAGCTAACCCTCTGCCACCCGGTGGTGTCGAGGCCCCTTGGCCAGGCTAGGCTACCGGCCGCTCCCTCGGCAGCTCCTCGAGTGGTGGGCGTCGGAGGATCCAGCGACTCCGCCGAGCTCTTGGCGACTCCGGAGGCGGCGGCGGCAGCTCTGAGCCCCAGAGCCTGCGCCGCTCTCGGAGGCGGGCTTGGCGGCGAACCGTCGCCCCTGATCTGGATGGGGTTGGCGCCCGGTGCCCAGCGGCCTGTTGATGATGGCGTCTTTGCGGAGGCGGCGTGTAGTTAGCGTTCTTTAGGGTCTACTCCCTGCGAGGAATCAAAAGCGTGCCCCGTGGGGGCTTGTAAGGTGCCTGTGGTCCTGTTTGTTAATATGATCCTTGTTGTGAAACAGCGCGAGTTGCTCATTCCACCTTAGCTCAGTTCTCCCTTTCGAGCCTTGCGAGGGCTTGATGCTCTGCGCCTCGCTGGTATGCCAGGTCGCGATGCCGTGGTCAAGGCCAGGAGGTGAGCGGCCCGGGGTCTGGTAAGGGCCCCTGAGTCGCGATGCTCATGAGGTCCCCCTTAGCGCTCAAGCAGCCATCGTTCAGCGAGAAAGGAAAGCGACGTTGCTAACTCGGGATTGCGTTTGGTGAGGGGACGGTGCCGTGTTAGTTAATGCTTCCGGAGGGGACTTATCTCGAGAATCAGGAGTCGCTTCACAGTGCGTTGCGGGTCCCATCGGCGGCCGAGGTCGCTTGGCGAGGTCCTCACGTGTCCCTCCCCTCTCGCCTTTGCTCCCTTTCTCGCTCGTCCTTGGGTCCCGGCCCTTGGCGAGTCTCGGCCGTCGCTGGTATGCCGGTCGCGATGCCGTGGACAAGGCGGAGGGTGAGGGCTGGAGAGCCAATAGGGCCACGGTCGCGATGCTCGAGGTACGCCCCGCTAACGTGCAAGCGATTCGCGCGGGTGAGAGTGAAGAAGAACCTTGTGGGGCCTGCGCTGACGCTGCTCCTTGAAGAGATCTGCGGGCTCATCACGAGAAAGAGCGAAAGTTCGCCATCACGACCGGACGGGTCGGCCGTTGGTTGCCCGGAGGGAGTGACGAGGCAAACAGGCTTGACGCAGGTGGCGCTATGCAAGGCTGCCGCGGTGAGCTCAACCATTCAGGTTTGTCGGTGTTGCGGGGCGGACCCATGCGCATAGCGCCGTGCCGTTAAGGAGCAGCTCCATCAGTTGATGTCAGTTGAGCGGGCAACTAGGTCAAGCATGTTAATCACGAAGGAGCAAGTCCATTTAGATAAGCGCAAAGAAGACGAACATCGCCCGGTCGGACCCGAGCGACCTGGGGATGATGCAGCCCGAGGGGCGCCCCCAACAGGATAAGCTAGGAACATGAAGTAAAAGGGATACACGCCGTAGGGACGGACCCATGCGGCCTGGGAATAAAGCAGCCCTGGGGGCGCTCCCAGTTGGAAATGAAACTTGAAAGATGTCACCTGATAGTGTTGAAGGCGAAAGGGTGTTGGTGCAGCAGACTCGGTGGGCTGCGGGGCTGATCCTCACGAGCCCCGGGCTCGGGGGCCTCGGGAGGCTCGGGCAGTGGCTCCTCATGGACCATCTCCATCTCTGCGGGGCTCGCAGCGCCTGTCCTCTTGAGCCTCAGGATGCTCCTCATGAGGCGCGGCACGTGGCAGCCTGCGTTCGGCAAGCCGTAAGGCATCTGAGCGTAGCTGTGGTGGACCTTCCACAGGCGCCCTTGAGGGCAGGCGCTCTGAGGCGGCTCGGTTGAGCCTGGTATGTCGATGTAGATCGTAGCCCACCATCCTCGCTGGATGGGGAGCCACGCCAGGTAGGTGGCGGCTGCCACTCATGACTCTTGACTCCTGCAGCTCTGAGCGATCTTGCTGACGAACTCCTGAGGTTTGGCCCTCCTTGCCTTGCTCCTTCTTGAGGAAGCGTGCTTGACGCCTCCATGTGGTGCCCAGCGCCTCCCTCGTGACCTTAGCAAGGTCGGTGGCCCTCGAGCCCCGAGCCCTGCTGAGGCGTGGCGCTTTCCTATCTGATAGAAGGAGGTTCCCCCTGAGCGCGGACCACTGAGGGCCTGCCTCCCTAAGGGGCGGGCGAGCGATTTCCTCTTCTTCTTTGGGGCGGTCTCGGGAAGCCTCCTGCTTCCCACGATCCCAGGTCTTCCAGTGATCTTGCTGAAAGGCTCGCTCGAGAGCACTGCTGCGTCTTTCTTCGCGAGGCACCGTGATGACTCCGCCACTTCACGGCATCTTGAGGGGCGTTATAGCCGTGGTGGGTTCTGACCATGTACTTAGCCAGCTGGGTACCCGAGGATGGCGTTATCTGCAAGCGAATGTGGGCGGCGTCGAAGTCGGCAGGCTTCGGTCCTATGGATAGTTGTCGCGTCGCCCGAAGGTGGCGAGGCCGAACCTTCCCGATCGGGGCTGTGGAGCCGTCGATGACCCGAAGAAAGGCTTGGTTGGCTGAAGCTGATTGTAAAAGCGCGGAATTGTTGAGCGTTTCCGCAGACGGGGACGTTGAGCCCTGCCCGCCATCGATGAGGGTCTTGGTGACTAGCTGCGTTCGATGATTGGGGAAACGAGCATCGGGAGGACTCGGCGTGGCCGCACGCGAAGATGATCCGCTGGCTGAGCGTGATGGTGCCGCCGACCACGAGGGGCATTTGGCCGAGCTTGGGAGGACTGCATTCGCCAGCGGGCGAACTACTTGAAGATCGTTGAGAGGCTGGGGCTTGAGCTCCGCCCGGGATCGCAGCGCGTTCGCAGCGGCTCTGAAGCCCCAGCCCCTCGTCCTGATGATGGTCTTCATTTCTCCTTAGCTGCGGTGGCGAGAGGAGGGAGGCTGTGTTGCCTTCTTGGCGATCCTCGCGAGGCTGATCCCTCCACCTCCCTCATGGCGGGTCCCGCCAGCGATCTCGCGAGGTTGGTCCGCCACCCTTGGCGTGGGCCACGGTCTTCCCGGCGCCTGCGTTCCTTCCTCCTCCTCGGCCGTGGCCCGGTGCTGCGGTCGGGCGTCAGCCGATCCTCCCTTCTGCGCCGGCCGGAGCTCTTGGCGTTATTTGGTGTTGTGGGTGTGGAGGTCGTGGTACCTTGATACCGGCTGCCCTTGGATGACTCGGGCTGATCTCGCCCTCTTGGTGTCGGTTCGCGCTTGAACACGGCAGTCCCCTTGCGCTTCATCCTTGGCCTTGGACTTCTTCTCTTCTAGGTCTGCGGCGGGCAGCTTCGAGGAGGGAGGCGCCCTTCCTCGGCCCTCGCGCGCTTGGTACGCCAAGTTGAACAGCTCAAGGAAGTGCACAAGTCTTCATGCATCGCCGACTCCTCCTTCATCTTGGCGTCGAGCACACGTCGGAGAAGGAGGAGATGATGGCCTCCTCGGTCACCTTGGAATCTTGAGCCATCGTTGTTGAACCGCTTTGGATGTATTTCTGCGGGGTCTCCACGGCTGCTGCTGATCGGCGCATGTCGCTCCGGCGGGTGGCTGGTCCGCAGTACCTTGGAAGTTGGCGATGAAGCGGTATGCATCTCGTCCCAGAGGAGATCGTGCACAGGGCGAGGATTCGAGGCAGTGCGGGCCCGTCGCCAGGCTCCATAGGAAACCGATTCGCCATGACCTTCGTCTCCGTTGGTGGCCGATGCCTTTCGTGAGCTGGAGGAACTCTCGCGAAGTCGGCCGTGCCGTCGTAGCGAGGAGGCAGGTCCGGCTTGAACTTGCGGGCCCCGCGATCTTCGCGCTTTCGGGGGTGAAACACGGCAGCCAGGTGTGCCACAGGAGGCCTTGGGCGAAGAAGAGCTTGGTCTTGCGGGTCCCCATGCTGCAGGCTGGGAACAGGAGGTCTTGACATGCGGGAGGCAGGCGTGGTGCAGAGCTAGAGCGGGAGCACTCGGGCAGCTTCTTGCGGGCGAGGGACCTCCCTGGCAGCTCTGCTCTTGCAGCTGGTGAGACGGCGAGTTCCGCCGAGGACCATGCACCTTGGGGCCAGGCGCCTTCTTGAGGGAGGCGGCGCCCGGAACCGTCGCCCGGGCGGGGCGGGGTGCAGTGCAGCGGGACAGCGCAGCGAGCCCCTGCGCGCAGACGAAGCTCGGCGGCAGTCGAGCCACTCTTCGTGAACGTCGTCGGCAGGATGGTAGCGCAGAGCTCGTTTGCGCGATGGCGCCTTTCGAGCCTCCATGAAGCGCGGAATCTGCGAGGCGAAGAACCAGCCCAGGCGAGAGGAGTAGCAGTCGACGTCTTGCCTCCACGGAGGATCTTTGGGGCGATGCTTGCTGCTCGTTCCCGCGGGCAGTGCCGGCGTTGGCAAGCAGCGACGGCGAGCAGCGAGGCGCCCGCCGGCAGAAACCGTCTGAAGCGTCTGAGAAGCGAGGCGGCTCGGCGCTTCAGCGCAGGCCCGGCAGCGTCGAACATGGATCGCGATGGTCGACGGAGAACAGGGCGGAAAGCGAATTGCAGCGCACCTACAGCGCGCCAAATATCCAGTTCGGTGCCAGCAGGACCCTTGAGTTGAACAACTTGGGGTCTTGGCAATCTCGCCCTCTATCTACACACCCGCCGCCTCGCTAGGATCTAAACTACTGAAAGGAACAGCGCAAGAGACACAAGGTTTATACTTGTTCGGGCCACCATTGTGGTGTAATACCCTACTCTAGTTTGTGGTATGGTGGATTGCCTCTTGGGCTGATGGTGATGAACAATACAAGGAAGAACAGCCTCGGGAGGGTCTGCTCTTGGCCGGGGCGATGAAATGCTAGGGGGAGTTCAGTCGCTCTCTCTCTCTCTCTGATTCCAGCTTGCCTCTAGCTACCGATTCCAGACCCCCCTACCTTGTGGGTGGCTAGTCCTATTTATAGGCAAAGGCCCTGGGCCTCTTCCCAAATATTAGCGGGAAGAGGCGCCAACAATTAGCCATTTTGAAGGGAACATCTGGTACACTTATCTGACTAAAGTTGGTCCTCGCTGTCAAAGGCTCTGGTGGTGGCCTTGGCTTAGGCTACACAATGACTTCCTTCCTGCCGTTGGACTGGTCTTGGTCTTGTTGCACGAAATGGACACCTTTGCTTGATGCTCTGCCTGCGCTTGCTCCCTTTGCACCAAAGAGGAAAGGAGTACCTGCAGCAGGCTGGCATCCTGGCGCCCTTGGTGCGTCATGGCTTGCGTCATGGGCACCTCGTGAGTACCCACCTTGATCTCTCCGCCTCCTCATGAGCCAGGCTGATGAGGTGAGGCTTGAGGAAGCTCCACATCCGCCCATGCGATGCTTGGCCCCTGCGAGGTCTTGAGCTTGTGTTGATGAAGATGGGCGTGATGGGCCCCCCTTTGAGCCACGCTGCAGGCCGTAGGCAGGCAATTCTGGGGACCCCCGTTCCCAGAACATCGACAGCACCACCTCATCGTAAAAGCAGAGAAACAACAACTCGGGGATACACTTATGACTTACGTTAGGACCTGGACAATAGAGCCGGTCAGACCATGTCAATCTACGGATCAGGTGGGCGTGCCCAAGCGCGAGAAGACGGCCACCAGGCCTGGCACGACAAACACAACCTCACCAGGGCCGAAAACCGCTTACGGACTTCATCCAAACTGTGCCCAGACGTTGCCCGATACAGAGGCGCCGCACACCCCCTATGCTTCACCAATGATCTTGGGGATATTACTACTAGGCATAAACCGGCCAGGAGAGGCCGGATTAACTTGAAGCCCATGAAGGCAGGCGGTGTGGCTGAGTAAAGACCCAGGCCCGAACCGTCTTAAGGCACAGCAGCTATAAACCGGCATAGATATGTAACTTGCATTGTAAGGTATAAAGAGCGGAGACCGGGCGGACACTTTGGGAGCCGCCTCGGGACTCAAACCGACGAGCGTCAACCCATGTATATAATGGGGCGACTGGCGGCGATTCAGAAAACAGAACAACAACTCGAGACTCGAGCCAAGCGTATTGGCATACTGGTCATCGAAACCCCATCAATTCCATCACAACTAGACATAGGCTTTTACCTTCATCGTGAAGTGAAACTAGTATAAAACTCTCTTCGTCCTTGTCCGCTTTAACCCCTTTAAGCTAACCCGTAGCAATGGCTCCACGACTAAGTCCTTTCATGAGGACATCTGCGTGACAAACCTGACGAGTTGGCACCCACCGTGGGGCTATCGCACGATGGTTTCAAGTTCTTGGAGGGCAGCTTCAAAGGACTCAAGGGTTCGCTATGGGCGGATGACCAAAAAGTCGTCGCGGCAAGCTCTACATCGGCGATGCAGGGTGGGGCCCAGGCCGGCTCAATCGAGTATGGTACGGGTCCCCTTTGGTGGCATACGTTTTCATTGGCAAGATCGGCAAGCGAGACCTGGGCGGACATCTGCACCAACCTAGTCGAAGCGGCTCGGCGTCTTGCGATCTGCACAGGTCAAGCCTGCCATGAGCGTGCCTTCGTGGGAGTCATCCATGGAGGAGAATGAGGACATATCGAAACTGGTGGAGAGACCGTCGTTTATTCCAGGGACGAGTCATTAACCGGAGAGACCGAGTCGTTATATCAGCTACAAGATGGTCGGATTGGAGGTTGTTACGATGGCGGCGATATTCGGACCGTCGATCTGCCAAACGGGTTGGAATCTTCATGGCGGTACACGGCGGCGCTCCACTCTTCGACCGTAGCAGCAATGATCTCCGGATCAGTAGCGGTGATGGCAGCCGGCGGGGAGGCCTGTCGGCTGCCGGCTCGAGGTTTATCGATCTATTTGATCGTTGGCAAGACAAATGGTGGAGGCTAACCCGGCGGATCAGGATCGCACAATCGGAAATCGCGAAAGTAAAGGATCAGATTACTCATGCCAAGGCGATTTGGCGGTGAGGATGCAGGGATGGCCGCGGTCGAACCGCTTTGGATCGCGAGGCTTACGGCTTATCTGGATCGAGAATGCATCACATGAAGTCCTAAAGAAGGCACGGTCTCGCCTGCCTCTGGTTTATGATGCTAGGAACCTCTTTAACACCCAGTGCGGGGACCGATAACCGCGGTAGTAAAGCTGAGGCGGAGGCACTGGGCGAGGCGCCGGTCAGCCCGTTTGATGGATCCGCCTCGTCAGAACAACATTGTGATGCAGCATGTCCCAACACCACCGGGTCACTACTCTACTCTGATGGAAAGTCTTGTTGCTGCCGCTTCATGGCAAGAGGCTATCCCAATTGAAGGCGATTCTCCGGCGGTGGTCGAGACGCGTCGGGTTAAAGAGCTTCTTGGGACAGCCTTGGTGCAACAGAGGCTTATTCATACGGTCGTGATCAGTTCATTCCACCCCCATCAAGCGGAGTTCTGGCGTATGGATGAACCAACCGTGTCAAGCAATGTGCGGAACCGTAAACGCCCGTGGCCACAACCCGGCGAAGTCTGGTGATGCTTAGGAGGTGGTGGACGGGCTCGTGCCTTGAGGGAGGCAGTTAGCGGCACGACATGAAGCCGTCGACTTACTCGGTTCGCCAACCATGTTGATAGAGCCAAGAGTTACCTCTAGCTCTTTGGGGGTGCCGTGTCTCGTCCCAGCGTTACGCAACGTACGCCTGCCCAAGGATTTCAAGGGCCCGCGCAAGGTGCCAAATTACTCCGCCGATTGATCTCCAGAGACATGGGTTGAAAGCTATGAGATGGCCATGGAGATGCTAGATGTGGATGATGCAGCTTGTGTGAAATACTTCACCATGATGTTAGAAGGGACGGCTCATACTTGGAAGAATCTACCGGCTAACTCTATCAGATCATGGGCCGAGTTGAGAGCCCGGTTTATCCAGAATTTTAAGGATACACGCAAGCAGCCCATGTCGATTGTGGACTTAGCTGCCTGTGTACAGGAGAAGGAGAATCAACAACCCAATGCGTGCGCCGGGTCTCAGAAATTTTGCATTCATCAGACCGCATCAACGCTGACACCACAGTTCTAACTTTGGAAGGCAATTGCCGGTTTAAGCCTCTAAAGTTGAAGTTGGGACGGATGAAACGCCATTGCAATGACATGGGAACCCTCATGGCCGCTTTAGTAAAGTATGTTGTCTATGATAGTACCAAGGATCCCGAGTCTGATGAGGATAAGGCGGGGAAGGGAAAGAAAAGCGGCAGCGCAAGGGCAACACCACAGCCCGGCGGGTCATGAAGCAGCGGCAAGCGTAAAGCGATCACAACATGGACTTTGTGGCCAATGCCGGTATACGGGATAAGGACCAGCGGCGCAAGAAGAAAACCGCCCAGTAGCGGTGGAGCACCTAGCCCTAACCCGGACCGCTTGTCTTACCTATTGAACCAGCCCTGCCCGAAACATGGAACGAAGGAGATGTCGGCCACACACCTCTAGAAGGACTGCTACATCATGCAAGAGTTGAAAAAATCTAATGCTTTCTGGTATGAACACGGACCGAGTGGCGGCTCAGGCCCTGGGTCTCATGGGACGGGTTATGGTGGAGGAAATTCCGGTTCATGCTTCCATGGTAATCAGGGCAGACATAACAATCAAGATAATCAGGGCAACCAAGGTGGCTACAATCATCAGGGCAATCAGCAGCAGCAGCAATCGGTTTACCAGAGCAACCCGAAACAGTTGAATAGCGGGCAGTATCATGTTTTCTGCTGGCTTGGACAAAAGCGTGACCAAAAGCTTCATAAGAGGCGATAAGCTCCGTTGAACGGCGGTGCCCGTTACCTATGCTTTCGTCTGAGCAACCCGATTGTGTGGGCGAGAGAAGATCATCCACCGGGTTGACAATCCGGGTCATCGGCATTGGTGGTGGCACCTCGGGTAGGAGGTTATAAGTTCATAAAAGGTACTCATGGGCGTGAGAGCAGTATCAATATCTGTATTATGAAACTTTCCATCGCATGGGGTTAACAGATAAAAATCTTGAACCATCCAATACGGTGTTCCATGGTGTGGTGCCTGGTAAATCGGCGTATCCTGTTGGTAAGATAGCTCTGGAGGTGGCTTTTGGGGACGAGCATGACTCGAGATCAGAAACTTTGACCTTTGAAGTGGTGAAAATCAAAAGTCCATATCAGGCCCTATTTGGACAACCGGCTTATGCTAAGTTTATGGCACGGCCTTGCTATGTCTATCTTCAGCTCAAGATGCCGAGTCACAAGGGAACTATAACCGCCCATGGGAGCCTCAAGATTGCTTTGGAGTGTGAAGAAGGTGATGCGGCTTACGCCGAGTCGGTTTGTGCCACAGAAGAGTTAAAGTTTTACAAAGATAACGTTGATCCGGCAGATATGACTTCATTGAAGAAGCCAACTACAGAGCATGATCTGGCATTGAAGTTTAAATCGGCTGATGAGACTAAGCTTGTTGACTTCGTACCTAGCGATTCATCCAAGCAGTTCAGCATCAACGCTAACTTGGATCCGAAATAGGAAAGCGCGCTCATCGAGTTTATCCGTGAGAATCAGGACATCTCTGCGTGGAAGCCTTCTGACATGCCAGGTGTATCGATAGAACTTGCTGAGCACACTCTTAATGTCGATCCTAAGTATAAACCGGTCAAGCAGTTTCTCCGCCGGTTCAATGAAGAAATACGCAAGGCTATCGGGGTAAGGTCAGACTCCTGGCGGCCAGTTTTATTGTTGAAGTCTTCCATCCTGAGTGGTTCGCTAATCCAGTGCTGGTCCTTAAGAAGAACGACACTTGGCGGATGTGTGTGGATTACACGGATCTCAACAAAGCTTGTCCAGCAGATCCTTTTGCCCTTCCTCGTATTGATCAAATTATTGATGCTACGACGGGTTGCGAGCGTTTGAGCTTTCTGGATGCATATTCCAGTTATCATCAGATCAAGATGGCAGTTAAGGACCAGGAGAAGACGGCCTTCATAACCCCCTTTGGAGCCTTTTGCTATGTATCTATGCCCTTTGGGCTCAAGAGTGCCCAGGCGACTTATCAACGGTGTGTGCAGAATTGTCTTCATACACAAATCGGCCGTAATGTTCATACCTATGTGGATGATATTGTGGTCAAGTCAAGGAAGCAGGAGACGTTGATTGATGACTTAAAGGAAACCTTTGATAACCTGCGGGTTTACAAGATGATGCTTAATCCGGCTAAGTGCGCTTTTGGTGTACCGGCAGGCAAGCTCTTGGGCTTTCTGGTGTCTAGCAGGGGCACTGAGGCTAATCCGGAAAAGATCAAGGACATCACCTCCTTGGCTAAACCGAAGTGTATCAATGACGTTCAACGCTTGGCAGGCCGGATTGCCGCGTTGAGACGGTTTATCAGCTGCATTGGCGAGAAGGCCATTCCTTTGTATCAAATGCTGAAGAAAACGGATAACTTCGTCTGGAGTGACGCTGCGAATGAAGCATTTGAGGATTTAAAGCGGCAGCTAGCTAACCTGCCGGTTCTTGCCGCCCCGGTTGACAAAGAGACATTGTTGCTATATGTGGCAGCTAATGCTCGGGCTATCAGGTGGCTATTGTGGTGGAGCGCAAGGAGGCAGGAAAGGAATATCCGGTTCAGCGTCCGGTTTATTATGTCGGAGTACTTATTGAGTCTAAGCGAGTACCCTGCTGGCGAGAAGCTGGTATCTGAGGTTTCATGGCAAGCCGGAAGCTCAAGCAGTATTTCCAAGGTCATCCCATCATAGTGGTCAGCTCTGCTCCTTTGGTAGATATAATCCAGAACCGGGAAGCAACTGCCCGGATTGCCAAGTGGGCTATAGAGCTTGGTCCTCACGGGTTGAAGTATATACCCCGAACGGCGATCAAATCTCAAGCACTTTTGGATTTCATCAACATTTAGACCAGAACTAGCGCTTGAAGAAGCGGATCACACTTATTGGACTATTCACTTTGTTGGGTCAGGACAATTGGAGGGCTCGAAATTGGAGTCGTATTAACTTCCCCATGGTGATAAGTTTTGTTATGTTCTCTGTTTAATGTTCCCTTGCACTAACAATGCAGCTGAGTACGAAGCTTTAATCCATGGTCTTCATATGGCTAAGGAGATGAACCTAAGCCTAGTTAAGTGCTTTGGTGACTCGGACCTCGTGGCTCAACAGGTGTCTGTCACTTGGAATTCCAAGGACCCACTCATGGCAGCATATCATCGTGAGGTGGACATTGTTGCAGGTCACTTTAAAGCTTATCAGGTGGATCATGTGGACCGGCGGAAGAACGAAGCGGCGGATGCTTTAAGCCGCCTGGGTTCTCAACGTAAACCGGTTCCGCCTAATGTCTTCTTGGATGTTCTACATAACCCGTCCGTCAAGCTCCCCGGTGAAAATGATTTGGCTATTCCTGATCCGGAAGCTCAGTTGGTGGCGGATCTTCATGTTATTTCGGATTGGACAGTTCCTTATCTGGCGTATATGAACCGGGGCGAGTTACCAGAAGATGAGACATTGGCCAGGAAGATAATTCGGTGGTCCAAATCCATGACTATAATCAATGGAGAGTTGCATCATTGCAGCATGACAGGGGCGTTTCAACGCTGTGTATCTCCTGAAGAAGGCTGTGAAATTTTGCGAGACATCCATGAAGGAGATTGTGGTCACCACGCCGGTTCAAAATCTTTGGTGGCTAAGGCGTTTCGTCATGGTTTCTATTGGTTAACCGCTCATGCCGGTTGAGGGATTCCTGGATTATGGGGTGTCCAGCTGGCCGGACTATAACCTTTGGCCGGACTCCTGGACTATGAAGATACAAGATTGAAGACTTCGTCCCGTGTCCGGATGGGACTTTCCTTGGCGTGGAAGGCAAGCTTGGCGATACGGATATGTAGATCTCCTCCCATTGTAACCGACTCTGTGTAACCCTAGCCCTCTCTGGTGTCTATATAAACCGGAGGGTTTTAGTCCATAGGACGAACAACAGTCATACCATAGGCTAACTTCTAGGGTTTAGCCTCTCTGATCTCGTGGTAGATCTACTCTTGTACTACCCATATCATCAATATTAATCAAGCAGGAGTAGGGTTTTACCTCCATCATGAGGGGCCCGAACCTGGGTACAAACATCGTGTCCCTTGTCTCCTGTTACCATCCGCCTAGACGCACAGTTCGGGACCCTCTACCCGAGCTCCGCCGGTTTTGACACCGACATTGGTGCTTTCATTGAGAGTTCCTCTGTGTCGTCACCTTTAGGCCCGATGGCTCCTCCGATCATCAACAACGATGTGGTCGGGTGAGACTTTTCTCCCGGACAGATCTTAAATGTTCGGCGGCTTTACTGCGGGCCAATTAAACAGCCATCTGGAGCAGATCGGCTACACCCCAGCCATCAGGTCAGATTTGGAAGTTTGAACTACGGATGACATTTGCGGAGACTTGATCTTTGTGGGTTCGAGCCACAGCCAAGCGCGCCGCCTTGTCACGATGGGCGCGATCTAGCTCTGCCGCGAGCAGTGCCACAGGAGGCGCACCGATGTCGCTCCGACCCTTAGCTCGGGCCAGCTGCATGTCGAGGGCGGGTGGCTGGACACCGTCTCGGGGCTGCAATCTCTCGGCGATCGAGCGAACACCAGCCTTGTCGCTGCGGCTTCGTGACTCAAGGTGCGGACTCCTCTCCGGACTCCAGACATACGTGCCGTGCAAATCGAATCCGATAGGCGCCGATCATGGAGTTTGCCGCCCGCGGACATCTTTCGGCTTTTCGCCCTTGACGACATCACGAATTGCTGAAATCGCTCTCTTTATCGGAGGCCTGGCGGACTATGGTCAGCAAGGTTGGGATCACGGACGACAAAGAAATTCAAAGCCCACCCACCACCCACTTTGTAGCCACTGTCGATGATTTAACCGACATGCTCGACTTCGACTCCGAAGACATCGACGGTATGGACGCCGATGCAGGAGACAACCAAGAACCAGCACCTACAGGGCACTAGAAGGCCACCTCGTCATCGACATATACATGGTGGACACCCCAAAGAAGGAATGACGATGGAACAACGGAGGATGACCCCTCAAGAAGCAGCCTAAGTCTTTGGGGTCAGTGGCGCCGCTCTAAATCCGCCAAAGCAAAAGCGGCGATTCCGGCACGGAGATAGTAACACCGGGACGGTGCGAAGACAACCCCCTCGGCGGGATTCAACACGGGAGGATGGAGAAGCCAGCCCTCATGAGAGAGCGGCAGAGAGAGGTAGGGGCGATAATTACATGCTTCCCTCGAAGGCGAGGCAAGCCTCGATGGCGGCAATTTTTTAGTGCTGAGGATCCCGTCGAACAAGGCGTTTCAAATGCATGCTTATGGCCACGGCGAGCAGCCTCAGAAAAACAACAACCACTTAGAGCTGACCAAGACTTGCTAGCCGACGAGATGGGTGAAGTCCTTGCGGCGAAGAGTTCGAACTCGAGCGCCCCTCAAAAACTACCCAAAGCGCAGGCTGCTACCACGATTAGAGGAGGAAGCACCTAAACCTACATCACCAGCGCGCGATGAGGCCGACCAGCCACCTTGTGGCGCGGAGAAGAGCCTCTCGGCCCTCCACTCAAGCCGCACCGGCGTCGCTCCAAAATACCAAGGCACGGAAATCGCCCGGACCTGCGAGATATATTGGAGGACAAGGCAACACAAACAAGATCAATCTACGGATCGTGGCGCCCACAACACTTGGCGATAACCGTCATGCGGATATAGCAATTCTGGCGGGCGAACACGATGAACAAAGCTCAATTGAGCTACATCGTGATATAGCCCGATAAAGAGCGCGCACACCCACTATGCTTCACAGGATGAAGTAATGGATCATCAAATCCCGAGGTTTCAAACCCATAAACATCGAATCATACGATGGCACACGGATCTTGCGGTATGGATCGAGGATTATCTCCTTCATATCCACATGGCCCGCCGTGATGATCTACGCCATCAAATACCTCCCACTCAAGCTTAAGGACCAGCTCGGCATTGGCTTAACAGCTTGCCAGCGGAGAGTCAATTGGTTGTTGGGAGGACACGGAAGCCGCATTCCTCGACAATTTCACAGGGCACCTATGTGCGACCACTAGGCGCCATGACCTAAGCAACATAATTCAGCAGCGGAGGAATCGGCGGACAATTACGGACACGGTTCCTAACTAAGAAAAATCAAATAGTCATTGTCGGACGCGAGAGGCCCTCACAGCCTTCAAACATAACATCCATGACGAATGGCTTGCGGCACCTAGGACGAGAAAAGCCGAAATCCATGGCAGCCCTCACAACACTCATGACCGCTTTTGCGGGGAGAAAGGCGGATGGCTAGCTCGTAGTAATAACATGACCAAGAGTCCGGTAATTGGATACCAAGGACAGCAATGGCAGGTCGTGTCGCAACAAGCACAAGCACCGCGTGCGGCGATAATCTTGAGGATCTGACGATTAATGCGGATTCGAGGCTCTAAACCGGTCGGCGGAAAAAGCCATTTAAAAGAAATACTCGGGCCCGTCCAGTTTAGGCCGAATACTCGATTGCTCGTGCGGATACGGCACCCCGAAAAACCAGCCAACCACACCAGCGAGGATTGTTGGGTGTTCAAGCAAGCGAGCAAGTTAAATGCGAAAACAATGACAAGGGCTGCATAGCGATGATGAGGAGGAGCCGGCCGCGCGGACAAAGGGGACATAAGGCTTCCCCCACAAGTGCGGACGGTGAACATGATATCGCAACCCACATACCCAAAGGGAGGCGAGCGTGCACTCGAGGGGCGTATATGCGTTGGAGCGGTCGCCCCAAAGTTCAACCCATGGTCCTCCTGCCCGATCCCTTTTGATCGAAGGACCACCCACTAGCATCCGTCATGGCGGATTCGCGCGTGGTTCTAGACCCAATCATTGGGTTTCACCTCACTAGAGTCCTTATGGGCGGCGGCGGCAGCTGATCTGCTTTATCGGGATACGATGCAAAAATGGGCATAGATCCCTTAAGTTAAACCCACAAAGCGACCTTTAAAGCGTCATACCAGGTGTAGAGGCCAAGCTATGCAGGCTCGGTTACACTTGAGGTGGTCTTGGATCCCGGATAATTTCGAAGCGAGAGTTAATCTTCGACATAGTCCCGTTCTGCGGTGGCTATCACGCCTTGCTCGGACGAACCGCATTCACAAAGTTCAATGCGGTGCCGCCTCGCATACCTCAAGCTCAAGATGCGGGCCCTCCGAAGTCATTACGGTCAATGGAAACACGAGCGCTCTCTCCGAGCGGAGGAGCATCTGGCGGCCCTCGGCGGAAGTACAAAGCAGCCTCTCAAGGCAATTCTCGAGTCCGGCTATTAAGCGTCCGGACACCGTCAAGCGCGCGGAGTAACCTACAACAAGACCGCTGCACGTTCCGAGCACGCGCGTAATGCGGCCCCAACCTCAGCCCTCGTGAAGTGCGAAACCAGTCTTGCCGTACATAATTACGCTCTGGAAATACCATGGGCATAGGGGAGGGCACGACCACGGCATGCCCAAAATGTGGCTCAACCGCACTAGGGCTCCGATTTTGTCATTCTTGTTTTCTTACTTTCGGGACTCCACTCTCGAAAGGCTGTCCGTGATACAATCGCCGAACACATGATGCAACAGCCGGGGGGCGTAAAGCTCGTCGAGTGTCCAAGTGGTCTCTATAATGAGCAGTATACTTGTTTCACATATCATCCCGCAGCTTCGCCCCGGAGAGGACATGTCAAATAGTCCCATCTCTTGCTTATCGCACATTTTGTATCGTTCTGCTTTTACCGCAGACTTTTCGAATAAACAATACATAGCTTTCGTCTATTATTGCATTCCTTTTTATGTAAATATGTTCAGTTATGACGTTATGCAACCGTACACTTTAGTGCGGCCAATACACCAGGGCTTCGTACCCCGAATATGGTGTGAGAAGTCGAACACTCTCACGAGTGCGGCACCCCGAACTTATAGCATTATATGCATCGGCTCCGAATCATGTCTTGGGTCAATAGTTGGGTTTGCCCGGCTCCCTTGTTTTGGTACCTTACGTTCCGTTATATCGGCTAAGGTAGCGCTGGGAGAACCACTGCGATTGTGCCCCGGTTGAGCTGGGATAAGCACCTCGGTGGAAAAGCTAAAACTGACTGTCATGATAGGGCGAGAGCTGGTCGCTGTTCGAGAGGTTTTCGAGTCCCTAAAGACTTATGCCGCTTAGGCGAGGTCGGCTTTGTCCGGCCTAGGCGTGGATAGCGCCCGAACTCGGTCTTCGAATACTAGGGGCTTCGCGAAATTTAAAATTAAAGAATTCTATGGCTAAGTGAGAGTGTTCAAGCATTATAGTCCGATTGCCTTGTTACGTTGTGTTGGCGCCACCCTCGAAGGACCCAGAATGGGAAAAAGCGCTCAAGTTTATCCCGAACACCCCAGCTTTTCGTGGCACGAGGGCAGAAGCCGACGACTCGCCATCTCTCAAATTTAATAAACGGCCGCACAGAAGGTAATATTTTAAATTCGAAAGCGTTGCTTAGCGCATATGAACAAGTTTTCAGCGTACAGGATCACAAATGCGAGTTTACTCAAAAATTACATATTTGGAACATTCATCCGCAACAAGGCGGGCACCCTTCAAGACGCCCTCATAATACATCTCGGGCTTCCGATGCTCCTTGCTCCGCAGTGGCCCATCTGTCACCAGCTTCTCAGCATCCATCTTACCCCAGTGCACTTTAACACGGGCAAGGGCCCTACGGGCACCTTCGATGCATACAGAGCGCTTGATGACTTCAAGCCATGGACAGGCATCCACCAGCCGCCTCACCAGCCCGAAGTAGCTCCCAGGCATGGCCTCCCCAGGCTACAGCCGGATTATGAGAATGGCCTGTTCGGCCACCTTATGGAGCTCGACCAGCTGCTTCATTGGTCGCTCAAAACTGCCGGGTGTCCGGCCTAAGCGTCTTGGGACCAAAACACCTTCTCGATCGAGCTCCCTCCTCGGCCCGGTAGAATCTGGCGGCATCGGACCTGCTGGGGAAGATCTGCGAATGCTCCTAGAGCTCGGACTCGGGTAAGTAAGTAATTCACTTTCACGTGCTTGCTTTGCATAAAGAATGCCTTACCGCTGCTATCTTCTTCATCGCCTCAATTTCTGGAGGGCTTTTTGGGCTTTGGCCTTGGCAGATTTAGGCGCTCTCAAGGGCCGAGGCAGGCTCGAACTCTCAGTCTTTGAGTCAAGCTCAAACTCTCATGTTTTTCCGAGAGCACTGGGCTCTTGCTGCACCTCCGCCACCAGCGCCTCCTGCTTCTCTCGCTCGGTCGCTCCACGGCCGCATTATCTTGACCTTGGGCAGTCTTCCTTCAGAATTAGCCACCTCGTTTGTGGCCCTGTAATACTCACGTTGGTCCTGTCATTTTTTGCAATCACATCTTTTTTATATACTTACATAAGGTATTACTTACCTTCCTTGTCCTCGAGCTGCTTCTTGGCAAGGCTGAGCTCGTTCTCGGACCGCTCGAGGCTCTGCTTCAATGCATCGACCTCTGCAGTCAGTGCGGCAGAGGTCAGAAGCGCAGCCTGCATTCCCATATTGACATACTTATGTTAGACTCATGCGTATATCTTTTTGATCCTCAGTTCGGCTTTTCTTCTGAACACCAAACTGAGCATCCGGGAACTCTTGTCTATCACGGTAATATTTTTACATATCTTAAATACATACTAGCTTTGTTAGAAGGCAGCACGAGATTCATCAGCCCGCTCTTGGCGGACTGAACCTTCTGGATCACCACACTCATAATAGTGCGGTGCTCCTCGTCCATGGAAGCGCCGTTAAGCACCTCCAGCAGATTATCCGGTGCCTCCGGTTGGATGGAGGTCACCGGCATCGTAGGCTTGCCCTTCTTACTAGGGGGCGCTGCGGACTCGAAACCAGAAGGTTCGGTGTGGTGTCGGCCGAGGCGGACTTGGAGCCTGGGGTTTTGTCCCCTTTGTGCTGAGTCGGGAGGTGGCCTTGCGGCGCCTCGAGAGCACCTCCTCTGGCTTGGACCCTTTGGGACTCCACCTCGGCATCATCCACGGTAGCGAGGGTAGGGCGGCGGAAGTGAAGTGCTATTCACATCCGGCGAGCTTAAGGAGCGCTCGACGACACACCGACCTGGGCTCGGGCGGACTTCATGATTATATTGGCGTCGAGAAGATATTGTGCAACAAAGGAGCGCCGTGAGTTATTCTAGTATCCGGATACTTACGATTTCGCCGAGGCTTGGCCTGGATGGCCCTCCTCTTCGCCGTCGTCGGCGTTGGTGGAAATAGGCGGAGGAAGGGTCCTTCCTTATTGGACCATCCGCCCCGCCCCCCGTTAGGGCGGCCTTCCTTTCTTCTCTCCCCGCTGGGAGAGACCTCTTCCTCCTCCTCGTTTTCGTGGGAGGAGTCCACCTCGAGTCATCGGACGATGAGTCCGACACCACTAAACACCGGAACTCTTCGAGTTAAGCAGCCTTCTTCTTGGCCTTTTCTCGGCACCACGTAAGGTGCGGAACCAGCAACCCGTCAGCGGGCGTCCACTGAGTCTTCGGGCAAGGGAGCAGACGGTCAATCTGCGGGGCGTCTTACGCCAATCTGTCAAAGGTAAGGGAGTTTAGATCCCGCATAAAGTCAAACTATGAAAAACAAGTACCCCGTAAAGGGTAAAATAGCTTACCGCGTTGGCTTGATGCTGCGCGCTGAATCCGCGATCCTCGGTAGAGAATGCGGGAGCCTCGGCGCCCTTGAACATCACCTTCCAAGCGTCTTCGTATGTAGTGTCGAAGAGCACGCTCGGGGTTGATCTTGTGCGGATCAAACTCCACAAGCTGAAAGCCCATTGTTGTACGGGAGGATTCGGCGGATGAGCATGACCTGGACTACGTTGGCGAGTTTGAGCTTCTTGCTCACCAGGTTTTGGGCGCAGTTTGGAGTCGGTCACTTCTTCGAATTACCCACGACAGGCCCGTCTCTTTCCGGGAGGTGAGCTGTGTGGGATGCGGATCGAATTCGCGGGCGCTGCCCATTCAGTCCGCACGCTCGGTGATGTAGAACCACCCGATTGCCACCTTTATGGTCTCTCTGAAAGAGCCCTCGAGCCATAGGACATTGGGCATCTTGCCCACCATGGCACCTCCGCACTCCGCTTGGGGCGCCCACTACCTTGGCATGACATTGAAGGTCTTGACCATAAGCGAAGTGGGGCTGGATCAGAGGAAGGCCTAGCACCTGACGATAAAGGCCGAGATGTTGAGGATGAAGTTGGGGCCAGATCATGGAAATCCAGGCCGTAGTAGAACATGAGCCCCGGACAAATGGGTGAAGTGGGAAGCCTAGTCCATGGAGGAAATGGGTGAGAACACCACCCTCTCATGGGGCACAGGGGTGGGGATGAGCTGCCCCTTGTGCAGGGAGCGGTGCGTGATGTCATTGGACAAGTATCCGGCTTTCCTCGGCTTCTTGATGTGTCCCTCCGTGACGGAGGAGACCATCCACTGCCTCCGCTCCGGACATGGCTGGAGAAGGTTGAGGTGGGATGTGCGGACTTGGGCGCTGGAGCTCGAGTGCGAAATGGATAAGCAAAGGAGGAAGAAGGCGTAGATGAAAAGGTGGATCCTTATCCCTTATCTGGTAGGACGAGACTGCACGTCCCCGCCCGCCTGGTAAAACTCGCTTATCTCCCAAGCGCCATAATTAATGGCACGGTTGGGTTACCCACACCCGTATTGACGAGAATCCCGGAATAACTGGGACACGATCTCTGCTTCGACAAGACGTGCCAAGGAAACCGCCTCGCTATGTGCGCTGAAGTGGGACAGTAAAAACAATTTGAATAATGGCTTGGCCGTGGTGTGATGTCGCGCTGCAGAATACGTCAGCAGATTGGATTTGTGTAAATATTATTCTCTCTACGGTGGTATGTGGAACTTATTTTGCAGAGCGGACACTATCCTTGTGTTCAAAATCTTCTATAAAGTATTCGGAGGAGGAACCCGCCTTGCAATGCGAAGACAATCTGCGCCCGGACTCGTCGTCATTGAAGCTTGGTTAGGGAGCTCTTGAGGAGTCTGGATTAGGGGTGTCCGGCTGGCGGACTATAACCTTTGGCGGACTCTGGACTATGAAGATACAATATTGAAGACTTCATCGCGTGTCCGGATGGGACTTTCCTTGGCGTGGAAGGCAAGCTTGGCGATCGTATATGTAGATCTCCTCCCATTGTAACCGACTCTGTAACCCTAGCCCTCTCGGTGTCTATATAAACCGGAGGTTTTAGTCCATAGGGCGAACAACAATCATACCATAGGCTAGCTTCTAGGGTTTAGCCTCTCTGATCTCGTGGTAGATCTACTCTTGTACTACCCATATCATCAATATTAATCAAGCAAGAGTAGGGTTTTACCTCCATCGAGAGGGCCTGAACCTGGGTAAAAACATCGTGTCCCTTGTCTCCTGTTACCATCCTCCTAGACGCACAGTTCGGGACCCCCTAACCGAGATCCGTCGATTTTGACACCGACACTCATGCTGAGGTTCTGATCAGAAGATGTGATGTCTGTCAGAAGTTCTCAAGGCGCGCTCATGTACCGGATCAAGAATTGAGGATGATTCCAATTACTTGTACATTTGTGACTTGGGGGCTGGATATGGTTGGGCCTTTCAAGAGGTCCAAAGACAAGAAGACCCACCTTTTGGTGGCGATTGACAAGTTCACAAAGTGGGTGGAGGCAGAACCAGTTAGCAAGTGTGACGCAGCCACGGCGGTTCAATTCATCAAAAAGGTGATTTTCTGGTTTGGCTTTCCACATAGCATTATCACTGACAATGGTACCAATCTGTCCAAGGGTGCAATGAAGGAATTCTGTGAACGTGAGCACATCCGGCTTGATGTATCATCAGTGGCTCACCCCCAGTCTAATGGTCAAGCAGAGAGGGCTAATCAAGAGATCTCGAGAGGCATCAAACCCCGGCTTATGGTTCCCTTACAGCGGATGCCGGGTTGTTGGGTTGAGGAGCTACCTTCAGTGTTATGGAGCATCAACACCATGCCCAACAGGTCGACAGGATACAAACCGTTCTTCATGGTTTATGGAGCGGAGGCAGTTCTTCCTAGTGACATCCGTCATGACTCACCTCGTGTAGCGGCATATGTTGAAGCTGACAATGAGAAGGCACATCAAGAAGCTCTCGACCTGTTAGATGAGGAACGTGACATAGCGGCCGCCCGTTCGGCGACTTATCAGCAAAATCTGCATCGCTATCATAGCCGCCGGGTTAGAACCAGAACCTTTCAAGAAGGAGATTTGGTGCTTCGGCTCATCCAGGATCAGACGGATATGCAGAAGTTATCCCCCCCCCTTGGGAAGGACCTTTTGTGGTCAGCAAGAATCTACACAACGGGTCGTACTACCTAATCGATGTTCGAGAGCGCAAAGACTCACGTAAATCGAAGGAGGAGACCAACCGGCCGTGGAATATTGCTCATCTTCGGCCCTATTATACTTGAGCTATAGGCTCTGCTTATGTACATATTATGACTATGTATATATTATGATCAATATAATAAACCGGAACCTCAGCTAAAGCGGGGTATCTGTTGTCACTACAACAAAACATACTTTAAGTAACACAATGATGTAACAAATGACAAAACGTGTTACAGGTAAAACCGGAGTAACATATCATTTGTGTTGCAAGATTGACGGTAACACATACTAGGTCTGATCTAAAAAGGTGTTACAATAATATTAGGACAGTAACATATATGTTTATGTTGCCCAACATGTGTTACAGCTATATGATTATAGTAACACAAAATTGTATGTCGGTACCTGGTGTTACAAATTCTTAGGGGAAAATCATATAATTTGATTTAGTGCTTCATAGATGTCATCATCATAACACATAGGAACCACACATAATTCAAGCGGCAATAAAAACGTCAATCTCAGGATTCGAACCAGGGAGAAATGGCCATACCGCACACTAGCTAACCACCAAGATAACCTAACATTGGTGTTGAATTGTCACGTTCCTTTCTTTACTATGCATTTAGCAGGGCAGTTGCGCTATGCATGTTTTTTATCTACTAATGGGTCACTGGCCTAAAAGCAAAGCCGACCAAGTAGTTTGGCCCGGCCCAGTGCGGGGCCAGAAACCAAATAGCGCATCCTTCAACACTGCACGCTTGTTGGGCCAGCCCTGTGCGGGGCCGTGCGTCTTTTTTCATTTTTGTTTCCCTTTATTACCATTCCATTTTCAAAGGAATTCAAAATATGTTCAGGAAGATTTGAACAATCATCGCAATTAAAAAAAAGGGAATTCAGAAAAAAAATCACGAATATGAAAAAGGGTTTGTGAATTTTAAAAATGTTTGTTAATTCAAGTATTCTAGAAATATTCATGAATTTGCAAATAGTGTTCGAAACTTGAAAAAATGTTTGTGGATTTAATTAGATATCCCAAATAAAAAATGATCATGAATTTGAAAAATATTAGGGAGATAAAAAATTCATGGCTTTCAAAACGTGATTATGTATTCAAAAAATAATCACGACGTTAAAAAATGTTCATGAGTTCACAAAGTGTTCGCTAATATCAAAAAATGTTGGAGAGTTCAAAAAATTCTTGATTTTTGAATAATGTTCACGAACTTGAAAATATTGTCACGAAGTTGAAAAAATATATTTGTGGATTCAAAAAGGTTTTCGAAATAAAAATCTTCATAAAATTTAGAAAGTGTTTCTTAGTTCGAAAAAAGTTCACCAATTTGTTCATGAATTAAAAAAATAATCTTGACGTTCGAACACTGTTGTGAGTTCAAATTGTGTTAAATAATTTCAAAAAATATTTGGAAGTTTGAAAAATTCTTGTGATTTTTAAAAACTGTTCGCTAATTTGAAGACATTGTTGAAAACTATAAAAAAATGTTTGTAGATGAAAAAACTTTTCAAGAAATCAAAAAATGTTCATATATTGAAGAAATATTTGTGTGTAAGAGAAATTATCACAGATTGCACACAATTTCATTAAGTCAAAAAGTAATCATGAAGTACAAAAAATATTCATGAGTTAGAAGTGTTCACTAATTTCAAAAATGTTTGGGAGTTAGAAAAATTATTGTGATTTTGAAAAATGTGCATGAATTTGAAAATATTATTAAATACTGTCAGAAAATGCTTGTAGATTAAAATAGGTTCCATGAAATAAAACAATGTTCATAAACGTTTTTAACAATGCGAGTTCAAAAAATTATCACAACTTTCAAAAAATGTTCATGAATTCAAAAAATAATCATGAAGTTCACAAATATTCATGAGTTTGAAAAGTGTTCACTAATTTCAAAAAAATGTTCAGAAATTTACCAAACGTTTATGAATCCAAAAAGTGTTCACTAATTTCAAAAAAAAGATGACTGTAATTTTCAAAAAAGCTGATCGATCCAATGTCGAGGAAGGGCCTCTAGGAGTTGGATTTTGAAAGTCAATCACGATCCTTCTACCAAGCCTCCCTCGACACTATTCAAAAATAGGACTTAGTCGCGCTCCAACTAGGTGAGGAAACCTATGTAAGAAAATATCATTGTGTGCATGACCTTCTCTATAAGGTCAAGTGAAGGTCGTAATACCCACAAAAATATATTTGAAAAATACATAAAAACATATTGTAGGACCTATGTACAATATTTGGTTATATGCACAAGATAGTTGGAAAAATAAATTATTTGTGAGCGAAAAAATTCTGACTCTAAATTTTCTATGGTTTTTCAAGGTTCTTTTAAGTGTTTTTGTTTTTTTATTGTAGGTAAATGTAAAGTTAAATTTTTTGGAATTCCCCTTCCATCATCGCCGCCCCTTCCATCATCGCCGCCCCGCATCCTCACTCTCCTACTCCTCCCCGAGACTCCTTCATCGTCGCCTCCCCGCAAGTTGCCGTCCAAATCCGTCAAAGATCATGAGTCACCCTTCTCTCATAGCAGTGCAACCCCGCCAATCTCTTCTTCATCGTTCACAATAAACATGGCCGAGATCTCGAGAGATGGAGCACTGGTGACGCGTGTCTTAGTGAGGAAGGCGGCATCTGTGGCCTTCATCGAGGCCAAGAACTCATGGGGGTTCAGATCTCCATAAGAACAATGTGTACTGGAATACATTGAGTCCAAAATCTTTTTTTGTCCTTTCCATCTACTGCTGCATGCCTATTGTCACATAGCTGCAGGCTTTTGATCTTTTTTTCCTCCAATATTGGTGATGTTGGGCTTGTCCTTGGTTTGGCGGTGCTCTTCGGAGCAACAATGCGAGATCGTCAGAATATAGGGAGTAGGTCGCCGCTCCGCCTCCATTCTCGCGTTCACGACATGGATGTCAAGATGAGTCCACACCTAAGAAACCACTCCTATATGAGTATCTCGGTTTATTGTGTGTTTTTTATAGAAGATATAAAAATAGGGGTGGGCATAAAAATTGACTAACTAAAAACTAGACAGAAACCGAAAAAATCGACTTTCGGCCATTCGAGTTTTTCACTATGTATAGGGAAATTCAGTTAGTTGGCCTACTTTTTTTCCAGAATTAGTATTTTTAGTTGATTTTGAGAATTAGTTAGCTGGCCTACTAACCGAACCGAATTCGGTCGATTCGGTATTTTATACCCTTTTAACAGCTCAAACTCTTCCCAGCTCCGGCCCAGTAGAAGCCCACCCATCCCACGCGGCCTAGACTTAGCCAGCACCCCACGCCCGCAGCCCCGCACCGCACGCACGCAAGACTTATATACAAGACCTAAGCGCCTGCCCTCCCACCCCGACTCAGCCGCCGCCGCTGTTCATCTGAGCGCTGAGACGCCGCCGGTGCCACCGCCCACTGCATCTTCTCCCCCACTCGGCCACCCTCGAGGTCGACTCCTGCGGCGGCTGACATCTCCCGCATCTCCGCCCTCGCCTTCGCACTGACCGCCGACCGTCGCGCCGTCGCTGGATTCGCTGCAGGCAAGGAAGGAGAGGACCAGAGGAGGACATGGACCCGCCATCGCCCATCCGTCCGCCCAGCGTCCACCCATCTTCGATTCGTGCTTCGAGCCTTCGACATCGTCCCAACTCTCCACATTGGCAACTCAGCAGGCGACCGTCTGTCCACCTCGGCATCTCGGGGGTGTCTTCTCCAGTTTGCTCCCATCTCCCATCATTTGTATTGAATTTTTGTTTCATTCTTTGTGCACTGTTCTGTATGTGCAAGGGAACTTGGATGTATTGTTGGCGACTTGTTGTTTAATTTGTGCTTATCTTGCCTATATGTTCATATGATCTTAGTGGAGAATCGGGGTTCTACTAGTATTTGTCACTGATTTTAGTGGATGCATGTACTATTGTCATATGATGTTAGTTGTAACTTGTATTATGGAGTTCTTGTTTAATTCTTCTTGCCTCAAATCAGTATAGAAGAATGATCCCATGAATTCTAAATTAACATGCATGTCCTTTCTGTTTTGCAGCTGAGACAATTTAACTCTTCAGAAATGGTATGGATTAGCAATTTCTTAGTTAACCTATCTGTTATTTTGTTTCATTTGCTGTGCAGTCTGCTTCAGTTTGGACATTAATGCTGAATAACATAGTGTTTTTACCCTTCCATTTTTTCTGTTATATCAGCAATGCCAGTAGTAAATAATGTTCACTAGGCAGCATTCAAAATGACATTCTTTTAATTAGAGGTGTTACTTATTATGTGCATCTTGATCAATAACATAAACTTCAAGGTTTTATATTTTAGGGTTCTTCCTTCTAGTTTATGATATTTCTGCTTTTCATTGTGTTCTCAAAGTTTCAGTTGTGTATTTGTGTTGTTTTGACAGGAGATATTATAATGACGCGAATGATTGTTGGGTCCACCAGAATTTTCAGGAGGTGATAGAAGTTGTGGTTAATATCAACAATCAAATGGAATATGCAGACTGGGCAATTCTTTGGCAGAAGAAGCTAACATTCCTTTAAAAATGTGGAAGATACTAATGTAGTATATGAAAGTAGATTTGATATGCAAGGTGGTTTATCTGTAGTACTTTGTACTAAGGTTGAAAACTTGTTTATGTAAATTTGCTGTCAAATCTGATTTTGTTGTTAATAGTGCAGTTCTATTATTTGTAGTGTGCAATGTGTCTATGTATTTGGATTTGACCTCTGGAGTATATCCTTATGATTTGCAAAACCTACTTTTATCTTTGTTAGAATGAAATGGAGACGTGTCTCTTCCTTACTTTCTTACGCGGGAAAATTTAAACCATGACCCGGGCATATTTAGCGAGTGCAAAATGATAAGTTATGTGCTCCAGCATGGTACATTAGGCCTGCTTTCTTTTTTACTATCAAATGTGTTACTAGGGTGATTGATCATCATTAATTATTGTGTTACAGTTTATGGAAAATTATGTTACTAAATGTGTTGCTAGAGGTAAAATAATATGTTACCAATTATGTTACGGGAGTCAAAAAAACGTGTTACCGTCGTTGTTACTATATCTATGAAAATATGTTACTAATTGTGTTGCTATAGCTATAAAAACGTGTTACTAGGGCAATTAGTAACACAGATGATGCGTGTTACTATAGCATAGTTGTAACACATTTTTTAACATATTGGAACAAATGTCATGTGTGACAATGGGTACATCTTAGTAACACGGCCTAACGTAACACATCTCAAAATGTGTTACTGTATGGTATAGTAACACGTTTTTGGACATGTAGTAACACAAGTGCATGTTACAAAAGCTTTGTCCTCCTGTAGTGTGTTTTCTTACATCATGTGTGGTTACATGGAGCTTCTGTTTCTAAAGTGGCGTCCGGTTTACCCCTTGGTTTAGCTTCTCAAAGGCTTTATATTATATCACTTGGGGGCTTGGTCGTATCCGAACCATAGCTACACCTTTTGATAGGCGCAATGCCATAGCATCACTTGGGGGCTTGGTCATACCCGAACCATAGCTACACATCTTGATCGGTGCAATGCCACAACATCACTTGGGGGCTTGGTCGTATCCGAACCATAGCTACACCTCTTGATCAGCGCAATGCCACAACATCACTTGGGGGCTTGGTCGAACCCGAACCATAGCTACACCTCTTGATCGGCGTAATGCCACAACATCATTTGGGGGCCTGATCGAACCCGAACCATAGCTACACCTCTTGGGGGCTTGGTCGTGTCCGAACCATGGTCACACCTCTTGATCGGCTCAAAGCCTTGCCTACAATTGTTTTTATTTGCCTTTGTTTGAGTTCTGTTCTCTTTTTTGTAAAGATTTTTTGTTGCTTTTTAGACCGGCGTTAAGCAACCCAGTCCGACTGTCAATTACAAATTGACGGTATACGATCAAATCATAGTCCGGAGACTATTTGCCCGGTCTGATTTTCAATTAAAATTTTATTATGGAGTAAACCGGTGTTTATCATAACCCGAAACGGTTTACGTTATAAATCGTCCTTATATCAATAGGAGGGGTTTTTTCCTAAAATATTTGGGTTATAAGCCCCGCTACAAGGTTGGCCAGCCAACATCATGCATAAAGGCTGGAGGTATTATATATTTCCATTTTGGTTATATGTCACAACCTAAGTTATCAATCTTTGGTTATATATATATGGGTATCATGACCCGCCCGGCGGTAAACCGCCAGGGCGCTTTAAGCTTCTTGTCTGCAGAAACAGCTTGGACAAATGAATATGTAGATCATATCTTACGTATGACGAATCAAGCCAGTATCAATTGCAGATAAATATGCGCGAAGGCATATCAGAACAAATATTTTAATTAAGCCTATTACAAGGCTTTCCAGTGCCCAACAGGATCATTGTTTTCTCAAAATACATGTTGCAGCACGTAGAAGACTAAACCGGCCTCCCGTTCATGATTGGTCACCAGATTGGCCTGACGGTTGCAGATCATCTTGCGCCGGTTCAACTTCTTCTTCCCAACCCAGTGGCTGGAAATCAACAGTTGCCCAGTCGATCCCAGTTAAGGCTTGGAATACAGCTTCATCACTTATCAGCGTAGACGGTTCAATGTCAGGGGCATAAGTGTGCTTACGGATTGGCGGGATAAGATTCTAAGCTTCTCGAATTGGTGCAGAAATCCGTTTGTTCTTGTCATCATAGCCGGCTTGATAGTATGACAGATCTGCTTCTTCAACTAGTTGACAAGCCAATGGGTGCACTTCCCGGTTTATCATTCGAAGATCATCTTCGCCAAATTCTGTTCCGTTTTCCTTCAAGCTGGGATAACCTTGGGCTGCTTCAACTGGATCAAAGTCAGGAACCCATGCTTTTGGCCGGGTTAGTGTGGCCAAAGCGCCCGTTCTAGCAGTAGACTTTTTTAGCTCGTCAACCCAGGCAGGAAGCATAGATAACATTTGTAAAATATCCTTGATCAAGGTGGGAGGCGGGTTATTGTGTGAAGCAGTATAGATGATCCGCTGTGCGCCGGTATACAGCTGTTCTATCAAAGTATATGCTGCCTTCAATTTTTTCTGAACATCAAATCCCAAGTGGCTAATACGAGTTCCTGCATCATCACAAGGATTAGTAAACTGGGAAGATATTTGCATGCATATATGGAAAGCCTAAGTCAAAGAGCTTACCGAATACAGCGACGATCATGGCATGCACCTGCCGCTTCACGTTGGTCAGCTCATCAACCACCGGTTTAAGAGCGGCTTCCGCTTTTTCAGCCCGTTCCACCAAAGCGGATTTCTCAATCTCCCAATCCGCCCACTCTTTGTTGAAGCTCTCTTTAAGTTTCTCCATAGCGCCCAAAGTGCTGGTCAACTCTTCCTTCGCCTTGGAGGTTTCAGCTTGTTGCGATTTAAGGTTCTCCTGAAGGTCAGCGGTTTGGCTTTCTTTCTTGGTCGACTCAGCCTGCATAGAGACAATTATATAATGAGGCGATAGTACATATTTGAAGGACCAAGCATAATACAAGTATTCAACTCGGTACTTGGGGGCTAATGCATATTTGCTCTTCATCATACATTTTTACAAAGTCCCAAGCATAATACAAGTATTCAACTTGGCACTTGGGGCTAATGGATGTTTGCTCAAAAATCTGACATGGGAGTTTCTTTTACAAAGTCGGTTCATCTTTATAAAGTTAAACCGGCCCTTAGGGGCTACTTGATGAAGTTAAGATGCATTATGGCTTACATTGAGTACTTACTAAAGTCCCGGTTTAAACCGGTATCTTAAACCGTCACTTGGGGGCTATTGGAGTTGATAAGATACAAATCAATACAAGAAGAGAAGCATATAGAAAGTTACCTCAAATTTTTCCTTCATCATATTGACCAGGCCGGCTTCATAGTCACGGCTGGCGTACAGACGGTTCAGATAGCCGGAATGAAGGTCTTGAGCATTCAGATGGGCGTAGGTGGACAGATCGGCATTCCATTTGCCTTTGCCAATTGCAGAAAATTCTTCTTTGGCGGTATGCTTCGACAAAGCGACATGATTCCCTGGATCCGTATAGCCAATGCCAGTAATCAAAACATCATCATCCTTTTCCTTGACAGCTCGTACTGGAGTGGGCGGTTTGTCAGTATCCTTGGCTGGACTTGCCGGTTTGTCAGTTCAGATAGGACTAGTCGGCTGGTCAACATGGCCTGTGATGTCAACTTCTGCCTGCTCAGTAAGGAAGTACTGATCTTGAGGCGGTGGGTCATTCAGAATATCATCAAGGTTGGCCTCTTCAGGGTCTGGAGTTTTCTCCGGTTCAACAGCTGGGTCTTCCTCCATCGGTTTGCTCAGACGAGCTTTCTTGCTTGATCTGGGCTTAGCGCTGACAAAGTAAAACATGAAGGTCAGTATAGCGTATAAAATGCATGTCAAGAATAAAGCAAGTGAACAACTTACCCAATAACCGTTTTGAGGGGTGGAAGTTTGGTGGCTGATGACTCGCCAGAGGATGAATGAGAAGTGCCCTGATAATTGGAATCAGATGGATTAAGAGGTTGACAAAAACAACCCATTTTGGGGCATGACATGTCAAGGGAATTAGTGACCTCTGATCGGTGTTTCCGAACTGGACTGTTCGGTAAATCGGCGGAGGTAACTACCTGGCTGCTATGCCGGGTTGTGCGGCGAGCCTCGTGCTGTTGTGTCTTCAGAAGAAAGTTCGGATCCAAGTAAGCAAGAGGATGAGAAAATTTAACTTTTCGGTTTGCTCGACGGGTTTTTAGTGAAGGCAAAGGGTTTGAATCAGAGGAAAGAATGATTACCTCTACAACATCGGCGTGACTGACTTCAGTGTCGTCCTGGCAATAATCATCATCAATAAGGCGTATGAAAAATGAACCAAGTGAGTCAAGTTCTACCTCAAAATCCGGGTTACCCACATCATCATCAGCCGGTGGATCAGAGGATGCAGTGGTTCTCTTCCGGTTGGCAGGTCTTTTCACAGCTTTGGTCTTTTGGCGGGTTGGTTTCACCGGTTTGTCTTGCAGAGGTTTATTATTCCAGAACGGATCACCGCCCTGCCAAAAAGTCATCACATTTTCAGAACATATTGGGATAGAAGCAATTTCAGATAAAGCATATGGTATGATTCTTACAGCTGGCGGTTTGTTGATGGTGCAGAAAGGAAGTAGGCCGGTTTGAGCACAGACAGCCTCCGGCTCATTTAACATCCTTTTTACAGCTTCAGTGACCTCATCATCAGCCAACTGAATATCAATGTACCGCTGAGCATCCTTCAAATCCCCTGTGTACTCACACATCAAACTGGGGCGTTGGCTCAAGGGCAAAACGCTCTAGCTTATCCAGCAGCATGCAAAATCAACTCCTGTCAAACCGTTGGCCATAAAGGCCCTAAGCTTGGATAGTTGAGGAGCATATTTGATTCTCTCTTTAGCAGTCAGCCTTTGAGGAAAAGCGTGTGTGTTTCTCAGACGTTCAGGACGGTAACCCGGCAAGGGGTTTTCATCAGCTGGAGATGTATCCTTGCAGTAAAACCAGGTCTGGTTCCACTCTTTGGGGTGACTGTGGAGATTGGCGTGAGGAAAGGTGACTTCTTTTCTCTTCTGAATCGCCATCCCGCCCAGTTCTGTGTTAGGTTCATCTTTGAACTCTGTGTGACGGTTCAGACGAAAGCAATCCCTGAATAGCTCTACTGTAGGTTCCTCTTGAAGGTAAACCTCACAAAACACTTGAAAGTGGCGGATGTTGATTCTGAGTTAGGGCCGATGTCTTGTGGGCGCAGATTGAAAGTTGGCGAAGACATCCGGAAGAATTTTGAACCGGGAGGGTTGAAACCCCGGCTTAGGTGATCAGCAAAAACAACAACTTCTCCATCTTTGGGAGTAGGAGGACATTCCGGGCCAGGGACCCTCCAGTTAATGACATCTTTCTTACTTAAAGCACCCGTTTTGACCAGGTTGTTCAACTGTTCCTCTGTTACTCGAGAAGGGACCCCGTTGCATTCATACACTTGCTTGGCCATGACAATGAATGATCTACAACATGACAGTTACCGGTTTAAGAATTACAGCGGATAACTATATGGCGGTTCAAGGATATAAGCATATTGCTAAACCCAGAGTTGGTAATCTTAAAATAGAATTTATTAAATACAGGATATAAGTGGAAATACATTGGCTGTTCAACAAGGGGACTAATGGTATATACCGCGTTGTCATTTTTCTACAAAGTTAAACCGCCTAGTCTGGCATTGAAGATTCAAGTCTGTAGATGTGTAAGTGAAGGAAAAACAGATTTCACAAATTGCTATTATAATTTTGGATCTGCCGCATGTCAGAAAAGGAAAATATATTCAAGACCTAGGAAGCAGTACCGTAGCAACAGGTGAAGGTTCTGATGAGATCTTCTGTTTTGAGATGCATAGATGAAAACAGAGACTGAAGGCTATCATTATACGAAACAGATATACATGATTCTATCAAGAGTCATTGTATGAGCGAAGAATACTGATGAACACCGAAGAACGCTGAAACCCTAGAGCGGATCTATGGCGGAAAGAGCAGGGAGCTTACCAGTGTTGATGAAGAAGCAGAAAGGCGCCGCAGTTTTACGTGCGTTCGAGGTGATCAGCGACGAGTCAAGGCGAGAGGCGATCGTCGGCGGTGGCGGCGGAGCTCCAAAGGCTGAGCGGCGCAAGGAAGACGACGACGCGAAGAGGCACGAGGGGGAAAGGTGAAAATGACCCCTCGGCCCTATTTATAAATGCAAGGGATAAGTGTCAGGCGCGAAAATCAAGGAGCCAGAAATTTGGAAAGCGGAGCTGTCGCCTCGATTGTCAGAGATCCATTAATGAAGATGTGTCATACACAGTTTTTTATAGCAGATGACGTCACGACGGTTTACCACGATTTGGGAAGATGACATCACGGCGGTTTACTAAATTATGTGAAAATGTTGAAGACGAAGTTTTCTTGAGGACTGACATGAACCAGTTCAAATCCGTCTGGGGCCTAATGTTGGGGATATTACTACTAGGCGTAAACCGGCCAGGAGAGGCCGGATTAACTTGAAGCCCATGAAGACAGACGGTGAGGCTGAGTAAAGACCCAAGGCCCAGAACCGGCTTAAGGCTTGTAGCTATAAACCAGCATTGATATGTAACTTGCATTGTAAGGTAGAAAGGGCGGAGACCGAGCCGGACACATTTATGAGCCGACCTCGGGACTCTGTAAACCGACGAGCGTCAACCCATGTATATAAGGGGACGACCCGACGGCGATGCAAGACAACAGACAACAACTCGAGACTCAGGCAAAGCGTATTCGCTCCCTAGTCATCGAAACCCCATCAATTCCATCACAACTAGACGTAGTTTTTTACCTTCGTCGTAAGGGGCCGAGCTAGTATAAAACTCTCTTGCGTCCCTTGTCCGCTTTAACCCCTTTAAGCTAGCCCGTAGCGATGGCTCCACGACTAAGTCCTTTCATGAGGACATCTGCCGTGACAAACCTACAATAGATGAGGTAATGGAGCACCAGTTCCGAGAAGGGTTTAAACCTGTGAACATTGAATCATATGACAGCACAACAGACCGAGCAGTATAGATTGAAGATTTTCTTCTCCACATTCTCATGGCACGCGATGACGATCTAGATGCCATCAAGTACCTCCCCCTAAAACTCAAGGGGCCAGCGGGGCACTGGCTAAACCGCCTACCAGAAAACTCTATTGGTAACTGGGAAGACTTGCAGGATGCATACAGAGACAACTTCCAAGGTACCTATGTTCGGCCCCCAAACACCGATGACCTTAGTCACATAATCCAGCAACCCGGAGAATCAGCCCGGCGGCTCTGGACCAGGTTCTTAATAATAAAAGAACCAGATTGTGGATTGTCCGGACGCTGAAGCCCTAGCGGCCTTCAAACATAGCATCCGAGATGAGTGGCTCGCCCAACACCTCGGCCAAGAAAAGCCGAAATCCATGGCAGCCCTTACCACACTTATGACCTGCTTTTGCGCGGGAGAGGATAGCTGGCTTGCTCGTAGATGCAATAGCACCAGCGACCCTAGCACCTCCGAATCCATGGTCGGCAATGGCAAGCCACGACGCAACAAGCACAAGTGCCGAAACAATAACGAAGGAACCCAAGACATGACGGTCAATGCCGGATTCAGTGGCTGCAAACCCGGTCAACGGAAGAAGCCATTTAAGGAAAATAGAGATGGCCCGTCCAGCTTAGACATAATACTTGATCGGCCTTGCCAGATTCATGGCACCACCGATAAACCCGCCAATCATACCAGCAGAAATTGTTGGGTCTTTAAATAGGCCGGCAAACTCAACGCCGAACACAAGGGGAAAGGGTCGCCTAGCGACGACGATGAACAAGAGCCTCGTCAGCCAAACATAGGGGGACAGAAGCAATTTCCCCCCAAGGTAAAAATAGTGAATATGATATATGTCACACATATACCTAAGAGGGAGCGGAAACGCGCATTATGGGATGTCTACGCCATAGAGCCGGTCGCCCCAAAATTCAACCCATAGTCGGCTTGCCCGATCACCTTCTATCGAAAGGACTACCCAAGCAGTATCCGTCATGGAGGTTCGGCAGCTCTGGTCCTCGAGCCAATCATCGACGGATTTTGTCTCACGCGAGTCCTCATGGACAGCGGCAGCAGTCTCAATCAACTTTATCAAGACACTGTCCACAAAATGGGCATCGATCCATTTAGAATCAAGCCCACTAAAACTACCTTTAAAGGAGTAATACCAGGTGTAGAGGCCTGCTGCATGGGCTCAATCACGCTGTCGTCTTCGGTTCACCGGACAACTTCCAAAGCGAAGACTTGATCTTCGATATCGTCCCGCTCCAAAGTGGCTATCACGCACTACTCAGAAGAACCGCTTTCGCCCGCTTTAATGCGGTCCCGCACTACGCCTATCTAAATCTTCAGATTCCCGGTCCAGTGGTGTCGTTACAATTAACGGAAACATGGAACGCTCCCTCCGTACTGAGGAGCGTACCGCGGCCATCGCGGCCAAAGTACAAAGCGGCCCCGTCAAGCCGCACACCTCATCGGCTATTAAGCCGCCGGACTTTATTACGCAAGGCCGGTCAGTTCTTCATGCCGGTAGCCTGGCAATCCCAAGGCTGGATTAGAAGTCCTGCCTCCGTCGATCTCCACACACATCAGCGAAATTCGTACCGCGCATGCACAATTGGGCATCAGTGGAGGCAAAATACGGACATGCCTATAGTACGGTTCGACCCGATATGGCCTTCCCCTCTTTTTTACTTATCTCTTATCTTTTACTACACGCAAAAGCGGCGCAGACGTGCGGCAGAAAGGTACAAAGGATTTTGTGGACCACAACTTCACTCAAGAACCTATATAGAGCTTTTCCCTTTAGCTTTGGACCCCCTGCATGTAAAATGGCCTTGGTGATTATGGTACCTTATGTAAGGCTATGTTTTGACGTATCAATCATATTCCAGTGAACCAAATTCTTCGTCGTTGTCATCTTTAATTATATACTTTATTCCATCTCTTCAGTTGTCTCACGCACACACTGAGGGAGTCCTGGACTAAGGGGTCCTCGGGCATCCGGCCTGTTATCTATTGGGACGGACTGATGGACTATGAAGACATGAAGGCCGAAGACTATACTCATGTCCGGATTGGACTCTACTTGGCGTGGAAGGCAAGCTAGGCGATCGATTATGAAGATTTCCTCCTATGTAACCGACTTCATGTAACCCTAGATCTCTCCGGTGTCTATATCAACCGGAGGGCATAGTCCGGATAGGACAGATTCATTACCATATACTCATAGGCTAGACTTCTAGGGTTTAGCCATTACGATCTCGAGGTAGATCAACTCTTATAACACTCATATTCATCAAGATCAATCAAGCAGGAAGTAGGGTATTACCTCCATAGAGAGGGCCCGAACCTGGGTAAACATTGTGTCCCCCGTCTCCTGTTACCATCGATCCTAGACGCACAGTTCGGGACCCCCTACCCGAGATCCGCCGGTTTTGACACCGACACACACCTCGGCACAAATTGCCAGGGGATCAATATGGCCACACATGTGTTACCAAACAAAAAGTCCGAACAGCTTTATAGCACAATTCGGCGCCCCAACTCGGCACTATATGCATCGGTGCCGAATCATGTCTTTGGTCAATAGTTGAGTTGCCCGGCTCCTGTGTTTGCTACCTTACGTTCCGTCTGATCGGCTAGGGTAGTAAAGGGAGAACTACTGCGATTGTGTTTCTGGTTCGTCCGGTTAAGCACCTCTGTAGAGAAAGCCGAAAACTGACTACATGATGTGGCGAGAGCTGGTCAGCCACTCGGCGACTTATTAGACGAAGGACTGTTTTCGTATTACACGGAGGACTGTTTTCCGGTCACATACTCAACGCATCCACATTGGGATAACCGCGTACATACCAGGGGCTACTTTGTAGACCCATCGTCAAACTCCTATGGCTAAGTGAGAGCAATAAAACCGCATACCGCATAGTCTGATTGCCTGGTTCACCGCACTGACACCTCCTTCATGGACCAAGACGTTGGGTTAAGTGTAGTCATGTGCAATTCCGAACACCCCAGTAGTATCTACATGGGGGTGGAAGCCGGCTACTGGGAACTCTCAGATATAAACGGTCGCACAGGAGGATAAAACTCTTCACAAAGGCATGAATATATTACAAAAGCCTTAGTTCATAATATAAACTCACGAATAGTTCGGACTCGTTCACTCGAACACTACATCTTTAGAGCATTGGCCTTCTATAAGGCGGGCACCTTTTAGTACCTCCTCGAAATAGTGCTCCGGCGTGCGGTGGTCCTTGCTTTCGGGCGGACCTTAACCTGCCACCTTTTCGGCCGTCATCTTCGCCCAGTGCATATTGACATGGGCGAAGGCCATTCGCGCTCCTTCTATGTAGGACAACCTCTTGACGGCGTCGATTCGGGGCAACACTTCGACAGACGCCGCACAAGGCCGAAGTAGCTCTCCGGAATGGCTTCGGTCGGCCACAACCGGACTATGACATCCTTCATGGCCAGGCTGGACATCTAGTGCAGCTCCGCCCATTGTGCCATCTGGTCATTTAGCAGTATGGGATGCTCCTGCCCCACAAACTTCGACTAGAAGAGCTTCTTCGTCGCGTACCCCTCCTGGGCCAGTAAGAATTGGGCGGCGTCCGCAGCACTCTTCGGCAGATCCGCATATGCGTCTAGAGAACTCCACAGTCGATTAAGCAAGGCATACTTCTGATCCCCAAATTTAGCCTGTGAAAGAAAGGGCTTACCAGCCGTTATCTGTCCGGCTTGACAGATTTCCTCGCGCACTGCGCGGGATTCGGACCGCACCTCCTTGGCGTCTTGAAGGGCCTTGGCGAGATCGGTCCCTTTCGCCATATTTTCCTCTTCTAAGGACTCACACTTGCGAGCGGTGTCCTCGAGCTTCTGCTCCACCTCGGTCACCCGTTCCTCAAAACGGCGCCAAGCGGCCTGTTCAGCCATTAAGTCTGCAGCCGCTTTATCAGTGGCCGCCTTGCTTACCCTTGGGCAAGCTCACCCCTGAGAGTCTCAACCACGGCGGCACCATCTGTACAAACACGCACATTGCAGCTCTTGAAATTCCAGAGAACACAGACATAAACATGCATTAAGTAAGATGTATTTTATACCTTGCGCCTGGTCGAGCCGCGTGTTAACAAGGACTAAGTCCTCATCGGCTCGCTCGAGTTTCCGTTTAATTTCGGAAACCTCCGCCGTCTAGGCAGTCGCCGCTAACAGAGAGGCCTATTTTAATCCAAATAAAATAGTATATTACCAACTGACAACTAATTATTGATCGTCTGCTCGCTTTTCTTTCAAAAAACCGAACAGAGTCTCAGGGCCTACTATCTATATACAAGCATATTTCTCATAAAAATGATCAAAAACCATTACATTGCATACCTCGAAACCTGCTAGCAGGCTGGTGAAGGCTTCGTCCAGCCCGCTCTTGGCAGACTGAATCTTCCCAGCCACCGTACCCATCAGGACACGGTGCTCATCCAGGACGGATGCAGTTTGCAGTGCATCCGCCGTGGTATTCGGCGCCTCCGGATTAGCAGAGGTCGCCGCTCCTCTCTCTCCTGCAGGGGGTCGCTCACTAGACCACGTGGGTCTCCGGGGTAGTATGCGGCTGGGGGACAGATTGACCGGGACTCCCGTCGCCGCTCTCCGAGGGGGCCGTACCCCTAGTCCCTTGGCAGCCGAGGTATTGCCCTCCGACGCTGCTAAGTCGCCCCAGCGTCTCTTCAAGGCCCGGGGAGGGCCTATGGGATGACACCTCAGCGTCATCCGCTCTAGGCAGCGGGGAAGCTAGTGGAGGCGACTCGCTCTCCATCATCTCCGGCGGCAGGTCCCCCGAGGATGAGGATAGCTTGGGGAGATCATGGCCAGAGTAAAAAATAGAATTCAGAGTTATCATCATAGTTCTTAGAGATTGTATGTATGTGAAAAACCCCAGACTACTTACGAGTCAGCTTGGGGCTTGGTCCGGCGATGGTGCTTCGGGATGGCTTCGGCGTCTAACTCCGAGTCATCAGAGAGGGTAATCTTGTCCCTCTTGGAAGCTTTGGCCTCTGGGTCTTCGGAGGCCGCCCTCTTCTTGCCCTTGCGGGGAGGATCTTCTTCTTCTTCCTCCTCCTCCTCCTCCTCCTCCTCGTCGTCGCCCTCATGAGAGGTTTGGGCATCAGCTTCTACGGACACCGCGTCCGAAGTGCCCTCCTCTCTCTTATTCTTCTTGCCCTTCTTTACCGGTGCCTGGTATGGCGCCAGGACTAGCATCCTCATTAGTAGAGGATCGGTTGGGTTTTCGCGGAGCGGAGCAAGACACCGGATCTGCTCCACCTTCTTGGTCCAGGCCTATTTGGGGATAGACTACTCAATACTTCTCCTTTGGATGGACGAACCAATTGATGTTTGGAGGTTTTAGAATTTAGCTCGGAGGCCGGATGGTTGCAGTCGAGGCCGGTATCGTCTAATGACTTTGGCTATGACTTTTTCTTCTTAAAAAGCAGCTTCCAGATCCCCTTATGCGTTGTGCCGTAGAACCGTTGTAGGGTCCGGGGCCCTTGCGGAATGAACTCCCACATCTTGAGGGGCCATCGCTGGCAGGGAAGTGGTCGGTGGATCAGCATCACTTGGATCACGTTAGCAAGGGTAATGTCCTTCGCTATCATGCCTTGGATGCATTTTTGCAGCAGCAACACCTCATTAACCGACCCCCAGTCCAGACCTTTGTCGGTCCAGGATGTGAGCCTCAGTGGGGGTCCGGATCTGAAGGCCGGAGCGGCTGCCCACTTAGGGCCGCGGGGTTCTGTGAATAGAACCATTCATGTTGCCATATCTTGATGGTGTCCACAAAGACTCCCTTTGGCCAGTTGACTTCGGGGAGCTTGCTCACCATGGCGCCGCCGCAGTCCACGTGTTGCCCATCAACCACCTTCAACTTCACGTTAAAAATCTTGAGCCATAAGCCGAAGTGTGGAGGGACGCGGAGGAAGGCCTCACACAAGACGATGAACAACGAGATGTGGAGGAACGAATTTGGGGCTAGATCGTGAAAATCTAGCCCGTAGTAGAACATGAGACCCCTCACAAAGTGGTGGAGGGCGAATCCGAGACTGCGGAGGAAGTGGGGGATAAACACCGCCCTCTCGCCGGGCCCCGGAGTGGGGATGACCTGCTCCGGATCGGGAATCATGTGCTTGATTTCCGTGGCTAAATATCGCGCCTCCTGCAGCTCCTTGATGTTCTCCTCTATGACGGCAGAAGCCATCCACTTGCCCTGAGAGCCGGCCATGGTCGGGAGAGTTGCAGAGGGAAGAAAAGCTTGGAACTTGGGCGCTAGAGCTCGAGGATGGGGAGGCAGCGAGAGAGTGAGGCATGGGATGGAAGAGTTGGATTCTATCCACTTATATGGACTGCGAATATCGAGCATCCCCCTCCATCGAGCCTTAAAACTCACCTATTCCCAAGGAGTCGTGCGAACGGCATGGTTGGATTACCCAAACCCATATTGATGAGAATCCCGTGATAAGAGGACACAATCTCTATTTTGACAAGACGTGTCGCCGGGGCTGCGTCTCGAAATGCGAAACGGGGAATTGAAAAGAGATTTGAAATAATAAAGAGGCCAGACGTAACGTCTCGCCAGCAAAACTACCAGTGAAGAAATATCGTGTTTTTTGTTTAAGTGTTTTGCCCTTTTTGTTTAGGGTTGTAACTATTGTATGGAGCCGGATATAGTTCTAGTGATCAACTACTTTGAAGTGTTCGGAGGAGGAACCCCCCTTGCAATGCCGAAGACAATCTGCGCGCCGGACACATCGTCATTTAAGCCTGGTTCAGGGGCTACTAAGGGAGTCCTGGATTAGGGGGTCCTCGGGCGTCTGGGCTGTGCAACATGGGAGCGACGCGTGGTCCGTGAAGATACAAGATGGAAGGCGTTCCCCCGTGTCCGGATGGGACTCTCCTTGGCCTAGAAGGCAAGCCTAGCTTTCGGATATGAAGATTCCTTTCCTTGTAAACCGACTCTGTACAACCCTAGCCCCCTCAGGTGTCTATATAAACCGGAGGGTTTAGTCCGTAGAGGCAATCATAATCATACAGGCTAGACATCTAGGGTTTAGCCATTACGATCTCGAGGTAGATCAACTCTTATAACCCCTATACTCATCAAAGTCAATCAAGCAGGAAGTAGGCTATTACCTCCATTAAGAGGGCCCGAACCTAGGTAAACATCGTGTCCCCTATCTCCTGTTACCTTCGATCCTAAGAAGCATAGTTTGGGACCCCTACTCAAGATCCACCTGTTTTGACACCGACAGTCCCCACATGGCAAGGGGGCGCGCCCTGTTGCCATGTGGAGTCTTCGGACACCATCTTGCATTGAATCTTTTTCCCAAAAATCACATATATTCCAAAAAAAATCTCCGTAAAATTTTACCGCGCTTGGACTTTGTTTGGTATGGTTCTTATGTGAAAAAATATATGCAAAAGGCAGGAACTGGCACTAGGCACTAGATTAATAAGTTAGTTCATACAAATAATATGAAAGTGCACCGAAATCATATAAAACTATTGTAAAATGGCAGGAATACTTCATAAATTAGTGATACGTTGGAGACTATCAAGAGCGACCTATTTTCACCTGCATTTGCTGTTGCGTATACTCTCCAACAGACTTTATCTTACTGGGACTTCAAGACTTCTGATCATGAAATCATGGATGTTGTTCTGGTGGAATTCAAGTACCAAATCGATGCATCCTTGATTCATGGCTGCAACCTCAAGTTAACAGAATGCGGCGAAGCTGAACCACTAATGTTGGCAACCAAAGTTTCACAATTGATGCCATATACCCCAAAATTGTATGGCGTCACCAGGACTGTCATAATATCCATTCCTCATAATGCCTTTGAGGATGAGGACGAGAAGATGCTGAAGGTGGTGCTGGAGGTGCTGCATGTGCGGTTGCAGGGGTTGCTTCAGGGACTGGCGATGATGGAAGTTGTGGTGTCGGAGCTGCCATTGCGGTTGCTTGAACCCTAGGAATTCTGCCTGCTCTTCTATGGAACTAGCACTACAAAAAAAGACACATCCTGACATTTTCGGCCGAACGAATTTGTTTTATGTCATGCTCATGACACATCTATGACGCTAATTGTGACAAAAGCATGTACAATCATAGATGTGGTGAGCTCGTACTTCTATGACAAAAAATCATGACAAAAACTGGGCTTTTCGTCCTGGGCGGGCTGGGCACGCACCTGCATGATATTCCTTGGGCCGTCCATGACAGAAAAAATCATGGTAGAAGCGAGGGCGAGGAAAATTTCGGGGAGTTCCTGATTACGGTGTGTGGTCAGGGCCGGGCGATGCATGGAGGTTTGCGCGTTTCTCTCGTGTACGCGCGTGTGTCACTAGTACAACGAGGTGCTATACAAATGGTTTTTAACCCCTTTCCGGGATGGCATTTGGAACCGTCGCCTAGTGAGTGTGGGCGATAGGGGGGTCCTTCCCACATGACCCAGCAACCGTCGAGGATATGCCCTCCTGGCACACACGCTTGGCAAAATGAGGTCGTGTGCGACCGGTGAGCGATCAAATATGGTTATACGTATAGTAGTGCTAAAAAATACAATTATACAGGCGAAATCATTTCCGGTCATAAGTACATCCCACACAGTTAGTCCCCGCTAAACGTTTCCGTTCATATATACATCCTACAGAGTCGCTCCAAGGAAAACGTTTCTGTTCGCAGGTACATCACACACAATTTTCCCTGTTAAATCGCTTGTGATGGCGTTTCCATTGCACACGGTATTAACAATTTTATCGTTTGCGTTATTGAATGCATCACACACGGTGCGTAGAAGAAACTGTGTGGCAAAGGTTGTCCATCACACACAGTTTTATTTGGTAAACGTTTGCGCCAGGTGGCCTAACGCAAACAGTTTTCAAGAGGATGTCGTGTATGATTGTTCATTAATCCAACACGATTTATTCCTAGAAATTGTGTGCGTTGCGTGAGGTCATCGCCCATAGTGTTTTCTCAATATCCGTTTGCAATAGAAAAACCCAATTAGCAGGCTAATCATCCTATTATTAATAATCCATTTATTAATCTAATTGACATTTCATATTAAGCACACAATATATTTCATTTTCATAATTGAAATACATCGGAGTACAACATCATGTAGCTTCAGCACTCAGCTACCCCATTACACAACTGCACCAGCACCAAGTTTCACATGCATCATCTATAACCTTTCCAAATTAGCATCATAGACGATACATAGACAAATGTATCTCATCTGGAAAACTGCTGAAGCAGAAGGCGAATATTGAGGCTTCATTGATATTGAAGGTCTTTGCAACTTTAGGCCAGTGCATGTGGATAATTTACCGTCCATCATTCGTCCTCTTCAGGAACACTTAAATTGAACCGTGGGTGTTAAATGAATACCTTCCTCGCCTCCTGACCATATAGGTGGTTTGAGAGGTAATCATCAGTGATTAACCAAACCAAGCATGCTTAACAACTTGGAAATATAGCAATTGTATTTATTTCTCATGTATATAGTACATCCAAATTTGATTTATTTCTCACATGGTATACAATAACAGAATGCACCCACAACAATTAAACATCGCATTGCAGAATTGAACCAAACAGTTAAGTAAACACTGCAACAATGAACCAAACGTTAACTGAGCACCACATCGCACAATGTATAACATACTAGAAGATGAGATAGTTAACCAAACCAAGCATGCATGACAACTTGGAAATATTGCAATTGTATTTGTTTCTCATGTATTTTATAAAGAAAAATTCAATTTATTTCTCACATGGAAGACAATACAAAATTGCACCCTGAAAAATTGAACATCACATTTGCAGAATTGAACCAAACAGTTAACTGAACACAACAACTAATTTACCAAACAGTTAATAAGTGAGCACCACATTGGACGACATATAGACATATACACTAGAGAAATAGATTGCATGGTAAAAGTAGATAGCACAATTCACTAGAATTTGTTAAGGAAAGTCAGTAGCTAGCAAACTGAACATGGGTCCTTATAGTGAGCTAATAAGACAAGCTACTCCTCATTGTCAGAGATATCGATGACGATTGGCTCCTTGGACATGGAAGAGGGCGAGGCCTCCGCATCGTGGGTGCCCTCAACGTAGTGGTGAGTTGCCTGAGCCGCTCTGGGCACCAACCTGCTAGCTCTCGAGATGAGGTAAGCACGTGCACGCTGAGAAAACACCTCCTAGTCTTCGTCGAAGGAACCAAGGGTGGCGTCGAGAAAATGCCACGAACTGTTGTTTAAAGCAGCCAACCGAGTCGCGGCATCAGCGCGCGAGGCGTCGATGGTGGCCTCGATGAAGAGGTGCTCCTCCAAGATCTGGGGGTCATCACGAATGGCAGCCATCGCGACCTCATCCCCGCGTGCGGCCGCGATTTGCTTCTCCGCTGGAAAATGCTCCTTGGGATCCTGGCTATACTGCGTGCACCATGGCTTAGGGCGGAGCTTATTTGGTGGAGGATCGGTGATTTGGGTGGAAGGTGTCGCGCCGGCAGTCGGGGCATGTGGGATGTAGAAGGAGGAGGAGGATCGGGGTCGGGTGTGGATTACCTTCCTAGATAGACGAGGCTGAGTAGCGTGAAGGAGGTTCGCCGGCGAGGAGGCGGCGCTGCAAGCAAGGAGTGAAGGTTTCAACTTGGAAAGGAGGGGAAATCTGGCTTTTGGTAAGGGGGAGGGGCGGGGAGGTAGATATTTCCGCGGAAGCCGAAAATTTGTAATCATTTCAGCAAAAAAACTGGCGCGCAAAGTGTCATCAGACACGGTCCCTTATTCAGAACTGTGTACGATATGTGAACATCACAAACGATTCAGATAGCTTAACCCGTGTGTGATGAGTTTCAACGTCAAAAATTTTGGTTCAAATTTCCCTGGTTACAGTGGTCATCCACATCATAGCACAATTTGGGTACACAATGGAGACTACAACATACCTGGTTACAGTGTCAACGTAGAACAACAAGAGTGTTGTGATAAATTTTGGATTTTTTGGGGTTCGTTTGGACAATCTTATACATTAATTGGGTTTTCTAGGTATTTTATGTGCATAATTCAAATTTGAACTACATGCACATGCTCCAATGCATATAAATTCGTTGAAAAATCAAATATGTGTCCTTGGTTGCATGCTTAGGTCCCATGCAATAAATGGGAATGAAAGTCAAACACCCTACCACCGTCACTCGGCCGCAAACATTGAGGTACCTGGTTTTTAAATTCTAGTAGATCCAAAACACGTACAAAATTCATGATACTTGGCATGCTATCATGGAGCGGCATCAACATGTTGTGGTAATAGTTTTATCCCATTTGGGGCAGGTTTGGGTATAAGCTTCTCAGAAACCAGAGCTTCTCACAACAGGCGTGATGGTTTCGGTACGGAACGTGCCACCTTTGGGGACGAAATGATATTTGTTGCCTCTTATTGCTTCAAAAAATTTATAGTGTCAACATAGAACAAGAAAAGTGTTGTATTAAATTTTGGAATTTTTTGGGGTTCGTTTGGACATTTTTATACATTAACTGGGTTTTCTAGGCATTTTATGTGCATAATTCAAATTTGAACTACATGCACATGCTCTAGTGCATATAAATTGGTTGAAAAATCAAATATGTTTTCTTGGTTGCATGCTTAGGTCCCATGCAAGAAATGGGAATGAATGTCAAACACCCTGCCACCGTCACTCGGCCGCAAACATTGAGATAGTTGGTTTTTAAATTCTAGTAAATCCAAAAATCGTCTGAAATTCATGAAACTTGGCATGCTATCATGGAACGGCATCAACATACCATGGAAAAACTTCTGCCCCACTTGGGGCAGGTTTGGGTATAAGCGTCTCACAAACCAGAGCTTCTCACAGCGAACCTGATGGTTTCGGCAGGAACGTGCCACCTTTGGGGACGAAACTATATCCGTTGCCTCTTATTGCTTTCAAAAATTATGTAGTGCCAACATAGAACTACAAGAGTATTGTGTTAAATTTTGGAATTTTTCGGGGTTCGTTTGGACAATTTTATACATTAACAGGGTTTTCTAGGCATTTTATGTGATAATTCAAATTTTAACTACATGCACATGCTCCAGTGCATATAAATTGGTTGAAAAATCAAATCTATGTCCTTGGTGGCATGCTTAGGTCCCACGCAAGAAACGGGAATAAATGTAAAACACCCTGCCACCGTCAGTCGGCCGCAAACATTGAGATACCTGGTTTTTAAATTCTAGTAAATCCAAAACTTGTCTGAAATTCACGAAACATGGCATGCTATCATGGAGCGGCATCAACATGGCGTGGTAAAATTTTTGTCCCATTTGGGGAAGATTTGGCTATAAGCTTCTCACAAACCAAAGCTTCTCATAACAAGCCTGATGGATTCGGTAGGGAACGTGCCACCTTTGGGGACGAAATGATATTCGTTGCCTCTTATTGCTTTTAAAAAGATTCTAGTGTCAACATAGAACAAGAGGAGTGTTCTGTTAAATTTTGGAATTTTTCGAGGTTCGTTTGGACATTTTTACACATTAACTGGGTTTTCTAGGCATTTTATGAGCATAATTCAAATTTGAATTACATGCACATTATCCAATGCATATAAATTGGTTGAAAAATTAAATATGTGTCCTTGGTTGCATGCTTAGGTCCCATTCGAGAAATGGGAATGAATGTCAAACACCCTGCCACCATCACCCGGCCGCAAACATTGAGATAGCTGGTTTTCAAATTCTAGTGAATCCAAAACTCGTCTGAAATTCATGAAACTTGGCATGCTATCATGGAGCGGCATCAACATGCTGTGGTAAATTTTTTGTCCCATTTGGTGCAGGTTTGGGTATAAGCTTCTCACAAACGAGAGCTTCTCACAACAAGCCCAACGGTTTCGGTAGGGAACCTTTGGGGACGAAACAATATTCATTTCCTCTTATTGCTTTCAAAAAAATTCTAGTGGCTACATAGAACAACATGAGTGTTGTATTAAATTTTGGAATTTTTCGGGGTTCGTTTGGACATTTTTGTACATTAACTGGGTTTTCTAGGCATTTTATGTGCATAATTCAAATTTTAACTACAAGCACTCCAGTGCATATAAATTGGTTGAAAAATCAAATATGTCTTCTTGGTTGCATACTTAGGTCCCATGCAAGAAATGGGAATGAATGTCAAACACCCTGCCACCGTCACTCGGCCGCAAACATTGAGATACCTGGTTTATAAATTCTAGTAAATCCAAAATTCGTCTGAAATTCATGAAACTTGGCATGCTATCATGGAACGACATCAACATGCCATGATAAAACTTGTGTCCCATTTGGTGCAGGTTTGGGTATAAGCTTCTCACAAACCAGAGCTTCTCAAAACAAGCCTGATGGTTTAGGTAGGGAACGTGCCACCGTTGGGGACGAAACAATATCCGTTGCCTCTTATTGCTTCAAAAAAATTCTAGTGTCAACATAGAACAAGAAAAGTGCTGTATTAAATTTTGGAATTTTTAGGTTTCGTTTGGACATTTTTATACATTAATTGGGTTTTCTAGGCATTTTATGTGCATAATTAAAATTTGAACTACATGAACAAGCTCCAGTGCACATAAATTGGTTGAAAAATCAAATCTGTGTTCTTGGTTGCATGCTTAGGTCCCATGCAAGAATTGGGAATGAATGTCAAACACCCTGCCATCGTCATTCGGCGGCAAACATTGAGATACCTGGTTTTTAAATTCTAGTAAATCCAAAACTGGTCTGAAATTCATGAAACTTGGCATGCTATCATGGAACGGCATCAACATACCATGGTAAAACTTGTGTCCCATTTGGGGTAGGTTTGGGTATAAGCTTCTCACAAACCAGAGCTTCTCACAAAAAGCCTGATGGTTTCGGTAGGGAACGTGCCACCTTTGGGGACGAAACGATATCCGTTGCCTCTCATTGCTTTCAAAAATTTTCTAGTGTCAACAGAGAAAAACAGGAGTGTTGTGTTAAATTTTGGAATTTTTCGGGGTTCTTTTGGACATTTTTATACATTAATTTGGTTTTCTAGGCATTTTATGTGCATAATTCAAATTTGAACTACATGCCCATGCTCCAGTGCATATAAATTTGTCGAAAAATCAAATCTGTGTCCTTGGTTGCATGCTTAGGTCCCATGCAAGAAATGGGAATGAGTGTCAAACACCCTGCCACCGTCACTCGGCAGCAAACATTTAGATACCCGGTTTTGAAATTCTAGTAAAATCCTAAACTCGTATGATATTCATGAAACTTGGCATGCTATCATGTACCGGCATCGACATGCTGTGTAAATTATTTGTCCCATTTGGGACAGGTTTGGGTTTAAGCTTCTCACAAACTAGAGCTTCTCACGGCGAGCCTGATGGTTTCGGTAGGAACGTGCCACCTTTGGGGACGAAACTATATCCGTTGCCTCTTATTGCTTTCAAAAATAATGTAGTGCCAACATAGAACTACAAGAGTATTGTGTTAAATTTTGGAATTTTTCGGGTTCGTTTGGACAATTTTATACATTAACAGGGTTTTCTAGGCATTTTATGTGATAATTCAAATTTTAACTACATGCACATGCTCAAGTGCATATAAATTGGATGAAATATCAAATCTATGTCCTTGGTGGCATGCTTAGGTCCCACGCAAGAAACAGGAATAAATGTCAAACACCCTGCCACCGTCAGTCGGCCGCAAACATTGAGATACCTGGTTTTTAAATTCTAATAAATCCAAAACTTATCTGAAATTCACGAAACATGGCATGCTATCATGGAGCGGCATCAACATGGTGTGGTAAAATTTTTGTCCCATTTGGGGCAGATTTGGCTATAAGCTTCTCACAAACCAAAGCTTCTCACAACAAGCCTGATGGATTCGGTAGGGAACATGCCACCTTTGGGGACGAAATGATATTCGTTGCCTCTTATTGCTTTCAAAAAGATTCTAGTGTCAACATAGAACAAGAGGAGTGTTCTGTTAAATTTTGGAATTTTTCGAGGTTCGTTTGGACATTTTTACACATTAACTGGGTTTTCTAGGCATTTTATGTGCATAATTAAAATTTGAACTACATGCACATTATCCAGTGCATATAAATTGGTTGAAAAATCAAATATGTGTCCTTGGTTGCATGCTTAGGTCCCATTCGAGAAATGGGAATGAATGTCAAACACCCTACCACCGTCACCCGGCCGCAAACATTGAGGTAGCTGGTTTTCAAATTCTAGTGAATCCAAAACTCGTCTCAAATTCATGAAACTTGGCATGCTATCATGGAGCGGCATCAACATGCTGTGGTAAATTTTTTGTCCCATTCGGTGCAGGGTTGGGTATAAGCTTCTCACAAACGAGAGATTCTCACAACAAGCCCAACGGTTTCGGTAGGGAACCTTTGGGGACGAAACAATATTCATATCCTCTTATTGCTTTCAAAAAATTTCTAGTGGCTACATAGAACAACATGAGTGTAGTATTAAATTTTGGAATTTTTCGGGGTTCGTTTGGACATTTTTGTACATTAACTGGGTTTTCTAGGCATTTTATGTGCATAATTCAAATTTTAACTACATGCACATGCTCCAATGCATATAAATTCGTTGAAAAATCAAATATGTGTCCTTGGTTGCATGCTTAGGTCCCATGCAATAAATGGGAATGAAAGTCAAACACCCTACCACCGTCACTCGGCCGCAAACATTGAGGTACCTGGTTTTTAAATTCTAGTAGATCTAAAACACGTACGAAATTCATGATACTTGGCATGCTATCATGGAGCGGCATTAACATGTTGTGGTAATAGTTTTATCCCATTTGGGGCAGGTTTGGTTATAAGCTTCTCAGAAACCAGAGCTTCTCTAACAAAGCGTGATGGTTTGATGCACGGGCGACGCCACCTTTGGGGACGAAACGATATTTGTTGCCTCTTATTGCTTCAAAAAATTCATAGTGTCAACATAGAACAAGAGAAGTGTTGTATTAAATTTTGGAATTTTTTGGGGTTCGTTTGGACATTTTTATACATTAACTGGGTTTTCTAGGCATTTTATGTGCATAATTCAAATTTGAACTACATGCACATCCTCTAGTGCATATAAATTGGTTGAAAAATCAAATATGTGTTCTTGGTTGCATGCTTAGATCCCATGCAAGAAATGGAAATGAATGTCAAACACCCTGCCACCGTCACTCGGCCGCAAACATTGAGATAGTTGGTTTTTAAATTCTAGTAAATCCAAAAATCGTCTGAAATTCACGAAACTTGGCATTCTATCATGGAACGGCATCAACATACCATGGAAAAACTTGTGTCCCACTTGGGGCAGGTTTGGGTATAAGCGTCTCACAAACCAGAGCTTCTCACAGCGAGCCTGATGGTTTCGGCAGGAACGTGCCACCTTTGGGGACGAAACTATATCCGTTGCCTCTTATTGCTTTCAAAAATTATGTAGTGCCAACATAGAACTACAAGAGTATTGTGTTAAATATTGGAATTTTTCGGGGTTCGTTTGGACAATTTTATACATTAACAGGGTTTTCTAGGCATTTTATGTGATAATTCAAATTTTAACTACATGCACATGCTCCAGTGCATATAAATTGGTTGAAAAAATCAAATCTATGTCCTTGGTGGCATGCTTAGGTCCCACGCAAGAAACGGGAATAAATGTAAAACACCCTGCCACCGTCAGTCGGCCGCAAACATTGAGATACCTGGTTTTTAAATTCTAGTAAATCCAAAACTTGTCTGAAATTCACGAAACATGGCATGCTATCATGGAGCGGCATCAACATGGCGTGGTAAAATTTTTGTCCCATTTGGGGCAGATTTGGCTATAAGCTTCTCACAACAAGCCTGATGGATTCGGTAGGGAACGTGCCACCTTTGGGGACGAAATGATATTCGTTGCCTCTTATTGCTTTTAAAAAGATTCTAGTGTCAACATAGAACAAGAGGAGTGTTCTGTTAAATTTTGGAATTTTTCGAGGTTCGTTTGGACATTTTTACACATTAACTGGGTTTTCTAGGCATTTTATGTGCATAATTCAAATTTGAACTACATGCACATTATCCAGTGCATATAAATTGGTTGAAAAATCAAATATGTGTCCTTGGTTGCATGCTTAGGTCCCATTCGAGAAATGGGAATGAATATCAAACACCCTGCCACCGTCACCCGGCCGCAAACATTGAGATAGCTGGTTTTCAAATTCTAGTGAATCCAAAACTCGTCTGAAATTCATGAAACTTGGCATGCTATCATGGAGCGGCATCAACATGCTGTGGTAAATTTTTTGTCCCATTTGGTGCAGGTTTGGGTATAAGCTTCTCACAAACGAGAGCTTCTCACAACAAGCCCAACGGTTTCGGTAGGGAACCTTTGGGGACGAAACAATATTCATTTCCTCTTATTGCTTTCAAAAAATTTCTAGTGGCTACATAGAACAACATGAGTGTTGTATTAAATTTTGGAATTTTTCGGGGTTCGTTTGGACATTTTTGTACATTAACTAGGTTTTCTAGGCATTTTATGTGCATAATTCAAATTTTAACTACATGCACTCCAATGCATATAAATTGGTTGAAAAATCAAATATGTCTTCTTGGTTGCATACTTAGGTCCCATGCAAGAAATGGGAATGAATGTCAAACACCCTGCCACCGTCACTCGGCCGCAAACATTGAGATACCTGGTTTATAAATTCTAGTAAATCCAAAATTCGTTTGAAATTCATGAAACTTGGCATGCTATCATGGAACGACATCAACATGCCATGGTAAAACTTGTGTCCCATTTGGTGCAGGTTTGGGTATAAGCTTCTCACAAACCAGAGCTTCTCAAAACAAGCCTGATGGTTTAGGTAGGGAACGTGCCACCGTTGGGGACGAAACGATATCCGTTGCCTCTTATTGCTTCAAAAAATTTCTAGTGTCAACATAGAACAAGAAAAGTGTTGTATTAAATTTTGGAATTTTTAGGTTTCGTTTGGACATTTTTATACATTAATTGGGTTTTCTAGGCATTTTATGTGCATAATTCAAATTTGAACTACATGAACAAGCTCCAGTGCATATAAATTGGTTGAAAAATCAAATCTGTGTTCTTGGTTGCATGCTTAGGTCCCATGCAAGAAATGGGAATGAATGTCAAACACCCTGCCATCGTCATTCGGCGGCAAACATTGAGATACCTGGTTTTTAAATTCTAGTAAATCCAAAACTGGTCTGAAATTCATGAAACTTGGCATGCTATCATGGAACGGCATCAACATACGATGGTAAAACTTGTGTCCCATTTGGGGCAGGTTTGGGTATGAGCTTCTCACAAACCAGAGCTTCTCACAAAAAGCGTGATGGTTTCGGTAGGGAACGTGCCACCTTTGGGGACGAAACGATATCCGTTGCCTCTCATTGCTTTCAAAAATTTTCTAGTGTCAACATAGAAAAACAGGAGTGTTGTGTTAAATTTTGGAATTTTTCGTGGTTCGTTTGGACATTTTTATACATTAATTGGGTTTTCTAGGCATTTTATGTGCATAATTCAAATTTGAACTACATGCCCATGCTCCAGTACATATAAATTTGTCGAAAAATCAAATCTGTGTCCTTGGTTGCATGCTTAGGTCCCATGCAAGAAATGGGAATGAGTGTCAAACACCCTGCCACCGTCACTCGGCAGCAAACATATAGATACCCGGTTTTTAAATTCTAGTAAAATCCAAAACTCGTATGATATTCATGAAACTTGGCATGCTATCATGGAGCGGCATCGACATGCTGTTGTAAATTATTTGTCCCATTTGGGACAGGTTTGGGTTTAAGCTTCTCACAAACCCAAGCTTCTCACAACAAGCCTGATGGTTTTGGTAGGGAACGTGCCACCTTTGGGGACGAAACGATATCCGTTGCCTCTTATTGCTTTCAAAACTTTTCTAGTGTTAACATAGAACAACAGGAGTGTTGTGTTAAATTTTGGACTTTTTCGTGGTTAGTTCGGACATATTTATACATTAACTTGGTTTTCTGGGAATTTTATGTGCATAATTCAAATTCGAACTACATGCACATGCTCCAGTGCATATAAATTGGTTGAAAATCAAATATGTGTCCTTGGTTGCATGCTTAGGTCCCATGCAAGAAACGGGAATGAATGTTGAACACACTGCCACCGTCACTCGGCCGCAAACATTGTGATACCTGGTTTCGAAATTCTAGTAAATCTAAAACTCGTCTGAAATTCATGAAACTTGGCACGCTATCATGGAGCAGCATCAACATGCCGTGGTAAAACTTTTGTTCCATTTGGGGCAGTGTCGGTGTCAAAACCGGCAGATCTCGGGTAGGGGGTCCCGAACTGTGCGTCTAGGCGGATGGTAACAGGAGACAAGGGACACGATGTTTTTACCCAGGTTCGGGCCCTCTCGATGGAGGTAATATCCTACTCTTGCTTGATTAATATTGATGATATGGGTAATACAAGAGTAGATCTACCACGAGATTAGAGAGGCTAAACCCTAGAAGCTAGCCTATGGTATGATTGTTGTATATTGTATCTATCGACTAGCCTGGCCTCGGTTTATATAATGCACCAGAGGCCTAGGATAACAAGAGTCCTAGCCGAATACGCCGGTGGGGAGGAGTCCTTGTCTTGATCGCCAAGTCTTGTGGAATCTTCCTAGTATGCGGCAACTGTCCGGACTGGCCCATGAGTATACGGCCATGGGGGTCCTCGGCCCAATCCAACTGATCGGGAGACGACGTGGTGAGTACCCCCTAGTCCAGGACACCGTCAGTAGCCCCCTAAACCGGTCTTCAAGTTGGGGACGCTCCTCGATTCTTCCGAACTCTTCTTCATCTTCGGTCGTCGGTCTTGAAAACTGGTTCAACAAATCTGCTCATCTTCGATCTTGAGGATCGCCGAAATGCATTCGATAAGTTTACACGTCGGGTATCCGAGGAGCCCCTTTAAGTTTCCGGCCTTTATCAATGCCTTGTTATTTTTATGCCACACCTCGGGTTTGAAGTTGTTCCCGGGCGGCAGCGTCCTCTTGCGTCCGAGCTCCAACGCCGGACTGCATTCGAGGTATCTTTTGCAGCCGAGCACCAATGTCGGACTGCTTCCCAGCTCTAACGCCGGACTATGTATCCGAGCTCCAACGCTGGACTGTATCCGAGCTCCAACGCCGGACTATGTATCCGAGCTCCAACGCCGGACTGTATCCGAGGTGTCATAAATCACCTTGGTTCAAAGAAGTTTGAAGGATTTTAGCCGAGCTTAATGCCGGAAATGCCCTGTATGGAGCCAGCCACTAGCGCCCGAGATTAATGCCAGAAATGCCCTTTATGGAGCCAGCCACTAGCGCCCGAGCTTTATGCCGGACTGCTTCCGAGGTGGTGCACCACCCCGAATGTGGGCCGATTTTTGTCAATATTTTTGATTGGTGCAATTTATTCTGTGCCGAGATACATAGCCAATAGCCCTCAAGGTGGGTATCGGTCTAAAACCTGAGATGCACATGAAGGATGACATAAAACCGCTGATCCCCATAGCCGCTGAGACTCAGGTTGATTTGCAAAATCGGTCTGAGGATCAAGTCCTAGCTCGCAGAATACTTGGGACACAAAAGCGGCGTGCTCAGTCCTCGAGACTCGGGTTGCGTCGCGGCCGACCAACCCGAGGATCAAAATCTCCTCGAAACTGTATTGCACTTAAATTTTTTGCATAGAACAGGCTATCAAGAGCCCCGAGACACCGGTCGGGTGGCAACACCAGATCAGGTATTGATGTGCCCTTTAATATTTGTAAATAATAAGCCCGAAGCCCAGTAGCCCCCGAGCTTTAATGCGGGCACGGGTGGCCGAATTAAGGATCAATATCCATAGGAAAATCACAAATTATGTGTAATGACTCTATGTATCCAAGTACTTTACGTCATTAATGCTCGGATCCGCATTGTACAAAACTTTGTTGACCGACCATCGGCTTAACCTCCTCGGCCAAGAGTCGAGGAGTGTTTGTCCTACTTTATAAAGCCTTTATGAGGGCAAAGATTTACTGAAAAACAAGGCAATCTGGCCATACGGTTTTATAAACAAAGGTACGCAGAGAGATATGTTATATTACTGTTTAACAGAAGAAATGTCTTCCAAAGAAAATAGTCCCGCTATCGGTTCCTTTCTTTGGGTTGTCATGCTAAGCATGATCATGAAACCTCAGCTCCAATGTAAGAGCAAAAGATCGAGGATTTAGTTTGGGAGGCCAGTTAATAAACCCCGGTAGTGTTCGGCGACAGTCGAGGTCAAGCCGTAAACACTTCAGCCATTGTTATGAATGGCCCATCATTTAACACCGTCATCGGATCGCTGACCAGTTTACGCTTATTGTGACAGTCAGTTTTTGGCTTTCTCCACTGAGGTGCTTAACCATGTGAGCTGGAAGCACAATCGCAGCGGTTCTCCCTTTGTACACCTAGCCGAACAAAGCGGAACGTAGGAGGCAAGCGCAGGAGCCGGGCAACCCAACCATTGACCGAAGAAACAATTCGAAACCGATGCATATATAGCAATATCCGAGAATGTTTTTGCCGAATCTCTAAAGGAGTCTGGCGTTGCACTGCGAGACTTGTGCTGAAAACACACAAATAGTTTAAAAGTGCCAAAAGCTTGGAAAACCAAAAAAACGTCAGTAAAAACATGACGTCCGAACAAGATCAAGCGTTCGGTGCCAATCCAAAAATTGGACTTTAGAGAAAAAAGTGCTTCTGCCGTGCTTTAACATGACACATCCTATCTCAAGACTTCAAGCGGGTCAGCCTACGGCTTCAGTCTCCCATCCCGAAGGCGGAGTACTTCCCATTAGGCCAGTTTGGAAAACTAAACCCTAGCGGTTTTGAGAGAGAAATTAGGCTCCACGGCTAGTGACCGCACACTCGTGTCGAGAAAAAAAAAGGAGTGATAAATAATAAAAACTTTGCAACGACTAAGAAGAAAAACACATAGTATGAAATGGCTCAAATAAACATAAGAGCCCCCAAGTGACTTGGATAAAAGTTGACTATATAATGTAAGGTGACATGTAAAATGCCTTCTTGTAACGCCCCGGACACACCCGCCGGTGGTCGTCACTCCTGGCGGGATCTAGACTGGCCCCACAGATCAATACTAGTCTTTTCTGCGCACTTTGTCCTCACTCGTGCGCACCCGGGAGCAACTTCGGTCGGTCACCCATCCTGAAACTACTCCAAGCTGAGCACGCTTAACTTTGGAGTTACATGCGAATGGGCTCCGGAAAAGAAGGAATTCCTTAATGATATGAGTAGTCTATCATCCCTAATAAGCCAGGCTATCACATACACCCCCACTCGGAGGAATCGGCGTCCTCGTCGGGCCACGAACGCTCCTCTTGGCACAAACGTCGTGCTTCCAGTCCGTACATGTGCCATGTCGGGTGCCACGACGGGTCACAAACGTCATGAACAACATGACCACGCACCTGTCCGCAACCATCCGTAACCGTGAGGGTCGGCTCGATACCAACTTGTAACGCCCGGACACACCCGCGGTGGTCGTTACTCTGGCGGGATCTAGACTGGCCCCACAGATCAATACTAGTCTTTTCTGCACTTTGTCCTCACTCGTGCGCACCGGGAGCAACTTCGGTCGGTCACCCATCTGAAACTACTCCAAGCTGAGCACGCTTAACTTTGGAGTTACATGCGAATGGGCTCCGGAAAAGAAGGAATTCCTTAATGATATGAGTAGTCTATCATCCCTAATAAGCCAGGCTATCACACTTCTAGCCGGATTGTAGATCGTTTGTCGTAGCGGACCTTTTCGCTTCAACCTCTGGACCCAATAGTCCGGAGTGTGTCCGAATACCCTCGCGGTTATAAAAATAGGGGCATGCGTGGAGACCAGGCGTAGGGGTCATTAGTGCTTTATCGGACAAGTGCCCAACTAGTTATGTTATATTACATGGTTAGTAAGAAACATCTTCCAGGAGAATAGTTCCGTTAGGGGTTCCTTTCTCACAGGAGGCATGCCCTAAAGTGCATGTCCGGACTGTGAAAAGAGCAGAAAAACATCTGGGGCAGGTAAATAAATAGGTAAGAAATCATCTTTTAGTTCACCGACCGAGTATTCCCTTAAGAACGCTAGCTTTCGGCTTCATCCACCTGAGGTACACATCCGGCCGAGCCGCGAGAATAATCGCAGAGGTGCTCCTTTACCACCTAGCCGAACAATCGGGAACGTGGGGTAAGCATAGGAGCCAGCAACCCAGCTTGGCCAAAACTTAAGTCATATCGATGCATATAATGGTGAATAAAAGGTACATGCGGAAGTGTGACACATGTGTTGGGCATAAAGCCCGATTAATAAGCTTCATTAAAGAAGCCCCAGTATAATGAGCGCTGGTAGCGCGTCAAGTATCTTGAACAAAGTTTGGACAAGGAAAATTTTACAAGCAACTTTTTTTCCAAAAGTATAATGCTTGGTCGCATCGAACACAAGATAGAAATTTAAAACTTTGAGCATGAAGGCAACTTAGCTGGTTAATGTGTTCGGTATTGACGACACGGTCCGAGCTTGATGCGGTACAAGGTTCCATCCCCCAAGCCGGTCCCGAGGTGGCGGAGCAAAGAGCTCGGCACTCCGAAGTGGTGACATAGCACGGTCAATGCAGGACGGCAGAGTGATGCCGAAGTCCCTGGCATGGGGTAATGAAGTGTTGACGAAGCCCCCCGTCCAGCCGAGGTGACGTCAAAGGATATAGTCCGGCTAGATCATTTTCGTGTGCACAAAAAATAGTGCAAACCGGAGAAAATAGTAATAAAAAAATCGTTGCATAATAAATAATTTACGCAAAGTGAGTAATAAAGGAAATATGGCCTGGCGCCGAAGTCTATATGCAGGGCGGCGGCGTGATGCTGTAAAGGCATGGCAAGGCCTGAATTCACAGGTCGGTTCGAGTTCCGGATGCAGCGTTCGCCGGACTATGTACGGAAACTGACCGAACCACCATGCAACCGTCGTTAATGCGGCCACCATTTGATAGACCTGCGTACATATGATGGACAAACCAGAGTAATAATTCGTTGGAAAAAATGAACCCAAACAAGCAAAAAATACTAGGATTAATAGCACCTGGTTTATTTGTTGTAGCAATCTGAAGAAAGGTGATTCCCAGAATTGGGACTCGATCCGCGCACCCATTGCCTGATGGGCGATAAAACGACAGCATGGTAATGCTGGCGAAGGTTGACTCGCCGAGGCAAAGCCCTCGGCCCAGCTAACGTGACGGAGCTGGTCGGCTAGTGACGCCGAAGTGTCCGGAGTAGGTTGATGAAGAGATGATGAAGCCCCCGGTCCAGCTAACGTGATGAAGCCTTAGTGTCAGCCGATGAGTCGAAGTAGGTCGGCGTGATGGACACCAGCTTGAAGAAGCAATAGTGCGGCCCTGCCGATGCAGGTCGTGACGTGGTCGATGCCGGCTTTATGAAGCGACCGTGCGGCGATGCCGGTATGCCCGCTCCGTGTAATCCGTGGGGCGGCGATGTTGGTGATAATTTATCCTTCGCGATGCAGGACTCTTGTTCGGCTTGCCGAGATGATGATCCGAAGAAGTTGAGCTCGGCTCAACAAAGTGACGACGTGTCTAGCGCAGGTCGGCAGCCGTGGAGCAATATTGCCGGACTGGTTTGACACCAGCATGATGTTGAAGATCATGTTGAAAAAAATCTTAATGTTAGTGGGATGTGTTCGGGAACAAAACACAATACCCCATACAAAACTTCCTTCAAAAAGGATGTCCGAAATCCCGTTCATAAAAAAGACGAACTTGGGTCGGATTCGTTTTCGTGCAGAAAACAGATCCGAAAAGTGATGCACTAATCGGAAGGTTCCCGGAGTTTGGACGGTCGGATCGAGCTGAAATTTTGAGGGGTGGTAGATATAGGAATTCGGCAGCCGGTCAAAGGTTGGATATTCCAAAGGAAGTCCGAGCTAGAATCTGGACACCACGCCCTAAACTCGTCCGGATTCTCGTCCAGATTCAATGCGGCTCCGGTATATCGGAGGTTGCCAGAGATTCCTCCATCGGAACTTGACGAAATTTTCCAGGGTTGTTGTAGACTTAATTCCGCACAATTCCACCAAAGCAATCGTTCAAACGACACTTGAGAAGGCGGTGGCAGCGGACACAATTCCACCAAAGCAATGTTGACGTTGAGCCCCCGGGCTCCCTGGATGATTCCTCCATGATCTTGATAGAGATCGGATTTGATGTTGATGAAGGCCCTCATCCGAACATGACGATCAGAGGTAGGGCGCAGCCCTTGGTCGAACCAAGGTGACCAGTTGAGCTGGTGACGAAGATGCCGAAGTCGCAGTTGATCTGCAGGCGAGCCATCGACCTTTTGCCGAACACACAGCGGAACTCTCAATGAAAGCACCAATGTCGATGTCAAAACCGGCGGATCTCGGGTAGGGGGTCCCTAAAAGCTAGGGGGTCTCAATGAAAAAGTACAAGAGTAGATCTACCACGATATCAGAGAGGCTAAACCCTAGAAGCTAGCCTATGGTATGATTGTTGTATATTGTATCTATCGACTAGCCTGGCCTTGGTTTATATAATGCACCAGAGGCCTAGGATAACAAGAGTCCTAGCCGAATACTCCGGTGGGGAGGAGTCCTTGTCTTGATCGCCGTGTCTTGTGGAATCTTCCTTGTATGCGGCAGCTGTCCGGGCTGGCCCATGAGTATACGGCCATGGGGGTCCTCGGCCCAATCCAACTGATCAGGAGACGACGTGGTGAGTACCCCCTAGTCCAGGACACCGTCAGGCAGGTTTGGGTATAAACCACAGCTTCTCACACCAAGCCTCATGGTTTCGGTAGGGAACATGCCACCTTAGGGGATGAAATGATTTCCATTGGCTCTCTTTCGTTCTTGAGCAATAAGAAACCCTCGTATCTTAATGAAAGGAAAATCACAATCTTTCGTTAGGTATTTGAACAAGTAGGATTATTACTTTCCAAAAATTCTAGTGTCAACATAGAACAACAGGAGTGTTGTGTTAAGTTTTGTAATTATTCGGGGTTCGTTTGGACATTTTTATACATTAACTGGGTTTTCTAGGCATTTTATGTGCATAATTCAAATTTTAACTACATGCACATGCTCCAGTGCAAATAAATTGGTTGAAAAATAGAATCTATGTCCTTGGTTGCATGCTTAGCTCCCATGCAAGAAATGGGAATAAATGTCAAACACCCTGCCAACGTTACTCGACCACAAACATTGAGATACCTGGTTATTAAATTCTAGTAAATCCTAAACTCGTCTGAAATTCATGAAAATTGGCATGCTATCATTGAGCAGCATCAACATGGCATGGTAATTTTTTTGTCCCATTTGGGGCAGATTTGGGTATAAGCTTCTCACAAACCAGAGCTTCTCACAACAAGCCTGATGGATTCGGTAGGGGACATGCCACCTTTGGGGACGAAACGATATCCGTTGCCTCTTATTACTTTCGAAAATTTTCTAGTGTCAACATAGAAAAACAGGAGTGTTGTGTTAAATTTTGGAAATTTTGTGGGGTTCGTTTGGACATTTTTATACATTAACTGGGTTTTCTAAGCATTTTCTGTTCATAATTCAAATTTGAACTACATGCCCATGCTCCAGTGCATATAAATTCGTCAAAAAATCAAATATGTGTCCTTGGTTGCATGCTTAGCTCCGATGCAAGAAATGGGAATGAATGTCAAGCACCCTGCCACCGTCACTCGGCAGCAAACATTTAGATACCCGGTTTTTAAATTCTAGTAAATCCAAAACTCGTATGAAATTCATGAAACTTGGCATGCTATCTTGGAGCGGCATCAACATGCTGTGGTAAATTATTTGTCCCATTTGGGACATGTTTGGGTTTAAAGCTTCTCACAAACCAGAGCTTCTCACAACAAGCCTGATGGTTTTCGTAGGGAACGCGCCACCTTTGGGGTTGAAATGATATCCGTTGCCTCTTATTGCTTTCAAATTTTTTCTAGTGTCAAAATAGAACAACACGAGTGTTGTGTTAAATTTTGGAATTTTTCGGACATTGTTTGCACATTTTTATACATTAACTTGGTTTCCTAGCCATTTTATGTGCGTAATTAAAATTTGAACTACATGCACATGCTCCAGTGCATATAAATTGGTTGAAAAATCAAATATGTATCCTTGGTTGCATGCTTAGGTCCCACGCAAGAAATGGGAATGAATTTCAAACACCCTGCCACAGTAACTCGACCGCAAACATTGAGATACCTGGTTTTAAATTCTAGTAAATCCAAAATTCGTCTGAAATTCATGAAACTTGGCACGCTATCATGGAGCGGCATCAACATGACATGGTAAAATTTTTGTCCCATTTGGGGCAGGTTTGGGTATAAGCTTCTCACGAACCAGAGCTTCTCACAACAAGCCTGATGGTTTCGGTAGGGAACGTGCCACCTTTGAGGATGAAGCAATATCCATTGCATCTTATTGCTTTCAAAATATTTCTAGTGTCAACATAGAACAACAGGAGTGTTGTGTTAAATTTTGGAATTTGTCGGGGTTCGTTTGGACATTTTTATACATTAACCGGGTTTTCTAGGCATTTTATGTGCATAATTTAAATTTTAACTACATGCACATGCTCCAGTGCATATAAATTGGTTGAAAAATCAAATCTGTGTCCTTGGTTGCATGCTTAGGTCCCACACAAGAAATGGGAATGAATTTCAAACACCCTGCCATCGTCATTCGGCCGTAAACATTGAGATACCTGGTTTTTAAATTCTAGGAAATCCAAAACTCGTATGAAATTCATGAAACTTGGCATGCTATCATGGAGCGGCATCAACATGCTGTGGTAAATTTTTTGTCCCATTTGAGGCAGGTTTGGGTATGAGCTTCTCACAAACCAGAACTTCTCACAACAAGCCTGATGGTTTCGGTAGGGAACGTGCCACCTTTGAGGACGAAACGATATCCGTTGCCTCTAATTGCTTTCAAAACTTTTCTAGTGTCAACATAGAACAACATGAGTGTTGTGTTAAATTTTGGAATTTTTCGGGGTTTGTTTGGACATTTTTATACATTAACTTGGTTTTCTAGGCATTTTATGTGCATAATTTAAATTTGAACTACATGCACATGCTCCAGTGCATAAAGATTGGTGTCAAAATCAAATATGTGTCCTTGGTTGCATGCTTAGGTCCCATGCAAGAAATGAGAATGAATGTCAAACACCCTGCCACAGTCACTCAGCCGCAAACATTGAGATACCTGCTTTTTAAATTCTAGTAAATCCAAAACTCGTCTGAAATTCATGAAACTTGGCATGCTATCATGGAGCGGCATCAACATGCCGTGGTAAATTTATTGTCCCATTTGGGGCAGGTTTGGGTATAAGCTTCTCGCAAACCAAAGCTTCTCAGAAGAATTCTGATAGTTTCGGTAGGGAACGTGCCACCTTTGGGGACGAAACAATATCCGTTTCCTCTTATTGCTTTCCAAAAATATCTAGTGTCAAGATTGAACAACAGGAGTGTTGTGTTAAATTTTGGAATTTTTCGTTGTTCGTTTGGACATTTTTATACATTAACAGGGTTTTGTAGGCATTTTATGTGCATAATTCAAATTTGAACTACAAGCACATGCTCCAGTGCATATAAATTGGTTGAAAAATCAAATATGTGTCCTTGGGTGCATGCTTAGGTCCCATGCAAGAAACGGGAATGAATTTCAAACACCAGGGCACTGTTGATTTCCCGCAAAACGTTGAGATACTTTATTTTTAAATTCTACTAGTAAATCCAAAACTCGTGTGAAATTCATGAAACTTGGCATGCTATCACAGAATGGCACCCGACATGCTGTGGTATTTTTCATGTCCATTTTGAGAGAAGGCGCACTCAAATAACAGCCAACAAAGGCATTTTGAAACAAATAGCTGCCACTGTAACATATCAAACGATTTGTATAATTTAAATCGTGTGCGTTCTATTAACCATTCACGTGACACCACGCCTCACTCTTTTAATGGCTAGGAGGCCGTGCGGAAAGGTACTTGACTAAACAGGAGGCGTGTGAGTTGTACTCCAATGCGCAGGCTCAACGGGAAGCGTGCGAACTGTACGCTGCGCAGGCTCACCGGGAAGCGAACCTTTTGACTTCCATGGTTGTGTGCCTTGTTTGCATCCTCTCCATTAATGGCGCCGATAACCCACAAGTATAGGGGATCTATTGTAGCCTCTTTCGATAAGTAAGAGTGTCGAACCTAACGAGGAGCTACTGGTAGAACAAATATTCCCTCAAGTTCTATCGACCACCGATACAACTCTACGCACGCCTGACGTTCGCTTTACCTAGAACAAGTATGAAACTAGAAGTACTTTGTAGGTGTGATAGGATAGGTTTGCAAGATAATAAAGAGCACGTAAATAAAATCTAGGGGTTGTTTAGATAAAGACACAACTAAGTTAGTATAGTAGAGAGTTTTTGTCAACAAGAAAGTTATTTGTCCCTAGACAATCGATAACAAGTATTGGTAATCATTCTTGTAATTTTATAGGAGGGAGAGGCATGAGCTAACATACTTTCTCTACTTGGATCATATGCACTTATGATTGGAACTCTATCAAGCATCCGCAACTACTAAAGATCATTAAGGTCGTGAAACCCAACCATAGCATTAAGTATCAAGTCCTCTTTACTCCCATACATCATAGCCCACCTACTCAGGTTTAAGTTTGTGTCACTCTCGCAACCCACCATAAGCAAACCACGAACATATATACAGCAACACCCTATAGCGAGGGCACCTCACGTTTGTGCAAGAATGGAGGGCACCGTAGGACAACACCATAAATAAAATATACAATCATACCAACCAAGATCAAGATTAACCCACAGGACAAAGCGGATCTACTCAAACGTCATAGGATAACCATAGATCATTGGGAAATAATATATGGAGTTGAGCACCATGTTTAAGTAGTGATTACATCGAGGGGAAGAGGTGTTACACCTCTGCATAAAGGGGGAGAAAGTTTGTGTTGACGGTAGCAACATTGTTGATGTAGATCGCCGTCCCGATCGTTGCCCCTGGTGGCACTCCGGCGCCACCAGAAGCGAGGGGGAGAGAGCCCCCCCTCCTTCTTGTTACTTGGCCTCCTCCCTAGGTGGGATATGGATTTCCCCTCTCGTCCTTGGCTCCCATGGCATGGGAGGGGCGAGAGCCCCTCCAAGATTGGATCTGTCTCTCCGTCCTCTTTTGTTTTGCGTTCTCCAGATCTGGCCCTTCACCGTTTCTTAATTTCCCGGAGATCCGTAACTCTGATTGCGCTGAAATTTCAAAACAATTTTTTTCCATAAATCATCTTTCTTGCTCCAGAAGAAGGGCCCCAACTGACCTTCAAGGAGGGCACAAGACACCTGGGCGCGCCAGGGGGTTCCTGGCGCGCCCTGGTGGGTTGTGGGCTCTATAGGCCCATGTCTGCGTTGATTACCTCCCAATAATCACATAAATTCCAAAATAATTCTTCGTAAATTTTTATCGCGTTTGGATTTTGTTTGATATGGATTTTCTGCAAAACAAAAACATGCAACAAATAGGAACTTGCACTGGGCACTGGATAAGTAAGTTAGTCCAATATAAAAGGTTGTCAAAAGTATGTAAAAGTTGTATAATATTGGCATGAAACAATAAGAAATTATATATACGACGGAGACGTATCAGCATCCCCAAGCTTTATTCCTGCTCGTCCTCGAGCAGGTAAATGACAAAAAAGATAAATTTTGATGTGGAATGCTACCTAGCATAAACTTGATCATATATCTAATCATGGCATGAATATTAAGACATAAGTGATTCAAAGCAATAGTCTATAATTTGACATAAAGACATCAATACTCAGGCATCCAACAAACAATCATGTCTTTCAAAATATCAACGCTAAAGAAAGCTATCCCTACAAAATCATATAGTCTTGTCATGCCATGTCTTCTTAACACAAAGTATTTATCATGCACAACCCCGATGGCAAGCCAAGCAATTGGTTCATACTTTTAAACGTGCTTCATATTTTTTAACCCTCAAGCAATACATGATCGCAAGCCATGTATATAGCACTACAGGTGGAATAGAGTATGATGATAGGGGTAAATATAAAGAAGACAAAAAGTAGAAAGTCTCACATCGATGCGACTAACCAACGGGCTATGGAGATGCCCATCGATTGATATCAATGCGAGGAGTAGGGATTGCCATGCAACGAATGCACTAAGAGCTATAAGTGTATGAATGCTCAATATGAAAACTAAGTGGGTGTGCATCTAATCCTATAATGAAATATTCCCACTAGTATATGAAAGTGACAACATAGGTGTCGGGGGATGGGTGCGACATATGCCAAAGGATGGCTTATCATGGTGGGAGCGAGTAGAACGTCGCCGGTGCCCGGAAGCGGGATGAGGCGTAGACATGAACGCCGGCATACTTTACCCATGTTCGGGGCTCTCCTAGGAGTTAACACCCCTAGTCCTGCTCTGCGGGGTCTCCGCATGATCACTAAGGCACAAGTGAATACACAGGTGCTCCTTGAGCTGTATGCTAGAGGTAGGAGAAGGCAATCCTATGATCTGGTCTAGTTCTAACTGGTTCGGAACCCTTTGCATGGGTGCCCTAGGGGGTTTATATAGGCCTACCCCCCAGGGGTTCATTGGTAATCCGGCCGGGTGTAGGGCCCGGCCGTCAGCCTCTTTGGCCGTCGGCTTCTCCGCCGACTGCTGGGGCCCGCCGCCTGGTGGGCCCCGCCGACTGTTTGGGTACGGGTCGACGGGCCGTACCCGCCGCTCCCTGGTCTTATCGGCAGCTGATCACTGTTGCCGTGTCTCTGATGATGCAGGCTTGGTCAGGAGGTCATGGTTACAGCTCCACCGCCTCGCGGGCTATTACTGTAGCCACTCCCTGTCTCATCTGGTTGATGGCGCGTGGGGCCTGAGGAAAGGGCGGGCCGACTCCTAGGGGCCGACCTCCCTCGGGTCCGACTGGTAGGGCTCTCGCCGTCTTCTGGACTCTTCTTGACTGGTGGGGCCCATCGCCCTTGGGCCGCATGAGGCGGTTGCCGTGGGAGCAGGACTCACTGCTCGTGATGATGTCAGGGATGGCATGGCAACAGTGCCGCGCCGGGCGGAGATCTCCACCGGTACTGCGCACTGTGGCCTCGCCAGCCCCTGGAAAGGGGAGGGGATGGGCTACACTGTAGCCAATCCCCGTCCCATCCCCGACGATGAGGGCATGGGCTTTGTTGTTGTCGCGGGCCGACTCCTCGTGGCCGGCTTTTTTAGAAGCCGCCAGGTAGGAGTCGGCTTGTCTTGACCTCGCCTCTAGGACTCGGCCGTTTATGGGCAGCCGGCTGTTCCTCCGGCCGGCTTGCAGGAGGCATCTCTTCATCTTATCATCTTGAGGGGCGCAGTCAGCCCCAATGTCTTGAAAGGTTACGGGCTTCGGGTTAGCCTACCCTTGGCCCATTACTCCGACAGTAGTCCCCGAAGCTGGTGAGGCGCCGCGGGTGATTGGTCGAGGAGCCTCAGCAGTTTCCATCTTCCAGTGTTTGAGATAGAGTTTCTTTCGTCTTCCGCCAGGCCGACTGGTAGGAGTCGGACTCGCCCAACCTGACTTGTCCAAAAAAATTCGAACACCTCGGCGGGTTCCAAGTGGCGTACTAGCTAAGCTTCCAGGCCGCCGCCCGTTTCGGGCCAGTCACGTGGCGACGAGCGGCCGGGCCAGTCTGCCCACCCACGCGCGCGATGGGACATGCCTGCCAGCGGGGCCGGCCACTACCACGCCTCGGCACGCGAGCGGATCTGCTGCGGCCGAGGTGGGCGGTTGAGGTTCCCGTGGAGTTACTGCACGCAGTAACTTCGAGCAAAAAACGTGGGGGTGTGGGGTAGTGGGCGCAGTAGATCCCACGACTGCCCCCTCGGCTTCGCAGCCCGTAGGCCTATAAGTAGGCGGAGGAGGGAGAGCGACAGAGCACGCGCCCCCCTCCTCCTCACCTCTTCCTCTTTCTTCTTCCTCTCGTCGACGCGCTTCCACGCCACGCTGAGCACCGCGGTGCTTGGTTCTCGATGAGCTCCTCTTCCACCGTCACGCCCCCCGCGGTGCGCTCGGGCGCATGGGATGGCTCTGAGGTTCACGACGACCATGTCGATTTCCTCCGCAAGACGCGGCGGCTGCCCGGATAGGATTTCGTGAGGGTTCGCCTTGCGTCGAAGAATGAAATCTCGCCGGCGCCGAAGGAGGGCGAGCGGGTCGTCTTCCGCTCGCACTGCCTGCGCGGCCTTGGCTTGCCGGCTAGCGGCTTCTTCCGGTCCTTCCTCGATATCTATGGCCTCCAGCCGCACCACCTCACCCCCAACACGGTGGTGCTGCTGTCCGCCTTCGTCAGCTTGTGCGAAGGCTTCCTCGGCGTCCTCCCCACCATAGAGCTCTGGGGGGAGTTCTTCTACTCCAAGCTCGGCACCCACGTCACAGGCGTGCCGGCCCTGTGCGGCGAGTTCATCGCGGTGCGGAGGTCGGGGGCTAACAACCCGTTTCCCCCCATCACACTGATAAAGTCGGTGAAGATGTGGCAGCGGTCGTACTTCTACGTGAAGTGCGTCTTCGCGGAGGGCGACTAGGTCAACTTGCCGGCTTACGCAGCTGGCCCGCCAGCAGGAAGGCAGCCCAACTGGTCGCATACCGTGCCAGACGCCACGCTCGCCGGAGCTGCCGCCATCGCTGCTCCGAAAGTTGGACGCATCGGAGGGCCTGACCGGGCCTGACCTGCTGGCCGCCTTCGTGGCGCGCCGAGTGCTCCCGCTCCAAGGCCGCCCTCACATGATCTGCCAGATGAGCGGACATCGGGACCCGAGCCGGTTGCGCACCAAGGAGATGCCTCATGCAGAGGTAGCCTACATAGTGAACTATCTTGCGAACTGTGAGCTCTCGGAAGAGTGGCGGTTCGGCAAGGAGCCGTATTCACGCGCCAACCCTCTGCCCATGGTGAGTTGTCTCTTTTCCTTTTTCCTCTGACTCCTTTTTCGCCGAGTCCGTCTTGTCCAGTCTGACCAATCGGCCTTTGAACAAAGCCCCCCCTCCAGCCAGCAGCCGGCACCGCGGGGCCAGACCGCGAATTCCTCCCCGAGCGGGCGGAGAGCAATGTCGACGACCCCGGCTTGGGGGCGGCGGCCTTGGAGGACGATGCCAAGGGAGGAGGCAGCGAGGCAGGCGGCTCAAGGCTCGGAGCCAGCCTCGAGGACTGGCCTGACGACGACGCTGGGGAAGTCGCCCCTCGCCACCAGCCGGGAGCCGGCCAGCCGGGCGCGAGCTCTTCTTCCACGCCGGATGCCCAAGGCGGCATGAAGAAACGTAGGGCCGCGCCGAGCATGTTCGGCAGCCGGCCGAAGGAGCCCAAGGGCTCGGCCGCGGCGACCAAGCGGGACGAAGCGGCCGCGAAGGCCAACCGCTTCCGCAGGGAGGTGAAGACGCCGCAGCTGGTTTCTGCATAAGTGCTACCTTCCTTTGTGTCTTCATTTTTTCTTCGTTGATCTTGTCTGAGTTCTTTTGCTCGTTTACCTTGGTTAGGGCTCCCCTCTCTCTTGAGAAGGTGGCTGCCGCCTCCATTGTGAGGTCGGCAGAGACTTCCGCCACTACTCGGCGGATCGACCCAGCCGCCGACCTCCGGGAGGCAAGGGAGCGGAACGCGCGAGAAGCGCGCAAAGAGAAGGAAGCCGCCCGCCTGGAGAAGGTGGAGGCCGCCGCCATGAAGAAACTGGTGGAGGCCGAGGCTGCCGACACGGCGAAGAAGCAGGCTGAAGAAGCCGCGCACCACCAACCGGCGGTTATTGTCATTCCTTTGAACTCCGCGCCACCACCACCGGAGTTCACGGCGCAGACTGGGGAAGCCGGCGGCGAGAACCCGATCATGGAGAGGGACGGCGGTGACACCGCCATGCCAGATGTGATCGTGCCGCTACCGCCGTCGTCCGAGAATGCACATGTCGAGCAGCCGGCGGATCCGCCGGTGCCGCCAACTGAAGACGAGGTGGTGGCGGGCCTGGTTCTCGAGGTTGGCACACCGACGCGTCGCCGCCTTGCAAAGGCGGCCTCGGCGCCGTGCCCTCTGGAGACTGGCGCCGCGAGCTCCGCGATCCCGTACACCGAGGCGACGAGTGCCGCGCCCACTGGGTGGGTGCAAGGAGGCGGGACGGGCCCGTTGAATTGGGCGCTTCTGGACGTCCAAGCTAAAATCCGGGCTGAGGGCGAAGCCATCAGGAACTGCAACAAGGCGCATCTGGCAGCGTGAGAGGTCGTCCGGGTACGTTTCCTTCTTCTTTGTTTCTGTTTCTTGTGCTTATCGGTGGGGCGCGCCAGCGCACCCACTGGGTGTAGTCCCCGAGTTTCAGACCGGCTGCTGAGCAGGCGGCTCGGAACTCGAATCGGCGAGTTCCAAGCACTAACACTTGTCTGAAATTTTTGTCACAGGATTACCACGATCTCCGTGTGACCGCCCTCTACTCCAACGTCCAGGAGCTGGCTCAGCAGACCGCCGACTTGTCAGAAAGCCGGAGTAAGTTCTCTTCTTTTTTCTGCGGGGGCGCGCTGGCGCACCCGCGGGCTGTAGTCCCCGAGATTCGGGCCGACTGCTGAGCAGTCGGTCCGGATCTCCTCGGCCACTAATCTTCTTTCTGTTGATGACTCCTTTTTTCATGGGGACGCGTTGGCGCACCCGCGGGCTGTAATCCCCGAGATTCGGGCCAACTGCTGAGCAGTCGGGCTGGATCTCCCCGGTGACTGTTCTTGTTTGTTGGTGACTAACACCTTGTTTTCTTCTTTCTTCCGCAGAGGCCAACGCCACCTTGCAGTAGCAGTTGGGCGAAGCTAACACCGCGCTACGTGTCAAGGAGGAGGAGCGCGGCAAGCTGGCTGAAGAGCACGGCCGATTGGCCACGCAGCTGGCAGAATAGAAGGAGGTCGTCAAGAAGGCCCAGAAGGAGGCGGAGGACAAGGAGACCGGCCTCCTTGCTGAGTTCGCGAGCAAACGCTCCTCCTGGACTGACAAGGAGGCGATGCTGACTTCCGGCTTCTACGAGATCGAGGATATAGTTGATGGTGAGCCTCCCTCATTTCTCTTCTTTGCGCTGCCGGCTGCTGGTCAAGCCGGCTTCTGGTCTTTAATTTTGTTCTTTGCTTCTGTCTTAGCAGACTTCTTCCCTGGCCACTCGGACGCCGCCAACCAGGCTATCGAAGCTGATCGCGAAGGGCGGAGGGTGGACGGCGCGAAGATCGCCGCCGCTGCCCCCCGAACCCTTAGCGAACAGATCCTGAGCATCGATTCCTGTCTTCGGCCGGCTCACTGGATGCTGCGCCGGCTTCAGCCTGTCGACGCCGAGGAGATCGCCGCCCTGTGGTCGGACATGCCGGCACCGCGCACCCCCAGTCGGACTACCGACTAGCTGGAGGTAGCGGCCGGCCGTCTTGAGGCCTGGAAGGGCTCTTCGGCCCGGGCTGGAGCGCGCCAGGCCTTGGAGTTCATCAAGGCGTGGTACCCTGGGCTGAGCCTGGCCCAGCTGGCAACATTTCGGCTGGAGGCTCAGGAGGAGTTGGCGGTCGTGGAATACGATCTCGTCAAGCGCGCGACATCAATCGCCGAGTATACTGACACCAGCATCTTCATCCCGGTGCGGGTTGAAAACGGCGACGAGGCGCCGCCGGAATGGTTCGGGCTGAACCCGGACGACGGCGAGGACTCGGCAGAGGTGATCGACTCCAGCGGCGAGGAGGAAGGCGAGGCGGAGGAGGGATGCGAAGAGGAGGCACCAAAGGTCGGAGCGGACGACCAACCTCAGCTCGACCAAGGCCCAAAGAACGAGCCGCACCCAATCGAACCAGCTGCCACGGAGGCGCCTCAAGCGAGACCGACCAGCCGGCCGCTCCGGCAACTGGCACTGCCGACTCCTCCGATCCTCTGAACCCTTCTGCCGCTTCCTAGGCCGTCGTTTTATCTTTTACTTCATCTGTCTATTAGTCTCGATGAACTTGTTAATTTTGCACAATTCCACCCGCGGGGTGTATCTTGAACTTTGTTGAAGATCGGCCAAGGGCCTTTGTTATGTAAATATTTTTCCGAGTTCTATCTTTTTCTTGCTTACTGCTCTTTGTCTTTTTCCTTTGCCGCCTTCCCTTGGCTGCTGTCTTGCCAGCCAAACAGCCGCTCTGCGGACTGATGCTGGGTCAAGTACTTAGCTACTTTGGGAAGGCAAGTACTTAGCCGTTTAGAGTTTTTTAGCAAGTTGAGTAGAAAACGGCGGGCCGGCTGCTCAACAGTCGGTCGCAAAAGTCTGGAAGCCGGCTTAAACTATGCACATGCTTTGAGTCCTTAGCCATTTTTCATGTGGGCACCCTTTCTACCTTACTCCTGCCCACCGTACAGTCACCCTGCGAGCTGCGGCTTCTGGCAGGAGACGGCTTAAGTTCCACACACTACTTGTCCGGCTGCAGGAAGCATTTCATAGTTCAAGACTGCAAGGCCCCGGGCCGACTAGTCGGACCCGGTGCCAAGCAGCATAACACAAAATAACACAGGCATAAGTCTTATCATATAGATAAAAGAGGGCGGTCCCCGAGCTCTTCTCGGGGGACCCGGAGTCTTCGTACTTTAATACAAAAGGTAGCGTGGTACATACTGCATCAACTGTAAAATCTTTGGAGGAGATTTGCATTCCATGGCCGATCCGTCTCCTTGCCGGAGTCGTCCCTCTTGCACGCTCGGGGCTTCTGAGCGTCGATCAGGTAGTAGAAGTCGTTGCCCAACACTTTGCTGATGATGAAGGGGCCTTCCCAAGGCGCTGATAGCTTGTGTCGGCCGGCTGTTCGCTGGATCAGCCGGAGCACAAGGTCTCCTTCTTGGAAAGACCTCAGCTTGACCTTCCGATTGTAGTATCGGCACAGGCTTTGCTGGTAGATGCTAGACCGGCTGAGTGCCAACAGCCGGCCCTCTTCTAGCAGATCGATGTCGTCTTGTCATGCTTCTTCCGCCTCCTCTTCGGTGTACATGGTGACTCGAGGGGAGTCGAATTCTATATCCGTTGGGATGATGACTTCGGCACCGTAGACGAGGAAGAAAGGCGTGAAGCCGGTTGACTTGTTTGGAGTTGTGCGCAAGCTCCAGAGGACGGCTGGCAGCTCGTCGAGCCAGCAGCCGGCCGAACGCTCCAGAGGCTCGACCAGTCGGGGCTTGATGCCGGACAAGATTAGGCCGTTTCCTCGCTCCACCTGGCCGTTTGACTACGAATGGGCAATGGACGCTAAGTCCAGTCAGATGCCCTGCATCGCGCAGAAATGGGCCAAGGCGCCTTTGGCAAAGTGCCATTGTCGGTGATGATGCTTTGTGGTATGCCATACCGGATGGTGATGTCGGAGATGAAAGTTACAGCTGTTGGACCATTCAGCTTCTTGATTGGTTTTTCTTCTATCCACTTGGTGAACTTGTCCACCACGACAAGCAGATGAATCACGCCGTCTAGCGCTGTTTTGAATGGTCCCACCATGTCCAGGCCCCAGACGGCAAAGGGCTAGGCAATGGGAATAGTCTTGAGTGCAGAAGCCGGCTGATGTGGCTTGGAATGGAACTTCTGGCACCCTTTGCATTTTTGGACCAAGTCCTTGGCGTCTTCTAGAGCGGTCGGCCAGAAAAAGCCATGGCAGAAGGCTTTGGTGACAAGTGCTCTTGAAGCCGCGTGGTGGCCACACTCGCCTTGATGGATATCCTTGAGAATCGCTTGGCCTTGCTCCGGCTCCACGCAGCGCTGGTAGACACTAGTGACACTGCGCCTCACAAGCTCTCTGTTGACTATGGTGTAGGCTGCTGCCCGGTGTTGCACTTGCCGGGCCGAGACCTCATCAGTCGGCAGCTCTTTGTTCACCAGGAAATTGAGGATGGGCTGGGCCCACGAAGGTGCTGCGACTTCTGCGACTGTCAGGACCGCAACTTGGACGAGGGCGATTCGGCCGGGAGGCGGCGGGTTGGAATCGGCAGCCGCTTGTTGGGTCGATGAAGTCCCCGGGACGATTGGTGCAGTCCTCGGGCTGGCCGCTGCAGTCCCCAGGCCGGGTTCTGAAGTCCCCGGGGCGGGTGCGACTGCCGCGGCCCCCGGGCCGCCTGCCAGAATTCCCGTGCCGGCCGTTGGAGCTCTCAAGTCGGATCCGACTGCTTCAGGAGGAGCCGGCACGAAGATAGAATCTGATTCTGGCGATGGCTTGATAGACGGCTTGAGGAGGCGTTGAAGGGCGACGCCGGTCGGTATTGCTTGACGGTGGAGCCGATTCTTGCCAAGGCGTCTGCTTGCTCATTGTCGTTCCTTGGCACATGGAGAAACTCGCACCCCTCAAAATATCCACTGAGTTGCTGTACGAGGAAGCGGTAGCTTGCCATGTTTGCATCTTTGGCATACCAGTCGCCTGACGACTACTAGACCACCAAGTCAGAGTCACCATAACACAGGATCAGGCGGAATCCGAGCTCTTTGGCAAGCCAAAGCCCGTGAATGAGTGCCTCATATTCGGCGACGTTGTTGGAGGCGGTGAAATGGATTTGTAGCACATATTTGAGCTTGTCGCCTTTGGGAGAGGTGAGGACGATACTGGCTCCCAAACCGGTGCGCATCTTGGAACCATCAAAATGCATCCGCCAATGGGTGGAGTCGGGCGCTGGCGGCAGGTACTAGGTCTCGGCCCAGTTGACGAGGAAGTCGTCCAACACTTGTGACTTGATGACGGTGCGAGGATGGTAGTAGATGGTGTAGGGGGCCAAATCTATGGCCCATTTGGCCACTCGGCCCGAAGCATCTCGGCTTCCAATGATCTTGGCCAGTGGAGCTGTGCAGACCACGGTGATTGGGTGCTCTTGAAAATACGGCTTCAATTTCTTGGCGGCAAAGTGCACGCCGTAGCACATCTTCTGGTAGTGGGGGTAGTTTTGCTTGGAGGTCAACAGTACTTCACTCAAATAATATACCGGTCTCTGGACTGGTAGTGCCTTGCCTTCCTCCTTGTGCTCTACCACGATGACTGTCCTGACCACTCGGCTGGTGTGGCGATGTAGAGGAGCATGGGCTCCTTAGGAGTCGGAGCCGCCAGGACAGGTGGAGTAGTCAACATCTTTTTGAGCTGGAGAAAAGCATCATCCACCTTGTCGTTCCACTCGAAAAAAGTGGTTTTCTTCATGAGCTGGTACAGGGGAAGAGCCTTCTCGCCTAGCCGACTGATGAACCGGCTGATGGATGCCAAACAGCCAGTGAACTTCTGCACATCCAGTAGTCGGGTGGGCACTTCCATCCTCTCGATGGCCTTGATTTTCACAGGGTTGCACTCTATGCCGCTTTCTGAGACCAGGAATCCAAGAAGCTGGCCGACTGGTACTCCGAAGACGCACTTCTCTGGGTTGAGCTTGATTCGAAATCGGTGCAGGTTCTCAAATGTCTCCTTGAGGTCTTCCAGCAGCATTCCACGCTTCTCCGTCTTCACCACCACATCGTCCACGTAAACGTGGGCATTTCTGCCGAGTTGCTTGAGGAGGCACTTCTGCATGCAACGTTGAAACGTGGCGCCGGCATTCCTCAAGCCGAACATCATGGTCAAGTAGCAGAAGGCTCCAAATGGCGTGATGAAGGCGGTCTTCAGTCTGTCGGTTGGGTTCAGCTTGATTTGGTGATATCCTGAATATGCATCCAAAAAACTCAACAGTTCGCATCCGGCTGTGGAGTCTATCACTTGGTCGATTCTTGGTAACGCAAAGGGGTCTTTGGGGCAAGCTTTGTTGAGGCTGGTATAATCAATACACATGCGCCGCTTCTTGTTTTTCTTCAGCATGAGGACTGGGTTGGCCAGCCACTCTGGAAAGAACACTTCCATGATGAAGCCGGCTGCCAGCAGCCGGGCTATCTCTTCTCCAACGACTCTTCTCTTCTCTTCTGACAGGCGGCGCAAGGGCTGCCTGACTGGTTTGGCATCGGGACGTACATGTAACTTGTGCTCGGTGAAATCTGTCGGGACACCCGGCATTTCTTTGGGGGACCATGCAAAGATGTCCTGATTCTCACGGAGGAAATCGACGAGCTCGCCTTCCTATTTGCTGTCGAGGTTTGTACGTACGACAGCGTACCTCTCCGAGTGCTCCGGGTCGAATGGTATCTTCTTAGTCTCTTTGGCTTGCCCGAACGAGCCCTCAGCTTCCGACTCCTTGGGATCGGGCGACATCTCCGGCTGCTTGCCTGCCATCGCCATGACCCGGTCAAGGAGCCGCTTCTCAGCTGCGATCACGAGGGACTCGGCCAACCGACTGCTCTTAGCTGCGCAGGCGGACTACTTCTTGTAGTCGCCGGCTATGGTCAGAATCCCCTTGGAACTCGGCATCTTCATTTTGAGGTAGGCATAGTGGGGATCGCATGAACTTGGCCAGAGCAGGCCGCCAAGTAGCGCATAGTATGGGCTCTCAAGGTCCACCACTTCAAACCAGACCGCTCTCGGCGGAAGTGATCTTTGTCCCCAAAGAGGACGCTATCCGGATCTTGCCGATTGGTGAGCGTGGAAAGGCCAGGAACTATGCCGTGGAATATAGTCCGGCTGGACTGAAGCTGCCTTTGCCTGATTCCTAACTTCTCCATGCGGTCTTTGTACAGGATGTTGATGCTGCTGCTGCCATCTATCAGAACTCGGGAGAAACGAGCGGCTCGCCTATCTGTGGAAAAGGTGGCATCCAAAACAAGGGCATAGGAGCCGGGATTGGCATCACCTCTGGGTGGTCGGCTCTGCTCCAGCTGATGGGCTTCTCGGTCCAATGCATGAACTCTGGGGTCTCTGATGCTACCGCATTCACTTCTTGTTGCTGCAAATGTCTGCACAAGGCCAATCATCGGCCATGTTGGTGAACACGACATAAGCTCCGTGCTCTTCTAGATACTCATCTTGTATGGCTCCGACTGGTCTGACCGCCGGGTGCTGGGGCGGAGGAGGAGGCGGCTGTCCAGCAGGCGAGCGAGGCAAGAGGCCGTCTCCCTTGGCGATCCTGGTGAGCCAATGGCACTTCCGAGTGGTGTGATTGGACGGCTTCACACCACTATGGAATTTGCAGGGTGCATCCAGAGTCTGCTCATATGAGAAAGCCGACAGCCAGTTGGGCTTGCCGCCCTTCTGGCGTTTGGGCGGAGGCTGCCCTTCCGCTGCTGGTTCGATCGCCGCCACCGCCGGCTGGTGGAAGCCGCTGCGTGGCCTTGCGCTTGTGGTCATTCTGCTGCTGACGCCGACTGGTGTCACCAGTTGGGGTTCGAGGAGCCTGAGGGGCCACTTTGCCAGATGCATCGACTCGGATCTCTGCCTTCATGGAGGAGTCGGCCGTGGTGTGTTTGTCCGCTATGATCAGCAGCTTGTCGAGGGTGGCCGGCTCGTCGCAGAGGAGTCGGTGCTTGAGGAGGGTGCCTTCTCTGCACCTGGCGGTGAAGTACTCGATGGCCTGCACCTCGTGCACGCCCTCGCAAGAGTTGCCGAGCTCGGCCCAGCGCGTGAGGTAGTCGCGAGTCGACTCGTTGGGGCTTTGCACGCACAAGGAGAGCTGGCGGGGCTTGGGCGGCCGCTTGTACGTGCTGGTGAAGTTGTGGACGAAGGCGTCGGTGAAGTCGACCCAGCTGTTGATGCTGCGGGGCTTCAGACTGTTCAGCCATGTCCGGGCCGTGCCTAGGAGCATGAGCGGAACATATTTCACTGCAACATGCTTATTGCTGTTTGCTATGCTGATGGCCGTGGAGTAGTCGACCAGCCAGTCCTCCTGCTTCACGGAGCCGGTGTACTTGGGTGTGTCTCTCGGGAGCGTGAACCCTTTGGGGAAAGGTTCATCTCGGATGCGGGGGCCGAAACAAGGCGGACCCAGCTCACCTTCTTCTTCCAGCGCCAGGGATCGATTGAGGCGATCGATCCGGTGGCGGGCATCGTTTTCTCCGATTCCTTCTCAGCGGCCAAGGTGGTCGCCGAGTGACGGGTGTTCAACATGAGGCGGGGAGACGCGCCTTTCCCTGCAAGGGGGAGGAGGTGGACAGTCGTCCCGCTGTTCCACTGATCTTGGGCAGCCGTCTTGGTCGCGCTCTATGGTGACACGTCGCCCCGGGCATAAAAACCGAAGACCGAAGACCGAACCCGAAAAGACCGAGACCGAACCCGAAATGACCGAACTAAATAAGACCGAATAAAAACGGTCTCGCACTCATCAGATGACCGAACTAGTTACAGTCTGATCGGTCATCTGATGTTGTGGACCGAATAGCCCGTATAGACCGAATTTAGAAAAGCCCATACATAGTACGTACAGGCTACAGCCCATCTGGCCAGCCCAAGGTCACAACTCACAAGCGAGATAACGCACAAACACACCTCGTCCTCACCTCACGATGCAATCGATTCATAGAACCTAGCCGCCGCCGCCCGCTTTGCACAATTCCTCTTTTCTATCCCACCACGAACCCTAGCCGCCGTCCCTCGCTGGCTCATTGTGGCGCGATGCCGTGAGCTGTCACCGGACCGAGGAGCGCCAAGCGCCTCGACCGATGAGCGATGAGGACCGGCGCCCGAGCTGCTGCCTGACCGGTGACGATGAGCCGACCACCATCCGCGACCACCGTGTTTCTTTGCGTCGCCGCCAAGCCCGACCCTCTTCGCCGCTCCACCGCCAAAGGACGGGACATCCGTCGAAGGTGCTCCATCTCCTCGCTGCTGCAGTTCGTCACCACCTCTCGCCCTCTTCGAGGTTGGTGCCGGTCGCCGCTTTCTTTGTTCTTCCGGTGTTCTACCTTGCAAATGAATCTCAAGGTGAGCAAGATACTTCATCTCTCTATGTGCATATGTGATGTCTAGATTGTTATTCTTTTATTGAATCAATTATATTGTTCAAGTTCTGTGATGTTCAAATTAAGGTTGATATAGTGGCTTGCCTTTTTTTGGCTTGTATATATTCACGACAGATTCGTGCCATGCTGCTTTATGTACTAACTAGGCTATAAGTAGTATCTTTTTGTTAGTTTGTATGTTCCTCTGTACCATTAGATGAATAAATGGTTCAGTAAGGAGTAACCTATTTTTTTGTAGATGCTTTCTATACTGGAATCTGAACATGATGAGGGATTGAAGGACAAAGACGATGCATTTATGAGTGTAGATGCAGAAGCAGATGCAGAAGCAGTGGCTGCAGAAGCAGGAGATGAATCATTCTTACGTAGCATCATTGAAGATGAAGATACGGAAGCAAAAGTTGGTGAAGGTGCCAATCCAGAAGCTGCTCAAGATGACAAGCCAAAAGGACGAAAGCAAATGGCGTCAAGATCACAAATCTGGGAGCATTTTACCAAAGTTTTTGATGACAAGGGGTTAGTAAAGGAAGGAAAATGCAAGTATTGTGACCGACCAATTCAAGCTACTACATCAATCAATGGGACAACAGCAATGCGCAGGCACTTTGGTACATGCAAGCGCAGTCCAAATAAGAAAATGGATCCAAATCAGACCATTTTGCAAGCAACTCCAGGAGATGGCATCAATACTTGGAGATATGATGCAGAAAAAGTTAGGAAGGCATTTGCTGTGATGGTCATAGAGGATGAACTGCCTTTTGTATTTGGTGAGAAATCTGGATTCGAAAGTTCATTTCATCGCTTGCCTCGCTTTAGTCCACCATCAAGAAGAACTTGTACCAGGACACCGTCAAAATCTATCTAGATGAGAAATGCAAGTTGAAAAAGTTTTTCAAAGAGAATTGTGGAAGTGTGTGTAACCACCGATTGTTGGACTTCTCAACAAAGAAGATGGATATATGGTAGTGACTGCACACTTCATTGATGAAGATTGGAAGTATCATAAGAAGATTATTAATTTCATTATGGTGAAGGACCACAAAGGGAAGGATCTTGGGAAGAACTTGCAAAGATGTTTGATGGAATGGGGGCTAGAGAGAGTTATGACAGTCACCGTGGATAATGCAAGCAATAATGATGGTTGCATTGTTCACTTGAGAAAGTGCATGGTTGAGGCCAAAACTAGCATAGCTGCTGGAAAGTTTTTGCATATGAGATGTGCGGCACATATTGTCAACCTTATTGTACAAGATGGCCTAAAAGAAGTTGAACTTTCAATCAAACGTGTCCGAGCTGCTGTGCGGTACATCAAGAATGGGACTTCTCGGTTGGTAAAATTCAAAGAGCTAGCATTGGAAGAAAAAGTTAAGAGCAAGGCATTCTTGAACCTAGATGTATGCACTCGGTGGAACTCAACTTACATAATGTTGAAGGCTGCCATCACCTACGCAAAGGTGTTTACAAGGTACTGTGAGGATGACCCATTGTATGCGTTGGACTTGTCTGAAGAAAAAGGAGGATTTGGGTATCCAGATGAGATGGATTGGGAAAATGCTAGGAAAATGGCTGCCTTTCTTGCTCATTTTTATGATCTTACTGTTCGTGTGTCATCCTCACTTCATGTCACTTCCAACAACTTTCTTTTCGAGGTTGGCAATATACACATATTGGTTCAAAATTGGATGAGCAGATGATCCTTTGCAAAAAGCTATGGCGTAGAGGATGAAAGAAAAGTTTGACAAATCTTGGGGTCTTGGCATGAGAATGAAAAGGTGAAGGAGAAGGGTCCTATTGTAAATGAAAGAGGAAAGGGAAGAAGAAGGAGAAGGAGGAGAAGGAGAAGGAAAATCTCAACTTGCTCATTTTATTGCTGCAGCTCTTGATCCAAGGTATAAGTCGTCTGATTTCACTAGGCTCACTACTTTGGAAATATTTGGTGTTGAGTCCGGAGAGAAAGTGTGGTATCTGTCAACAAATGTGTTCGCGAGTTGTTTGAAGAATACCGAGTAAGATTGACTACACCAGAACCAACAACACCAGCCATTAGCCAAGTAACAATAGAAGGAGGAGGAGCAAGTATGATGAAGGAACTAATTGCAAGTAGGTTGAGGCAAAATAATAGTGGAGGAAGTGCAAGTAGTAAATCTGAGCTTGAAAAATACCTTGTCAAGACTCAAGACCACGACAAAAAATTGACATCCTAGGATGGTGGAAGAGAATTCATCTAGGTTTCCAATCTTGGCAAATATGGCTCGTGATATTCTTGCTATCCCCATTACAACTGTGGCTTCCGAGTCTGCCTTTAGCACAAGTGGACGATACTTGATGACTTTAGGACATCTCTAACTCCGTTTATGGTGCAAGCTTTAGTTTATGCATAAGACTGGCTGAGAAGGTCAACAGATCCGTCGACATCAAGGAGAACTTGGAAGAATTAGAAGTTCTAGAAAAAGGTAAAACAATCAGCCAACTTGTCAATACATTTGTTTTTATTGTAGAGATATTAATATGCATGACATATCGGTACCAAACCAATGTATGGAGAACTTTATATGCATGACTTGACAAACTTCTTCATTAACTAGACCTAGCTAGTAGATCTCAACAAAAGCACATTGCATTTGTCACTATCAGTATATCACCATAGCTAGCAGATTATGAAATTTGATTGAATACTTGACTTGTTGTAGAGTTGATTGAAGAATTTGGTGACAAGGCGAAGGGAAAGCGCAAGTTCAATGGTGGTATTGTTGCTTCTTCCACGGCCAAGTCAAACAAGTGTGCAAGTCGACCAACAAAGTGACATCCATGTCTACTCATGGCTGAACTAAAATCATGTTCAATGTATGCTGTTTTAGTTATCATCTTTTGCTTTTGATTTGTGACTTGAGACTTGAGAATTGAGAACTGAGAGTGAGAGTGTGAGACCTTAATGTTTGTTGTTTGATGCTAAATTTAAAGCATGTACTAAACTTGATTTGTTTCATGTCAAGTTCTATGTTGTCAAGTACTAAGTGGTGATGGTGTTTTTGTTTGCTGCTTGTCGACTCCATGAGCTAATCCGCTGATGTTTAAAGATTTTCATATGGTGTACTGTATCCCATCCAGATTGCATACAAGTGTTACTTGTTTGAATTTTTCTTATGTACACATGCGCCAGTATACAGACACATGTTATCTCTGTACACACAGCTTTGTGCACACATGTACCTCTTTACTCTATGTAGTTTGTATACAATTGGTACTGGAAGTAACATAAATCTGGGTTCTAGCAATTAATTTGGTCTGTTTGGTCAGGACCGAAGACCGAATAGTAAAGACCGAAGACCGAATAATGAATAACCGAAAAGACCGAAATTATATCGGTCTTTAATTATGGGAGACCGAAATTTTGAAAGACCGAAAAGACCGGACCGAACAAACCGAAAAGACCGAACGCCCGGGGCTAGTGACACGAGTCCGACTGCGGCTGGCAGCCGACTCCTTGTCTCTTCTTCCGCGGACGCCGCCACTGGGCGTCAGAGAGGTCGCGCCTTGATCTCGGCGGGGAGGCAGATCGTCGTTTTGCCGGTGTGGCGCCTCAGTGCGGCAGCCGGCCTCGTTTTGCTTGGCAGCCGCGTCGAGGAGCCGCTGTACGCGCTCCGCCATCTGGCGACGTTCCTCGCCCTCGAATTTGTCCAACTCTTCTACCGCCGCTTGGGCAGCTCGGATGTTTTCCCCAGGCGTGGCGTAGATGGGGCGATCTGCCCCGAACAGGTCGGCGATGGCCATGCCGCGCTGCTGGACCATGCCAAGGTGGCTGGGCCCAGCCGGAGCCGGCGTGCCGCCCACAGCGCGGTCCATCTCGCGCTGGTAGGCTTCCGACAGGCGTCTCATGCTGGCCAGCTTCTTGGCGCCTTCGACGAGCTGGATGCGGCGAGCCTCCAGCGTCTCGTCGTTAGCATCCTCTGGGATGGGCGCAGTCAAGTCTTGCAGCGCTGCATCGAGAGGGTCGCGAGCACCTCCGCCGGAGTGCTCGCTGTGACCGATGACTAGCACTTCCGTGATGGTGCTTCCACCGCTCTCCGTGCGAGGGAGCGGCTCGTCGTAGACCACCGCGTTGGTGGGGAATGCGTCGAGCGACGCAGTGTCGGAGTCGACCAACATCAGGTCAGTGGATCCTACAAACTCCAGGTCCACAGCTGGCTCGCTGGCGACGTGGAGTTCATCGAGGAGGCCCGCGAGGAGGTTCTCAGGGCCGTCTGTGCCCGCATCGGACGCGGGCTCGCCGGAGAGGTGGACCTCGCCAATGAGATCAGCGAGGCAACTTGCCGCGCAGGTGACTTCCGCGCCATGCAGCGCGTCGGTGCATACTCCGTCTGGCGTGCCGGGCTGGCTGCGCTCGCCAGGGAGGAAAAGGGTTCCCGTCCAGAATAGGTCTCCGTACGACGGTGCACCTTGCCCCATGGTGGGCGCCAACTGACGAGGGTTGGGTGCGACATATGCCAAAGGATGGCTTATCATGGTGGGAGCGAGTAGAACGTCGCCGGTGCCCGGAAGCGGGATGAGGCGTAGACACGAACGCCGGCATACTTTACCCAGGTTCGGGGCTCTCCTACGAGATAACACCCCTAGTCCTGCTCTGCGGGGTCTCCGCATGATCACTAAGGCACAAGTGAATACACAGGTGCTCCTCGAGCTGTATGCTAGAGGTAGGAGAAGGCAAAGCTAGCTCTCTCCTTCCTCTATGATCTGGTCTAGTTCTAACTGGTTCGGAACCCTTTGCATGGGTGCCCTGTGGGGTTTATATAGGCCTACCCCCCAGGGGTACATTGGTAATCCGTCCGGGTGTAGGGCCCGGCCGTTAGCCTCTTCGGCCGCCGGCTTCTCCGCCGACTGCTGGGGCCCACCGCCTGGTGGGCCCTGCCGACTGGTTGGGTACGGGCCGACGGGCCGTACCCACCACTCTCGGGTCTTGTCGGCAGCTAATCACTGTTGCCGTGTCTCTAATGACGCGGGCTTGGTCAGGCGGGTCATGGCTACAGCTCCGCTGCCAGGCGGGTGATTGCTGTAGCCACTCCCTGTCTCGTCTGGTTGATGGCGCGTGGGGCCCGAGGAAAGGGCGGGCCGACTCCTAGGGGCCGACCTCCCTCTGGTCTGACTGGTAGGGCTCTCGCCGTCTTCTGGACTCTCGCTGACTCGTGGGGCCCATCGTCCTTGGGCCGTACAGACAGGCCATCGTGGGAGCAGGACTCCGCGTGCTCGTGATGATGTCAGGGATGGCATGGCAACAGTGCCGCGCCGGGCGGAGATCTCCGCCGGTACTGCGCACTGTGGCCTCGCCAGCCCCTGGAAAGGGGTGGGGATGGGCTACATTGTAGCCATTCCCCGTCCCGTCCACGCCGATGAGGGCATGGGCTTTGTTGTTGTCGCGGGCCGACTCCTCGTGGCCGGCTTCTCTAGAAGCCGCCAGGTAGGAGTCGGCTTGTCTTGACCTCGCCTCTAGGACTCGGCCGTTTATGGGCAACCGGCTGTTCCTACAGCCAGCTTCCAGGAGGCGGCTCTTCATCTTGTCATCTTGAGGGTCGCAATCAGCCCCGATGTCTTGAAAGGTTATGGGCTTCAGGTTAGCCTACCCGTGGCCCATTACTCCGACAATAGGAAACTCTCCATATGAAAAACATGGTGCTACTTTGAAGCACAAGCGTGGTAAAGGATACTAAGAATGCCCCTTCTCTCTTTGTTTATTTGTTTTTTTTTCTTTCTTTTCTTTCTTTTTTTCTCTCATTGTCCGGAGTCTCATCTTGACTTGTGGGGGAATCATAGTCTCCATCATCCTTTCCTCACTGGGGCACTGCTCTAAAAAATGAATAATGATGATCATCACACTTCTATTTACTTATAACTCAAAAGAAATAAAAATTACAACTCGATACCTATGACAAAGTATGACTCTATATGAGTGCCTCTGGCAATGTACCAAGATGTGCAATGATCTAGCGTAACATGTATGAAAAATGATGAACGGCGGCTGAGCCACAACTACTACGTTAGCTATATGATCATGCAAAGCAATATGACAATGGATGCTCAAGTAATCAAACGGAAGCGGTGGAAGTTGCATGGCAATATATCTCGGAATGGCCATGGAAAAGCTATAATAGGTAGGTATGGTGGCTGTTTTGAGGAAGATATAATAAGGCTTATGTGTGATAGAGCGTATCATATCATGGGGTTTGGATGCACCGGCGAATTTTGCACCACGTCTCGAGGTGAGAAAGGGCAATGCGCGGTACCGTAGAGGCTAGCAAATTGCGGAAGGTAAGAGTGCGTATAATCCATGGACTCACATTAGTCATAAAGAACTCATATACTTATTTCAAAAGTTTATTAGCCCTCGAAGCAAAGTACTACTACGCATGCCCTAGGGGATAGATTGGTAGGAAAAGACCATCGCTCGTCCCCGACCGCCACTCATAAGGAAGACAATCAATAATAAATCATGCTCCAACTTCATAGCATAACGAAAGAGTATACGTTCATGCTTCGGGAATCACAAACCTTAACACCAATATTCCTACTAAACACAACCATTTATTAGTACCTCCCACATATTATCATCTCTATATCGCAAAACTATTGCAAGGAATCAAACATATCATATTCAGCAATCCATAAGTTTTATGTAAGATTTTATGACTAACCATGCAATTGACCAATTCCTTTTTGACTCTCTAAATAGATATAAGTGAAGCATGAGATTTTAATTATTTCTACAAAATACCATGCTCTAATAAATATAAGTGAAGCAAAAGAGCATTCTTCAAACAACTGTTTTCTATGTGAAAAGAAACAGGTAATCCAAACTTCAAATGATATAAGTGAAGCACATGAAGCATTCTATAAAGCCACACTCAAAAGATATAAGTGAAGTGCAATGAGCATTCTATAAATCAACCATGGACTATATCATACCAGCATGGTGCACAAAATAAAAGGGGAAAAACTAAATGCAGAAGACGCTCCAAGATTTGCACATATCACATGAACGAAACGGAACCGACAACATACCGATACTTGTTGAAGAAAGATGGGATGACTTCCGGGGCATCCCCAAGATTAGACGCTTGAGTCTCCTTGAATATTTACTTGGGGTGCCTTGGGCATCCCCAAGATTGACCTCTTGCCTCTCCTTCTTCTCCTCACATCGAGACCTCCTTGATCTTCGAACAATTCATCCACACAAAACTTAACCAAACTTTTAGTGGCGGGGTTAGTGAATATGGAAATGAAATCCCATCATGTACTGCTGTAACATTATTGTATAATTACAAACAAACATTAACCACTGCATGCTATCACAATTCTATGGCCCCAAGTCAAGGAGGCTTCAACAAGAATTCAAACATACACAAATAATGAAGCTATAACAGCAATCTGTGAAAACAGGATAGTTTGTAAAGATTCGAACATCCACCATACTTATGTAACTCTAAAAATTCTGGAAAATTAGGAAAACGTAAAAAATTTATATAGAAATACTGTGCAAAAAGTTTCATAAATGTTTGACATTCCAATAAAAAAACAAAATTCACGCGTACAGCCAAAGTTTCTGTTACTGCACCGCACAAACCAACAAGCAATCTAATCATCCTAAAGGCAAATCTTGGCACAGTATTTTTATAATACAATGGAATTGTACAAGGGGATAATTATTTTTTGTGAGAATCTTCATGAAAATTTCTACATTGTTTCCATGAGCATGAACACAAGTGTTCAAGGTCGACCCTCACTTCTCCAATGCATAACTTCCAATCACTTCTCTTTTGTGAAAAGGTTTTTAAGTTCCCCTCTATATTTTTTTGTTTTTAAACTTTATAAAAGCACTCAACAGAAATAATGACTCTCTAAAACTTCCGGTTTGTCTCCCTGGCAGCGCTTTCTTTAAAGCCATTAAGCTAGGCATAAAGTGCTCAAGTAATGAATCCACCCGGATCCCAAGGTATATCAAAGCCAATTTTAATTAACAATGATTTGGCATTTAGTAGTGAGCACAAAGCAACATATATCAAGCAATGACGAAGTCTAACTCTCTTCCTATGCATCGGCATGTCATACAAGAACAATTCATGCACATCAAGTAAAGGCCAATACATAGCATATAAGTAGTTTCTTGCAATTTTATCGTGTTGGAAACATAAAGAGGCGGAGATGTAGTTACTCTCTCATAATAATTGCAAGTAGGAGCAGAACGAACATGCATATTAAATTCATCAAAATCATCATGTGCAACGGTAAAATACAACCCATCAACATAATCCTTAATAAGAGCAAACGTCTCCGATATAGTGTTGTTTGGAGAATTCAAAAAGATAATAGGACATTCATGTGTGGGTGCAATAGCAACAATTTCATTCTTAATATAAGGAACTATAGCAAGTTCATCTCCATAAGGATAATTCATATTGGCATCTTGGCCACAAGCATAGCAAGCATCAATTTCATCAAAAAGGGATATTTCAAATGAATCAACGGGATCATAGTAATTATCGTAGCATTCATCCTTCAGTAAGCATGAAGGGACATTAAATAATGTATGAGTTGGAGGGTAACTCTCATTAGAAGGTAGGCACGGGTAGCTAATCCGCTCTTCCTCCATTTGTTCTTCGCTCTCCCCATCATATTTTTCATCAAATGAGCTCGCAGTTTCATCAATTTCTTCTTCCATAGACTCCTGCAAAATATTAGTCCCTTCTTGGACACCGGAATTATTCTCAATAAATACATCAATATCATAATTGTATTTATAATTATCATAGTAATATTTAAGGATAACAAGATTTTCAGGTCTATAAACTGAATCATCAAAATCTTCAAACTTTTTAAACAAAGATTCAATTTCATAAGCACCCTTAAAAGCAACAAATTCCTCTATTTGTTCCACATCATAGTAATCATAAATACCATTAACATAAGAAGCCAAGGTTTCAATATCATTAAATTCACATGAAAAGGGAAGGTGTGGAGCCTTCATCCTAGAGCAACAAGTATAATCATATCTCAAGCATAAATTCCAAGCATACCATTGCAACATTTCAATTTGATCCCATAGCAATTTCCCTTTATGAGTCAAGCGATAATCCCTAAAGTATTCACGTTGATCCAACATTACTCCCATTATCAAGTGAAATGGGGTTTTCTTAGGATTATCAAAGTAGTGCATAATATTTTCACATAACGAGCATCGAGGGTTTTAGGAGGTTCCCCATCTCCATGAGTAGCAAGTACAACTAATTTTTTTGGTGTTTCGTGTTCCATATCCATGACTAAAGATAGATAACAACTTAGAACAAGAAATAAAAACTACTTGGTGATAAAGCAAACAAGCACACACGTGAATATTCGCCCACGCTATTGCTCCCCGGCAACGGCGCCCGAAAAAGGTCTTGATAACCCACAAGTATAGGGGATGAATTGTAGCCTCTTTAGATAAGTAAGAGTGTCGAACCCAACGAGGAGCTAAAGGTAGAACAAATATTCCCTCAAGTTTTATCGACCACCGATACAACTCTACGCACGCTTGACGTTCGCTTTACCTAGAACAAGTATGAAACTAGAAGTACTTTGTAGGTGTGATAGGATAGGTTTGCAAGATAATAAAGAGCACGCAAATAAAATCTAGGGCTGTTTAGATAAAGACACAACTAAGTTAGTTTTAGTAGAGAGAGTTTGTCAACAACAAAGTTATTTGTCCCTAGGCAATCGATAACAAGTACCGGTAATCATTCCTGTAATTATATATGAGGGAGAAGCATGAGCTAACATACTTTCTCTACTTGGATCATATGCACTTATGATTGGAACTCTAGAAAGCATCCGCAACTACTAAAGATCATTAAGGTCGTGAAACCCAACCATAGCATTAAGTATCAAGTCCTCTTTACTCCCATACATCATAGCCCACCTACTCGGGTTTAAGTTTCTGTCACTCTCGCAACCCACCATGAACATATATATTGCAACACCCTATAGCGAGGGCCCCTCACATTTGCGCGAGAACGAAGGGCACCGTAGGACAACAACATAAATAAAATATACAATCATACCAACCAAGATCACGATTAACCCATAGGACAAAGCGGATCTACTCAAACATCATAGGATAACCATAGATCATTCGGAAATAATATATGGAGTTGAGCACCATGTATAAGTAGAGATTACAGCTGGGGGAAGAGGAGTTACACCGCTGCATAGAGGGGGAGAAAGTTGGTGTTGACGGTAGCAAGATTGTTGATGTAGATCACCGTCCCGATCGTTGCCCCCGGTGGCACTCCGGCGCCACCGGAAGTGAGGGGGAGAGAGCCCCCCTCCTTCTTCTTCTTCCTTGGCCTCCTCCCTAGGTGGGAGAAGGATTTCCCCTCTGGTCTTTGGCTCCCATGGCATGGGAGGGGCGTGAGCCCCTCCGAGATTGGATCGTTCTCTTTGTCCTCTTCTATTTCGCGTTCTCCAGATCTGGTCCTTCACCGTTTCTTAAATTCCCGGAGGTCTGTAACTCCGATTGCGCTGAAATTTTTATCTGATTTTTCCCATAAATTATCTTTCTTGCGCCATAAGAAGGGCCCCAACCAACCTTAAAGGAGGGCACAAGACACCTGGGCCCGCCAAGGGGTGCCTGGCGCACCCTGGTGGGTTGTGGGCTCCGTGGGCCCCCGTTTGCGTTGATTCCACCGCCCAAAAATCACATAAATTCCAAAATAATACTCCGTAAATTTTTATCGCGTTTGGACTTCGTTTGATATGGACTTTCTGCGAAACAAAAACATGCAACAAATAGGAACTGGCACTGGGCATTGGATAAGTAAGTTAGTCCAAATAAATCATATAAAAAGTTGCCAAAAGTATGTAAAAGCTGTATAATATTGGCATGAAACAATCAAAAATTATAGATACGACGGAGACGTATCACGCGCCCAAGCCGCAGTTTAATACGGTTTTTAAATATAAAACACTCATCACAAACGTTTTAGTTTGAACACCCGTATGCAAACCGACAGTTTCCATAGGAAGGCAAGGGAAAATGTGCCGACAAGGATTTGTGCAGGTTCCCCAGGAAGCCCGGAGAAAATGTGCCGAGGATTTGTGCATCCCTTCAACGCAAACAGTTGTTTTGGATGACCCGTGTGCAACCACGTACAAATACTTTGGTAAGATTTGCATCTGTCATATTGAGTATGTTGCCATTTGTCAAACTGGAAAGATTCACATTTGTTGATCTAGTAACTATGCCATTTGCCAATCCTCGTAACACTGCGATTTGTCCAAATATGCAGCTAAAAATCACTAGAACTATCTAATGTTTGCAAGTAAAATTCAATAATTAAGCATAGATTTCATTCATAGATTAAGCAGTCATTCTTTATTTATACAAACAGTTCAACTCGATAGTTGAACCGACCAAACTTTTCCCCAATTGTTGCCAACCACGTACTGAAATAGCTAGTTCAACTATATAGCTAATTTTATGTACATTGTACAGTTCCACCACATCTAGAGTCAGATGAACTAAACAAAATAGACCCTAAATACTACTACTACGGAGGGGCTTTGTACTACTTCCAGCAGCATCTGCTCTGCCAAGCACGCTCAGTCAGAGGCAGAGGAGGAGGAGGAGCCTACCGACGAGCTGGACAACTGCAATACGGTGCCTGCCGCTACTGCACGTTCAACGATGCTCACCAGCTCGAACGCCCTCTGCCGCTCCAGATGACACCTCTTGAAGCGGACGGACTGCTAGTAGATCTCCTGATTCCTCGCCTCTGCATCGACGTGTGCTGCAGCAACGACTGCGGTAAGGCTCTTTGCATGCTCGACGAGGTGTTCCTCCTCCTCCCGCAGGAACTCGATGTAGCGCGCAAGGTCGCTAACGCACGTGCGGGCCTCCACCTCCGCCTCCCTCCTTCGGGTGGTGATGGCGGAGCGGGTGATGATCCTGGCGGTCGACGGTGGGCTGGCAGCCACGGCGGCCGACGATGGGGTGGCGGCAACGACCGCCACCTCCCGCCTTCAGGCCGCGGTGGCAGAGCGGGTGATGGCCACGGTGGCCGGCAGTGGTGTGGCGGCCATGACGGCCACCTCCCTCCTTTGGGCCGTGGCGGCGGAGCGGGCGATGGCCCTAGCTTTCGACAGTGGTGTGGCGGCAACGACGGCCGGCAACAGCTGTCGTCGGGCAGCGGCGGCGGAGCGTGGGTGGGTGTTCCGCTCACACCCAACAGGGACACCACGCGCACTACACTACACCGGGGCCGCCGCGGTGTGGCCTCCCAGCTGGAGCTGTCCTCTTATGACTGCGGAGTGGCTGAGTGACGACGACGGACCGGTGCCATTGGCGATTGTGGGAGGAGCAGACGAGATAAGCTACACGGAGGGAGGGGAAAATGCGACGCAGCACTCGCCGGCCATGAGGTTTTATATAGCAGGCCAGTAATCATTGGGATTTTGGGGGAATTCACCGAGTCGGGCGGGAAGCTTGCGTGGGAACGGGCTCACCGACGATTCATTGGCGCCACTTTGAGCCACCGTTTGGCCAAAAGAACGCCTCCACGCGCTGCGCAAGCTTGCGCTGTAAGCCGTATGCGGCAGCGGGGTGACAAGATGTGCGAGAGGAGGACGAAAGGACACATACACATATGGTTAATAAAAAGCATTTGCGATTTAATTACCTACTATACCCCCGTCCTGGTTTATAAGTAGGATTTAACTAATAAAATACAAATTCATGTCGCCAAAGATTATATCGTTGGATTCGTATTTGAACATAGTTTCCAGTTATACAATTTTTTTAACATGCATTAACATTTTGTTGGTTAAATTTAAGGTTATATACCAGTAAGCGTTTGCTCGCAACACACATGGCTAATTACATCACAAACAGCTTTGATGGATCAACTTTATGCCACGTATCACACACACAACTCTAATTTGATTCGTGCTTGATGTCTCTCACATCGCTCACACAGTTCTTCTTCTTTGCCACGTATCACTATGCCGGCCTCTGCTCGCGTCCCTCGGCAAGCTCTGCTCACGTCCCTTGGCAAGCTCTGCTCGCTGTTAGGCGCGCTGCAGCGTGCTGTGCTCGCCGTTAGGCACCGCAGCGCGCTCTGCTCGTGTCCGTCGGCGCGCTCGGCTTGTGGACAACTTCTCCTTGCGTGTTTAACTGCTATATGCATATATATGGTTGCTCACCGTTGAGGCGACCTCGGAGCGCTCTGCTCGCGTCCCTCCGCGCGCTATCTACCAGTGGTTGGCCCCATATGCAGGCGGTTGCACCACGTGCGCTGCCACATGATGTCGGCTAGGACTACATCGGTATTTCCCCAAAGAGGAAGGGATGATGCAACACAACGATGGTAGGTATTTCCCTCAGTGATGAAACCAAGGTTATCGAACCAGTAGAGAACCAAGCAACACAATGTAAACAGCCCCTGCACACAAATAACAACCACTCGCAACCCAACGTGTTAAAGGGGTTGTCAATCCCTTTCGGGTAACGGCGCCTCAAATTGGTGCGTGGACGGGAGAAAGTTGTAATAGATTGAATAAATAGACCGCAAATAAAATAAAGTGCAGCAAAATATTTCTGTATTTTTGGTTTATTAGATATGAAAATAAATGCAAAGGAAAAGTAGATCGCAATGGCAAATATATGAGAAAGAGACCCGGGGGCCGTAGGTTTCACTAGTGGCTTCTCTCGAGAAAAATAGCAAACGGTGGGTAAACAAATTATTGTTGGGAAATTTATAGAACTTCAAACAATCATGATGATATCCAGGCAATGATCATTATATAGGCATCACGTCCCAAATTAGTAGACCGACTCCTGCCTGCATCTACTACTATTACTCCACACATCGACCGCTATCCAGCATGCATCTAGTGTATTAAGTTCAATGAAAAATGGAGTAATGCAATAAGAACGATGACATGATGTAGACAATATCTATCTATGTAGAGATAGACCCCATTGTTTTATCCTTAGTCGCAACGATACATACGTGTCGGATCCCCTTCTATCACTGGGATCAAGCACCGTAAGAGTGAACCCACTACAAAGCACCTTTTCCCATTGTAAGATAAATAGATCAAGTTGGCCAAACAAAACCCAAATATCAGAGAAGAAATTCGAGGCTAAGTGATCATGCATAAAAGATATCAAAGAAACTCAAATACTTTCATGGATATAAAAAGATATAAATGATCATAAACTCAAAGTTCATCTGATCCCAACAAACATACCGCAAAAAGAGTTACATCATATGGTTCCCTAAGAGACCATTGTATTGAGAATTCAGCGAGAGAGAGGAAGCCATCTAACTACTAACTACGGACCCGATGGTCTACAAAGAACTACTCACGCATCATCAGAGAGGCACCAATGGAGTTGGTGAACCCCATCCGAGATGGTGTCTAGATTGGAACTGGTGGTTCCGGACTCTACGGCGGCTGGATCAATATTTCGTCAACTCCCCTAGGGTTTTGGGAATATTGGGGTCTTTATAGAGCAAAGAGGCGGTCCAGGGGGCACCCGAGGTGGGCACAACCCACTTGGGCGCGCCTGTGCCTCCTGGCGCGCCCTGGTGGGTTGTGCTCTCCTCGGAGCAGCCCCAAGCGCAACCAGGGCCCATTAGGTGTATTCTGGTCCAGAAAAAATCTCCGTGAAGTTTCGTTGCATTTGGACTCCGTTTGGTATTTATTTCCTACGATGTAAAAAACATGCAGAAAACAACAACTGGCACCTGGCACTATGTCAATAGGTTAGTACCAAAAAATGATATAAAATGACTATAAAACATCCAAGATTGATAATATAACAGCATGGAACAATAAAAAATTATAGATACGTTGGAGACGTATCAGCATCCCCAAGCTTAACTCCTACTTGTCTCGAGTAGGTAAGTGATAAAAACAATTTTTAATTGTGGAATGCTGCCTATCATGTCATATCATATTATCTTCTTTATAGCATGGACATTTGGACTTTTATGTCATTCAAAGCAATAGTCTAGTTTTTACATGATAATTTAAATACTCAAGCATATCAACAAGCAACCATGTCTTTCAAAATATCAACTCTAAAATAAGTTATCCCTAGTCCATCATGCTCAACCATTGATACATTCATGAAACACAGTCGCATAACTACACCCAATACTCAAGTACGATCATATGCCTCCTATTTGGTGCTTTTATAATAGAAGATAGAGACTCAAATTCAAAAAATAAAAATTGCATATAGTAAAAGAAAGGCCCTTCGCAGAGGGAAGTAGGGATTTGTAGATGTGCTAGAGCTCAAAGCAAAAAACTTAGAGATAAAAACATTTTGGGATGTGTGTCTTTCCTACCAACGAAAACGACTTAGAGTTCCCAACAGTTTCCACGCTGGATATATCATAGGTGGTTCCCAAACACAAAATAAAGTTTATTCCTATTTCAACCATACTTTCACTTTCCATGGCTAGCCGTATCCACGGTTGCCCTCCATACCAGCACTTTCCAAGGAATTTATTATTTGACAACATAAAGTAAATTCATTTTTCATTTCAGGACTGGGCATCCCTAATACCTTTTCCTTACTCTCGTGCAATGACAAGTGAATAAACATTCATCGTGAGAATAACACATCTAGCATGGAAAATAGTAGCCACCCCTCAACGCTCCACGAGCAATACGAACACACAAAAGAGAAGTTTATTTTGAAAATTAGAGATGGTACATACAAATTTGCGTAGAACGGGAAAATAATACCGCATATAGGTAGATATAGTAGACTCATGTGGTAAAACTAGTTTAAAGGTTTTTGGATGCACAAGTAGAGATCATACTTAGTGCAAAATGAAGGCTAGCAAAAGATTGAGAAGCGACCAACCAAGAAACAAATAATCTCATAAGCGAGCATTAAGCATAATTAACACCGAATAATGCACCACAAGTAGGATATAATTTCATTGCATAATTATTGATTTTCGTGCTTGCATAGGGAATGACAAGCCTTAACACCAATATTCTTACTAAAGCATAATTACTCATCAACATAACTCAGATATCACATCATCATATCTCAAAACTATTACTAAGAATGAAGTTTATTTCGTCCAATGATCTTCATGAAAGTTTTTATTATATCCTTCTTTCATATGTATCACTTTGGAACTAATTTTCATATGTTGCATTTGACAAGCTCAAACAAATATAAGTGAAGAACATGAGCATAATTTTTTTCTTTCTCTCAAATTAATTTAAGTAAAGCAAGAGAGAATTTCTTGAAAGATTTACTAGCTCTCGAATAAATCTAAGTGAAGCAAGAGCGCATTTCTTAGAAAATACTAAAGCGCACCGTGCTAAAAAAGATTTAAGTGAAGCACTAGAGCAAGTCCATAGCTCATAGAAGATTTGAGTCAAGCATAGAGAGCAATTCTAACAAGTCATGACATAATTTTGGCTCTCTCAAATAGGTGTGTCCAGCAAGGAATCAAGACTTAAAACACAAAATAAAAAAAGCAAAGGCCCATATCATTCAAGACGCTCCCAGCAAAACACATAGTATGTGACGAATAAAAATATAGCTTCGAGTAAAATACCGATGGTTGTTAGAAGAAAGAGGGGATGCCACTCGGGACATTCCCAAGCTTAGTTGCTTGCGCATTTTTGGATAATAGCCTGAAATGCCAGGGCATCCCCAAGCTTAGGCTCTTCTTACTCCTTATTCCTTCACCATCGTAAGATAACCCCAAAACTTGAAAACTTGAATCACACAAAACTCAACAAAACCTTCGTCAGATCCGTTAGTGTAAGAAAAATAAATCACTACTATAATTATTGTATCAAACAAATTCATATTTTATTCTTGCATTATATCTACTGTATTCCAACTTTTCTATGGCAAAAACTCATCAAATAAAACCATAGAGCCATCAAAATAAGCACACAACGCAAACAAAACAGAATCTGTCAAAACAGAACAGTTTGTAGCAATCTGATTTGTTCGAATACTTCTGAAACTCCAAAAATTCTGAAAAATTAGGATGACTTGGGTAATTTGTATATTAATATTCTGCAAAAAGAATCAATATTTTATCATTCTCTGGTAAAAATAAGATTTGTTTTCGTGAGCGCAAATGTTTCTATTTTTCCAGCAAGATCAAACAACTATCACCCAAGAAGATCCTATAGGTTCTACTTGACAAAAAAACTAATTTAAACACAAAAAACACAATCATAACAGTAGTATAATTGTGCAAACACTGAAGAACAGAAATCAAAAATAAAAAATAAATTTTATTCATTGGGTTGCCTCCCAACAAGCGCTATCGTTTTACGCCCCTAGCTAGCATTGATAATTTTAATAATGCTTGCATGAAAGACAAGAATTAAAGCACAAAGAGAGCATCATATAACATGTGACAAACACATTTAAGTCTAACATACTTCCTATGCATAGGAATTTTATAAGTAAACAAATTATCAAGACAAGAAATAGCTAGTAAATGCAAGGAAGAAGAATAAAATATAGACAATCTCAACATGAAGAGAGGTAATTTAGTAACATGAAAAAATTCTACAACCATATTTTCCTCTCTCGTAATAATTACATGTAGAATCATACTCAGATTCAACAATATAGCTATCATAAACAATATTCTCTTTATGATCCACATGCATAATAAGTTGACACTCTTCCAAAATAGTGGGATTAACATCGGCTAAAGTCATGACCTCTCCAAGCCCACTTTCATGAAAAATTTCGTAAGATTGAACACTCTCCAAATATGTGGGCTTATTTTTAGGTAAAGTTGACACTCTTCCAAGCCTACTTTTAATATTATCACACACATATTCATCATGAGGTTTAAATAAAATTTCAAGATCATAAGGATCATTATCACCCCAATCATGATCATTGCAATAAGTAGTAGCATCCCCAAGCTTCGTGTTTTGCATATTATTAGCAAAATTGAAATTAATAGAATTTATAGTAAAATCATTGCAATCATGCTTTTCATTCAAGGAGCTATCATGAATTACTTAATAAATTTCTTTATCACAATTTTCAGATTCACGAATCTCAAGCAAAACTTCATAAAGATAATCTAGTGCATTCAAATCACTAGCAATTGGTTCATAATGATTGGGACTTTTAAAAAGATTAGCAAGTGTATGACGATCCATATATATAAATTTTTAGCAAGCGAAGATGCAAGCAAATAGAAGGCACATGGTGACACAAGTAAAGATAGCAAACAAGACATGTGACGAGAAAAAGGCAAACGAAAAAGAGGGCGAATAAAACGGCAATTTTTTGTGAAGTGGGGGAGAGGAAAACGAGAGGCAAATGGAAAATAATGTAAACTATGAGGAGATGAGATTTGTGATTAGGAACCTGGTATATGTTGAAGATCCTCCCCGGCAACGGCTCCAGAAATTCCCTTTTGATGTCGTCTAGGACTATGTCGGTATTTCCCCAATGAGGAAGGGATGATGTAGCACAACGGCGGTAGGTATTTCCTTCAGTGATGAAACCAAGGTTATCAATACAGAAGGAGAGCCAAGCAACACAACGTAAACATCCCCTGCACACAAATAACAACCACTTGCAACCCGACGTGTTAAAGGGGTTGTCAATCCCTTTCGGGTAACGGCGCCTCAAATTGGTGCGTGGACGGGAGAAAGTTGTAATAGATTGAATAATTAGATCGCAAATAAAATAAAGTGCAGCAAAGTATTTTTGTATTTTTGGTTTAATAGATCTAAAAAGAAATGCAAAGGAAAAGTAGATCGCAAAGGCAAATATATGAGAAATAGACCCGGGGGCCGTATGTTTCACTAGTGGCTTCTCTCAAGAAAAATAGCAAACGGTGAGTAAACAAATTACAGTTGGGCAATTGATAGAACTTCAAATAGTCATGACAATATCCTGGCAATGATCATAATATAGGCATCATGTCCCAGATTAGTAGACTGACTCCTGCCTGCATCTACTACTATCACTCTACACATCGACCGCTATCCAGCATGTATCTAGTGTATTAAGTTCATGGAAAAACGGAGTAATGCAATAAGAACGATGACATGATGTAGACAAGATCTATCTAAGTAGAGATATACCCCATCGGTTTATACTTAGTAGCAACGATACATACGTGTCGGTTCCCCTTCTGTCGCTGGGATCAAGCACCGTAAAATCGAACCCACCACAAAGCACCTCTTCCCATTGCAAGATAAATAGATCAACTTGGCCAAACAAAACCCAAATATCGGAGAAGAAATATGGGGCTATAAGAGATCATGCATAAAAGATATCGAAGAAACTCAAATACTTTCATGGATATAAAAAGATATAATTGATCATAAACTCAAAGTTCATCAGATCCCAACAAACACACCACAAAAATAGTTACATCATATTGATCTCCAAGAGACCATTGTATTGAGAATTCAACGAGAGAGTGGAAGCCATCTAGCTACTAACTACGAACCCGACGGTCTACAAAGAACTACTCACGCATCACCGGAGAGGCACCAATGGAGGTGGTGAACCCCATCCGAGATGGTGTCTAGATTTGATCTGGTTGTTCTGGACTCTGTGGCGGCTGGATCAATATTTCGTCGAGTCCCCTAGGGTTTTGGAAATATTGGGGTATTTATAGAGCAAAGAGGCGGTCCGGGGGGCACCCGAGGTGGGCAGAACCCGCCAGGGCGCGCCTGGGCCTCCTAGCGCGCCGTGGTTGGTTGTGCTCTCCTCGGAGCACCCCCAAGCGCAGCCAGGGCCTATTAGGTGTCTTCTGGTCCAAAAACATTCTCCGTGAAGTTTCATTGCATTTTGGACTCCGTTTGTTATTAATTTCCTGCGATGTTAAAAACCTGCAGAAAACAGCAACTGGCACTTGGCACTCTGTCAATAGGTTAGTACTAAAAATGATATAAAATGACTATAAAATGATTATAAAACATCCAAGATTGATAATATAACAACATGGATCAATCAATAACTATAGATACATTGGAGACGTATCACCACGCGATGCAGTTACGTGCGGCACGATGGAGTTACGCGCTGCAAATTAGAACTGCCATCGGGGCATGCCAATATTCCAGGCTGTCCGGCTTCCCCTTTAATTCCCGCGGCCATTATATCCTTAGTCTCTTCAACCTTTCGATCGCGTCCCACAACATAAAAAGCACACCCACGACGACACATAGAGAGGGGATGTCTAGCGGCGCTCCAATGGAGTTCCGCGAGCATAAAGTGGAGACCCATGCGAGGGAGATGGATCTCTCGGTGGTGTACACCATCGACTAGGCCGTGGTGAACGTCTACATCAACACTGTTGAGTAGTTGCTTGCTTGAGACAAGTACAAGGTGGTCGACATCGACCTCCAGTATACCGCCGGTCGTACCAACATAGATCAGAAGGTTGCCCTGCCCAGTTGCGCGTGCGCCATCATGTCCTCATCTACAACTACTGCATGGTCACAGAGCCTTGCGACCGTTTCACCAGGTTTGTCAACAACACCGAGTACAAGTTCGCCACGGTGGAAACCACCGACGATGTAAAAGCGCTCAGGGTTACGGGCTTGGCCTGCCAGAACCTTGTCGAAATCTGTGAGCACTACAGGGTCTAGGGGAGCACGAAGAAGGACTGGCTGGTTGAACTCACCTCGGCCATCATTAACCCATACTATGAAAATATGAAGCAGGATGCCAACAGAACACGTCTCGTATCCTAGCACAAGGCCTGGATGTGGCAACTGGATGAACCTCACGTCAGGTTCGTGGCCAAGAGCGTGTACACATGCTACGAGATGCACATGCAGATCGTTGACATGAGGAAGTGCCTTGTTACGGGGATCGACGAGGCCGAATCGAGCCACAACCAGAGCAAGCATCACAAGAAATAGATGATGATGAGATGATCGTTTATCCTAATTAATCATGCATGTAATATATAGTTTACTTTGGTGTTTGGAAATGTTATGTGTGCAGTAGTCACCTATGTAATTATGCATGTAATAGTTTACTTTGGTGTGTGCAAATGCCATGGTTGTAGTAGCCACCTAAATAACTGGATGTTTAATTTGGTTATGCAACCATATCCTTAGAAGTTGTTTTGTATGCAATCCCATCGCACAACACACACATCTTATTAGAAGCAATCATCTATGTTATTATCGGTCTTCGCACACATTTCTGATTACAGACCTGTTTGCCGCGTATCACACACATCTTGTTATATTGAACTGTTTCTTTTCTCTTGGCTCAACGCAAACAGTTCATCTGAGTGAACCGCATGCCGTATATCGCACACACCTTGATCTGGCTGACTGTTTGTTTTGTGTTGCCTAATCACAAATAGTTCATCCGAGTGAACCGTATGCTGTATATCGCACACACCTTCCTCTGGTTGCTCGTTTCTTTTGTTCCTCCTCATCGTAAACAGTTAATTGAACTGAACCATATGCCTTGCATCGCACATGCAACTAAAATCTGAACCGTGTTTGATGCATCCGTCATCGCAAATGTTTTGCACATTTTGACAGGTTTTTTACACCACTGTTTGCTATTATTGCATCGCACACAGTTTCGTTGAAGGGTCTCTGATCGTAGTGTCGGGTTAGCAGCATCCAGCAATACTGTGTGCCAGTCGTTGGCTAACTGAACCCGAGTGATCGCATGTTACTGAACCCGAGCGATCGATCCCTCGGCTGTTAACTAATGTAGGATCTTGAGAAGAGGTGTCTAGAGGGGGGGGGGGTGATTAGACACTAAGTACCAAAGTTGCAGTTTTTAACTTCTTTTAGGTTTAAGTGGAGTTTAGGCATAAGTTTAACTTTTTCAATACATAACAAGCAAGCATGCAAAGAGTATGTAGGCAGCGGAAAATAAAGCATGCAACTTGCAAGAATGTAAAGGGAAGGGTTTTGTAACGCCCTCGATGCGGCTATATCTCCCACGTGTCGAAGCACGACTTAGAGGCATAACCGCATTGAAAGCAATGTCGCAAGTGAGGTAATCTTCACACAACCCATGTAATACATAAGGGAAAGAGATACATAGTTGGCTTACAATCGCCACTTCACACAGTACATGAGTAAAGCATTACATCATACAGATACAATCAAGGTCCGACTACGGAACCAAAATAAAAGAAGACTACCCCAAATGCTACACAGATCCCGATCGTCCCAACTGGCTCCACTCTTGATCAACTGAAACGAAACAACACAATGAACAAGGTCTTCATCGAGCTCCTCCTTGAGCTCGGTGCGCCACCTGCACGGTTTCATCGGCACCGCAAACTGGTTTTGAAGTAACTGTGAGTCACGGGACTCAACAATCTCACACCAGCGAGATCAAGACTATTTAAGCTTATGGGTAGGAGAAGGTAGTGAGGTGGAGCTGCAGCAAGCGACTAGCATATATGGTGGCTAACATACGCAAATGAGAGCGAGAAGAGAAGGCAAAAGCACGGTCGAACAACTATGATCAAGAAGTGATCCTAGAACAACCTACGTCAAGCATAACTCCAACACCGTGTTCACTTCCCGGACTCCGAGAAGAGACCATCACGGTTACACCGCCGTTGATGTATTTTAATTAAGGTCAACTTCGGGTTTTCTACAACCGACATTAACAAATTCCCATCTGCCTCATAACCGCGGGCACGGCTTTGAAAGATAATACCTGCAGGGTGTCCCAACTTAGCCCATGATAAGCTCTCACGGTCAACGAAGGATATTCCTTCTACCGGAAGACCCGATCAGTCTCGGAATCCTGGACTACAAGACATTTCGACAAAGAATAAAACAAGACCAGCAAAGCCGCCCGAATGTGCCGACAAATCCCGATAGGAGCTGCACATATCTCGTTCTCGTGGCACACCGGATGAGCAAGACGTCGGCAACCGACGATACCCCAAGTTGCCTCGGGCGGCACCGCAAGTGGCTCTAATTTGGACCAGCACTCGAGGAGCACCGCCCGGGGTTAAAATAAAGATGACCCTTGAGTCTGCAGAACCCAAGGGAAAAAGGCTTAGGTGGCAAATGGTAAAACCAAGGTTGGGCCTTCTTTGGAGGAGTCTTATTCAAAGCGAACTGTCAAGGGGTCCCATAAATCACCCAACCACGTTAGGGACGCAAAATCCGGGAACATACTACCGATATGACGGAAACTAGGGCGGCAAGAGTGGAACAAAACACCAGGCATAAGGCCGAGCCTTCCACCCTTTACCAAGTATATAGATGCATTAATTAAATAAGATATATTGTGATATCCCAACAAGTAAACATGTTCCAACAAGGAACAACATCTCCATGTTCCAACAAGGAACAAACTTCATCTTCACCTGCAACTAACAACGCTATAAGAGGGGCTGAGCAAAGCGGTAACATAGCCAAACAACGGTTTGCTAGGAAAGGATGGTAAGGGACTTGACATGGCAATATGGGTTGCATGATAAGCAAGTGATAGGCATCGTAGCATAGGCATAGCAAAAGAGCGAGCATCTAGCAAGCAAAGATAGAAGTGATTTCGAGGGTATGGTCATCTTGCCTGAAATCCCGCAAGGAAGAAGAACGAGTCCATGAAGAAGACAAACGGACGAAGTCGAACGAATCCTCAGAACTCCGGAACGAAACCGAAGCTAACGAGAGAAGCAACCCGGAAAGAAACAAACAACATGGTAAACAACCATCACAAACACATGGCCTGATGCACAACCAAGTATGATGCATGTCCGGTTTAAATAGCATGGCATGGCAATATGCACAAACAAAACTACAAGTTAAATGGAGCCCAATATGCAACGAGTTGCATATTGGCGAAACACCACATCAATTATTTAGTTCACTCCCGATTAGGTACTCAACAATATTAAATATTGGTTAACATGGCAAGAGGTGAAGCATAACAAAACTATACCATCTAAGCAATTTAAATGGGGCCGGATATAACAAACAACAAATCTGGTAAATCCCCATATGCATTTAGCAATTTAATGCAACAACAATTATAAACATTTTAAATGTTGTTATCATGATGCGGATGACATATGCAAGTTATATGCAATTTTATGAAAATGTTGACATGAGCATGTTATGAAGCATTTGGTCACCATGGCGGAACAAAAAGGGTGCCACGGCGGCGAATCCGAAAATGATGCCACGGCAACATATCGGTTCCGGTAGCTCATGGAGATACCGGTGCAAAAGGAAGCGTTCGGATGTGCGAAACATGCTAGAGATGATGGGGTACTCCCGGATACCGGGTTCCCACGGGACAGCGGCACGGCAAACGAGGAACGTGCAAGTAACAATTCGGACACGGTCCAAACATAGGGTGCATCTCATACGACAAATGCATTCGGTCCACGGACATCGTCTCGACGGTATACCTTCGAAGCGTGCATTTTCGGAGTGGTTCAATCTCGTCGAGGGAAGTAGTCGTTCACGGGACGTAGGGGAAGTAGTCGTTCTCGCGACGGTACTTGTCGGTCCGGTCTTGACGGTGTAGATGTACATGTTGTCGGGGTACTTGTCGCATCACCGGGTGTAGTCGTACACGTTCAGAGCGGAACTTGGCGGATCCAACGTCTTCGGGCGTAGAGGAACTTGCAAAAAAACGAGATGGTCTTGACGATCCAGCGAGACGACGTGGTTCGGGGCGGTCTCGGTCTTGGCGTCCGTGCGGTAGCCGCGAGCTCATGGCCGACAGCATCATCAAGGCGCGGGGGACGAAGACGTCGGGCGCTAATGGTGGTGGAGCAGGGGCTTCACGCGGAGAGGGCCGCACAGATGGCCTCGCAGGCCACCGCAGGAGGTGGGCACGGTAGGAGGGCGAGTGCTGGAGAGAAGAGGCCCGGCACAAGGCACGCGCGAGGAGGGAGGAGCAAGGCGGTGGAGCGGCTCTAGAGGCGGCGAGGAGGAGGTCGGGCGCGGGGCCGTCAGGGGCGTCGCGGAGGAGTAAGGCGGCGAGGACGGCCCGGGGCACTGGCTGCGGCGGCGCCGGAGTTGAGCAAAGCCAGCAGGGCGGATGGGCGCGGCGCTCCTGGTCACAGCGACCGGAGGGGCGACGGGGCATGGATGGCGCCGGTGGAGGGAGGAGGCGGCGAGGGGAACAGGAGAGGGGATCGCGCGATGCGGGGTCGAGCGGAGGGGAGAAATCGCTCGGGGAGATGGGGATCGAGAGGAGGGAGGACGAGGGGATCGAGCGAGGCTCTCCTGGCGGCGCGGTAGGGAGGAGGGTTCGCTAGGGTTAGGAGCGGGGCTGATGGGCTGGCTGGGCCGGCTAGGCTGCGGGCTAGAGGCCGGTTGGGTCGGCCCAGGTGGAGAGGAAATGGCCAGAGGCCTGGCTGGGCTTACCTCTCTCTTCTCTCTCTCTCTCTCTTATATTTTCTTTAGCAGAAAACAATTAAAGAGAAGAAAAAGAAAGAGAGGGTTAGGGAAAGGACTTGCGCATGGGGACAATTTTCCCGGGCTCGCAAAAATGACTTGGAACCAAGAAAAATAGAAGGGCCATGATTGAAAGATTTAAATTCAAACTCATTTGAATTAAATTCAAATGATTTGAATAGGAAGTGAGGTTTGGGAAGGTCCAAAAATGTTGAGGATTTCGGTGGGGCTCCGGAAAATGACGAAATAATTTATGGGCAAGGTTGGAGACTAAGAAGTGAGATAACAAAGGCATGGAGAATTATTTTGCAAGTGGGTTATGGGTGATTCCAAAACAATGGAATATTTAATATAGCTCCCTAATATTGGAGGATATGTTATAAAGAGAAGTCACCATGTGAGTTCCCTCGATTTAAATAGATCAAAAGATCTATGCAATTTATTTAGTTGAGTTTTAAAAATTAAATGGCATGATGACATGATGCAATGCAAAAATAAAAGAGCAAGCACAAAAGAAACACACGGCGAAACTCGGAATAGCTGGAAGTCTTCTGGAGCGTCGGTCTCGGGGCGTCACAACACTCCACCACTACGAGAGGATCTCGTCCCGAGATCTAGGATGGCACCGGAGAGAAGCGGAAGAGAAAGAGATAAGACACAGTTGCTTCTTTGACAAACGAGTGAAACCAATGAACCTCGAGAGGTTGAAAACTTGAAAGAATAACACAATAGAGTTGAACGAAATTGAGAGCATTCCAGTAGAAAATAGAAACAAGGAACACCATGTGAACCTTCGGGGTTGCAAAGCTATGAATGACGAGTACAATGAACAAGAAGGAATTGGAACCACTCTGGTTGAAACGAGATAAGAATGAATAAGAATTATATAATTTTGGCAGCACTCCGACTGAAAGAAGAAGGAAAACTTGATAAGATGAAAAGAACTTGAAGAGATGACACAACACTCCGGTTAAATGGATAAGCATGAAAAGAACATGGTCTTGACAAAACAAGATGATGGGACGAAGAGAGCAACATCACAATGCCTCCGGAAGAAATAATAGAAGATAGATCATTGGAATAAAGGAATGAAGAAGAAAATGACAACTTCTACCACAAATGAGTTTGGAAAGAACCCTTGCAAGAAGATTAGAGCGGAGTTGTTGTAAAACCAACAACAAAAAGAATAACCTTGTAGTGGACTTATGGAAACATCTCAACATTATGAGGTGAGCTTCTGCCACCAACGAAAACAAACGATTGGATTGATATCAACAAGGAGACGAGAAACTTATTTCACCGACAAGAGAAGGAGAAACTTGGATCATTGATAAGCACCATGAATAGCAGCATTCCTTAGGGAATACTTTAGGTGCAATATGACACAAGATAACTCCAATGAAGAGATTGATGGATTTAAATATCCCATTCTTGACAACAAGTGAATCATGAAACATGAATGAAACTGTCAAAATGACATAACACCACCTCCAAAGATAAGGTCGAAAGAATTGCACTTCGGAATGCAAGATGAAGAATGCTTGAACACCTCAAGACAAAACATGTGTTGAACACCATGTTTATTTTGAGTATAGCTTGGCCGATCTTAACTTCGAGAGAAATCTTGAAGAACAATTGAAGAATGAAAGGAATCCTTGACGAAGCACCATGTAGAGCCTCCATGAAGAACTCCGGTAAGAAAAGGATGATAAAAGAAAGAGAAGTTGAAAAACATAAGGTGAAGCCTTGCAGTGATAAGAAGAAGCTTTGAAATGATATAACCGAGAAAACTTGGAACTCCGGAAAGAAAGATGAGCAAATGAAATCGAGAATTTTGATGGACCTCCGGAATAAGGAATTGAATTTACTCGATGAAACAAGAATAAGAATTACATTATGCTCATCCTTCACCAATTAAGTTGATAACAAGCAATGGATTTGGCATACTACTTATTCTCGTAGAAAGGATTGAAGAGAGATATTGCTCAACTTGGGAAGGTCTTCAACGATCCGCCGGTAGGATTCGGGAAGACGAATGAATCTATATAATAACGAAGGAAGAGAACTCTTGAACGAACCACCGTAAGAATTGAAAAAGAACGAAGAAAAAGAACGAATCGCCGTAAGCAATTAGAAATGAACGAAGATACTTGAGAGAATTTAGATACAAGTGAACGCAGAGATCAAGAGCTGACTAAATGATACCTGAACGATTCACCGGTAAGATTTGGAGAACGAGAGCTGAAAGCTGGAATGAATAATTCTGAGATGATGGGCTCAGAAGAATCAAACTGAAAAGACTCCTGAAATGCTCCGGGTGGGTTAAAAGAATTCTCACAATCGAAAATAATTATGAGAGGATGGCATCAAGCTAGAACCATGAATCTTGAAGAGAATGGAGCAAGATTAAAGAGAAACTCTTCTTCGGTCTTCAAATGTTGAGAATGACGATGAGAAACACCAGCATGAATTGTTGAGGCACTCCGGAATGACAATTAGAAAGATTGAACGACCGATGAAAATAATTTGAAAGATCTTGTTGAAAGACATTTGACTGATGATAATTCATCCTTACATCAAACTTTGCAAAGAATTTGAGAATAACTCCGGAAAATTAGAAGAGTCAGGTAAGATCCTGGGAAAAGACCTGTGGGTTAGGGCCCACTCAAAAGAAACATCGTTGAAGGATTGCTTGAAATAAAGATTGCACCGGTAGAATAAAATGGCTTGAATGAGATAATTATCTCCAGATAGCTTGAACGGATTGGGAATGGAAATGCGAATCTTCTGAGATATCTTCAACACTCCGGAACAATTGAATAACAAGAACTGAAAGATTATGAGGTGCACCGGTATGGGAAAACATGTCAAACGGGGAAAAGGATATGATCGAAAAAGCTTGAATTGATTCCACCGGGGAAGATAAGAGAACAAAGGATGATAAACTTGGAGCTTCCTTTAGCATCTTCATGAGAATCACCGGATAAGAGCATTGAGGAAAAGAATGAAGAGACTTCACATCCATACGATGGATATTTGATTAAAATATATAAGTCCTTGAAGAAAAAGGGGTGGGAGGGTGGGAAAACAAAGGCAACTTGGGTCGGATGAAATGAACACCGTTGAGAAAAAAGCTTAGAATTGATCTTGCGACTGTTGGAATGATCGGATTTAATTGGAGAGAAGCACACGGTTGGAAAGGATTGAAAATACGACCTTGATGAACAAGAAGGATTAGTATTCACATAGAAATATGAGAACACCATTTAGGAAAGGTATGGAATCAACACTTGGCATTGAAGCAACTTGAATACCACAAATAAAACAAAACAAAGGATTGGCTTGCAGAAATAAGCCGGAAACTAACATATGATAGATCCCATATCGTATCATGTGTCTGTTGGAAAGATATCCTACGAGATACTTGAATTCCCACTTATCAACTCCCGAAACTTTCTGGTTATGCAATCAGGTGTTCGGGATACAGGGGACACAAAATATATCACCCAAACTAACAATACCTAGATCCAGCTGTATCCATCCTTCAACACATAACCAAGAAAACTCCGGAAATCGTTTACCTCGACCTTCGAAAATCATCCATTATACGAGTCATGGCAATACTCTCGAGCTCGCCCCAGTACTGGGTTATCGAGGTTATCTCACCAACAACTGTACAAAAGAGATTTTCGATGTCGGCAAAGCTCAGGTATTCCAGAATTGCAACGATAAAATTGTGACGACAACACCTCGGAGCTCAACTCCCCGGGACACTGCCACAACCCCTAAATGTCAGGAGGCACCAAGAACAATGTTCTCGTCACAAAACCATCGGAACAATTCCAAGATACCCGCGTGATCCTAAAAAAAAATTAGTGAAACTTGAGAAGAGAAAGAGTCAAAACTCTACGTCAGGAGACCTCACCAGAGCGACGAAGGGACTGAGGAGTAAAAAGAATCCTACTCTCCGATATATATAATCCTAAGACTCAAACCATTTTTGTTCTAGACTAAACAACGCCAGCAAACAATCAAGCAGGGGGCTCCTAAGTCGGGGATGGCTCTGATTACCAACTTGTAACGCCCTCGATGCGGCTATATCTCCCACGTGTCGAAGCACGACTTAGAGGCATAACCGCATTGAAAGCAATGTCGCAAGTGAGGTAATCTTCACACAACCCATGTAATACATAAGGGAAAGAGATACATAGTTGGCTTACAATCGCCACTTCACACAATACATGAGTAAAGCATTACATCATACAGATACAATCAAGGTCCGACTACGGAACCAAAATAAAAGAAGACTACCCCAAATGCTACACAGATCCCCGATCGTCCCAACTGGGCTCCACTACTGATCAACTGAAACGAAACAACACAATGAACAAGGTCTTCATCGAGCTCCTCCTTGAGCTCGGGTGCGTCACCTGCACGGTTTCATCGGCACCTGCAAACTGGTTTTGGAAGTAACTGTGAGTCACGGGGACTCAGCAATCTCACACCCGCGAGATCAAGACTATTTAAGCTTATGGGTAGGAGAAGGTAGTGAGGTGGAGCTGCAGCAAGCGACTAGCATATATGGTGGCTAACATACGCAAATGAGAGCGAGAAGAGAAGGCAAAAGGACGGTCGAACAACTATGATCAAGAAGTGATCCTAGAACAACCTACGCCAAGCATAACTCCAACATCGTGTTCACTTCCCGGACTCCGAGAAGAGACCATCACGGTTACACACGCGTTGATGTATTTTAATTAAGGTCAACTTCGGTTTTCTACAACCGACATTAACAAATTCCCATCTGCCTCATAACCGCGGCACGGCTTTGAAAGATAATACCTGCGGGGTGTCCCAACTTAGCCCATGATAAGCTCTCACGGTCAACGAAGGATATTCCTTCTACCGAAGACCCGATCAGTCTCGAATCCCGGACTACAAGACATTTCGACAGAATAAAACAAGACCAGCAAAGCCGCCCGAATGTGCCGACAAATCCCGATAGGAGCTGCACATATCTCGTTCTCGTGGCACACCGGATGAGCAATACGTCGACAACCGACGATACCCCAAGTTGCCTCGGGCGGCACCGCAAGTGGCTCTAATTTGGACTAGCACTCGGAGGAGCACTGGCCCGGGGGTTAAAATAAAGATGACCCTTGAGTCTGCAGAACCCAAGGGAAAAAGGCTTAGGTGGAAAATGGTAAAACCAAGGTTGGGCCTTGCTGGAGGAGTCTTATTCAAAGCGAACTGTCAAGGGGGTCCCATAAATCACCCAACCGCGTTAGGGACGCAAAATCCGGGAACATACTACCGATATGACGGAAACTAGGGCGGCAAGAGTGGAACAAAACACCGCATAAGGCCGAGCCTTCCACCCTTTACCAAGTATATAGATGCATTAATTAAATAAGATATATTGTGATATCCCAACAAGTAAACATGTTCCAACAAGGAACAACATCTCCATGTTCCAACAAGGAACAAACTTCATCTTCACCTGCAACTAACAACGCTATAAGAGGGGCTGAGCAAAGCGGTAACATAGCCAAACAACGGTTTGCTAGGAAAGGATGGTAAGGGACTTGACATGGCAATATGGGTTGCATGATAAGCAAGTGATAGGCATCGTAGCATAGGCATAGCAAAAGAGCGAGCATCTAGCAAGCAAAGATAGAAGTGATTTCGAGGGTATGGTCATCTTGCACGAAATCCCGCAAGGAAGAAGAACGAGTCCATGAAGAAGACAAACGGACGAAGTCGAACGAATCCTCAGAACTCCGGAACGAAACCGAAGCTAACGAGAGAAGCAACCCGGAAAGAAACAAACAACATGGTAAACAACCATCACAAACACATGGCATGATGCACAACCAAGTATGATGCATGTCCGGTTTAAATAGCATGGCATGGCAATATGCACAAACAAAACTACAAGTTAATGGAGCCCAATATGCAACGAGTTGCATATTGACGGCTCACCACATCAATTATTTAGTTCACTCCCGATTAGGTACTCAACAATATTAAATATTGGTTAACATGGCAAGAGGCGAAGCATAACAAAACTATACCATCTAAACAATTTAAATGGGGCCGGATATAACAAACAACAAATCCGGTAAATCCCCATATGCATTTAGCAATTTAATGCAACAACAATTATAAACATTTTAAATGTTGTTATCATGATGCGGATGACATATGCAAGTTATATGCAATTTTATGAAAATGTTGACATGAGCATGTTATGAAGCATTTGGTCACCATGGCGGAACAAAAAGGGTGCCACGGCGGCGAATCCGAAAATGATGCCATGGAAACATATCGGTTCCGGTAGCTCATGGAGATACCGGTGCAAAAGGAAGCGTTCGGATGTGCGGAACATGCTAGAGATGATGGGGTACTCCCGGATACCGGGTTCCCACGGGACGGCGGCACGGCAAACGAAGAACGTGCAAGGAACAATTCGGACACGGTCCAAACATAGGGTGCATCTCATACGACAAATGCATTCGGTCCACAGACGTCGTCTCGACGGTATACCTTCGAAGCGTGCAATTTCGAAGTGGTTCAATCTCGTCGAGGGAAGTAGTCGTTCACGGGACGTAGGGGAAGTAGTCGTTCTCGCGACGGTACTTGTCGGTCCGGTCTTGACGGTGTAGATGTACTTGTTGTCGGGGTACTTGTCGCATCACCGGGTGTAGTCGTACACGTTCAGAGCAGAACTTGGCGGATCCAACGTCTTCGGGCGTAGAGGAACTTGCAAAAAAACGAGATGGTCTTGACGATCCAGCGAGACGACGTGGTTCGGGCGGTCTCGATCTTGGCGTCCATGCGGTAGCCGCGAGCTCATGGCCTACAAAGATCATCAAGGCGCTGGGGACGAAGACGCGTCGGCGCTAATGGTGGTGGAGCAGGGGCTTCACGGAGAGAGGGCCGCACATGATGGCCTCGCAGGCCACCGCAGGAGGTGGGCACGGTAGGAGGGCGAGTGCTGGAGAGAAGAGGCCCGGCGCGAGGCACGCGCGAGGAGGGAGGAGCAAGGCGGTGGAGCGGCTCTAGAGGCGGCGAGGAGGAGGTCGGCCGCCTTGGGGCAGCGGGGCGCCACGGAGGAGCAAGGCGACGAGGACGGCCCGGCTCACAGCTGCTGCGGCGCCGAGTTGAGCAAAGCCAGCAGGCGGATGGGCGCGGCGCCCTGGTCACAGCCGACGGAGGGGCGACGGGCATGGATGGCGCCGGTGGAGGGAGGAGGCGGCGAGGGGAACAGGAGAGGGGATCGCGCAATGCGGGGTCGAGCGGAGGGGAGAAATCGCTCGGGTAGATGGGGATCGAGAGGAGGGAGGACGCGGGGATCGAGCGAGGCTCTCCTGGCAGCGCGGTCGGAAGGAGGGTTCGCTAGGGATAGGAGTGGGGCTGATGGGCTGGCTGGGCCGGCTAGGCTGCGAGCTAGAGGCCGGTTGGGTCGGCCCAGGTGGAGAGGAAATGGCCAGAGGCCTGGCTGGGCTTACCTCTCTCTTCTCTCTCTGTTATATTTTCTTTAGCAGAAAACAATTAAAGAGAAGAAAAAGAAAGAGAGGGTTAGGGAAAGGACTTGCGCATGGGGACAATTTTCACGGACTCGCAAAAATGAGTTGGAACCAAGAAAAATAGAAGGGCCATGATTGAAAGATTTAAATTCAAACTCATTTGAATTAAATTCAAATGATTTGAATAGGAGGTGAGGTTTGGGAAGGTCCAAAAATGTTGAGGATTTCGGTGGGGCTCCGGAAAATGACGAAATAATTTATGGGCAAGGTTGGAGACTAAGAAGTGAGATAACAAAGGCATGGAGAATTATTTTGCAAGTGGGTTATGGGTGATTCCAAAACAATGGAATATTTAATATAGCTCCCTAATATTGGAGGATATGTTATAAAGAGAAGTCACCATGTGAGTTCCCTCGATTTAAATAGATCAAAAGATCTATGCAATTTATTTAGTTGAGTTTTAAAAATTAAATGGCATGATGACATGATGCAATGCAAAAATAAAAGAGCAAGCACAAAAGAAACACACGGCGAAACTCGGAATAGCTGGAAGTCTTCTGGAGCGTCGGTCTCGGGGCGTCACAGGTTTGGAGGATTCAAATGCAATTGGAGACACGGATGTTTTTGTCGTGGTTCCGATAGGTGGTGCTATCGTACATCCACGTTGATGGAGACTTCAACCCACGAAGGGCAACGGTTGCGCGAGTCCACGGAGGGCTCCACCCACGTAGGGTCCACGAAGAAGCAACCTTGTCCATCCCACCATGGCCGTCGCCCACGAAGGACTTGCCTCACTAGCGGTAGATCTTCACGAAGTAGGGGATCTCCTTGCCCTTACAAACTCCTTGGTTCAACTCCACAATCTTGTCGGAGGCTCCCAAGTGACACCTAGCCAATCTAGGAGACACCACTCTCCAAGAAGTAACAAATGGTGTGTTGATGATGAACTCCTTGCTCTTGTGCCTCAAATGATAGTCTCCCCAACACTCAACTCTCTCTCATAGGATTTGGATCTGGTGGAAAGAAGATTTGAGTGGAAAGCAACTTGGGGAAGGCTAGAGATCAAGATTCATATGGTTGGAATGGAATATATTGGCCTCAACACATGAGTAGGTGGTTCTCTCTCAGAAATAGGATGATGGAAGTGTAGGCTTGTTCTGATGGATCTCTCCACGATTGAAGAGGAGGTGGAGGGGTATATATAGCCTCCACACAAAATCTAACCGTTACACACAATTTACCAAACTCGGTGGGACCGAATCATAAAACTCGGTCGAACCGATTTAGTAAACCTAGTGACCGTTAGGGTTTTCGGTGGGACTGATATGCAACTCGGTAGGACCGATATGGTTAGGGTTAGGGCATAACGTAATCTCGGTGAGACCGATTACACAAACTCGGTGAGACTGATTTTGGTAATAAGCTAACCAGAGTGTTGGTCAGGCAAACTCGTTGAGACCGATTACACAAACTCGGTGGAACCGATTTTGTTAATAAGCTAACCAGAAAGTTTGCATTGTAATCTGATTTCTCAAACTCGGTGAGACCGATTTTGGTTATGGACATACACAGAGAGATTACAATCCCATATCGGTGAGACCGAGATCCCTATCGGTGAAACCGATTTCCCTAGGGTTTGTGGCAGTGGCTATGACATCTGAACTCGGTGGCGCCGGATAGAAAGAATCGGTAGGGCCGAGTTTGACTTTAGGTTTAGGTCATATGTGTGGAAATGGGAAAGTAGTTGAGGGTTTTGGAGCATATCACTAAGCACATGTAGCAAGAGGCTCATTAAGCAACACCTCATCCCTCCTTGATAGTATTGGCTTTTCCTATAGACTCAATGTGATCTTGGATCACTAAAATATAAAATGAAGAGTCTTGAGCTTGAAGCTTGAGCCAATCCTTTGTCCTTAGCATCTTGAAGGAGTTCCCACAACCTTTAGTCCATGCCACTCCATTGTTGAACTTATCTGAAACATACTCGATAAAGGTGTTAGTCCAACAAGAGATATGTTGACATTAATTACCAAAACCACCTAGGGAGCACTTGTGCTTTCAACTAATCCCGAGCAATTCATTCGCTCCTACTTCTAACTGAACCTGAGCAATTCCTTCGCTACTGCTTCTAACTGAACCCAAGCGATCAATCACTGACGCTGCTTACTGAAGCCGACCGAGCCCCCGTGCGAGTCGTAGCCAACCGGTGTTGGTGTGACGCCCTCGATTCAATCGTACACTAATCATGCACGCAAATGTGTACGATCAAGATCAAGGACTCACGGGAAGATATCACAACACAACTCTACAAATAAAATAAGTCATACAAGCATCATAATACAAGCCAGGGGCCTCGAGGGCTCGAATACAAGTGCTCGATCATAGACGAAGTCAGTGGAAGCAACAATATCTGAGTACGGACATAAGTTAAACAAGGTGCCATAAGATGGCTAGCACAAAGCTGGGCTACAGATCGAAGAGGACAGGCCTCCGCTGGGATCCTCCTAGGTCACTCCCAGTCGCCGCCGCCGGCTGCACGTAGTAGTAGGCGCCCGAGTAGTAGTCGCCGAGGCGGTGGCATCTGGATCCTGGCTCCATCGCCCGATAGCAGCAATCGAGTAGAGATAGGGAAAAGGGGAACAAGGCAACCGTGAGTACTCATCCAAAGTACTGCAAGCAAGGAGCTACACTACATATGCAACATTATCAAGGTAAGGCCATATATGTGAACTGGCTGCAGAAATGCCGATAGGGAGAAGGCCTAGTCCTATCAAGACTAGCATCTTCCGAAACCACCATCTTGCAGCAAACAAGAGGGAGTAGAGTAACATAACTTAAAGTAGCAGTAGTGTTATCAACCTCGCCGAGATCCTTTCTCGACTCCTGCGAAAAGTAATCCCGAGCCATACTATCCAGCTTATCATCACAATCCAATGCTCATATCCATGTCTCATCTCAAGTATCCAGTTCTAGTTGTATCGATCGATACAACTCCAAGTGTCCGCTATCGAGGGACAGGCTATCGATAGATGTTTTCTTCCTGCAGGGTGCACCAACTTACCCACCATGCTCGCTAACTCCGGCCGGACACACTTTCTGTGGTCATGCCCGCCTCGCCAAACAATACGCGCAACCCGACCTAGGCTTAATAGAGAGGACAGCACGCGGACTAAACCTATGCCCCGTGGGTCATGGGCCATCTCCCGAACTCCTCAAGACGCTTGCGGGCGGCCGGAAGCAGACCTAGCCTAACAGCGCTCCACCAATCCGCCGCCACTCCGGCCGACGCCTAATAAGCTTCGCTGATGTATACGACGCAGAACGCCCATACTTAGCCCACGTGATGGTTAGTGCTATCGGCCGAGGCCCCTCGGATCAAATATCCAAATCGTAGTGGATTAGGAACGCGGTAACAAGCGAGACTCACGAAGATGTGACCCGTTGCCCGCCTCGAGGACTTGCGGCAAGGGCTAGGAATGCCCGCCACGCCTCGTAATTATCTCGCGGGCACCCTCCAGTCAACCCGCTCCACATCACTGCATTACACGCTGGTACCCCTCGTGGTCGACCCGCCTTTCCAAGTAACATGGTAAAGTCCAAGTAACCGTGAGTCCAAACATCAAGGGAAAACACGAGGAATCACCCCGTGAATTCCACTCAATGTAGTCATCAAGGTGAACATTAGAGGATTCACCCTCGAGGTCCACACTTGAGGGGTTGCACGACAGTCGTATCGACGAAGTGGTTAAAGAGGAAAATCACCCTCGATGACCACAACCGGATAGCTATACTACAGGGTTAATATCGGCGTTGTAGAGGTTTCACCCTCGGTACTCGATAGTAACCTAGTAGTGTCGAGCAACTAAGGGAAGTGATGTGCGGTGTCGGGCCTGGTCTTCGATCCCGCTGATCGGGTCTTCAATGATGAAGCAGGGCAACAAGGACAAGGTGGGGTCACCGATGGGTCTCTAACCAACCTATACTAAGCGTTTAGGATAAGGTGTAGGTAACAATAGCAGGTTACAATAAACAAAGCTATGCAATGTAATAGGAGCAAACAATAACAGAGCAAAAGTCTAGTGCAAGCAAGAGAGAAAGGAATGGGCGATATCGGGATGATCAAAGGGGGGCTTGCCTGTTGCTCGGCAAGAGAGAGGGTCACAAGATCAGTAATGAACGGTACCGGCAGGCTCGGTCTCGTAGTCTACCAAGAAAAGAGGGGAAGAAACAATGAATACACGATAACAGATGCATAACGATGCATGACATGCCAAGAAGCGATGCTAGGCGTGCCCTAACGTGGTAAGAGGGGTACCGGTTTAGGGGAAAGCATCCGGAAGTTATCCGCCTCCGACGCCTGTCGACGGATGAACCGGAGGAGAAAGTTTGCAGGTTCAATAGGTTAGAGACGTGTGGTGGACGAACGGATCGCGATCCGAATTCGCCTCGCTGCTCGAGCAACTTTCATGTTGAAAATATTTTAACCGGATTACGGATTAAAAGATATGATTTATAAAAGGTTTTATCAAAATCTGGAATTTTAATTAATTATTTAATTAATTTCGAAATTGCATTTATGACATCAGCATGATGTCATGCTGACGTCATCAGTCAACAGGGTTGACTAAGTCAACCCTGACAGGTGGGTCCCATGTCATACACTATTAGCTTAATTAACCTAATCGATTAATTAACCTTAGTTAATTAAGTTAATTAAGTTAATTAATAATTAGTGTTAATTAATTCAGAATTAATTAGTTTAATTAATTACCCAATTAATTTAACTAATGATTAGGTTTAACTAATCCAGAATTAATTAGTTTAATTAATCACCCAATTAATTAATTAATTAATTAATTATTTAGTTAATTAGTTTAATTCATTTTAATTCATTTTAGTTTCGCTTTTATTAAAACGCTCATTTGGGGGTGGGGCCTCGTCAGGCACATGGCCAAACGGGCGCAAGCGACATGGCGGCAGTGCAGGCGTCACTCGATTCGGCACGACCCTGCCGGCCGGTGGGGCGCACCCATGGCGGATCGGGCGGCTGGCGGCCGAGCGGCCAGCCACGGCGTGCCATGGCAATGAGCGACGCCAGTGAGGGGAGGCGACGGGCGGGGGGTTATGGCTCGGGCCGAGCGAGGAATCGGTCGTGGGGAACGAGGCGCCGAACAGGGGAGGAAGGGGAGCCTGGAGGGCTCGGGCTAGGGCTAGGGCGCCAGGTCGGCCGACGGGGAAGGAAGGGGAGAGGGGGGCACGATGGCGGGCGGGGCGAGCCGGGCCACGAGGCCGGATCCCAGGGGAGAGGAGGAGGGATCGGGAGGGGCGTCGGTCTGTGGGCGGCCGAGCCGGGAGCCGGGGGACCCGAGGAGGCGCCACAGGCGGTGCGGCCGGAGCCGGTCGACGGGGAGAGAGGAGGAGAAGGGGGGCCTCACAATGGGGGGGCCTCGGCCGGTGGGCTCAGTGGAGGTCGGGCAGGCCAGGCGGGAGGAGGTTGGGAAGCACGCCACGAGGGGAGGGCGAGGCCGAGCCGGACCATGGGTGGCGGCCGCCTGCTCAAAAAGGCGCGACGGAGGGAGGGAGGAGCTCCTGGCGGCGTCGGAGGAGGGGGAGGACCGGGGGTCCGGTCGGCGCTGGGTCGGCGGCGAGGTGGAAGGACGGCGGGGTTTGTGGTCTCCTCCTCGATCCAGATCGGGTCGGGAGCGAGGGGGGGAGGGGGCGAGGGGGGAGCGGGGCTGGCTAGGGTTTGGCCTGGGTGTGGTGGGGTTGTTGGCGGTTGGGGCGGCGGGCCGCCCATGGGGAGAGGGGATGGCCAAGGGAGAGGGAGGGGGCCGGTCAATGGGGGGGGGGTTTATCCCCCTCCCGGTTTTATTTTCTTTTCTGTTATTTTTCCTTTTCTGTTTTGGTTTATTTAAATTGCTTTGGCATTTTGTAAACATTAGCGCACCCCACCAATATTAGGTTAGGTATTTTAGAAAACCCCGGAACATTTTAGAATTAGATTTCGAAACCCTTTATCGTTTGTTTTATTTTTGAATTTGTTTGGACGGTTTCGAATTAACGAGAGGTTAATTATCTTAACCGAGGTGACTACTGTTCCATAACCATCCGGGCGTTACAAATCTCCTCCACTACAAGAAATCTCGTCCCGAGATTTAGGAGGTAGAAGGAAAGAGTGCGGGATATTCATCTCGTAGACGATCCTCGCTCCTGTGTGGCTTCATCTTCGAGTGATTCACCATCGGACTTTGAGGAATTTGATCGCCTGACGACGGGTGCGGCGTTCAGCTTGGTCGAGAATGCGGACATGATGCTCTTTATAGGAGAGGTCCTGTTGCAATTCGAAGCACTTCATGGTCCATCGCCGGATTGGGTCCTTGAAGCAGCGCCGGAGTTGGGACACGTGGAACACATCGTGAACTCCGAGAAAGGTTCGACGAAGCTCCAGCTTGATAGGCCACTTTTCCACGCCTTTCCGAATAGTGAAAGGGCCAATATAGCGAGGCGCTAACTTGCCCTTGATCCCGGCGGTGAGCACCCTTCATTGGTGTAACGCGAAGATAGGCCTTTTCGCCAAAGTTGATAGACCATGTCTTTGTGATGACGGTCATAATTACTCTTTTGACGCGATCGAGCGTCTTTGAGATTCTCGCGAATAATGCGGACTTGTTCTTCGCATGTTGGATAATATCCGGACCAAGAGTGGACGCTCCCGCCTCGACCAGTTCGAGGGGTTCGCACTTTCGTCCATATAACACTTCAAGGGGCCATCTTCGACTAGCTTGAAAGCTATTATTATAAGAGAACTCAGCATACGGAGAGATTCCTCCCATTTCTTGCGAATGAGACGACACAAGCTCAAGCATGTCTTCGAGAATTTGGTTGACACGCTCAACTTGCCCTTGAGATCATGGATGAAAAGCAGATCTTGAAAGATAAATGAGTCCCCATAGCTTCTTGAAAACTTGCCTGTAATCTTGAAGTGAATAAGCTGCCACGGTCCAAACCGATAACCAAAGGAATACCGTGAAGTGAAACAATTCGGACATATAGAGCGTTGCCGGGCTAGCAAAGGATCGCTTTTCGACCGCCGTAAAATGTGCAACTTTAGAAAGCCGGTCAATGACGACGTAATAGCATCATTACCTTTCTGCGATTTGGGAAACCCAAAGGATTTAAGTCCATTTCAACATGGTCCCATTTCCATTCGGGAATAGAGATAGGCTGCAGAGTTCCAGCAGGCCTTTGATGTTCTCGCTTTGATACGACGGCAACGCCACACTCGTAAACATAGCGAGCAATGTCCTCGCTTCATATTAGACCACCGTAATCTCGATTTAATGTCCCGATACATCTTTGTACTGCCAGGGTGGATACATAGAGGCGATCATGAGCTTCTTGCATAACCTTCCGGTCATATCCAGGTTGTCCTTCTTACAAGGCACCACTAGGCGGCCTTTGAAGTACAAGGCGCCATCATCGGCAATAGTGAAGGATGAGGGATTTCCTTTCCCGACGCCTTGTTTAAGCTTGTAGACCTCGAGTCGATCCTGCATTGTCTTTATGGTGCCCAAGAGATCGGGTTCAACAGCCAGGTAAAGAGGGATCCTCGGGGAACAACACGGAGATTCATCTTGCGGAACTCCGGAGGAGGGGAGCGAAAACCGGAGGAACAATATGGAGGTTCACCGCTGAATTCTTCAACAAGTGAGGGCTGAACTTTGTGAACTCAAGGTGGTTGCAGAAGACTTGCGGCTCAAAGCATCAGCCATCACATTAGCCTTGCTCGGCGATAGGAAATTCCCAAATCAAAGTTCCAGAATTCCATCCATCTCTCGCCGACGGAGGTTCAGGTCTGGCTGAGTAAACAGATACTTCAGACTTTGGTGGTCGGTGTAGATCTCGCAACAATTACCGAGAAGGTAATGTCGCCATCGCTTTAGCGCATGAATGGCAGCAGCAAGTTCGAGGTCGTGAACTGGGTAGTTCTCCTCGTGAGGGCGAACTGTCGAGAGGCATAAGCAACCACTTTGCGCTCTTGCATTAGGACACCGCCTAATCCTTGACGAGAAGCGCCGCGATAAATGACGAAGTCCTTCTTAGTATCGGGAGGAGCTAGCACCGGGCAGAAGTCAACTTGTCTTTGAGTGCTCGGAAACTTTCCGACACTTATCATCCCATTGGAACTTGACGCCTTTATGCAACAAAGTTAGTCGAGGTCTGGCAATCTTGGAGAAGTTCTCGACGAATCGACGGCAATAGTCAAGCGAGACCGAGAAAACTTCGACTTGCTTAACGCTCTTCGAGGAGTCCAATCGAGAATAGCCTGAACTCGCTCGGGGTTGACGGCAATACCATCCTTAGAAATGACATGCCCAAGATAGGTTACTTCCGGAAGCCGAATTCACATTTGGAGAACTTGGCATAGAGTTGATGCTCTCGTAGCTTTTCCAAAGACTGCATTTAAGATGTTCAAGATGTTCTTCTTCATTCTTGAATAGATCAGATATCATCCAGATAAACCACGACGAACTTGTCGAGGTAATCCATGAATATATAGTTCATCGTGTGGAGAAGGTGGCTGGAGCATTGGTTAAGCCGAAGACATGACGGTGTACTCGTATGAACCATAACGAGTCACAAATGCGGTCTTGGGGATATCCTCCTCACGAACACGGATCTGGTGGTAACCCAACCTCAAGTCGAGTTTCGAGAACACCGACGAACCAGCCAGCTTGATCATAAAGATCATTGATCCGAGGAAGAGGATACTTATTCTAATGGTAGCTTGATTTATTGGACGGTAGTCTTGGACCAATCGGTTTGTCCCATCCTTCTTCTTAACAAATAGAGAAGGTGCTCCCAAGGAGAGCAACTTGGGCTAATGAAGCCGCTTTGAAGAGATTTGTCGATTTCCTCCTTTAGTTCAAGGAGTTCATGCGGCGGCATCTTGTAGGGCCGCTTGGCTATAGGAGTGGTGCTGGTTTCAAGTCGATGACGAATTCGACAGCTCTAGCAGGGGGAATCCCTGGAAGTTCTTCAGGGAAGACGTCTTGGAAATCACAAACGACAGGAATGTTTTCAATACCCTCGAGGGTGCGGCGTTCAATGCATTCAATGCATATAGCCTTGCCTCGCATTTTGCACCAAAGTAGCATTGTAGCTACGATTTCATCGAAGGGTGCAGCAGATTGACGGTCTTAGTGGCGCAAACGATTGACGCCGTATGCGCTTTCAACCAATCCATCCCCAAAATGAGGTCAATGCTACAAGACTTCAGCACGATAGGAGAGACAAGGAATTCCATTCCTTCGATTTCAACGGGACGCTGCTGCAAATCATGGAAGTCCGACATTGGCCCGCTGGGTGTGTACTAATAGTGAAGCATTCATGTCCTCACTTTTAATGCCATGCATGAATGCAAAATCTTCGACATGAATGAATGTGATGCCCCGAATCGAATAAAACAGATGCAGTACTGAATTTACGAGGAGTGTACCCATCACAAGAGCAGGCTGGTCTTGAGCTTCGCTCGCTTCAACGTGGTTGGCCCGAGCTTGCCCATAAGACTTGCCGGTGTTGTTGCGGTTCGGTTATTTCCACGGCCAGCTTTGGAAGGGCCACTGATTCTGGTTCTGGTTGCATTCTCTAGCACGGTGCCTCGCTGTCCGCACCAAGCATAAGCCATTATTGGGAGTGGGAACAGGAGCTTGGGGTGGTGGAGCTGGAAGCTTCGCTGCTTAGTTGTAGGCGCACGAGGTGTAGCATAGTTCTCGCTTGAAGCGTATGCATTCGGCTGGTACATGCTATTGGGAATCCATATCTTGCGCTTCATGAGGACGGGCCCAAGATGAGCCGTGTCACGGTTGCGCTGTTAGAGCTCGTATTCCTGCGCACCAGTTTCGACATTGATAGCTTTGTTCACCAAGGTGGCGAAATCAGCAAAGTCGTGCACTAGTAGTGCGAGCTTGATGTCGCCTTGAAGTCCGCCACGAACTTCTCCCTGTCAAGGCACCGCCATGCAATATCCTCTTCAAAGATAGCGAGACAAGTCCAAGAACTCTCGCCGATAGGCTTCAACAGCCTTGTTGCCTTGGGTGAGGTTGCGGAACTCACGCTTCTTCCGTCCATGACCCCTTGAGGGATGAAGCGGCGCGAAGGCAGCTCGAAGTCCGCCAGTGATGAGTGTCCCAACCGGCAGAGTACGACGGTGGCTGTCCCACCATTGAGCTGGGTCCCTTCTGTGAAGAAGGAAGCAAAGGTGACATAGCTGGCGGGGCTACATTAGCGACTCCATCTCATAGGTGATGTCACGGAGCCACTCATCAGCATCCAGTGGCTGAGTTGAGCTGCGGTATACGCTGGGGTTCAGCGTATGAATTCCTGCAGAGTTGTTCCGGTTTGGGTGCTGGTTCATATTGGGGCGAGGGAACTGAGCCATCATGTTCTCCATGAACTGGCGATTCATCTCGAGCTGTTGGATCATACCAGCCATGTACTCAGGCGGTGGTGGAAGGTTGGCACCACGACCACGACCTGCTGGCCTAACCATCCTGCTATTATATAACAGGGTAGTTCAAGATTTGAGAAGATAAGCAAGAGACAGAATCAATCATGATGAAACATGCATAATGAAAGTAGCATGATGGGAACTACATAGTAGTTGGCATATCTTACAAAAGGAATCATGCATAGAGTTCGATACATAGAGTCCAGTACATAGACTACTACATCATAGGCGGCACGCAGCTCATGGCGAATACATCAAACACTAACAAGCAAGTCTACATCAGTCCCACGCGGATCGCGGAGGTAGTCAGAGCTCTGAAAGTCGGTAGTGCGGCGGTGGATAGTCCTCCACGCCGGTGACACGAGGGCGCGGATACTCGGTGCTGAATCCGACGCCCGTGGCGGGAAAGGGCTGCGCGGAGAGTAGCCTCCCACGCCCGCCAACCAACACCCTGGGCATCACGGTCCGGCGGGGTAGATCACGAACGCGCAGCTCTCCGGATCGGACAAAGGGTGCATCAGCGTCGAGCACGGTAGAGGTGCCGACGGGTGATGTACAACTCGTGACGAAGAGCTCGGTTAGCTCGATCCAGCCCATCGCGATGCGTAACAAAGTTCGATGGTGGAAAGGCTCTCTGGTAGATGAGTGTAGGCAGCAGTAGTAACCCTCCTCACCAACATCGACGCGATGGCAATGTGCACGAAGGGGAGGTGTCCAACTCTCGATACTCGCACGAAGACGTGTCGCAGCAGCATAAGCAGCATCGTGGACTGCCATATCAATGGTCACTCCAACACCATGTGCGGTGCAAGACAAGAGTGGACTCATACTCCCGAGAGTAGAGGTGGACGATGGCGCGCATCGCTCCCGGTTATAGTCCCGGTACTCCTCATAGACGGTGTACTCGGGGTGCCGCCGATAACCCGGATAGGTCATCATCTCGGCTAGCACCGCAGTGATCCCAAGGCACCAATGGCCGTCGTGTGGCGCACGACCTGCCTCGTGGGTTCCATCTGAAAACAAAGACGTTTCAAAGGAGTCAAATGACAGGGTGGAAATTGTTCAAATACAATTCCAAAAACAACTAAGGCTATATCCATCTTCGGGGTGAATGCGGTCACGGGATCCTAGTGATAGTTAGTAAAATCGTTTAACCCGAGTAGAAGAGAGTTCAGAGCCCCAGAGTAAAGGTCGAGGAGTAAAAGATCCTAATACCACCCGATGGCGACGTGGGCCCGTAAGGCACACAGCCAAGTTAGTAAAAGTTTTGCATGTCTAGACTCGACTTCGGCCAAGGAGTGTGGAAGGGGGATTCCTACAGCAATCGGCTCGATACCAACTTGTCAGACGCTCGATTCAATCGTACACTAATCATGCACGCAAATGTGTACGATCAAGATCAAGGACTCACGGAAGATATCACAACACAACTCTACAAATAAAATAAGTCATACAAGCATCATAATATAAGCCGGGGCCTCGAGGGCTCGAATACAAGTGCTCGATCATAGACGAGTCGTGAAGCAACAATATCTGAGTACGCATATAAGTTAAACAAGGTGCCATAAGATGGCTAGCACAAAGCGGGCTACTGATCGAAGAGGACAGGCCTCCCGCAGGGATCCTCCTAGGTCACTCTCGGTCGCCGCCGGCGGCTGCACGTAGTAGTAGGCGCCCGAGTAGTAGTCGCCGAGGCGGTGGCGTCTCGATCCCGGCTCCATCGTCGATAGCAGCAATCGAGTAGAGATAGGGAAAAAGGGGAACAAGGCAACCGTGAGTACTCATCCAAAGTACTCGCAAGCAAGGAGCTACACTACATATGCAACATTATCAAGGTAAGGCCATATATGTGAACTGGGCTGCGAAATGCCGAATAGGAGAAGGCCTAGTCCTATCGAAGACTAGCATCTTCCGAAACCACCATCTTGCAGCAAACAAGAGGGAGTAGAGTAACATAACTTAAAGTAGCAGAGTGTTATCAACCTCGCCGAGAGATCCTTTCTCGACTCCTGCGAGAAAGTAATCCCGAAGCCATACTATCCAGCTATCATCACAATCCAATGCTCATATCCATGTCTCATCTCAAGTATCCAGTTCTAGTTGTATCGATCGGATACAACTCCAAGTGTCCGCTATCGAGGACAGGCTATCGATAGATGTTTTCTTCCTGCAGGGTGCACCAACTTACCCACCACGCCGCTTAACTCCGCCGGACACACTTTCCAGGTCATGCCCGCCTCGGCCAAACAATACGCCGCAACCCGACCTAGGCTTAATAGAGAGGCCAAGACGCGGACTAAACCTATGCCCCGTGGGTCATGGGCCATCTCCCGAACTCCTCAAGACGCTTGCGAGGGCGGCCGAAGCAGACCTAGCCTAACAGCGCTCCAGTCCAATCCGCGCCGCCGCTCGGTCGTGACGTCTAATAAGCTTCGCTGATGTATACGACGCAGAACGCCCATACTTAGCCCACGTGATGGTTAGTGCTATCGGGCCGAGGCCCTCGGATCAAATATCCAAATCGTAGTGGATTAGGAACGCGCGGTAACAAGCAGAGACTCACGAAGATGTGACCCGTTGCTGCCTCGAGGACTTGCGGCAAGGGCTAGGAATGCCCGCCACGCCTCGTAATTATCTCGCGGCACCTCCGTGTCAACCCGCTCCACATCACTGCAATTAAGCACGCTGGTACCCCTCGTGGTCGACCGCCTTTCCAAGTAACATGGTAAAAGTCCAAGTAACCGTGAGTCCAAACATCAAGGGAAAACACGAGGAATCACCCCGTGAATTCCACTCAATGTAGTCATCAAGGTGAACATTAGAGGATTCACCCTCGAGGTCCACACTTGAGGGGTTGCACGACGAGTCGTGTCGGAAGTGGTTAAAGAGGAAAATCACCCTCGATGACCACAACCGGATAGCTATACTACAGTGGTTAATATCGGCGTCAGAGGTTTCACCCTCGGTACTCGATAGTAACCTAGTAGTGTCGAGCAACTAAGGGAAGTGATGTGCGGTGTCGGGGCCGGTCTTCGATCCCGCTGATCGGGTCTTCAATGATGAAGCAGGGCAACAAGGACAAGGTGGGGTCACCGATGGGTCTCTAACCAACCTATACTAAGCGGTTTAGGATAAGGTAGGTAACAATAGCAGTTACAATAAATGGCTATGCAATGTAATAGGAGCAAACAATAACAGAGCAAAAGTCTAGTGCAAGCAAGAGAGAAAGGAATGGGCGATATCGGGATGATCAAAGGGGGGCTTGCCTGGTTGCTCGGCAAGAGAGAGGGGTCACAAGATCAGTAGTCGAACCGCCACCGCAGCGTCGGTCTCGTAGTTCACCAAGAGAAGAGGGGAAGAAACAATGAATACACGATAACAGATGCATAACGATGCATGACATGCCAAGAAGCGATGCTAGGCGTGCCCTAACGTGGGTAAGAGGGTACTTGGTTTAGGGGAAAGCATCCGGGAAGTTATCCGCCTCCGGACGCTTGTCGACGACGATGAACCGGAGGAGAAAGTTTGCAGGTTCGATAGGTTAGAGACGTGTGGTGGACGAACGGACCGCGATCCGAATTCGCCTCGCCGCTCGAGCAACTTTCATGTTGAAAATATTTTAATCCGGATTACGGTTAAAAGATATGATTTATAAAAGGTTTTATCAAAATCTGGAATTTTAATTAATTATTTAATTAATTTCAAATTGCATTTATGACATCAAGATGATGTCATGCCGACGTTATCATCAACAGGGTTGACTAAGTCAACCTGACGAGTGTGGGTCCCGCATGTCATACACTATTAGCTTAATTAACCTAATCGATTAATTAACCTTAGTTAATTAAGTTAATTAAGTTAATTAATAATTAGTGTTAATTAATTCAGAATTAATTAGTTTAATTAATTACCCAATTAATTTAACTAATGATTAGGTTTAACTAATCCGAAATTAATTAGTTTAATTAATTACCCAATTAATTAATTAATTAATTATTTAGTTAATTAGTTTAATTCATTTTTAATTCATTTTAGTTTCGCTTTATTAAAACGCTCATTTGGGGGTGGGGCCCCTGTCGCTGGCACATGGCCAAACGGGCGCTGCGACGCGGGCGGTGATCTGGCGTTCGATTCGGCACGACCTGCCCGGCCGGTGTGGGGGCACCAGGCGGATCGGGCTGGCGGGGCGGCCGAAGCCACAGCTGCCATGGCTGGCGCAGCAACGCCAGGTGAGGAGAGGCGACGGGCGAGGCGGGTTCTGGGCTCAGTCGGAGCGAGGGAATCGGTCGTGGGGGGGGGAACGAGGCGCAAAGGGGAGGAAGGGGAGCGGGGCTCTGGGCGCTAGGGCCAAGCTGGTCACGCCGACGGGGAAGGAAGGGGAGAGGGGGGCACGGTGGTCGGGGCGAGCCGGCCACGAGGCCACGGGGCCGGATCTGGCAGGAGAGGGAGGAGGGGGATCGGGAGAGGCGGCTTGGCTGGGCGGCCGAGCCGGGAGCCGGGGGACTGGAGGAGGCGCCACAGGGGGGGCGGCCGAGCCGGGCCGACGGGAGAGGGAGGAGAAGGGGGGCCTCACAACAAGGCGGGCCTCGGCCGGTGGGCTCGGTGTGGGTCGGGCAGGCAAGGGGAGGAGGTCGGGAAGCACGCCGAGGGGTGGCGAGGCCGAGCCGACCATGGTGGCGGCCGGGCTCAGTGGGGGGGGCGCGACGGAGGGAGGGAGGGAGCTCCGGCGCGCTGAGGAGGAGGGGAGGACCGGGGGTCCGGTCTGTGTGAGGTCGGCGCGAGGTGGAAGGACGGCGGGGTCGGTGGTCTCCTCCGCCCGATCCAGATCGGCCGGGAGCGACGGGCGAGGGGGCGAGGGGAGAGTGGGCTGGCTAGGGTTTGGCAGCAGGGGTGGGGTGGGGTTAAGCGGCGGTTGGGGCGGCGGGCGGCCGCCCATGGGGAGAGGGGATGGGCCAAGGGGAGAGGGGAGGGGGCCGGTTGGGCGGGAGGGGGGGTTTATCCTCCCGGTTTTATTTTCTTTTCTGTTATTTTTCCTTTTCTGTTTTGGTTTATTTAAATTGCTTTGGCATTTTGTAAACATTAGCGCACCCCACCAATATTAGGTTAGGTATTTTAGAAAACCCCGGAACATTTTAGAATTAGATTTCGAAACCCTTTATCGTTTGTTTTATTTTTGAATTTGTTTGGACGGTTCCGAATTAACGAGAGGTTAATTATCTTAACCGAGGTGACTACTGTTCCATAACCATCCGGGCGTTACAGTTGGGTTGCCTTCAGATGAACAGTGATTGTTGCTATGGTGCGTGCGGTACGTAGAACGAGTCAAAATGTGGTGAGTCGAGCCGGTTGGTTGGCTGTGGGTGAATAGTTCCCGGTGGGGGTTGGATGAACAGGACCCCGTGGTAGTAAGCCGTTCCCGCTGGATGAACAGGACCACGAGGAGGCTGCCACACCCCAACCGGTTGGGGGGTGGATGAACAGGACCCCGTGGAGGCTCTGTGAATAGTAGCCGGTGGAGGCTGGATGAACGGTAGCCCATGGATGAACAGTACCTGGTGGAGGCTGGAGGAAGTCGACGGTGGATGAAGAGTAGCCCGTGGAGGCTGGAGCGAGGCTGCAGACGATGGATAAACATGACCCTGTTTCGACCGTAGGCGCTCCAACAGAAGTCCGTTTCCTCCGTTTTGTGGTACGCCACACCCCTCCCTATCAACAGGAACCCGTTTCGACCGTAGGCACTCGAATAGAAGTCCGTTTCCTCTGTTTTGCGGTACGCCAGACCCTTCCGGATGAACAGGTCCCTGTTTCGACTGTACCGGTCAAACAAAAGGTCGCTTCCTCAGTTCTGCGGTACGCCAGAGCTCGTTTCGGCTAATCCGTGCAAGTTAGTTGGCTCCCGATGAACACGAGCATTTTGTTCCCTCTCGATGAACACGACGCAGTTTCTCTGTTCTAACTTCGGTTGGCCGCCGATGAACAGGACACCGTCGCTGTACGCGTTCGAGACCCCCCCCTCGTATGTACGTACATAGCCATATTTACTTTCTTGCAGCGTGGATGTACGTATGTCTACATAATTTATACAGGACCGCCTCAGCTGCTACATCACACGTGCCGCTCCATGCTCGGCCACGGTTCATCCTTGCAGAGAGACCGATCGACCAGTATGTATGTACACGTCGCTACCAGAGAGACAACCCTACATACGGTTCGACCCAGTGGGTCCCAGCTATCAGGGAGGACAAGGAGGCACTTCCTTGTGTGCGAAGATATAGCTGATGGGTTCCAGCTGTCAGGGGGAGGAATCATTTTTTTTCGTAATAAGGACGCACATCCTTGCATCCGAAGATGTAGCTGGTGGGTCCCAGCTATCAGGGGGAGAAAACATTATTTTTCAGGGTAAAAAGGATGCAGTTACATGCATGCGTCCATGGGCGTGGTGCGTCCCCACTGTCAGCCTCTCCACGTACAATCATCTTCCAACGACTCTCGTTTGTTGACGACGTTGACCACACCGTGCCGAGCGCACCAAGGCCAGTGGACGACGGCGAGGCCCCAGATTGGAATGACCCGGAGATGGGGAAGACACGGTAGTGGAGTCGCAGCCGGAGAGGAGTGGGAAACTTGATCGGTTGGGGTGCGGGGTGGGCCTACACTCGATAGAGAATAATAGGAGGTGTGGAGGAGTGGAGGGATGGCCTAGCCGTCGGTGGGGTAGCGTTTTGCTGCGAGGCGCACGAAACAGCACCACTGGACGCCGGAGGCTGGAGCAGGTGGTCCCGGCAGTGTTGGAGGAAGAAGACGAGAGATTGAAGAAGAATGCTGGCCGTTGGATGTAAATCGAACACCTTGCTTAGGCTTCAACCATTGTATTTTTTGCGAAAGTGCTTAGGTTTCTATCTATTGGCCCACATGTCAGCCAGTCCATTTGGTTTTTTTACTCCATTTGGTGGGCTGGGTGAAACAATGATGTAGATTCTATGCAGCTCGTTTATATATTATGTTAGAATTTAAAGCCCATTTGCATTTTTTTCCAAATCCACAGACTTGCTGTGTAACATCCCAAATTTCCTATTTGGAATGTTTTACAATTATAGCTAAGCATCTATGCATCCTGTGTGAAGTTGAGTGCCATTTGGAGTTTCAGAAGTTTTTGAGTTTTGGAAGTTGAATTCAAACTTTGGCAAGTGGGAATCATTTCAAAAACTATGCCAGATAAATACTTGAGCAAAAGTATGAGAGGAGTAAACATGACACTCCAAAAATATCAGAGGAAAACAATGCCAAAAGTTTTGAATTCAAACTTGAGTTTATTTGAAATTTGGAAAAATGATTTTTATAAACTTTGGATTTTGCCTCGAAAAATGTTCAAATGATAGGAATATTCCCTGATCATTTTGATATATATATGTCTTATATAAATATTTATATTTCTCTGTTTTTATTTTTCAACAAGAATAAAAAAGGAAAACCCACAGGCGCCGGCCAGCCAACTGCCCAACCAACAACCAGCGGCCCACCGAGCAGGCCAGCCACCGCCAAAGTAGCTGGCCCAAAGAAACCGACGCCCGCCTGAATCGCTCCCGCCGGTCGACCGACCGCCGCACCTCCTCTCACCGACAGTGGGCCCCACCGTCGTCAACCTCGCCCACGCCACCTCGCCACGCCACCGCTTCGCGGATCCCGAAGGATCCGGATTTGATCTCCTCCCGATTCACCCTTGCGCAACGAGTCGCCCCGCCTATAAAACCCCCTCCCACCCCATTCCCCCTCGCCCCTCGCGGACCCTCTCTCCCTCCTCACGCTTTCGCGAGCCCGAGCTCACCACCGCCATTTACCTCGCGCCGACGCCTAGCCCACCCCGAGCTCATCGACTCCACCAGACGCCTCCCGAGCCCGTCTGCACTCACCGAGCACCCGCCGACCTCCCGACCACCGGAGACGCCGACTTTTCGCCGCTGAGCCGCCGCCGTCGAACTCCGTGAGCCACGGACTTCACCTCCCCGTCCGATCTAGTCTCGACGGTCAGATTAGAACCCCAAGTGGTATGTTCTTTTAATTAAAACCGGTTCGGTCCGGTTCGTTGCGGTTTAATTTTAGTTAGGTTATTTTATTTAGATCGGCCCGATTAGTTTAACCCTAGGGCCCGTTTGAGTTAAGTTACGCTCAGTGCGCTAGTTAGGGCCATTAGGCCATTTTTTGTTTATTTTCGTTTTTCTGTTTTAACAGAATAGTTCCAGATTTGAAAAATTCATATCTTTTATTCTACTTAATATTTTTAGGTGATTCTTTTTTGTTGGTTTGAAAATTTCTTATAGTTTCTGCAGAAAATATAATTAGCTATGTTAAAATTATTTAGAATTGCTTTATTTTAGATTTAGTCAGAATAGTAAATCTGCTATAAAATGAGTTAGGAAAATTATTTTTATATGATTCTTTTGTCCCAACTTTGTTTTAACATTACCTAACCGTAGGAATTTATTTGGGCATTTTAGGAATAATAAAAAATTAGTTTTAATCAGAATCATGTTATTCTAATTAATTAACTAGTTACTGTTTTCCTATTATTTTAATTAGTAAATAAATATATTTCTCACATGTGATTGATTATTCTAGGATAGTTTCTGTCACTTTATAGCATGAACTTTTATTTATAATAAATAAAACTTTTATTTTATTTTCTTAATAGAAATTGAATTAGGCCTAATAGGAGTTTCATAATAGCTTTTAAATTGATTCTTTTTGCTCCTAGTTGATTAATGCATTCTTTTCTGTTAAGTTAATAAAAACTCATGCTTAGGTTATGTTAAGATAATTTTTGTTAAGTAAAACTATTTTAGTTGTTGCTTGAAGTAGGAAGAACTTTGAGTTGGATTTCTTTGAGTTTCCCTTCGGGTTTTTGATTTGTTTGTTTTGGTGTGTTATGTTACTATGCTATTGTGTTAAGTGATTATATGCTATATGCTTATTGTGGTTATTGTTTGCCTCGGTAGAATTTCCGGAGTGCGAAGCTTGCTACTACGAGTCCTTAGCTTACGAAGATCGTCAGCAAGGCAAGTCATTGATCATGTTCTTTCAATACCTATGATTTTATTGCATTAGTGTTATACCTCCCCACCATGCATGCAGTAGGTGAAATTTTGAAGTTATTGTTCTTGAGTAGTATCATGTGGTAGGATGAACCAACTCCCCTTGTTACCATGACCCGGGACGTGGTAGTTTACTTTTGCTATGCTCGTAGACGGGATTGGTTGAGTGAATTCATAAGCAAGATGTGAGAGTCAAGATGATGACAACCCCATGAACTTCAATGATCAAGATGGACTTCGAAATTCACTACTGGGTGGAGGACGGTTGACGGGCACCCCGAGAACCTAGTGGTTGGCGGGATGCATGGAGAAGTGCCATGACATCTTGCGGAAAGCTTCACCCAGCCACGAAGAGACGGATGGATGCCCTTTGACCGAAGCTTACCTGCAACCGCAAGCTATTATGGGCTCGGCTGGGTCAACCCTAGTTGTGACGCTGGCGGACGGTACTACGAGATGTAGAAGAACGGTAGGATTGGATGGGTACCGCAGTGGCGGAAGAACTCTTTGGAAGACCTGTTTATTCATCCGTCTTCAAACACCATGAAGTGCGAAGACTTAAAAGGAGGGAATGATTCTTGCGGGTAAAGTCGCAAACCTCTGCAGAGTTAAAGATCTAATCGATTAGCCGTGTCCCGATTCACGGACAATTTGAGCCTCGGAACTTGGAAGTATTCGGAAATCTCAACATTGTAATTAATAAGTTAATTGAGGGGTTATGACTTAATAATTTGGGAATGAGACTTTGGTTGGCGGAACCATCTCAATAACTACCAACAATTTGTAGTAATTTGCAAGCAAGTCCACTGTATTAGGGAAAAACTGGCTTTTCGCAAAAATGATGAAACTTAGAGCCCCACAGCCAAATTGCATATAGTGTTAGTAATTTTATTATTGTATTCTCTCTTCATGACTTGCAAGCATATTCAAAATGCTGACCTACACGGCTGCAACGTCTTATGTTGCAGAGGAGTATTCCGATCAGGATTGAGGCTACGCTCCGCGCTTGGCGATTGCCCTATGGAGTTGGATGGACTCGCTATTTTCGTCTACGCTTCCGCAGCTTTACTAGTTTTATTTCTCATGAGTTGGCCTTCGGCCGAATTTATTCTCTTGTAATAAAGACTCTATATGAGAATCGTGTAATAAATTCAGGTGTGATTGAACTTTGATTATTTCATCGATGTACTGTGAGTACCAGCATGATCTTGGGATGGTACAGACACACAGACTTGACCGATTTTGGGTCAGGTCGCTACAGAGATGGTATCAGAGCACACGCTGACCGTAGGATCGTAACCCCTAGGATCGGAAAACCATAGGAAGAGACTATTTACTTTGTATCCTTATCATTCCGTAATTCTCCCCTGTTCAATTCTGACTCCTCTTCGATTTTTAACATTCTAGATGGCCGTCGAGTTCACCCCAGTTTTGCTACGGAGTTTTGCCACCCGATGAGACGATGCCCTTCGGCGTGAAGCTGGTCCAGATGGTGAAGAAGCTGAAGATTGCTCTGCCCTCGATCACCGGGAAGCCAACCAATGCGCTTCCAACGGATACCCGCTACAGGATCGAGGTGCACATTCCAGGGAGAACCTTCGGAGGGCATACAGAGCCTATTGACTTTGAGTTCACCGACTTCAACTGGATCCTCGGAAGGGACATGGCGATCTATCGTGCACTTGGACATCTCCGAGAAGAGTACAGGCGAGCTCGATCCATCGATCTCGCCATGGTTTCTCAGAGCAAGGAATGGAGATATCATCCGTACCGTAGAGGACGACTCCATTCTCTCTTATGTCCAGACTTGGAGTGTCTCCTCGTGAAACGGAGATCCAGACTCGCCGTAGCTCAAGGTACACAGAGACTGTTGATCCGTGAACTGAACTGGAGGAGAAGGCACACGCAGACTTCCTTGGCCATGAGGAAGAAATCGCGACTTCATGGAGAGAGTCGACGACCAAGATGAAGCTTGCCGCAATTGAAGAAAAGATGGACTTGGGAGAGGACCTTTTTCGAGTGGAGATGATGGACCCTCGTGAGCAATGATCGGGACTATGAAGGGAGTTCCACCGAGAGAGCCGCAAGAGGAGGCGCCGCAATGAGGACACCACACCGGAGGACATCGCACCAGAGGACGCAAGGATTATTGATGAAGACATTTAGTCGACCACCATGTTATTTTACTTTTTCGTCGATCAGTTAGGCCGATATTTTCGATTAGTCGTGAGCTTTTGTAATCGAGATTGAACCATGTTTGAGTGGAATGAATAAATGATTGGTGTGATTATGTTTGTGCATTCATATGGGTAGTGTTATTTCTCATTAGACCATTGTTCTATTCTAATTTTCTCATCCACTCCAAAACACCAGATGCCTCCGAGACGTGACCCCGGTCTCAACTTCCCGCCGAGCTCACCCAAATGCTCCAAAGCAGCAGAATGCCATCATGCGCATGCTCATCCGTAATCGAACAACAACAACAATCCACCGCCGCCACCACCCTCGTTGACAACTTGAATCGATTCCCGAGGCTGAATCCGCCGGTGTTCTCTAGCAGACCTTGAGCCGATTGTGGCGACGATTGGCTCCGCAAGGTCGGAAGAGAGTTAATCACTGTTGGATGCACCGATGCGAGAAGGTGCGCTTTGTCGCACATCAACTTGATGGACCTGCAGCTTCTTGGTGGGAGAACTACACCGCCACTTATCCCATCGCCACCATCACATGGGATCAGTTCCAGCAGAGCCTTCCGCACCGCCATGTTTCAGCTGGAGCCATGAGTCTCAAGAAGCGTGAGTTCCGCAACTTACGCCAGGAAACCGTCTCGTGGCGCAAAGACGTGGATGAGTTCAGCAAGTTAGCTCGCTATGCCCCGGATGATGTGGCCACAGATGCCGCAGCAGGAGAAGTTTCTCGAGGACTCAATGACGAGCTAGGAATGCAGCTTATGGTGGCTACTTTACCAACTACCAAAGAATCGGTAGACAAGGCCATCATACTTGAAGGCAAGCAGCAGAGATTGAAAGCATAGCGGAAGTACAGCCAGGGAAGCACAACTCAGAGCTCAGCAGAAGCCCGTTATGCCCCATACTCGGGAGGGCATACCCATCACAACCATGGAGGACATAACCATGGAGGCAATGGGAACAATCGCAACCAGGACAACAGTCGTGCAATGGCAATGGCAATGGAAACGGTAATGGGAACCAGCATTGTCCCCCCTGCCCAAAGGATCTGAGTCACATCACCGCTTCAAGTGCCGTAAAACAGGGCACTATGCCACCGACTGCCCAGAGGCCAAGCAGAGGAATGGAAACGGAAATGGAAGCTCAGCGAAGAAGCCCAACCCTTTCCTCGTGCTCGGTGAACCACATTGACGTGGAGGACGCCTATGATCAGCCGTATAATCGTGGTTGGTAAGTTTTATTGAATTCACGCTCAGTTTTGGTACTCTTTGATTCTGGTCAACGATTCATTCATATCAAGGGTAGTTGTGGAAAAGTACGGGTTGCCCACTAAAACCATTAGAAACCCCTTCGCGTCGGCCCAGCAGAGGAGAAATGTTGGCGAGCTTAGGCTGTCATGCAACCTCAACATCGGGAACCATAAATTTCCGCGGACCTCATAGTATTGGAAACCCGCACCTTGGATGTAATCCTAGGCATGGATTGGTTGACGGTTTGAAGGAACATAGATCGTGCTCAAGAAGTCTATTCTCGCCACCACCCCGGAGCGTAAGAGGATCAAGTATGTATCCGCACGTAGCCGATGAAGAATCAGTGAATTCCCTCACGGAGTTGTTCAGAGGAAGTGCTAGTAGTGCAAGATTTTCCCGATGTGTTTCCGGAGGAATTACCAGAATGCCACCGACAGGACATTGAATTTCTGATTGAGTTATTGCCCGCACAGCCCCAATATCCAAGAGACCTTATCGGATGCCTCCGAACGAATTGAAAGAGATCAAGAACCAAATTAATGAGTTATTGGAGAAAGGATATATTCGCCAAGCTCATCACCTTGGGGAGCCCCAGTTTTTTGGTAGAGAAGAAGGATGGAACCTTGAGAATGGTTGTGGATTATCGCCGCTGAACGAAGTGACCATCAAGAACAAGTACCCTCTGCCGATGATTAATGATCTATTTGATCAGCTAGTTGGAGCCAAGGTATTCTCCAAGATCGATCTTCGATCGTGGTATCATCGCTTGAAGATCCATGAAAAGGATATACCCAAAACAGCATTCACCACTGGTATGGTTTATATGAGTATACCGTCATGTCATTTGATTGACTAATGCTCCTGCATACTTCATGAATTTGATGAACAAGGTATTTATGGAATATCTGGACAAGTTTGTCGTGGTGTTCATCGATGATATACTGATTTTCTCCAAGAGCGAGGAAGAGCATAAGGAACATTTGCGCCTAGTTTTGAGAAACTTCGACAACATCGCCAGTATGCCAAGTTCAGCAAATGTGAATTTTGGCTGAAGGAAGTTGGATTCCTCGGACATGTTATTTCAGGAGAAGGAATAGCAGTTGACCCGCCAAGGTTGAATCACCACCGATTGGCGTCACCCACCTCACCAAGGAGATCCGCAGCTTTTCGGACTCGCAGGATACTATCGGAGGTTCATTGAGAATTTCTCAAGATTGCAAAGCCTATGACCGAGCTGTTGAAGAAGGAAGCCAAGTACATTTGGACCGAGGATTGTGAAGCCAGTTTTCAGGAATTGAAGAAACATTTGGTTACAGCCCCAAAGATCGATTCTGCGGACATACACAAGGAATACCAGTTTATTGACGCTTCTCGTCAAGGACTCGGAGGAGAACTAATGAAGGAAGGAAAAGTTGTAGCTTATGCCTCCGCACAGCTACGACCTCACGAGATGAATTATGCCACACATGATTTGGAGTTAGCAGCCGAGTGCATGCACTCAAGACCTGGAGACATTTCCTTATCGAAACCGCTGTGATGTTTACACAGATCACAAGAGCTTGAAGTATATTTTCACGAGAAAGAGTTGAACCTCGAGCAGAGGAGATGGCTAGAGTTAATCAAGGACTATGACATGAGATTACATTATCACCTGTGGAAGGCTAATGTTGTAGCAGAGGCTTTGAGCCGTAAGAGTTATGTGAATACTCTACAACAGGAGGATTACCCTGTGAGTTAGTCGATGACCTCGAGATCTCCGATCGGAGATAGTTCCAGAGGATTTGTTGCAACTTTGGAAGTTCAGTCCACTTTGGCCGAAAGGCTTCGTGAAGCCCAGAAGTCGGACAAGGAAATTGATGAGATAAAGCAGAAGATGAATGAAGGAAAAGCTAAAGGATTCCGTAAGGATGAACACGGAGCTATATGGTTCGAGGATCGATTTATGTGCCCAATGATCCCGAACTCAGGAAGCTAATTCTTCAGAGGCTCATGACTCACAGTACTCGATTCACCCCTAACACCAAGATGTACCGGATTTGAAGGAAAGTTTCGGTGGACGGTATGAAGAAGGATATTGCCGAGTACGTAGCAATATGCGATGTTTGTCAACGAGTAAAGGCGAACATCGAAGCCAGCAGGGTTACTTCAACCTTTGCCGATTCCCGATTGGAAATGGGAAAACTTGGAATGGATTTTATCACAGATTACCCAGGACCCGTTCAGGTTATGATTCTATCTGGGTAGTGGTTGATCGTTTGACCAAGGTAGCTCACTTCATTCCCGTGAAGACTACCTATACCAGTGCTAAGTTGGCCAAGATATACATGACCAGGATCGTATGTCTGCATGGAGTTCCGAGGAGTATCATGTCAGATAGAGGAACACAGTTTACCTCAAAGTTTTGGAATCAGTTGCATGAAACTTTGGGTACGAGGCTGGAGTTCAGTAGATGCTTTTCATCCGCAGATGATGGACAGACCGAGAGAGTCAACCAGATTCTGGAGGACATGTTGAGAGCTTGTGTGCTAGACTATGGGTCTAGCTGGGATGATAATTTGCCATACGCAGAGTTCTCATACAACAACAGTTATCAATCCAGTTTGAAGATGGCCCTTTCGAAGCTCTATACGGAAGGAGGTGCAGAACACCATTGCTGTGGGATGGTGTTGGAGATCGACCACTTTTCGGTTCCGATCTTATCAGAGATTCCGAAGAGATAGTCAAGCTAATTCGGGATAGACTCAAGATAGCACAGTCGAGACAGAAGAGTTATGCCGACAGTAAACGCAAGGAAGTAACTTACGAAGCGGGAGACCGAGCATATCTTCGTGTGTCCCCACTTCGTGGAATCAAGAGGTTTGGTGTCAAGGGAAAGTTAGCACCCCGATTCATTGGCCCCTACAAAATCCTCGAACGTCGTGGTGAAGTTGCTTACAAGTTAGAATTGCCGGAAGGATTGTCCGGAGTTCATGATGTCTTCCATGTTTCTCAGCTGAAGAAGTGTCATGCCGACATGGCCGATATTCCGTTGAGAGACACAGTGCCCCTAGAGGCAATACAGCTTGACAGTGATATGACTTATAAGGAGAAACCCGTCCGAATTCTCGAGACTGCGAGCAGAGTCACCCGCAGCAAGGTCATCAAGTTTTGTAAGGTGCTGTGGAGTCACCACTCCGAAGAAGAAGCCACCTGGGAGCGAGAAGAAGACCTTCTTCGAGACCATCCGCACCTATTTGCTAGCCAACCCGAATCTCGAGGGCGAGATTCATCTTAAGGTGGGTAGGTTCGTAACATCCCAAATTTCCTATTTGGAATGTTTTACAATTATAGCTAAGCATCTATGCATCCTGTGTGAAGTTGAGTGCCATTTGGAGTTTCAGAAGTTTTTGAGTTTTGGAATTTGAATTCAAACTTTGGCAAGTGGGAATCATTTCAAAAACTATGCCTGATAAATACTTGAGCAAAAGTATGAGAGGAGTAAACATGACACTCCAAAAATATCAGAGGAAAACAATGCCAAAATTTTTGAATTCAAACTTGAGTTTATTTGAAATTTGGAAAAATGATTTTTATAAACTTTGGATTTTGCCCTCGAAAATGTTCAAATGATAGGAATATTCCCCGATCATTTTGATATATATATATATCTTATATAAATATTTATATTTCTCTCTGTTTTATTTTTCAAAAGAATAAAAAAGGAAAAACTCGTGGGCGCCGGCCAGCCAACAGCCCAGCCAACACCCAGCGCCCACCGAGCCAGCCCCACCCAGCCAAATGAGCCGCCCAATAACCGACCCCGCCTCGAATCTCTCCCGCGTCGGTCGATCGACCGACGCACTTCTCCTCCTCTCACCGACAAAGGGGCCCCACCCGTCGTCAACCTCGCCCGCCACCTCGCCACGCCGCCACGGATCCCGGCGATCCGGATTTGATCTCCTCCGATTCACCCCTTGCGCAACGAGTCGCCCCACCTATAAAACCCCTCCCCGCACCCCATTCCCCCTCGCCTCGCCGGACCCTCTCTCCTCCTCACGCTGGAGCCCAAGCTCACCACCGCCGCCATTTACCTCGCCGCCGACGCCCTAGCCCACCCCGAGCTCTGTCGACTCCACCAGACGCTCCCCCGAGCCCGTCCGCACCCGCCGGAGCACCCCGCTGACCTCCCCGACCACCGGAGACGCCGACGCACTCGCCGCCCGAGCCGCCGCCGCCGTCGAACTCCGGTGAGCCACCGGACTTCACCTCCCCCGTCCGATCTAGTCTCGACGGTCCAGATTAGAACCCCCCCGAAGGGGTATGTTCTTTTAATTAAAACCCGGTTCGGTCCGGTTCGTTGCGGTTTAATTTTAGTTAGGTTATTTTATTTAGATCGGCCCGATTAGTTTAACCCTAGGGCCCGTTTGAGTTAAGTTACGCTCAGTGCGCTAGTTAGGCCCATTAGGCCATTTTTCTTTATTTTCGTTTTTCTGTTTTAACAGAATAGTTCCAGATTTGAAAAATTCATATCTTTTATTCTACTTAATATTTTTAGGTGATTCTTTTTTTGTTGGTTTGAAAATTTCTTATAGTTTCTGCAGAAAATATAATTAGCTATGTTAAAATTATTTAGAATTGCTTTATTTTAGATTTAGTCAGAATAGTAAATCTGTTATAAAATAAGTTAGGAAAATTATTTTTATATGATTCTTTTTGTCCCAACTTTGTTTTAACATTACCTAACCGTAGGAATTTATTTGGGCATTTTAGGAATAATAAAAAATTAGTTTTAATCAGAATCATGTTATTCCTAATTAATTAACTAGTTACTATTTTCCTATTATTTTAATTAGTAAATAAATTTATTTCTCACATGTGATTGATTATTCTAGGATAGTTTCTGTCACTTTATAGCATGAACTTTTATTTATAATAAATAAAACTTTCATTTTATTTTCTTAATAGAAATTGAATTAGGCCTAATAGGAGTTTCATAATAGCTTTTAAATTGATTCTTTTTGCTCCTAGTTGATTAATGCATTCTTTTCTGTTAAGTTAATAAAACTCATGCTTAGGTTATGTTAAGATAATTTTTGTTAAGTAAAACTATTTTAGTTGTTGCTTGAAGTAGGAAGAACTTTGAGTTGGATTTCTTTGAGTTTCCCTTCGGGTTTTTGATTTGTTTGTTTTGGTGTGTTATGTTACTATGCTATTGTGTTAAGTGATTATATGCTATATGCTTATTGTGGTTATTGTTTGCCTCGGTAGAATTTCCGGAGTGCGAAGCTTGCTACTACGAGTCCTTAGCTTATGAAGATCGTCAGCAAGACAAGTCATTGATCATGTTCTTTCAATACCTATGATTTTATTGCATTAGTGTTATACCTCCCCACCATGCATACAGTAGGTGAAATTTTGAAGTTATTGTTCTTGAGTAGTATCATGTGGTAGGATGAACCAACTCCCCTTGTTACCATGACCCGGGACGTGGTAGTTTACTTTTGCTATGCTCGTAGACGGGATTGGTTGAGTGAATTCATAAGCAAGATGTGAGAGTCAAGATGATGACAACCCCATGAACTTCAATGATCAAGGTGGACTTCGAAATTCACTACTGGGTGGAGGATTTGTTGACGGGCACCTGGAGAACCCAAAGGTTGGCCGGATGCATGGAGAAGTGCCATGACATCTTGCGGAAAGCTTCACCCAGCCACGAAGAGACGGATGGATGCCCTTTGACCGAAGCTTACCTGCAGCCGCAAGCTATTATGGGCTCGCTGGGTCAACCCTAGTTGTGACGCTGGCGGACGGTACTACGAGATGTAGAAGAACGGTAGGATTGATGGGTACCGCAAAGGCCGAAGAACTCTTTGAAGACCCTGTTTATTCATCCCGCCTTCAAACACCATGAAGTGCGAAGACTTAAAAGGAGGGAATGATTCTTGCGGGTAAAGTGCGCAAACCTCTGCAGAGTTAACGATCTAATCGATTAGCCGTGTCCCCGGTTACGGACAATTTGAGCCTCTGGAACTTGGAAGTATTCGGAAATCTCAACATTGTAATTAATAAGTTAATTGAGGGGTTATGACTTAATAATTTGGGAATGAGACTTTGGTTGGCGGAACCATCTCAATAACTACCAACAATTTGTAGTAATTTGCAAGCAAGTCCACTGTAGTAGGGAAAAACTGGCTTTTCGCAAAAATGATGAAACTTAGAGCCCCACAGCCAAATTGCATATAGTGTTAGTAATTTTATTATTGTATTCTCTCTTCATGACTTGCCAAAGATATTCAAAATGCTGATTTACACGGCTGCAACGTCTTATGTTGCAGAGGAGTATTCCGATCAGGATTGAGGCTACGCTCCGCGCTTGGCGATTGCCCTATGGAGTCGGATGGACTCGCTATTTTTGTCTACGCTTCCGCAGCTTTACTAGTTTTATTTCTCATGAGTTGTCCTTCGGCCGAATTTATTCTCTTGTAATAAAGACTCTATATGAGAATCGTGTAATAAATTCAGGTGTGATTGAACTTTGATTATTTCATCGATGTACTGTGAGTACCAGCATGATCTTGGGATGGTACAGACACAGAGACTTGACCGATTTTGGGTCAGGTCGCTACATGCTGGGCTGGGTGAAAATAGCATGTTGGGCTGGACGGAGAAATGTTATTAAAACATAAACACTTGATTACACATCTATTACTGATTGGCCAGAAAAATCTTTGCAAGCTTACGTACGCAATCACCAGGAGTTAACTTGCCAAGTTATATATAAACAATTATTATTATTATTTTGTAAGAATTTTCCTTTTACGAAGTAAAATATCATTTTAATTTGATGATTTAATAGGACGTGGGGTATTATTATTTTTTAGGCTAGACGTGGGACAATTGAGTTGGTTCTAGGGAAAACTACTCGGAGAAAACTCAGATTACATCCAAAAAGAAAGTGGGAGAAAATTTAGATATAGGACTAATAAAAACAAAAAATAAAAGAGGTGGGAAGGTCTATACAATGGTTGGACGAACGACAAGTTTAACGGAACCTTATGTTGTTTCTATTATATATATGTAATCAAATAAGATATAAATATAAGTATATATATATATATATATATATATATATATATATATATATATATATATATATATATATATATATATATATATATATATATACTATTGTAGAAGGGAAACATAGGTTCAGTTTTGCATTCTTATAGAAAAATAGAACTGAGCTGTGCGCTGTCTTGAAAAAACAAACATAACTTGGGCTGCTGATGTTATAGACAAGCTAGACTGGGAGGCCCAGAGGCCGCTTGATACCTGCTGGACCCCCAAAAAAAGTTGAAACCTGCTGGATCAACCGTGTCTGCATGTCGTGGGCTGCGCGTGTTAAACAACAAAACCTAGGCCATGGACCTGGTGGGCCCGGACTGTCAACCTCTCGACGAACAGTTGTCTCCCGATTCCTTCTGTTTTGTTGACAATGTTGGGAACGACAGACGGTGGCGCCGCAACGAGAGCACCAAGGCGGAGGACGACGTCAAGACCTAGGACTGGAACAAACCGGAGCCGGGGAAGACACAGTCGGAGGGGAGTACAAGGTTGACTTGTTCGGGTGCAGGGTGGGCTGGTGGAGCTGCCCCCACCGAAGAATGTGTGAGTAGAGGGATGGCCTGGCCAGCACCATAGGCTAGGATGGGTCACCGAGGCGTGCGCGGAAGCGCCGTCAGCCGTTGTAGGAAGAGGACGAAAGATTGGACAAAATAAAGAAATACAAATAGATAGATGGTTGGTCCCAGATGTTCGTGTAAGAGACCTGCTGGGTCCACCTGAGAAGGGGAATATGTTGGGAGGAAGGAGATTCAAAGCACGGAAGCCCAGTGAACTAGTTACATACATAAGCCAATAGCCACTCAAAAAAGCAAACAGGTTAATGGGTTTTTAGACGAACAAAATAGATAATTACGACACATAGGCTAATGCATGAAACACCCAGATGATAAAGGTGCTTAAACAGAAAAGTACATCACCTAGACCTTCCTGGCACGTTTGATCATGATGCTGCGACTGTTCGTGTACTTGTTGGTTGCGGGAAGCAGGCGCGCCCTCATGTCTAAGATCCGCCTGCATATGTCGTAGCATGCGTATGTGTCCTTGACCGTGTAGGTTATGTAGGCTAAATTTAGAGGTACCTCCCACATGTTCAGGTCCTTGATATCGATGTGTTCTTTCTTGTTGGTGTAGCAAGGGTCGATGATGGTCGCGGCGAGGTCAACCATGGAGTCCTTCTCGTGCCCATTGCCGATGATCTTGTATTGCTTCTGGATGTCGACAAGCTTGTTGCACCAGACGGCCGAATTGTAAAGCACAGTCGTGTTCTTCCTGCTCTCCACCGTAGCAAAGGTGCAGTCGGCGGTGCCGATGAAACGAGCGAATGCTCCAGAACCTCTGATGGCCCTACAACAGTGGTAGACAAGAACCTCGTCCCACACGCATACCTGGGCGGCAGCGATCCGCTGGTCCCTGTCAGGAGATAAATGGATGGGCACAAGGTCTAGTCCCGTGACCTTGTGCTTTCTCCTCCTATAGGTACTGCATGAACTTGGCTAGGAGAGCTTCACCGAGTCCGGATCATTGGTGTAAATCACATTCAACTTGCTGCTGCCATGGGTCTAAACGGTGAACTCAAAGGTGAACTCCTTGCTGAAGTCCATATCCAGCAGGCGCTCGATGAGTCTCTTCTCACGCAGAGTTGATGTGGCGGTTCTCGTTTGTGGGGATTGGGGACGGGGGGAGATGAAGACGATCGGTGTGTACTGGGGTACTAGGGGGCGGCACCGCGGCAGCAGCAGTTTGTTTTCCAATCTTGGGGAACTACAATCAACGGTGAACGAGTGGGTAGGCGGCGGCGGCAGTTTGTTTTTCAGCTCTCGGGGAACTGCATCCAACAGTAAACTGAGTGTGTACAGGCGACAACAGTTACTACCCCTCCCTCGCCCGCTGCATGCCCGGCAGAACATGCCCCCTTGGTGTCGGTGCGGAACGACACCTATGTGATCACAAGAATCCCTACTATGATTGCCGGGGCGCGGGGTTGCAAGGAGAGCAGGGCTAGTAGACAGCACAAGGATCGTTTACCCAGGTTCGGGCCGCGAGGATGCGTAAAACCCTAGTCCTGCTTTGATGGGTGTATTTCAGAGAGTTCTTGAGCTCTCGAACTAGCTGTGGTTAGTGCGTGGTTCGAAAGAGCCAAATCCTTCTCCAGTATGCCATGGGCCTCCTTTTATAGGCGAAAGGGGCTGCCACAATGGCACAGAGGAGGTGGAAAGGCGTACAGTGCCCTGAGCTTTTCGCTCGTATTACAGGACAAGACACATTTAATGCGTATTAGGTGTCCCTTTGGTTTATTGGGGACGGGGGCGAGGCCCGGCCCGTCCGTCACCGCTCCTCCTCGCTTTGACACGCGCCCTGGCCAGTAATGCATGTGGTGCCATGTAGGCAGGCAGGTGGCTAAGGTGGCGCGGTGGTGGAGCCTTCACAAAGATCTGCATGCCGTCACGCAGGCACTCGATGAGTTGGCCTGGGAGCTGCATGTTGCCATGCAGGTGTCCGCCCAACTGGTTGGGCTAGCAGCTGCAAGTTGAACTGCGATGGAAGCTTGGTTGGCGTGGACCTGGCGGTGGCCGTGCTGGCATCATTGGTGAGGGCCTTTCTGGGTGGCCCGGCAAGGGTATTGCCGTGGCGTGCTGTCATCCCCGGCAAGGGCCTTGCCGGGGGTCTGGTGGCCTTCCTCGGCAAGGATCTTGCCGAGGATCGTCATCTTCTAATCCTCATCTGATTTGAATATGTCTTCACAAAGATCTGCATGCCACCACAGAGGTGCCTTCCCGAGCCCTGGCCCCACGTGGATGATGGCGTTGGGGACCGTGGGCTCAAGGGTGGCTCACTTCTGTTGGTGTGGGGCGAGCTGCCCCGGCAAGGGTCTTGGCGGGGCTGCTGAGGCTTCCCCGGCAAGGGTCTTGCCGGGGGAACCTGCTTCGTCACTCTGCTCCTTGTGGTCTTGGCCTTGGCGTTGCTTTGATTGTCTTGGGCTTCGGTCTTACCTTGGCTTACCTCCCCTGCTCTACTTGGTGCGACCGCGGGCGCGGCTCCGACTGCCCATGCACATGTAAAGGGGTACAAAAGTGCGCCCCTCTTTCTGTACACCGATAGGAGCCCCCGGGGCTGGGCCACAAATATGCGCGACACGTTGTTGGGCCAGACCGAAAACGGTGCGCGGGGAGGCAGGGCGATTTTTACCGCGGTAAGACTTTTCGCGCGCACGGCGCTTCCCACGATCCGCGCGTGTGGCACGGCATGGAGGGGTGTGCGTGACGTGGACGGCATGCGTGGGGCGGTTCCCGCATGCATGCGTCACGTCGCAGTAAATGGGCAGCGCGCCCTGCGGATTCCCCATAAAAAGGGATAACCGCGAGCGCACTGTTCATTTTACCCTTCGGGCACCCCCAATCTCAGAAACCTCCGCCCGCCTTCCACTTCTTCCACAAGCTTCGTTCCTGCTCGCCGCCTTGCGCTTCCGCCACCCTTTGTCGCGCCCTCCTCCCCTAGCCGCCATGGCGCCAAAATCCACCAAGGGCAAGGGAGTGGCCAAGGACGCCGGAGCTGCGGAGCCGCCGGAGAGTGCGCTTGCGGTGTAGCAGACGCAGTCCGCCGTCTTCCCCTCGACGGTTGACGTGTTCGAGCATCGGGACTACTTCAGGCCCCTATGGGGGGTGAAGACGGGGGGGGGGGGGGAGGGGAGGATTCTGGGCATCCAGCCACACGCGTCATCCCCGTCGACTGCGCCGAGGCTGCCCCAAATCGGTACCTCTTCTTTGTCGATTATTTTTCCTGCGGGCTCTGTCCTCCTTTCTCCGATTTCTTCAGCGACGTCATGCATACCTTTGGCTTACGCCTCCTGGATTTTACTCCGAACACAGTGGCGTGCATGGCCCTTTTCGCGCATCTCTGCGAGGGCTTCAACGGAGTGCACCCCAACACGGCGCTCTTCCGCCATTACTTCTCCCCTCGGATCCAACCAGGGGGCGCCATCTCCGGTTGCATCGCCTGGGTCTCAAGATCCAAGGGAGCGTATCTAGAGGGTGCCATGAAGGAGAGGTGGGAAGAATGGCGGGGCCGATGGTGCTGGATCGAGGAGGAGGACCCGCCAGCGTTCTGCAAAGTTAGCCGGGCGCTGCCGGTCCGCATAAATGATTGGAGCGACGTTGATGCTGACGACGAGAAGCTCACGGTCACCACCACCAGGATCCTCCGGCTCACCGAGGCCGGCCCCATCCTTGAGATGATCGGGGCGGACTTCATCCGCCGCCGGATCGCTCCACTGCATAACAAGGGGAGGCCAGCCTTGCTCTTCACGAACCCTGCCGACATCATGCCGCTCCGCCCAAGCCTCGATCACAATTTCACAATGATGGGGCACGCCCATTTCTGCCAGCAGCTCTTCCAGCTTGACGTGGGCCACGACAGCGAGGTCGAGCGGACCGGCAAGGTTGCGAGGGCCGCCGCGAAGGCCGGCAAGGTCCTCAAGGGGCCTTTGTTCAAGCTGCCGATGGGGGTGGTCCCGTTGTGCAATAACTCGCGCCGGTCCAAAATCATTGCCATGATGCCGGACTGCAACACGCATGGCCCTGACCCGAGCTGGAAGGAGCCGGAGGATGCTGAGGTGCAGTAGTTCTTTGACACCCTGCACGAGGGGTACGTCAACACCGACGCCGAGCGGCTTCTTGTCCCGGACACCACCCAGGCGGAGCTGGACTACATCGCCACCAGGGCTAGGGAGGCACAGCTTGCCGAGGAGGCCGGCAGCGCCGGCGGTGTGGAGGACAAGGCCGCGACGGCCGCGGAGGAGGATGAGCTCGCCCGGTGGGCGGCGGCCGCCGGGGGAGCCAGCAGCGCCGGCACCGAGGCTCCTCTGGTTGGAGATGTGACCGGCGAGTCGTCGGAGGAGGAGGCCGAGACCGCAGGCCCGATGCCGGCTATGGGGAGAGGGTGAGTCTTGCGGCAGGCCAGTTTCGGCGAGCCGGTTCGGCCCGGTAGGGCTGCGCAGCCGCAGCTGACCTTGGAGGGGTCCCGGCGCCATACGAGGGCCGCAGCGGCGAAGAAGCCGGCGAAGGCCGGGGTGAAGAAGAAGACAGCCGCCCGCCCCTTCTTCATCCAAGCGTGCCCAGACACCGCCTCCTTCCCCTCCTCCGGCGGATGTTGATATGGAGGTCACCTTTGATTATGGATCCCTCAGCCCGAGGAGGAAGAGGAAGACGGCAGAGGAGGAGGCGGACGACGAGTAAGCATCTGGTTCCTTTTCGTTATCTCTGCCTCCTCAATCTCTGTTGCTCGTCTTGACTTGTCTTCGTCTTTGTAGGGACGTAGAGACGCTGGCCCAGAGAGTGAAGAGGGCCAAGGTCTCGGCGGGTGGCTAGACCCCGACTAGTACCTCGAGGGCGCCGTTGGTGGTGTTGAGCAGCCCAGACAGCAGCCCCCGGCCTAGCCCCCAGCATGAGTTCTCCAAGTACCGAGCCCATGCACATGGAGGAGGAGGAGAAGAACTTGGGTGCCGCGGCGTGCCTCGACGCCAAATGTTGGCGGGGAGGGGACTTCTGTTTCCCAGCCCGGTACCGGCACTGGTAAGCCGTTCGCCGATCGTCCCTGTTCCTTTTTCTTGGCCTTGCCTCACCCCCTCCTTTGGTGTCCAGATCCCTCCCTGGTGAACCCAGAGGACGTGGACGCCGTCATCGAAGATGTCGCCAAGGCCGCCGAGGCGGACGCCGAGAAGATCGCCATGGAGGAGGCCGCCAAGGGTGTTGCCAAGTGCGGAAGGCTACCCCGCAACTCTCGACGTGGCCGCTTTGAGCTGTTGAGCGGACTCAAAACAGAACAAGGGCGTTGCCAATTGCGGGAGGGCCCCTTAGCGTGCAGGTTTCTCATACATAGGCGAGATCTCCGAGGACGATAACTTTATGTATAGGAGGAAATAACTTCAAGCTCTGAATGACTTAGCTTTTCTGTCGCCGAGCCGACGTCATTCCTCCGGCCGCCTTCTTCAGGAGCCATGGCGACGAAGAACCGCTAGGCTAACTACTAGACCAGATCCTCCCAATTGCGCCCCCTACCTGGCGCGCCAAAGATGTCGGTGCAGAACGACACCTATGGGACCATAAGAATCCCTACTACGGTTGTCGGGGCACGGGGTTGCGAGGAGAGCAGGGCTAGTAGGCAGCACAAGGATCGTTTACCCAGGTTCGGGCCGCGAGGATGTTTAAAACCCTAGTCCAGCTTTGGTGGGTGTATTTCAGAGAGTTCTCGAGCTCTCGAAATAGCTGTGGTCAGTGCGTGGTTCGAAAGAGCCGAATCATTCTCCAATATGCCATGGGCCTCCTTTTATAGGTGAAAGGGGTTGCCACAGTGGCACACAGGAGGTGGAAAGGCATACAGTGCCCTGAGCTCACCACTCGTATTACAGGACAAGACGCATTTAATGCGTAGCTTAGGTGTCCCTTTTCTTTATTGGGAACGGGGGCGAGGCCCGTCCCGTCTGTCGCCGCTCCTCCTCGCTTTGACACGCGCCCTGGCCAGATGCGTGCGTCGCCATGTAGGCAGGCAGGCAGCTGAGGTGGCGTGGTGGTGGAGCCTTCACAAAGATCTGCATGCCGCCACGCAGGCGCTCGATGAGTTGGCTTGGGAGCTGCGTGTTGCCACGCAGGTGTCCGCCCAGCTGGTTGGGCTGGCAGCTGCATGTTGAATGGCGGTGGAAGCTTGGTCGGCATGGACCTGGCAGTGGCCCTGCTGGCATCCTTGGTGAGGGCCTTGCCGTGTGGCCTGGCAAGGGTCTTGCCATGGCGTGCTGTCGTCCCTGGCAAGGGCCTTGCCGGGGGTCTGGTGGCCTTCCTCGGCAAGGATCTTGCCAAGGATCGTCGTCTTCTAATCCTCATTTGATCTTGAATATGTCTTCACAAAGATCTGCATGCCACCACAGAGGTGCCTTCCCGAGCCCTGGGCCCACGTTGATGATGGCGTTGGGGACCGTGGGCTCAAGGGTGGCTCGCTTCTGTTGGTGTGGGGCGAGCTGCCCCAGCAAGGGTCTTACCGAGGCTGCTGAGGCTGCCTCGGCGAGGGTCTTGCCGGGGGAACCTCCTTCATCCCTCTGCTCCTTGTGGTCTTGGCCTTGGCGTTGCTTTGATTGTCTTGGGCTTTGGTCTTACCTTGGCTTACCTCCCTGCCTCGCTTGCATGCGATCATGGGCGCGGCCCACCGCCTGCACATGTAAAGGGGTACAAAAGTGCGCCCCTCTTTCTGTACACCGACACTCGGGTTCACGAGCGGATCTGTATTAGTACTATAATAGCAAGTGTTAGTGGCCCTTTTCTTAAATTTTATTAGCTTTAATTAAAATTAATTCTTAAAACAAGCAAAGCATTGGCTCGTTCTATCAGTGCCACAGGATCAACATGCACATCAATTAGAATTATTTTTCTCAAGACAAAAACGATCGACTCATTTGCGCACTTTCACAGACAATACTACCAAGTTTGAATAGCTTCTAACTATACAACTCAAACACTGTGAGAATGTGAACAAATAAATAAAAATTGATCGATGCTTCATGTAAGCAATTTGATCCAAGGATTTTCTTAAACATTCAAACAAGTCCTTTTTAAGGCCACATAGGTCAAACATTAGCAGCTGAAATATTCTACTTCACTGGTGGCACTACCACTTCCAATATATGCACAAGAGGGCCTTATAGATTTTTAAGTAGTGTGTATCGAGTCTCATCCTTAGTATTTAATAAGTACACATAGCAGAATCTAGTGGAATCATCAATCTACGTTTTGAAATATCTCTTTCCACCTTCCACACATGCATGGCAGTTTAGAGCCTTTGGATAAAGTGAATCTTGGGATTAAGTCCATCTTGGCTAGCCGTGTCATACAACCCAAGAACTTGGTGAATGCTTTTAACCATCACAACATCTGTAGTTCAGTATTCCTGTTTCTATAAATAAGAAATAGCATGACTACTATAATATTCGCACTAGTTAAAGCAACTTTATTTCCAAAACGAGAAAAGATTGCGATAAAATAGCTTTATTAAAAAATACAAAGTTAGCACAGTGTGACAAAGCACAATGATGTTGATAAAGGACAGTACTGACCTATGTGAGATGACTTTGGGAGATCAAGTTATTTTTCATGTTCCGTATCTTGCCTTGAAGGCGGTTCATTGACATCCATTAACACCTCAGTGTGGCAGTAGAAGGAGGAGCGTCGACTCATTTCAATCGCTTGTTTGTGTAGTTCAACTAAAATTATGGCGCCTGCGAGCTACAGAGGGGGCCCGCGCCACCTCAGCGGTAGGCGTGATGGACTGATCAACTAGTTCATTGCAGCTATGTGATTGATGTAGTGCACATGGACTTGATTCTGCTGGATAGGCCTTCTGCAAGTTATCTACATTGGAAATGAAATGGTAGCTAAGACGGTAGCTCTATTTTAAATCTATTATTACTTCATTTTATCAATTGCAGTAGCAGTGCCAAAAGATTGCCACAAATTATTAGTGGTATTAAATTAAGATGCAAAAACAATCCCATTTTTGCTTTCTCATAGCAGTGCCCTAACAGTAGCATAAGATCACTAGCTGGATGCAGAGTCAAAATCAACCAAGAAGGAACATACCCAGTCATCTGGACCATAACTGAGAGAGGGGCCCTATGCCGCCACGACTCGATGTGGTGAACCTGCAAATCCACTCGGATGATTCAATTCAGATGACCTTTTTCTGGAGTGTGCCTAAAATGAAGAAAAGATTGTATCATGCAGCTAGCAAGAAGTACTTGGTCTCATGAGTTGGCAGTTCTTCTTTAGTAGTTGCACTATTGAGCAACGCAAGGTTGGTTGTCCTGCTCATGTAAGGTGCAACTATAGTTTGCTTATCCTTTTGTGCAGTTCCACTAAAATAAAGTGCCATTGTGGTGAAAGTAATGGCTCATCTTGCAATGGCTAATAAAATGGTGCACGAGATTACTAGCAGAGTTTGATGGAGATGTTGGAAACTCCAATCAACCTTTGTGCAGTTCAACCAAAATTGGGAGACGTTGCCCACGTGACATTTTAGTTGAACTGCACAAGACACTCATTACAAAAAAAAAGTGTTTTGTGTAGTTCAACAAAAGGTCATAATAGCAACGAGGTAAAATGGATAAACCTATCCGCACAAAATGATAGAAAGCAAACAGTTATTGGTCAATAACAAGATACGAAACATACACGAAATGAAAAGAAGCATGTTGATTATGTTCATGGCAATCACGCAAGAACAGTAGAAATTTTAAAACAGCATCATTGCTTCATGTTACCAGAAGCATTACGGTCAACAATGACATTCGTCAAATATGGGATTACTTTAATGGTGGCATTGTGTGTTTACCAGATACAGTAGATCAACAGCAGCTAAAGAGTTGGTTTAAGGGCATGGGACAGTGGGGACACCAGGACACTCAACAGCATAAAGAAGCAACTTACTTATCATACTGGGAAAAATAGCAGGAATATCGTTTGTAACACAGTTTAATTGCATCATATTACTTGAGGCATTAGATTAACAATAACATAGGTTAGACATGTTCTTACGGTAACAGTGTGATTGCTTCATTTTACATGTGCCCTGATATTAACAAGTACAAAAAGTTGGTATAAGGACATGCGACAGTGGACGCATCAGCACAATGTACCTACAAGGAGGCATAAAGTGGTGATGCCGAGTTTGTTCATACTATTGAGAGCAACATATCTAACCCTGGACATACTCTGTCAACTTGTCCACCAGCCGCCACTTTCTATCCTTTTTTCAACCAATAATAAATATGTTCCTTATCCAGTTTGTACTACCTTTTCCCTTTATTTCCCTTTTCAACCAAGAGACCAGCTGGGCATGCAGTCTCTACTACTTTCCCCTTATTATTTCCTCTTTGAATCAAGTCCTAGATTCATGCTACAACTTTCCCCCTTCACTGTTTGAATCAAGTCCTCGATTCGACTGCATGAAGTAACTTTACCTCTAATAATACTAAAAATTTAGGCGGCTTTCGAAGAGTTGATGGAATTGGAAAAAGATCCACATGCAGACACGTGGGGAGCTGGGGCAGTAGAGCAGGGCCGCGTTCAAAGGAACTTATACCTTAGGGTCGTTGGGATGTGGCTAGGATGCTGGCAACAGGTCGGATCTGCCCACAATATGGCAGGGAGGAAAAAGGGGTCGGAGGAACTCCTGAGCCAGCGTTGTGTTGGAGAGAACGGCATGGGCAGAGGATTGGGACCCGCCGACAGCTGTGGGTTTCCTCCCTCGCCGCTGATAACCACGTGAATGATGCACCTAGTGTCCTACACACACCAGACAAAGGGATCCGGCTGAATCTGTGACCAGCGGTGAGCAGAGAGAAAATGTCGCTATTTCTGTCTTGTTTAGATCTGGAGAGGATGAGAGAATGAAGAGCGCAACCCTAGTAAAGCAAGCACTCAGGCCCCTGCCGATATATATAGTGGAGTGATTATGTTTTTCTCTCCACAACAAGCGTTTCAAGTGTACGTGGCATTACAGAAAAGAAACTCTTTATTTAACGCGACTGACTACAATTTGCAATTTGTTCACTTGTGCTCCCCGGCCCTCCATTCATTGAACAACCCCATCGGTGAATAAACATAGTATACTATTATTTATATAAAACGAACAAGCTCGAACTATTTTGGCTTTGAGATAGCGATGGTACAGTTTGACCACACTGCATCAATGGACTCAGTACTTTGAAGAAACCTATACGTATAAACACATGCATGGTTTACATTCCGGATCGCTAGCTAGAGCTTGAACTGTATTTGTTTACATGTACCACCTTTTTCTTTTGGTTTTCTCCTCCATGGCAAAATTCATCGATACAAAATTATACTATGAGTATTTAAAAGTTGAGGGCGGGGCTTTTCCCTGGTAGTACACGTGGTAGTTTTCGCGTAGCCGGTTTGACAGAGAGGCGAGGAGGGTGAGGGAGTAGCGGATTCAACTTACTACTGGAAAGGTAGGGCTGTGCAATTTGACGGCTCATTACTGCTGGAAAGATGGGGTCTTGTGATATGACTACTCACTATAGTCATTATTACTCCGGCTCTACGATCGGGGTGATTCCCCCCTTCCATTCCCCACTCTAAATCTGAGCATGACAAGTCGACCCGGATGCTGGCTCTCCCACATGTCGGCGAAGTAAGAAGGAGCAAATAATCATGTGTTATATATAGTACTACGTAGTACATACTACTACTCACGTCGGAGGAGTGCGAAACACGGCATCCCAGTGAACCAGCAGACGATAGGCCATAGAAAACAATGTGGTGATATGGCCATTAAAAACAATGTACTACAGTCCAGTCTCTAGCACGTACAGTACTCCACCTCTTCCTCCTCCTCTCGGTTCATTGCCATCATACTTTCCCCATTCCTTTGTTTTTAGTATCATGCGAATCAAAGAGGCCCTTAGACTAGTTTAGGTCCGGTCGTTTTTTATAAATGTGTTATGTCCAAAATTTAATGAACATGCTCTCGTTTCCATTAAAATAATCCGGTTTGCTTGTAGTAATTTATTTATTTATTATTCTGCGGGTGGTTTGCATGTAATTCGTCAGGTCTGAAATGTAAAGTACGCCAGCATGGTTGCATATGCTCCGAGTCGTGCATGCACTACGACCCAGATGCTCTATGTCCCACGTGTCGGTGAAAGGAAGCACGTGGAAATAGCCTAGGGGTACATATAGGAGGAAAATGCGTGAAAAATATGTACTATGAAGCATAGCTGCGGTTCAAAAAGGAGACCTAAAGTGATGGCTAGTATAGGTCACACGCACCCACCTAGTGGTACTCTGTACTAGACATATGAGTACTCAGTACTCCTATTCTATCAACCCGAGTCCCATCTGACAACAATGTCTATGGTACAGCTAGCTCTTCTCCCTTGTTTCTCGCTTCTAATTCTAAATCAGCCGACGTGCAGTGGGCGGGGTGGGGATTTGCCGATAGTTGGTTTGTTCAACTATGGCCCCACCTGATAGTGAAAATGCTAAGACAACAAGCATTCCCTTGCTTGAGCGGCGTGTCGGACAGACCGTGTGGGCAACACGAACGCGGCAATGTTTACCTTTATAACTTGTACATAGCAAATGCCAAGCCAATGCGCAATGAGCGGCGGGCCAGAACGACGGTGTGGGGTGCGACCCGAACGGCACAGGCGTGATGTAGTACTTGTTCCACTTTCTCGTTTTGAGCTTGTGACATGTAGTAATGCTCAGTTTTGAATATATAAGTTTGGTTGTCGCGCCAAATATATACTCCCTCCATGTAGGTTGGGTCGCTGAAGTCAAAATTTGACACAAAACACGATGGTGTGCAGTCTACCTCCATCCTGGTTAATTGCTCCCCATCACAATCTGTGCCGAAATTTGACCATAAATTTGACTAACAAAAGGTTCATGCATGTCAGCAAAATTATATCATTGAAAACTATGTTCAAATACAAATCAAACGATATAATTTTTGTTGGCATGCACTAACATTTTGTCAGTTAAATCTTTGGTCAAAATTTATTACAAAAGGGACTAATAAACCAGGACCTAGGTAGTACACCAGGACGAAGACAGTGATACTACATATAATTAACTCCAAATAAGAGCAAGGGATCACACATGTCATTTACAAATGGAATAAAAATGCCACACACTAATAAAACATCAAGGCCCCGAGGCGATGCAGTGCTGGTTATAGGAGGCGAGAAGAAAGATGCATCCATCGACGACCTCCTCCTCCTCGACTCAGGGCGCGAGCCAACCGAACGACGGCTAAGTAGTAGCGGCTTTCGTACCCAGTTCAACGTGCTTCGCAACAATGGCGTGCAAAGATTCTAGCCAGTGGAAGAAGGCTAACGTTTTTCTATCCTCCCTGGCCTTGTAGTGGCCTATGTAGACGATTTCCTCGTAGACGTGGATGTGTAGGTCGATGGTTTCTTACATGGCGAGGCGCTGCGGCCTCGAGGTACACATTCCTTGTCGTGACCTCCGGTAGCTCCAGGGCCACTACGGCTTGAAAGAGTTAGTCACCATGGAGGCCGATGAGGGTGGCAGGCAACGAGGAGCCTGGGCGCGCGGGCTGGAGCAGTATGGCAAGGTCGTCCGTGCGCTTCTTGACGCCGGTGAACTTGCGGATGGAGCGGACCATGATGTCGTCCATGTGAGAGGCGAAGCCGGCGTCGGCGAGGGCTACGACACTGGCGGTCGCCAGCACAGTCTGGAAACGCTGCACAGTGCAGGGTCGTAGGTCGGCATCTTGGATGATCTGGCACAGCCGACTGCCACTCGCGTCCATCACCTCCATAGGTGCTTGTGGCGTCTGGTCAGTTGGTCTTGGATTGGAGTGCGCAATGTTGCACAGACACTAGCAGTAGATGGATTGGAGTGATGGGGCACCTTTATATGAGAGTCCAAACTGCGTTGTATTACATCCTGTTGGCTCCATTCTGCTTCTCCAATTAATTCCCTCTACATGCTAATTGAGGATGCATCATTGACCGTTTAGCGTCTCGGGAACAGCTACCCACTCCCTCCTTGGCATTGAAGCCGTATCAACATAAATGCGGTTCAAGGAGAGCCTAGTCATTACTACATTGTGCACCGCGACCAAGGCGTAGGGGAAAATGAGGGAACTTAATATTTTTACTGTAGTACTACCATTGCATGCAATGAACTGGTCGCAGCATGCTGTGCTAGGTAGTCTCAAGGCATTAAAAACATACACGGCCCACGTCTCTTATTGGTTGATTCCTATTCAAAGAGTTGGTAGATACCTTATCATGTTAAATGCTATGCTACTGTGTGTCATGCATGGCAATAAATATGATCATCTATGATACTACTCTATGATAGTACTATGCACTATGGAGATAGTATCATACACTAGTATCATATGCATGATACTAGTATATGATACTCCCCACTCTGAGTAGTCTTAATATTTACTCCCTCCATTCCTAAATATTTAAGGTGTAGATTCACTCATTTTGCTCCGTATGTACTCGTTACGGTGTAGTCACTTGTTGAAATCTCTAGAAAGACAAATATTTAGGAATGGAGGGAGTATTTGCTATCTAATACCATTGCATGCAATGAACTTACCACTGCATGCCGTGCTAGGATGTCTCAAGGCATTAAAAACATACACGGCCCACGTCTCTTATTGGTTGTTTCCTATTCATGTCTAGAAACACTAAATGTGGTCGGGTTTGTTTTGGGATTATTTGATTTTCTTAAGATGACTATAACTAGCAGTCACCATAATAACCGTAAGATCTGCATCCGACGGTGGCACTTATTGGATGCAAACAGCAATAGAAAAGAATTACCACAAAACTGCCACACCACGCCTCACCTCTACACATAAGATTGCCCCGCGAGCATTCGCAACTGCCATGTTCGAGCTGCGCTTGGCTCTTCACCTCTTCGAGAAGTCGAACAATGATGTTGCTAATTCTACTGTATCGAATCAACTGATGCATGTCATGTCCAGTGCGTGGGTGAGGGAGAGCTTGTTGTAGGAGTAGTAAAAGCAAAATGCTCTCCTCGTCCGCGAGCCACCGTGCGCATGGGCGAGGGAGAGGGCGTACTATTAGTAATGAAGCTTCTCCTTGTTGTATGAGTTGATGCGAAACATCATAGCACGGGTCCCACATGCTTGCATCTAAACTTGGCCAAAAGACACACAGTGTAGAATATTTGATGCAACCTCTAACATTTACCCCACCACAAATTAGAATATATATTCCTCTCTTGACCATATTAGCGTGCAAACTACAATAACCAGGATGACAGATAGGGCCGGAAGATTATTTTAATCAAAAAATGCTTCAAGACGGCCTCATAGCATGGAACCGACTCCGACGATTTTAAGCTTAGAGGCACGATACACGCTATCCTAGACTATAGTACTATACTACCTCCCCTACACATGAAGGCCTCCTTTGGTTTGTAGGACTGTTGTAGGAATTCCATAGGATAGGATTTGCAAAGGAAAAATTCCTTTGAAGCCCTTTGGTTTGTAGGAATGCATTCCTATTCCTATGTAGGATAAGAATCAATCCTTCATATTTTGGAGGAAAAAAATATTAGCCTAGACTCAATAAAAATATCCTATCCTATGCACCAAATGATATCTCTTTCTCTATAGGAACATACATGCATGTCATCTCACTTCCTGTGATTTTCCTATCCTATGAACCAAAGAAGGCTGAAACTGCCACACGAGCGTTCGGGTTGCGCTTGGCTCTTCGCCTCTTCGGGAAGTTGAACAATGATGCTACTACTACGGTGGAGTACTATTAGCATGCATCTGGCCATCTAACACCGAATGAACTACTGCATGTCCACCGCGTGCGGCAGGGAGAGCGTGTAGTGAAAGGTTCTCCTAGTCCTGTGAGCCACCACCCTCATAGACGAGGGAGGGAGTTGTAATCAAACGTCTCCTTGTTGTACGAGTTGACACAACACATCAAAGCAGTGCACTGATATATTTTAATAATTTGTGTTTACCGATGCATTAATTACAACGCATGCATGCATGCCGTCGTGGAATTGTCACGACAGATGTCCTAGTGTGAGGACTTAGTCGTGAGGCCAATGCATCTATGTGGTAGCTTGAGAGGGGTTGATCGGGATGAGAAACATGAGGCAGATCAACACACAAGACAAGGATTTAAACAGCTTTGGGCCCCGGGAAACATCATCTGATAATAGCCCTACATGCTGTTTGTGGCTAGGTCTCATTATGCTCATGAGGGAATTGTTGTATAGGCCAGCTCTCCTCTAGTTGTGCCTAGCTCTAGAGATTATTGAGCCTCTTACTTCCCCTCTTGGGGAGCCTTGCCCCTTGTCGGTGTCAAAACCGGCGGATCTCGGGTAGGGGGTCCCGAACTCTGCGTCTAGGCGGATGGTAACAGGAGACAAGGGACATGATGTTTTTACCCAGGTTCGGGCCCTCTCGATGGAGGTAATACCCTACTCCTGCTTGATTAATATTAATATTAATTAGGCGGATGGTAACAGGAGACAAGAGTAGATATACCACGAGATCGTAGAGGCTAAACCCTAGAAGCTAGCCTATGGTATGATTGTTGTTCGTCCTACGGACTAAAACCCTCCGGTTTATATAGACACCGGATAGGTTAGGGTTACACAGAGTCGGTTACAATGGTAGGAGATCTACATATCCGTATCGCCAAGCTTGCCTTCCACGCCGAGGAAAGTCCCATCCAGACACGGGACGAAGTCTTCAATCTTGTATCTTCATAGTCTTGGAGTCCGGCCAAAGATCATAGTTCGGCTATCCGGACACCCCTAGTCCAAGATCCTCAAGAGCCCTGAACCAGGCTTCAATGACGACGAGTCCGGCGCGCATATTATCTTCGGCATTGCAAGGCGGGTTCCTCCTCCGCATACTTCATAGAAGATTTTGAACACCAGGATAGTGTTCGGCTCTGCAAAACAAGTTCCACATACCACTGTAGAGAGAATAATATTTGCACAGATCTGCTGACGTATTCTGCGGCGTGACATCACACCACGGCCAAGCCTTTATATGAATTATTTTTTCTTTACTGTTCCACCTTAGCGCATTTAGCGAGGCGGTTTCCTTGGCACGTCTTTATCAAAGCGTAGATCGCGCCCCCTTATTCCGGGATTCTCATCAAATACGGACGTGGGTAACCCAACCGTGCCCATTGGCACGCCTCATCTATCGAAGGCGAGTCCTAATCGACCACGGGGAGGGCTTTGGTATTCAACCTCTTTATAATGAGACCAAGGCCCTCTTCTTTTACACCTCCATCGAAGTTCGCCTCGCTTGAGTTCTAACACCCAAAGCTTCAGATTTAGGCGCTTCGGACCTTCGACGATGTCCGCTCCCACCAAGACGGCCGATGGATGTCTTCTTCCGTCACGAAGAAGATGTGCTAAAGCTGCGAGACGCCAGTATCTAACCGGCGAGATTTCGATAGGCTGCCTGCTCCAGGCAGGTCATTCCCACTCCCGAGCCTGGCGAGAGCGTGGTGTTCGTGTCACACTTCCTTCGGGGTTTAGGCTTCCCAACGGATCCCTTTGTGCGGGGGCTCATGTTTTATTATGGGCTGGATTTCCATGACTTGAATCCGGAGTCCATCCTCCATATCTCGTCATTCATTGTCGTATGTGAGGCCTTCCTCCATATCACCCCTCACTTTGGATTGTGGCTCAAGACCTTCAAGGTGGAGCCGAAGATGATCGAGGGGCAGCAAGCAGAGTGCAGAGGGGCGGTCATAACCAAGTGTGCTGATGCTCCATGGCCTGAGGGCTCTTTTCAAGAGGAGCTTGATTTGTGACAAGGGGATTGTTTTATATTACCGCTCCCAGGGGCACCAAATGGGTGGCGCTTCCCGCCTTCCGCTCAGGTCCACCACAGAGGCTGGCGTCATGGGTCAACAAGGGGCTCGACTGGGGGGTCTTCCAAGGACGTTCCTCTGTTACAGGGCCATATTCGAGACCTCCAAGAAATAGAGATCAATCTGGTCGCAGTGGCGCAGGTTATGTTGATTCGGCGCCTTCTGCCTTGCAAACGTCGCCCCCTCCGTCTGTGGGAATTTAATCCGGAGGGACCACGAGCTCTCCAACATTTTATGGGTACGCCGCCCGAGGAGATGTATAAACTGTTCTTCGGATCACAAGAGAAGTGTCCGGACCTGACTGAGGACGCAGGACTAAGCTGCAATCGCCCAGATACTCAAGTTAGTAGTCCTGTAACCGGACAGGCTGTTCATTCATTTATCATATATATATGCCCTTTAAAGGAGCCGTTTCTTGAATAGGAGTGGATAGCCAAGGCAAAGTTAATAAGGTGCCGGCTCCCCTCCCAGAGACCACGTCGGATCCCATGCTGACCAAGATGTTGAAGGTCGCGCCTTTTGAAGAAGGCGAAGGGGGGAGCGGGGAAGCAACTGCCTCTATGAAGGAGGCTATCAAGAAAGGAGGGATTAAGAGTCCCACCTTCTGAGGAGAGAAGAGGACTGCTTCGAAAGATCCGGAGGTCAAGGCCTCAAAGAGGGGAAAGAAATCTTTGTTAGAGAGTCCGGCGCTGGGAAGTAACCCAGCCGCACTATTTCCCCAAGGGGAACAGCCATCCAGCAAGCCGTGAGTAAAAAGAAGGGGTCTTGTAAATAAGGAACGTACCTGCATTTATTTCTGAAGATAACCGAAATTGTACCTTGTAGTTCGGATCTCAGCCCTTCTCAGCAGAGCTCATCTTCGGGGATCTTCTTCCGAGATGATGGAGAGCAACGCCCACACTGTCGCACCTTCATGTGAGGCGGACACCCCGAGGTGTCGCCGGAGGGTTTCCCCGAGTCCGACGGGGCCGGAAGGTCCGGCGCCAACTGGCGTGCGGTCGGAGGAGCTGAAGGATCTGCTCGGGCGAGGCGGTTATCTCGGAAGATCACCGTGCTCTAATGGGTACGATGATTGAAAGAATTGCATCCGCCGAGAGCGGATTGCATGAAGCCGCCGAAGCTTGCCGACGGGGTTCGAGGTACGCAAAAATGATGTACCTTCCGCGCTTATGCATATAGAATGCGCCTCAGATAGATAGTAGCCCCGAGACTCGGTATGTTGTCAAAATTGACAGCGTGCCGAGGATCATAATCTCAGTTATAACATATCGCCATGCCTAAATAGGTGGCGGGGCGTCCGGTGGCCAGCCGGACAGATGACTTTGCCTGTGACGCCCCAAGACCGGAGCTTCAGTTGCCTTCCAGGGTTTTCCGAGTTTGTCGTGTGATTTGTTTGGTGTGTGCTTTCATCATGTCATCTCTTGCATTGCATCATGTCATCATGCCATCATATCATTAATTTTTAAAACTCAACTAAATAAATCGTATGGATTTTTTCGATCCATTTAAATCGAGGGATATTCACATGGTGACTTCTCTTTATAACATATCCTCCCAATATTAGGGAGCTATATTAAAAATATTCCATTGTTGGAATCACCATAACCCACTTGCAAAATTCCAATGCCCTTTCCACTTCAAGTTTGGTCTCCTCACCTTGCCATTTTATTTCATCATTTTCCGGAGTTCCACCAAAAATCCTTGGATCATTTTTGTTAAATTCCTCATATTTTTGTGAGTCCGGGAAAATTATCCGTGTGTCCAAATCTTTTCCCCAACCCTCTCTTTCTTTTCTTCTCTTTATATGTTTTCTGCTAAAGAAGATATATATTAGAGAGGGAGAGAGGAGAGCCAGCCCAGCAGGTCAGCCCTCCCTCGGCAGCCCACCATCTCCCCTTCTCCTCCCGCAGGCCCATTCCACCAGGCCGGCATAACCCCTCGCGCGCGGCCCAAGGCCCAGCCGCCCCACCGACCTAACCCTAGCCCGCAGCCACATCGCGCCTGATCCCCTCGCTCCTCCCTCCAGCCCGTCGCCTCCTTGCCCGATCCCTCGTCCTCCCGCAACCCCGCTTCTCTCCCGATCCCCTCATCTCCTCCTCTCGTCCTCCCAGGCGCCATCGCCAGGAGCCCGATTCCCATCTCCCTCGTCCTTCCCTCGATCCCATCTCCTCGCCGATCTCTCTTCCTCCCTCGTACTCCTTCCTCTCCTCCATGGCCGCCGCCATCCCTTCTCCTCCCGTCCCACGCGACCTCCTCCTCGCCGCCTGGGTCCCAAGGCCACACGCCTCGTTTGGCCGATCCGCCGAGAACAACTCCGACGCCGCCCGTCCAGAGCCGCCCGCCGTGCCTCCTTGGCGCCGCGCCGTGGCCTCCTGCCGCCGCCGAAGCGGGTCTCCTCCGTCTGCCTCCTCCGCCCATCTCCACCGCCGCCATGTACGCCCGCAGGAGGTCGCCGCCACCAGATCGCCGCCCGCGCCTGTCCTCCTCCGCGTCGCGGAGCCAGGAGCTCTCCCGCGACGACCCAAGTTCTTCCACGGCGCCCGAACGCCTACAGGAGACTGCCAAGTACCTCTACGCACGATAACGCAAGTACTGAAGACTATTTTGGCACCGAGTACATCTATCGTCGCAAGAACCGAGACCGCAAGTTCAAGACCCCAAGTACCGCGACTACCCTCGAGGACGGTGGCACCGCAAGTTCGACTACACCCGAAACGCCAAGTACCCTTCGAATGTACCAAGTTCGACCACGTGATGCGTGTGTACCACTACGACCCGACGACCACCGAACCGAAACGACAAGTACCCGATGAAACGTGTACAACTACCGTCGCCAAGACCTGTAACGGAACCGCTCAAGTTCGACTACCTTCGTGTGTACCACTACTCCGATGACGAGATGTACCACTATCATCGATCGTGAACGACTACTTCCTCTACTTCCTCGACGCCTGTGAACGACTACTTCCTCTCTCGAAACTCGACCCGTCCCGCTTGAACGCCCGGAGGTATAACCCGAGATGACCGACCGTGTCCGAATTGTCCTTGCGATGCCCCTCTTTGCCATGCCACCGCCTGGGAACCCGGTAACCGGATCACCCCACCATTCTTGCATGACTCGCTCACACGCTTTTCCTTTGTACCGATATCTCAATCGGGTTATCGGAACCGAATGTTGCCGTGGCATCATTTTTCGGATTTGTTGCCGTGGCACCTTTCTTCCACCACGGTGACATAATGCTTCATATCATGCTCATGATAACGCTTTTCATAAATTGCATAAACTTGCACATGTCATCCGTGATCATGATAACAACATTTAATTGTTTATAATTGTTGTTTGCATTAATTTGCTTAAATGCCATGCTAAAATGATTTATTTCATAACTAAATAACCGTAGCTCCATTTTAAATAAATTATATATGTAAATGGGGTAGAAAATGCCTAGTTTAACATGGTAGCATTACTTTGCATGTTTAACAACTCTAAAATATGCTTTAGGTCAGATCTGTACCGAATCCATAATATGCATATGGGGATTTTCCGAATTGTTGTTCGTTGTTTCCGCCTCATTTAAGCTTGCCTAGATAGATAGTTTCATTATGCTCCACCTCTTGCCATGTTTAACAACATTTAATATTGTTGGTAACCTAACCGAGAGAGAACTAAATAATTGATGTGGTGTTTCGTCAATATGCAATTCGTTGCATATTGAGCTCCACTTAATTTGTGGTATTGTTTGTTGCACTTTGCCATGCCTTGCATATTTAAACCGGACATGCATCATATTTGTTTGTGCATCATGCCATGTTTATGTGATGGTTGTTTTACTATGTTGTTTGTTTCTTTCCGGGTTGCTTCTCTCGTTAGCTTCGGTTTCGTTCCGGAGTTGTGAGGATTCGTTCGACTTCCTCCGTTCGTTCTTCTTCATGGATTCGTTCTTCTTCCTTGCGGGATTTCAGGCAAGATGACCATACCCTCGAAATCACTTCTATCTTTGCTTGCTAGTTGCTCGCTCTTTTGCTATGCCTATGCTACGATGCCTACCACTTGCTTATCATGCCTTCCCACATTGCCATGTCAGCCCCTAACCATCCTTTTCCTAGCAAACCGTTGTTTGGCTATGTTACCGCTTTGCTCAGCCCCTCTTATAGCGTTGTTAGTTGCAGGTGAAGATGAAGTTTGTTCCTTGTTGGAACATGGAGATGTTGTTCCTTGTTGGAACATGTTTACTTGTTGGGATATCACAATATTATCTTACTTAATTAATGCATCTATATACTTGGTAAAGGGTGGAAGGCTCGGCCTTATGCCTGGTGTTTTGTTCCACTCTTGCCGCCCTAGTTTCCGTCATATCGGTGTTATGTTCCCGGATTTTTGCGTCCCTAACGCGGTCGGGTGATTTATGGGACCCCCTTGACAGTTCGCTTTGAATAAGACTTTTCCAGCAAGGCCCAACATTGGTTTTACCATTTGCCTCACCCAGTCCTTTTTCCCTTGGGTTTCCGGAGCCCAAGGGTCATCTTTATTTAGCCCCCCCGGACCAGTGCTTCTCTAAGTGTTGGCCCCGAAACGAGCTCACTCATGGGCCACCTTGGGGTAACTTGAGGGTTGGTTTTACTCGTAGCCTGTCTCATCCGGTGTTGCCCTGAGAACGAGATATGTGCAGCTCCTATCGGGATTGTCGGCACATCGGGCGGTCTTGCTGGTCTTGTTTTATTGCTGTGAAATGTCTTGTAGCCGGGATTCCGAGACTGATCGGGTCTTCCCGGGGAGAAGGTATATTCCTTCGTTGATCGCGAGAGCTTATCATGGGCTGTTGGGACACCCTGCAGGTATTATCTTTCAAAGCCGTGCCATGGGTTATGTGGCGATGGGAATTTGTTAATGTCCGTTGTAGAAAACCCGGTGGATCTTAATTAAAATACACCAACAAGTGTGTAACTGTGATAGTCTCTTCTCGGAGTCCGGAAGTGAACACGGTTTCGGGTTATGTTTGACGTAAGTAGGAGTTCGTGATCACTTCTTGATCATAGTTGTTCGACCGTGCTTTTGCCTTCTCTTCTCGCTCTCATTTGCGTATGTAGCCACCATATATGCTAGTCGCTTGCAGCTCCACCTCACTACCCTGTCCTACCTTTAAGCTTAAATAGTCTTGATCTCGCGGGTGTGAGATTGCTGAGTCCCGTGACTCACAGATACTTCCAAAACCAGTTTGCGGTGCCGATGAAACTGCAGGTGATGCACCTGAGCTCAAGGAGGAGCTTGATGAAGATCTTTGTGCATTGTGTTGTTTCGCTTCAGCTGATCAAGAGTGGAGCCAGTTGGGACGATCGGGATCTGTGTAGTATTTGGGGTAGTCTTCTTTTATTTTGGTTCCGTAGTCGGACCTTGATTGTATCTGTATGATGTAATGTTTTACTCATGTATTGTGTGAAGTGGCGATTGTAAGCCAACTATGTATCTCTTTCCTTATGTATTACATGGGTTGTGTGAAGATTACCTCACTTGCGACATTGCTTTCAATGCGGTTATGCCTCTAAGTCGTGCTTCGACACGTGGGAGATATAGCCGCATCGAGGGCGTTCAAGTTGGTATCGAGCCTTCCCGACTTAGGAGCCCCTACTTGATTGTTTGTCATGGCGTTGTTGAGTCTAGAATGGAAAATGTTTTGAGTCTTAGGATTATATATATCGGAGAGTAGGATTTTTTTACTCCTCACCCCTTCGTCGCCGGGTGAGGTATCCCGACGAGAGTTTTGTCTTTCCTCTCCTCAAATTTCACTAAAATTTTTTTAGGATCACGTGGGTATCTTGGAATCGTCCGATGGTTTTGTGACGAGAACATTGTTCTTGGTGCCTCCCGACATTTAGGGGTTGTGGCGGTGTCCCGGGAGTTGAGCTCCGAGGTGTTGTCGCCACAATTTTATCGTTGCAGCCTCGAATACTGAGTTTTACCGACATCAAATCTCTTTTGTACAGCTTGTTGGTGAGATAACCTCGATAGCCCAATCTCGTGGCGAAAAGGGAGTATTGCCATGACTTGTATAACAGATGTTTTTCAAGGTCGAGGTACACGGTTTCGAGGATTTCTTGGTTATGTGTTGACGGATGGATACAAATGGATCTAGGTATTGTTAGTTTGGGTGATATATTTTGTGTCCCTGATCCCTAACACCAGATTGCATAACCGTAAAGTTTCGGAGTTTATAGGTGGGAATTCAAGTAGCTCCTAGAATATCTTTCCTACAGATGCATGATATGAGATTGGGTAAATCTCTATCATATGTATTTGTTCCGGCTTATTCTGCAAGCCAATACTTTGTTTTGTTTTGTTTTTGTGGTATTCGAGTTGCTTCAATGTCAAGTGTTGATTCCATACCTTATTCTAATTGGTGTTCTCATATTGCTATGTGAATACTAATCCTTCTTGATCACTGAGCTTGTCATGTTAATTCTTTTCCAACCGGCGTGCTTCTCTTCAAGTGGATCCGACCATTTCAACATTCGCAAGATCAATTCTAAGCTTTTTCTCAACGGTGTTCGTTTCATCCGACCTAAGTTGCCTTTGTTTTCCCGCCCTCCCAACCCTTTTTCTTCAAGGACTCAGATTTCTTAATCAAGTATCCATTTTTATTGAGTGAAGTTTCTTCATTCTTTTCCTTTATTGTTTTATCCGGTGATTTCTCATGAAGACGCTAAGGAAGCTTTTACATTATCATTGTTCCATTCTTATTTTCTTCTCCGGTGGATTTAAGTCAAGTTTTCGGTGTTGATCGTATTCTTTTCATCGTTTCAAATGTTTTCTCATGCCGGTGCACCTCTTAATCATCCATTTCTCGCTATTCATTTGGTTGGGAGTGATGAAGATATCTCAGAAGATTCTAGTTTCCATTCTCAATTCACTCAAGTTCTTTTGAGGATGCTTTCTCATTCAAGCCATTTAATTCAACAGGTGCAATCTCTCTTTTCAAGCAATTGTTCAACGGTGGTTCTTTTGAGTGGGCCCTAACCCACAGGTCTTTTTCCAGGATCTTACCTGACTCTTCTAATTTTTCAAGAGCTATTCCCAAATTCATTGCAAAGTTGGATGTAAGGATGAATTATCATCAGTCTTGGTTTTCTCCAAGATCTTCCAAATTATTTTCATTGTTGGTTCAACCTTCCTAATTTTCATTCCGGAGTGCTTCAACAATTCATGGTGGTGTTTCTCGTCGTCATTCTCGAATTTTGAAGATCGAAAAAGAGTTTCTCTTTTTATCTCGCTCTTTTCTCTTCAAGATTCATGGTTCTAGCTTCGTGCCATCCTCTCATAATTATTTTCGATTGTGAGAATTCTTTTAACCCACCCGGAGCATTTCAGGAGTCTTTTCAGTTTGATTATCCGGAGCCCATCATCTCAGAATTATCCATTCCAGCTTTCAGCTCTTGTTCTCCAAATCTGACCGGTGCATCATTCAAGTATCCTCTAATCAGTTCATGATCTCTTCGTTCTAATGTATCTAAATTTTGTCAAGCATCTTTATTCGTTTTCCAATTCTTCCTGGTGAATTGTGCCTTTGCTATGTTCATTTTTAATTCTTACGGTGGTTTGTTCAAGATTTCACTTCCTTTGTTATCATATTAATTTATTCGTTGTTTCAATCCTACCGGTGGTTCGTTCAATACCTTCTCAAGTTTGCGCCATATCTATCTTTAATCTTTTCTACGGGAATAAGTAGTATGCCTAATCCGTGGCTTGTCATCAATCTAAATTGGTGAAGGATACGCATAACATAATTCTTGTTCTTGTTTCATCCAAGTGATTGATTCATTCTTCCGGAGTTCGTAATGGTATCAATTTCTCGGTTCTAAGTTGTTCATCTCTTCTTTCCGGAGTTTGTTCATCATATCACAATTTCGGTACGAGATGCTTCATCTTTTCTTTCCGGAGTTCCAAGTTTTCTCGATTATATCATTGCAAAGCCTCATCTTATCACTGCAAGGTTTCACCTTGTATTTGCAACTTCTCTTTCTTTTATCACCCTTTTGGTTACCGGAGTCCATCATGGAGGCTCTACATGGTGCTTCCTCTAGGATTCTTTTCATTTCTTCAATTGTTCATCAAGGTTTCTCTCGGAGTTAAGATCCGCCAAGCTATACTTCAAAATAAGCATGGTGTTCAACACATGTTTTGTTTTGAGGAGTTCAAGCATTCTTCTTCTTGCATTTCGAAGTGCAATTCGTTCTACCTTATCATTTGAGGTGGTGTTATGTCATTCTCGACAATTTGAGTTCGTGTTTCATGATTCACATGTGGTCAAGAATGAGGTATTTTAAATCCATCAATCTCTTCATTGGAGTTGTCTTGGGCTATATTTCACCTAAAGCTTTCCCTAAGGATTGTTGCTATTTATGGTGCTTGTAAATGACCCAAGTTCTTCATTTGTCCTCCCGGTGATATAAGTTTCTCGTCTCCTTGTTGATCTTAATCCTATCAATTGTTTTCGTTGGTGGCAGAAGCTCGCCTCATAATTTTGAGATGTTTTCATAAGCCCACTACAAGCTTATCCTTATCGTTGTTGTTTTTCAAACAACTCCGTTCAATCCTACTTCGTAAGGATGCTCTTTCAAATTCATTTATGGTGGAAGATGTTGGTTTCATTCTTCGTTCTATTCATTCCAACTTTCTTCGATCATGCATTGTTTCCGGAGGTATTGTGATGTTGCTCTCTTAGACCCATCACCTCGTTTTGCAAAGATCATGTTCTTTTTCTTACTTATCCATTTAACCGGAGTGTTGTGTCTTCTCTTCAAGTTCTTTTCATCTTATCAAGCTTTCCTTCTTCCTTTAGTCGGAGTGCTGCCCAAATTTTATCAATCTTATTCCTTCTCGATCTAGTTTTAACCGGAGTGGTTTCAATATCTATCTTATCACTTAACCTCTTGGTTCTCGTCGTATCCCTTGTTCTTTTTCTAACAGAGTGTTTTCAACTTTCTTCATCTTCGTTGTTTTCTTTCTTTCATTTTGTTCAACCTCTCAAGGTTCGTGGTTTCACTCTTTTGTCAAAGAAGCAACTTTGTTTTACCTCTTCCTCTCCCGCTTTTCTCCGGTGCCATCCTAGATCTCGGGACGAGATCCTCTCGTAGTGGTGGAGTGTTGTGACGCCCCAAGACCGGAGCTTCAGTTGCCTTCCAGGGTTTTCCGAGTTTGTCGTGTGATTTGTTTGGTGTGTGCTTTCATCATGTCATCTCTTGCATTGCATCATGTCATCATGCCATCATATCATTAATTTTTAAAACTCAACTAAATAAATCGTATGGATTTTTTCGATCCATTTAAATCGAGGGATATTCACATGGTGACTTCTCTTTATAACATATCCTCCCAATATTAGGGAGCTATATTAAAAATATTCCATTGTTGGAATCACCATAACCCACTTGCAAAATTCCAATGCCCTTTCCACTTCAAGTTTGGTCTCCTCACCTTGCCATTTTATTTCATCATTTTCCGGAGTTCCACCAAAAATCCTTGGATCATTTTTGTTAAATTCCTCATATTTTTGTGAGTCCGGGAAAATTATCCGTGTGTCCAAATCTTTTCCCCAACCCTCTCTTTCTTTTCTTCTCTTTATATGTTTTCTGCTAAAGAAGATATATATTAGAGAGGGAGAGAGGAGAGCCAGCCCAGCAGGTCAGCCCTCCCTCGGCAGCCCACCATCTCCCCTTCTCCTCCCGCAGGCCCATTCCACCAGGCCGGCCTAACCCCTCGCGCGCGGCCCAAGGCCCAGCCGCCCCACCGACCTAACCCTAGCCCGCAGCCACATCGCGCCCGATCCCCCTCGCTCCTCCCTCCAGCGCCGTCGCCTCCTTGCCCGATCCCCTCGTCCTCCCGCAACCCCGCTTCTCTCCCGATCCCCCCTCATCTCCTCCTCTCGTCCTCCCGCAGCGCCATCGCCAGGGAGCCCGATTCCCCATCTCCCCTCGTCCTTCCCCTCGATCCCATCTCCCTCGCCGCATCTCTCTTCCTCCCCTCGTACTCCTTCCTCTCCTCCATGGCCGCCATCCCTTCTCCTCCCGTCCACGCGACCTCCTCCTCGCCGCCTCGGGTCCCCGCGCCGCCACGCCTCGTTTTGGCCGATCCGGCCGAGAACAACTCCGACGCGCCGCCCCGTTCCAGAGCCGCCCGCCGTGCCTCCTTGGCGCCGCGCCCGGTGGCCTCCTCGTCGCCGCCCGAGCGGGTCTCCTCCGTCCGTCTCCTCCGTCCATCTCCACCGCCGCCGCCATGTACGCCCGCAGGAGGTCGCCGCCACCAGATCGCCGCCCCGCGCCCTGTCCTCCTCCGCGTCGCGCGGAGCCAGGGAGCTCTCCCCGCGCGCGACCCCAAGTTCTTCCACGGCGCCAACGCTCTACAGAGACTGCCAAGTACCTCTACGCACGTATAACGTCAAGTACCTGAAGACTATTTTGGCACCGAGTACATCTACTGTCGCAAGAACCGAGACCGGCAAGTTCGAAGACCCCAAGTACCGCGACTACCCTCGAGGACGGTGGCACCGTCAAGTTCGACTACACCCGGAAACGCCAAGTACCCCTTCGGAATGTACCAAGTTCGACTACGTGATGCGTGTGTACCACTACGACCCGACGACCACCGAACCGGAAACGACAAGTACCCCGATGAAACGTGTACAACTACCGTCGCCGAAGACCTGTGTAACGGAACCGTCAAGTTCGACTACCTTCGTGTGTACCACTACTTCCGATGACGAGATGTACCACTATCATCGATCGTGAACGACTACTTCCTCTACTTCCCTCGACGCCCCGTGAACGACTACTTCCCTCTACGAAACTCGACCCGTCCCGTTTGAACGTTCCGGAGGTATAACCCGAGATGACCGACCGTGTCCGAATTGTCCTTGCGATGCCCCTCTTTTGCCATGCCACCGTTCCGTGGGAACCCGGTAACCGGGATCACCCCACCATTCTTGCATGACTCGCTTCCGTCACGTTTTCCTTTGTACCGATATCTCAATCGGGTTATCGGAACCGGAATGTTGCCGTGGCATCATTTTTCGGATTTGTTGCCGTGGCACCCCTTTCTTCCACCACGGTGACATAATGCTTCATATCATGCTCATGATAACGTTTTCATAAATTGCATAAACTTGCACATGTCATCCGCATCATGATAACAACATTTAATTGTTTATAATTGTTGTTTGCATTAATTTGCTTAAATGCCATGCTAAAATGATTTATTTCATAACTAAATAACCGTAGCTCCATTTTAAATAAATTATATATGTAAATGGGGTAGAAAAATGCCTAGTTTAACATGGTAGCATTACTTTGCATGTTTAACAACTCTAAAATATGCTTTAGGTCAGATCTGTACCGAATCCATAATATGCATATGGGGATTTTCCGGAATTGTTGTTCGTTGTTTCCGGCCTCATTTAAGCTTGCCTAGATAGATAGTTTCATTATGCTCCACCTCTTGCCATGTTTAACAACATTTAATATTGTTGGTAACCTAACCGAGAGAGAACTAAATAATTGATGTGGTGTTTCGTCAATATGCAATTCGTTGCATATTGAGCTCCACTTAATTTGTGGTATTGTTTGTTGCACTTTGCCATGCCTTGCATATTTAAACCGGACATGCATCATATTTGTTTGTGCATCATGCCATGTTTATGTGATGGTTGTTTTACTATGTTGTTTGTTTCTTTCCGGGTTGCTTCTCTCGTTAGCTTCGGTTTCGTTCCGGAGTTGTGAGGATTCGTTCGACTTCCTCCGTTCGTTCTTCTTCATGGATTCGTTCTTCTTCCTTGCGGGATTTCAGGCAAGATGACCATACCCTCGAAATCACTTCTATCTTTGCTTGCTAGTTGCTCGCTCTTTTGCTATGCCTATGCTACGATGCCTACCACTTGCTTATCATGCCTTCCCACATTGCCATGTCAGCCCCTAACCATCCTTTTCCTAGCAAACCGTTGTTTGGCTATGTTACCGCTTTGCTCAGCCCTCTTATAGCGTTGTTAGTTGCGGTGAAGATGAAGTTTGTTCCTTGTTGAACATGGAGATGTTGTTCCTTGTTGGAACATGTTTACTTGTTGGGATATCACAATATTATCTTACTTAATTAATGCATCTATATACTTGGTAAAGGGTGGAAGGCTCGGCCTTATGCCCGGTGTTTTGTTCCACTTTGCCGCCTAGTTTCCGTCATATCGGTGTTATGTTCCCGGATTTTTGCGTCCCTAACGCGGTCGGGTGATTTATGGGACCCCTTGACAGTTCGCTTTGAATAAGACTTTTCCAAAGAAGGCCCAACATTGGTTTTACCATTTGCCTCACCCAGTCCTTTTTCCCTTGGGTTTCCGGAGCCCAAGGGTCATCTTTATTTAGCCCCCCCGGACCAGTGCTTCTCTAAGTGCTGGCCGGAAACGAGCCGCCTACGGGGCCACCTTGGGGTAACTTGAGGGTTGGTTTTACTCAGAGCTTGTCTCATCCGGTGTTGCCACGAGAACGAGATATGTGCAGCTCCTATCGGGATTGTCGGCACATCGGGCGGTCTTGCTGGTCTTGTTTTATTGCTGTGAATGTCTTGTAGCCGGATTCCGAGACTGATCGGGTCTTCCCGGGAGAAGGTATATTCTTCGTTGATCGCGAGAGCTTATCATGGGCTAAGTTGGGACACCCTGCAGGTATTATCTTTGAAAGCCGTGCCCATGTTATGTGGCGATGGGAATTTGTTAATGTCCGTTGTAGAAAACCGAAGTGGATCTTAATTAAAATACACCAATCAAGTGTGTAACTGTGATAGTCTCTTCTCGTGGAGTCCGGAAGTGAACACGGTTTCGGGTTATGTTTGACGTAAGTAGGAGTTCAGGATCACTTCTTGATCATAGTTGTTCGACCGTGCTTTTGCCTTCTCTTCTCGCTCTCATTTGCGTATGTAGCCACCATATATGCTAGTCGCTTCTTGCAGCTCCACCTCACTACCCTGTCCTACCTTTAAGCTTAAATAGTCTTGATCTCGGGTGTGAGATTGCTGAGTCCCGTGACTCACAGATACTTCCAAAACCAGTTTGCAGGTGCCGATGAAACCGTGCAGGTGATGCACCTGAGCTCAAGGAGGAGCTTGATGAAGATCTTTGTGCATTGTGTTGTTTCGTTTCAGCTGATCAGTAGTGGAGCCCAGTTGGGACGATCGGGGATCTGTGTAGTATTTGGGGTAGTCTTCTTTTATTTTGGTTCCGTAGTCGGACCTTGATTGTATCTGTATGATGTAATGTTTTACTCATGTATTGTGTGAAGTGGCGATTGTAAGCCAACTATGTATCTCTTTCCCTTATGTATTACATGGGTTGTGTGAAGATTACCTCACTTGCGACATTGCTTTGAATGCGGTTATGCCTCTAAGTCGTGCTTCGACACGTGGGAGATATAGCCGCATCGAGGGCGTTTCATTGCCGAACTAAAGCGGCAGCTTGACGAGGTGGATGCGGACATCGCGCTGGTCAATAAACGGTTTGACGAGTCACAAGGTATGCGACGCTCCGCGGACACCGGTAAGGAGCTTGACGCCCATGCCTTACTACTTGTATGCTTTTTGATGCGAGCGGTGCCGCTTTGTGGAGGAGTTATGGGCGGAACTCGCCGAGCGAAAGAGCAAGCCGAGAAATAGTAATCGCGGCGCTTTAAGGGCGGCGGTAGAGCTAAAAGCGACGGGCTGCTCACCGCCAAGAAATAGGAAATGGCCGATATGGCCATAAAGTTAAAGAATGCTACCGACCGCTGCGGGGTTCTTGAAAAAAACGCTGCGGAGCAAGAGGGCCTGAAAAAGGCCACCGTCGAATCCAAGGAAGCCAGTTCCGCTATGAGAGCTGCCAAGGAGGAGCTGAGTCAAGCCGGGGCTATTGCGGCTGGAAAACTGTTTCTGCTGGAGAGGAAATATACGGATCAGTATGCTCGCTTAGACAAGTTGTGGAGTTCGGAGGATGCTTATCCGGACTTAGCGGCGAAGGCCATGGACGCGATGGAGCACTTCCGAGGCCCGGCGGGCACAAAAGGAAGAGCTATATTGGTCGCAATTCCATAGTCCGGAGTCCTCTTCCGCTGACCGATCAGTTGGCGAATGGGCCGAGCTGAATCGATTATCCGGACTTGCCATGAAGCATGTCATGACTCATTTGTGGCGAGCGGACCCCACCAAGAGCTATTTTGGCTTAGTGCAGTAGTTCCTTGGTGCGGTACTGCAGACGACGCAATGAAGCGGTCGGCGTGCGTAGAGGAGCGCGGATGGCTCTTGCCCGCTTCAAGACATACTGGCGGAGATAAAGGCCACCGGTTGCATCCCAAGATTCGGACAGAAGCGAGTACCGCCGAGCACTATTTTGAGGAAGTCTGCAGGCGCTGCTTTAATAGAGACGCAGGTTCAAGGATGTTATGCTTTAATGGCATGTGTGATTTGTGAAAACAATGTTTCAATTTTAATGTAAGAGCTTTTTATACTTGTGCCTTCAAGTAGTAAACTACCTCATGTGCGGCCGTTAATGTATATATGTATATAACCTGAAAGATGGCAGTCCTTGGCTTCAGCCCCCACGCACATAATGCGGGGTGTTTGCAAAAATGCGATTTTCACACTTGATCCAACGCCTTGGTCCAAAGAAGGAGGTGATAGCGTAGCAAACTAGGCAACCGGACTATAATGCTTTATCACTTTCACTTAGCCATAGGGGTTCGAGGTGGGGCTACTATATAGCCTCGGGGCACCGCACTCTCCCGAATTAAAAGGATGTATGTGATCAAAAACGGTCCTTCATTAAAGCGGAGGAATTCTAAACATTCCGGTGAGTCATCGAGTGGTTGACCAGTCTCTCGCTATATCATGACAATCAGTTTTGGCTTTCTCTCGAGGTGCTCGCCCGGCCAACCGGGCACAATGGCGAGTTCTCCGGTGCCGCGTTAGCCGATAGAACGGAACGTAAGGCAGCAAAACACAGGAGCCGGACAAACCCAACATTTGACCAAAGACATGATTCGAGCTGATGCATATAAGGCCTAACCCGAGACGCCAACACTCCCTAAGGTATTCGGTCTTTATAAAACGGGCGAATAATGCCCTAAGCCCCGGTGTCCAGTGCGTGCAAAATTCGACGCGCCGGCCAAAACGCCAGCCTCCTCCTTGGTTATAACTAGAAACCAGGGATGTATCAACAAGAGACAGTAAAAAAGGTTTACGCAGGTCTTAATCTGAAAAGAATCCTTGCAACGGGTCCCTCGCACGCTCTGCGCTGTGTCTCCGCAGTCAGATCCTCGGGCGGGTGTAGCACGGTGTTCATCTGTAAAAGAGAGGAACATAATTGAAAAGAAAAAAAGATCGTGCTAAAAATGTACTTTATATTAAATAAATAGAGTACGATTCGAAAAAGTGAATAAAATTGAGCTTTATTGTCTCTTGTTGTACATGCGTGCAGCCCCTTGTACGGGGGTATGCCGCTAGTAGGCGCCGGACTCGTCTAGCCGTGTCCGGGGTTCGAATTACCTATTCAGGTGCTTTGGTAAGCGGAGCCGGATTGGTGTGGGGCTGTCAAGGCAGCCTCGCACTCTTCCGTGCTCGAGTAACACTTAATACTCCCTTTTAATGAGATGATGCCGCGTGGACCGGGCATTTTAAGTGTAAGAGATGCATAATGCGGTATTGCGTTAAAGCGGGCGAAAGCTTCACGCCCCAGTAGTGCTTGATAGCTACTTTCGAATGGGGCGATGCGGAAGGTTAACTTTTCGTGGCGGAAGTTGTCGGATGAGCCGAACAAAACTTCTAGCTGTAGGGAGCCCGTACAATGGGCATATGGGCCTGGCATTACCCCCTTAAAGGAGGTGTTGCTATGGCGAATTTTGGTTGGGTCTATCCCCATCATGCGGATTGTGTCCTGATATATCAGGTTTATGTCACTGCCGCCATCCATGAGGACTTGTGTAAATTGGAATCTGTCGATTATAGGATCCAATATCAAGGCAGTCCATCCTGCGTTCCGGATACTTTCGGAGTAGTCCTGATGGTCGAAGGTGATTGGTTTTGACAACCAGTGTTGGTACTCCGCTAGGGTAGTATGTGTGGCGCGCATCTTAATGGGCGCCGCTCTGTTTTTCCCTTTTATCACGTGAAGTGAGTTTACTGTTTTAACCTCTTGTGGGAATTTCTTTTGTTTTCCGGTGCTCTGCTTGTGGGGTTCGTCATCGTCCTCGCTTGGTGTGTTGAGCCCCTTGTGTTCGGCATTGAGTCTGCCGGACTGCTTGAAGACCCAACAATCTCTGTGGGTATGGTTTGCAGGCTTCCAGGGTGTACTATGGATTTGGCATATCTTGTCCAAGATTTTGTTTAAGTTGGATAGCTCATCGCTACTGTCCTTAAGGGGCAATTTTTTATTGTTCTGCTGTGAGCTTTTGAATCCGGCGTTGACTGTCACGCTCTTTGGACCGTTCCCCTTAATCCGGCGCTGGTCCTTGCTGCGTCGTGGTTTCCCATTTCCATCCCTGACTTCGGATGTACTTGGGTCGCTGGTGCTGCATCTTGCTAGCCAGCTATCCTCTCCCGCGCAAAAGCGGGTCATGAGGCTTGTTAATGCGGCCATTGTTCTTGGCTTTTCTTGGTCGAGGTATCTGGCGAGCCATTCGTCTCGGACGTTGTGTTTGAAGGCTGCTAAGGCTTCGGCGTCCGGACAGTCGACTATTTGGTTCCTTTTAGTAAGGAACCTGTTCCAGAATTTCCGGCTTACTCTCCGGGTTGTTGAGTTATGTGACTTAGATTCGGATGCGGACATAGGTCCCCTGAAAATTTGCCTGAAACGCATCCTCGAGCTCTTCCCAACTTCCAATGGTATTTTTGGGAAGGCTTTTAAGCCAATGCCGAGCTGGCCCTTTGAGTTTGAGGGGTAAGTATTTTATGGCGTGGAGATCATCTCCTCTAGCCATGTGTATGTGGAGGATGTAATCCTCGATCCGCACTCGTGGTCTGTTGTTCCGTCAGATGCCTCTATGTTTACGGGTTTGAATCCCGCCGAAATTCATGATCCAGCACCTCATCGGTGAAACATAGGGGATGTCGGCGCCCTGTATTTGGCGCATGTGATGTTCGGATATTTGGTGTGTTGCATTGCTTTGAAGAGCTTGCTTTCTCGCCCATAGATGGACCTAAGCTGGGCCATCCTTTTGATGTGAATCCTTATGCGGATCGCGTACCGGCTTGTGTGCGGCGCCATTTGCTGCTCTCTTTTTGCCGTGGGGTCATCCATCCGACCGGGTGGCCTTCTTATTATTTGATTGTGGGGGCTCTAAGGCCTCCTCATCAAATTCGCGATAGTTTTCTTTTGGGTAGCTCTTTGTTCGGGCGATCGTCATGCCAGATTTGTCTCATGTGTTGAATACTTTGCTCCATCTGATTCTGAGTGCATCTTCCGCTGTTTTGAGCTTCCGCCTCTGCTTTTTTAGGCTACGCACAGTGGCGATGAGCCTTTTGTGGAGGTTCTTCTGCTCCAACAATTTGTCCGGCGTGATGTCGTCCGGACTGTTATCTTCGCCGAGGACGGGTTGTTTATCCAAGTTGTCCTGTTCGGACGGTTGCTCAATAGCATGTTCGTCGCCCACCGGTTCGCCCTACTCTATGGTTGTGTCTTTGTTGAGGCGGGACTTGGTGCGGCGTTTACGTTGCCGTTTTGACTGCTTTTCGAGGGATTTATCCTTCGTAGCATCCCGTTGTTCCTCGTCGTCACTTCCTTTAGGTGTATCCACCATGTATACATCATGGGATGAGGTGGTTGTCCAGCATCCTATAGGTGCTGGTTCATGGTTGTCTCCTACATCGTCGCCCATACCATCGATGTCTTCGGAGTCGAAATCAAGCACGTCGTGTAAGCTTTCGACAGTGGCTACAAAGTGGGTGGTGAGTGGGCGTTGAATTTCTCCGTCGTCCGCATCCCAACCTTCCTGGCCGTAGTCCGGCCAGGGCTCTCCTGATAAAGACAGAGGCTTTAGCGAATTCAGGATGTCGCCAAAGGGCGAAAGGCTGAAAGATGTCTCGCGGCGATGAACTCCATGACCGCGCCCAATCGGATTTGATTGGCGGGGCGCGGAGGGTTCGGAGTCCAGAGGAGTCCGCACCTTGAGTCACGGTCTTCGCAGCGACAGGGATTGTGTTCGCTCAATCGCCGTAGAGATTTCAGCCCCCGAGGTGGTGTCCAACCAACCATCCTCGATCGGCGAAACCGGCTCCGAATCAATGTTCGGAACGGACACTAGTGCGGCCTCCAGGACACTATTCGGCGGCAGAGTTAGATCATGCCAATCGAGATAGTGCGGCGCGCTTGGCTGCGGCTTGAATTCGTCGAAGATCAAGTCTCTGCGGATGTCGGCCGTGTAGTCTAAACTTCCAAATCTGACCTGATGGCCAGGGGCGTAGCTTTCAATCTGCTCCAGATGGCCAAGTGAATTGGCCCGCAGTGCAAAGCCGCCCGAATCGAAGATCTATCCGGGAGAAGAGTCTCACCGGACCGCGCCGTTGTTGATGATCGAAGGAGCCATCGGGCCTATAGGTGACGACACGAGGAACTCTCAATGAAAGCACCAATGTCGTGTCAAACCGGCGGATCTCGGTAGGGGGTCCCGAATCAGTGCGTCTAGGCGGATGGTAACAGGAGACAAGGGACACGATGTTTTTACCCAGGTTCGGGCCCTCTCGATGGAGGTAATACCCTACTCCTGCTTGATTAATATTGATGATATGGGTAGTACAAGAGTAGATCTACCACGAGATCATAGAGGCTAAACCCTAGAAGCTAGCCTATGGTATGATTGTTGTTCGTCCTACGGACTAAAACCCTCCGGTTTATATAGACACCGGATAGGTTAGGGTTACACAGAGTCGGTTACAATGGTAGGAGATCTACATATCTGTATCGCCAAGCTTGCCTTCCACGCCAAGGAAAGTCCCATCCGGACACGGGACGAAGTCTTCAATCTTGTATCTGCATAGTCTTGGAGTCCGGCCAAAGATGATAGTTCGGCTATCCGGACACCCCCTAGTCCAGGACTCCCTCACCCCTCCTTATATAAGTTGAACGGGCGGGTTACATGTAGAGTCCTAGTCGGATTAAGACTTGAACTATTCTGACCTATCATCACGGGCTTCTCTCCATGGGCTTCTTAACATCTTGGGCTTCTTAACGTCTCGGGCTTATTAACCCCAGGCGACTCTGTCCGCCGGGTTACAACTGTCTGCCGGGTTACAAACGGTCTGCGGGGTCATAACTGTCTGCGGGGTCATAACTGTCTGCCGGGTCTCACCAGCCGGGTCTCATCTGCCTGGTCTCACCAGCCGGGTCTCATCTACCGGGTCTCACCAGCCGGGTTAGGATCTGAAATGACTTAACGCCAGGGCGACTTTACCCCAGAGATAACATAAGCCTCAAGGCGGCTTATCCTTATGAGCCAGGTCTTGGTCGTGGGGTATATCCCAAACATTAGCCCCCCAGTTTAGCTTTGATTTATTCATGCTAAACTCTTAAACTAAGAATATGTAAAGGGATCAGCTCACTCAATAAATACCATTTAACCAGCTCCTAAAAATTCTGAGTCTCTGCCATATCAATAAACTGATGTTGGCTCCTTGGAGAAAAAATAACCCTTATTATCTTCAACTGCCTTGACTTGATAAAATTCGTCTGATGTTGTGCCAACTTTCAATACTTCTTCCTCATATCCATATTACCTGTAGCCCCCAAGTCTTAACAGGGGAACGTAGTGATAGCTATAAGGCTTGCTTCAATATAAATATTGCAACTCTAGAGAAAGCAGAGTTGTTCATCTGAGTCACCAGCCATAAACTGAATGTTCCACATATGTAGCCCCCAAGTACCGGGTTGTCTTGATTGCAGCAACCTAGGACTTGTATTTGCCTTATGCTCATAAAAACTTCAACTAGTGTAGCCCCCAAGGGCCGGGTCATTATGCAATAATGAGCAGGGACTTTGTAGATATGATCATGTAGACTTGAATAGCAACATGTAGCCCCCAAGAGCCGGCTCAGCAAGACAATACTGAGTTGGGACTTTATATATACTTCATTGACAATAACGATGCAACTCCCACCATGGGGCTCGAACCCACGTCCATAAGGTTAAGAGCCTTGTGCTCTACCAACTGAGCAATGTACCCTTCAATATAATGGATTTAAGGCTTGTGTACTCTGAATTTTTGACAAGAGCAATTGGTAGCCCCCAAGGGCTAGCTCATTACGATGTGGTGAGTCGGATCTTCAATAAGGCAAGTAAAAATGACCTTGCATTAGCCCCCAAGTGTCATGGTACATGCTTGCAACGACATGGGACTTCCATATTTGGTATAATCATGATTTGAATAATGTAGCCCCCAAGTGATGGGTCGTATGCCTGCAGCGACTCAGGACAATTCCTTCCATTGTAGAATAAATCATATCCATTGATAAAGAAATAATGGCCATTGCGCTGACGCGACTTTGAAAACCTTAATCATAATACTGGTTATTGATAACCTTAAAAAATATCCAGCCATGTTGGCTACTTCAGATTTGAATAATATAATACTATATGAAAACCCCAATCATTCAATATCATCATGACAATCCAGCCAAGTTTGGCTATTTAAAGATTTGAATACCTTATTGGTTGACAAGTAAATCCGGAGTTTAAATACTCAGTGGCTCTTGGCCGGTGACGACTTAATGCGCATCCATTGTAATTCGGGATTTTTGTAACCCGACGGCTTATAGCCTTTGTGAAAATCAATATTGATAACCCTTTTGAAACACTAATTTCAATTTTTAATGATGGGCTCGAACTTAATCATTTATGTAAGTCATAGCTCTGCAAATCCTGCACGGAGTTTAAACAACATATGCCCTGGCGACTTAACGTCAAAATCCAGGGAGGGTAACAACCCAAACATAATATAGTCTTATGCAATTATGGAAAAGACTAGCATTAAGGCCATTCAAGCCTAAACATACTCGCGATTTTAAGTTAAAAGCCAGGGTGGGTTATCAAACCTCACATATTCATATAACCAGGAAAACATACCTGTAGGATTGATTTATACTGTTGGCTTACATTGCCATGCCCAGTGAGAGTAATAATCTAATGATTTATAAACGCACAAATTCCAGTGGCGCAATCCAAAATATACTGTTGACTTAACGTTCAAAGCCAGGGCGGTTTTTACGCAAGGACGGGTCACAATGCCCCATAGGAAAGACCACTGATGACTAAATAGTCCATAACCAGGGCCAGTTTATCAAACCTATATGTACTTATATCAAAATGAATATCATACCTGTGATATTTTTGGTCATACCGCCGGTTCATCATATACCTGGCGTTTCAAACCAAGCAGGGGTTATCAAAGCTATGTTCTGTGAATCAGGGAGCCCCCAAGGGATGTATTTTGAACCGTCAAGGCTAGGTACCTATGTTTGAGCTGTGCTATGCAACAGACTCTCTATGTTCCCTTTGACCTGGGCATTAAGCCTCCAAGTAGGTCAGAGCTGTGCTCATAGGAATTTATATTATTGGCTTGATAGCCGGAGGTAATCAGAGCTATGCTCGGATGAAGTTATAATATTGGCTTAATAGCCGGATTACCGGGGTAATCAGAGCTATGCTCTTATGAAGTTATAATATGGGCTTGATAGCTGGATTACCAAGGTAATCAGAGCTATGCTCTTATGAAGTTAGAATCTAGGCTTGATAGCCAGATTACCAAGGTAATCAGAGGTATGCTCTTATGAAGTTATAATATGGGCTTGATAGCTGGATTAGCAAGGTAATCAGAGCTATGCTCTTATGAAGTTATAATATGGGCTTGATAGCCGGATTACCAAGGTAATCAGAGCTATGCTCTTATGAAGTTATAATATGGGCTTGATAGCCGGATTACCAAGGTAATCAGAGGTATGCTCTTATGAAGTTATAATATGGGCTTGATAGCCGGATTACCAAGGTAATCAGAGCTATGCTCTTATGAAGTTATAATATGGGCTTGATAGCCGGATCAATAGGGTAGTCACAGCTATGCTCTTATGAAGTTATAATATGGGCTTGATAGCCGGATCAATAGGGTAGTCACAGCTATGCTCAACGAGCAGGAAGCCCCCAAGTGACCATAATAAGATAAGCCTATAAGGCGGGATGCCCATGTTTGAACCATGCATCATGGCAGCAAGTTCTCTTTGGCAACCTTTAATTTTTCTTGAGAACTCGAACTTGCGAGAGATGGATTCTTTTTGAACCAGAGTTTTAAACCGGATATTGAGATCTTCAAAGCTTTGTGAGAGACAAATTTCCCTTGAACCGGATTTTAAACTGGAATCTTTCATTTTGAGCCGGAAATTTTCCGACGGCCTTTAATTTTCATCAATATGGCAGTAGCCTCCGGGACCGGGTTATTTTTTCCTCCAACGTCCTGGGGTCCTCTAAATTTGCTGAAACTGGCAAGATTTGCCGAGTCATATCATTGTAGCCTCCGAGTCTTAAGACGACTGAAGGAGTTGGCTTTGAGACTCTCCATACCTGACCATGATATAAACCGGCATATAATTGAACAGCAGATTGCTGGAATATGTTGAATCTCGACGGGCTATAAATGACCCTGTCCATTGATCCATCCGATGTAGGAAAGGGTCATAGCTTGAAGGTCTCCTTTTTAGTGATGAATTGTTCTGCATAAGAAATTTCACAAACGAGAATAATTGTTCTTGAAGAAAATAAAAATATATCAATAGAAACTTGACATGATGGATTTCACTTATTATGTTTTATCGAGAATTATCAGCCGTAAACTTGCAGCAACAATGACAGAGGCGGTGGCTTAAATCGCGGCAACGGGCGGCTCAGAAGGGATCCTCCAGGTCATGTTTGACCATTGGATTTTTTTATTTTTCAGCACATTGTTCATTTTGACTTCTCTTCTGTTGTTTCAATCAGCGATGGCGCGCAGGAAGGAGAGACTGCAGGGCCGTGAGGCGACAGGTTAGCACCTGCCGGTCGGGCGCAGGCGCCTCCACAGAGGCCGTGACAAGGGCGAGGCCTGAGGCGACGGGGAAGAGCCGGCGTAGTGGCTGACCACGAAAATGGGCGGGGCGGCTCGAGGTGGCTCGGAACGGGGCGGCAGAGGGGTGCCAGCGTCCGCGGGAGAGAGGACTCGGCGCGAGGGGTAGCTGAAGTGTCGGGCGTGACCCAGCAGGGTGGCTCACAACGACGGGGAGGCTCCGCGCTATTGCAGCTGAGGCAGACTAACAAGACGGAGGCCAGCGACTCACAGCGGCGTCTTGGCACGGACTCAGCAGAGGTGGAGAGCAACGGCGGCTTAGTGAGGGCGCGGGCGGGTCACGGCCTCGGCGGCTTCAATTGAAGGGCGGCTCAGATGCACAGGTGTGGCGATTCAGAATCGAGGTGGAGACCGGTTGACGTGGAGGTGGCGGCTTAAGGCGTGTTGTGGTGCGGCGGTGAAGCCGTCCGGTGAAGGCAGGTCGACACAGGCAGGTCGTGGCTGGTGATGCGGCGGCTCGTAAGCGCTCGCAGGCGGGTTGAGTGATGGAAGCACGATGACTTGGCCCGAGGCCACGGCGCAAAGCGAACGGCGAAGGCAGCGGCTCGAAGACGGCAACTTGAGGCCACTACAACGAGGGAGGCGTCTCAAGGTGAGGTAGCTTCGGGGCCGGCTCGTTGCGCAGCGGATTGATGTCGAGGCAACAGTGGCTTAATGGCACATAGGCCATGGTGATGGTTTATAGCCTAGCGATCCAGCTGCTCAGGGTGCAAGAAGGCCGTGGAAACGACGGCTCGAACACAGCGGAAGTGGCCGCGGTTCTGAAGGCGGAGGTGAGGCACGCTGGCCATGACTAGGGCGGTGATTTAGTGGGATGAGGCCAGGGCCGTCCAGGCGCCTTGAAAGCGGAGAGGTGTCGGCGACTTAGCATAAGTCCACAGGTGAAGAAATCTGATTCTATGCTGGGTCTTCCTCCAACTCGTGACCCGATGAACATGAATCGGCTGGCGGCTTGTACCAGAGGCCACATGGTTTAACTGATCCTGAACTTTAGTTGTATATGCACGCATGTGTGTCCTTTTTGTGATCCGGACACGGACAATGGAACCTTCAAACCCTGCCGGTCTCGGCGGCTCAAAAACTCTTAGATGAATCTGAAGACGGTGGCGGCTCGCAGGCCATCCGACGGACTGGTGCTCATGAAGCAGCTAGCGGCTCAGGCGGCCACAGCGGAGGTAATTTGGAGGTGCGTCCACGATGGCGGCAGGTTGGAGAGGGGCCGCGGCAGCGGCGTTTGCCGGCGGCTTGCGGCGCGCTAGAAGAGGCAACTTGGTGACGCAGCATGGTGAAGGAAGACATATTGCGGCTGAAGTGGACCGGGCGCGCGGATGCGAAGGAAGGAGTCTCGTCCGAGTGAGGCGGATCCTGGACAGGGAGGCTATGGACCGCTGGCCGGCGGCTCTCGGTGGCGGTTAGCTCAGGCCGGAGGCAAGGGCAGAGGCCACAGGGTGAAAGCAGCGGTTTTAGCGTGCCTACGATTCTGCGGCGATGATGCTGCGGGAGCAGAGGTGATCCAATGGTAGCAGGTTAGGGCTGAACGTAGAGCTGGCCAGTGGATGCAGCTTGTGGTGATAGGGCCCAGACGACGGCAGCTCATCATAAAGGCAGACAAAGGCGCGTTGAGATGGCGGCGACTTACGCGGCAAGGCCAGCGGCTCGGAAACGATGGAGAAGCCGCGGCGACTGCGATCTGAAGCGGCGGAGGACCGCGGCAGGTCGAAAATGCACAGGAGGTGGAGTGGACCCACGGTGACAGGGCGGCTCAGCATGGTCCGGCTGCAGAGACGCCGCGTCGAAGCACATCTGTGGCGACTTGAAGTTAGGGCAGGCCTGTGGTGCCATCATTGCTCTGACTCAATTTCCCTCAACAATTTTTGATTTGACCACGTATTTATGTGAAACTGAGACCACTAGTCCATGGTACTCACTTGTCTGACTCTTGTTCATAGCATTGATCACTTTTAAGCAAAGGAAAGACTGCTTTATTGGCGTGAGGAGGCAAAGGCAGCTTGAGGTTAATCCGGGTAAAAAACAGCGGCGATCAATTTTCTCGGGGTCAACCCGGAGCACATGCGGCTTGAAAAACTATAGTAACCAATCCGAGTAAAAATAGCGGCTTGACTTGTAGTAAGAAAACCGGCTCCCTCAGAGTTTCAGAATCTGTCGGCTTCCAGCGACTTGAAATCACTTGAACAAATCGCAGGATAGCGGCAGCTAACCGACCATAAACCTAATTTTTCCTTGACCTTTAAACCTCACAAACCATAAATCTGAACTGATAAACCCAAAGCTGATGCTAATCCTTTCAAGCCAGGTCTTCTTCATTTGGAAACTTGCGAACTTCTCAATCCCTGAGAGATCCCTCCAAGAACTCATCACCACCGTGCGTAGGCCCCACGGTGGGCGCCAACTGTCGTGGAATTGTCACCGCAGATGTCCTAGTGTGAGGACTGTTGGAAATATGCCCTAGAGGCAATAATAAATTAGTTATTATTATTATATTTCCTTGTTCATGATAATCGTTTATTATCCATGCTATAATTGTATTGATAGGAAACTCAAATACATGTGTGGATACATAGACAACACCATGTCCCTAGCAAGCCTCTATTGGCTAGCTCGTTGATCAATAGATGGTTACGGTTTCCTAACCATGGACATTGGATGTCATTGATAACGGATCACATCATTAGTAGAATGATGTGATGGACAAGACCCAATCCTAAGCCTAGCACAAAGATCGTAGTTCAGATGCTAAAGCTTTTCTAATGTCAAGTATCATTTCCTTAGACCATGAGATTGTGCAACTCCGGATACCGTAGGAATGCTTTGGGTGTACCAAACGTCCACAACGAATCGGGTGGCTATAAAGGTGCATTACGGGTATCTCCGAAAGTGTCTGCTGGGTTGGCACGAATCGAGATCGGATTTGTCACTCCGGTTGACGGAGAGGTATCTCTGGCCCACTCGGTAGGACATCATCATAATGTGCACAATGTGACCAAGGGGTTGATCACGGATGATGTGTTACGGAACGAGTAAAGAGACTTGCCGTAACGATATTGAACAAGGTATCGGGATACCGACGATCGAATCTCGGGCAAGTACAATACCGCTAGACAAAGGGAATTGTATACGGATCGATTGAGTCCTTGACATCGTGGTTCATCCGATGAGATCATCGTGGAACATGTGGGAGCCAACATGGGTATCCAGATCCCGCTGTTGGTTATTGACCGAGAACGCCTCGGTCATGTCTACATGTCTCCCGAACCCGTAGGGTCTACACACTTAAGGTTCGATGGCGCTAGGGTTATAAAGGAAGTTTGTATGTGGTTACCGAATGTTGTTCGAGTCCGGATGAGATCCCGGACGTCACGAGGAGTTCGGAATGGTCCGGAGGTAAAGATTTATATATGGAAAGTTGTTGTTCGGGTTCCGGAAAAAGTTCGGGTTTTTCGGTATTGTACCGGAAGCTTCGGAAGGTTCCGGAGGATTCGGAGGGTCCGGAGGTCCGGAAATAGTTCCACCACGTCCAATACAGTAGCATGGGCTGTAGGGGCGCCCTAGCCTTAATGGGCCAGGGCACCAGCCCCCAAGGCCCATGCGCATGGGAAGGGGAAAACCCTAAAGGGGGAGGCCTCCACTTGACTTGGGAGGCACTCCTCCCCCCTTGGCCGCCCCCCTTAGATGGGATCTAGGGCTGGCCGCACCCCTTGGGGTGGGAAACCCTAAAGGGGCGCAGCCCCCTTCCCCTATATATATATTGAGGTTTGGGGCTGCCATACACATGAGAACTTCTCCTCTTGGTGCAGCCCTGCTTCTCCTCCTCCTCCTCTCCCTTGGTGCTTGGCGAAGCCTGCGGGATTGCCACGCCCTCCACCACCACCACGCCTGCTTGTGCTGCTGCTGGATGGAGTCTTCTCAACCTCTCCCTCTCTCCTTGCTGGATCAAGGCATGGGAGACGCCACCGGGCTGTCGTGTGTTGAACGCGGAGGTGCCGTCCGCTCAGCACTAGGATCTCCGGTGATTTGAATCACGACGGCACGACTCCATCAACCCCGTTCACATGAACGCTTCCGCTTAGAGATCTACAAGGGTATGTAGATGCACTCTCCTTCCCTCGTTGCTACTTTCTCCATAGATAGATCTTGGTGACACGTAGGAAAATTTTGAATTTCTGCTACGTTCCCCAACAATGGCATCATGAGCTAGGTCTATTATGTAGATTCTTTGCACGAGTAGAACACAAAGTAGTTGTGGGCATTGATGTTGTTCAATATGCTTACCTTTACTAGTCCAATCTTGTTTCGACGGTATTGTGGGATGAAGCGGCCGGACCGACCTTACACGCTCTTCGTGAGACAGGTTCCACCGATCGACATGCACTTGGTGCATAAGGTGGCTAGCGGTGCCGCCTCTCCACTTTAGTCGGAACGGATTCGATGAAAAGGGTCCTTATGAAGGGTAAATAGCAATTGGCATATCACGTTGTGGTTTTATGAGGTAAGAAACGTTCTTGCTAGAAACCCATAGCAGCCACGTAAAACATGCAACAACAATTAGAGGACGTCTAACTTGTTTTTGCAGGGTATGATATGTGATGTGATATGGCCAAGAAGAATGTGATGAATGATATGTGATGTATGAGATTGATCATGTTCTTGTAATAGGAATCACGACTTGCATGTCGTTGAGTATGACAACCGGCAGGAGCCATAGGAGTTGTCTTTATTTATTGTATGACCTGCGTGTCATTAAACAAACGCCATGTAATTACTTTACTTTATTGCTAACCGGTAGCCATAGTAGTAGAAGTAATAGTTGGCGAGACAACTTCATGAAGACACGATGATGGAGATCATGGTGTCATGCCGGTGACGATGATGATCATGGAGCCCCGAAGATGGAGATCAATGGAGCTATATGATATTGGCCATATTATGTCACTACTATATAATTGCATGTGATGTTTATTATGTTTATGCATCTTGTTTACTTAGAACGACGGTAGTAAATAAGATGATCCCTTATAACAATTTCAAGAAGTGTTCTCCCTAACTGTGCACCGCTGCCAAAGTTCGTCGCTTCTAAGCACCACGTGATGATCGGGTGTGATGGATTCTTACGTTCACATACAACGGGTGTTGACGAGCCTAGCATGTACAGACATGGCCTCGGAACACACGCAATACACTTAGGGTTAACTTGACGAGCCTAGCATGTACAGACATGGCCTCGGAACACAGAGACCGAAAGGTCGAGCATGAGTCGTATGGTAGATACAATCAACATGAAGATGTTCACCGATGATGACTAGTCCGTCTCACGTGATGATCGGACACGGCCTAGTTGACTCGGATCATGTAATCACTTAGATGACCAGAGGGATGTCTATTTGAGTGGGAGTTCATAAGATGAACTTAATTATCCTGAACATAGTCAAAAGACCTTTTGCAAATTATGTCGTAAGCTCGCGCTTTAGTTCCACTATTTAGATATGTTCCTAGAGAAAATATAGTTGAAAGTTGAAAGTAGCGATTATGCGGACAATAGAAAGCTTATGTCCATAATGCACCGCTCGGTGTGCTGAACCCCAAACGTCGTTTGTGGATGTTGCGAACATCGGACATACACGTTTTGATAACTACGTGATAGTTCAGTTAAACGGTTTAGAGTTGTGGCACGAAAGACGTTTTCGAAATGTCGCGGAACATATGAGATGTTTCAAGGGCTGAAATTGTGATTTCAGGCTCGTGCCCACGTCAAGAGGTATAAGACCTCCGACGATTGTCTTAGCCTGCAAACTAAGGGAGAAAAGCTCAATCGTTGAGCTTGTGCTCGATTGTCCGAAGTGCAACAATCACTTGAATCAGTGGGAGTTGATCTTCCGGATGAGATAGTGATGTTTCTCCAAAGTCATTGCCACCAAGCTACTAGAGCTTTGTGATGAACTATAACATATCGAGGATAGATATGATGATCCTTGAAGTGTTCGCGATGTTTGACACCGCGAAAGTAGAAATCAAGAAGGAGCATCAATTGTTGATGGTTGGTGAAACCACTAGTTTCAAGAAGGGCAAGGGCAAGAAGGGACACTTCATGAAGCGGCAAATCAGTTGCTGCTCGAAGAAGAAACCCAAGGTTAAACCCAAACCCGAGACTAAGTGCTTCGTAATAAGGGAACAGCCATTTGGGCGGAACCACCCTAGATACTTGGTAGATGAGAAGGCTGGCAAGGTCGATAGAAGTATATTTGATATACATTATGTTAATGTGTACTTTACTAGTACTCCTAGTAGCACCAGGGTATTAGATACCGGTTCGGTTACTAAGTGTTAGTAACTCGAAATAAAAGCTACGGAATAAACGGAGACTAGCTAAAGGTGAGCCGACGATATGTGTTGGAAGTATTTCCAAGGTTGATGTGATCAAGCATCGCACGCTCCCTCTACCATCGAGATTTGGTGTTTGCGTTGAGCATAGACATGATTGGATTATGTCTATCGCAATACGGTTATTCATTTAAGGAGAATAATGGTTACTCTATTTATTTGAATAATACCTTCGATGGTCTTGCACCTAAATGAATGGTTTATTGAATCTCGATCGCAGTGATACACATTTTCATGCCAAAAGTATAAGATAGTAATGATAGTACCACTTACTTGTGGCAATCGCCATGTAAGTCATATTGGTGTAAAAGCATGAAGAAGCTCCATGTTGATGGATCTTTGGACTCACTCGTTTTGGAAAATTTGAGACATGCGAACCATGTCTATTGGTGTGTCGCATGAAGAAACTCCATGCAGATGGATCGTTTGGACTCACTTGATTTTGAATCACTTGAGATATGCAAAACATACCACATGGACAAGATGACTGAAAAGCCTCGGTTTCATAAGATGGAACAAGATAGCAACTTGTTGGAAGTAACACATTTTGATGTGTGCAGTCCAATGAGTCTTTGAGGCATGCATGAATATCGTTATGTTCTTACTTCACAGATGATTCGAGTAGATGTTGAGTATATTTACTTGATGAAACACAAGTCTGAATTATTGAATGGTTCAAGTAATTTCAGAGTGAAGTTTAAGATCTTCGTGACAAGAGGATAGAATGTCTATGATATGATCATAAAGATGAATATCTGAGTTACGAGCTTTGGCACACAATTAAGACATTGTGCAAATTATTTCACAATTAATACCGCCTGGAACACCATAGTGTGATGGTGTGTCCGAACATCATAGTTGCACCCTATTAGATATGGTGCGTACCAGGATGTCTCTTATCGAATTACCACTATCGTTCATGGGTTAGGCATTAGAGAAAACCACATTTACTTTAAATAGGGCACCACGTAATTCCGTTGAGATGACACCGTATGAACTATGGTTTAGAGAAACCTAAGCTGTCGTTTCTTAAAAGTTTGGGGCTGCGATGATTATGTGAAAAAAAATAAAAAAAAATTCAGGTTGATAAGCTCGAACCCAAAGCGGATAAAATCCATCTTCATAGGACACCCAAAACAGTTGGGTATACCTCCTAATTCAGATCCGAAAGCAATAGGGATTGTTTCTTTAATCGGGTCCTTTCTCGAGGAAAAGTTTGTCTCGAAAAGTTGAGTGGGAGGATGGTGGAGACTTGATAAGGTTATTGAACCGTCACTTCAACAAGTGTGTAGCAGGGCACAGGAAGTTGTTCCTGTGGCACCTACACCAATTGAAGTCGAAGCTTATGATAGTGATCATGAAGTTTTGGATCAAGTCACTACCGTACCTCGTAGGGTGACAAGGATGCGGACTGCTTCAGAGTGGTATGGTGATCCTGTCTTGAAGGTCATATTGCCAGACAACAATGAACCTACGAGCTATGGAGAAGCGATGGTGGGCCCAAATTCCGACAAATGGTTAGAAGCCATGAAATCCGAGATAGGATCCATGTATCATAACAAAGCATGGACTTTGGTGGACTTGCCCGATGATCGGCAAGCCATTGAAATAAATGGATCTTTAAGAAGAAGACGGACGTGGACGGTAATGTCATCGTCTATGAAGCTCGACATGTGGCGAAGAGTTTTTTCACAAGTTCAAGGAGTTGACTACGATGAGATTTTCTCATCCGTAGCGATGCTTAAGTCCGTCGGAATCATGTTAGCATTAGCTGCATTTATGAAATCTGGCAGATGGATGTCAAGACAAGTTTCCTTACCAGTTTTCGGTAGGAAAGGTTATATGTGATACAATCAGAAAAGTTTTGTCGATCCTAAGGATGCTAAAAGGTATGCTAGCTCCAATGATCCTTCTAAGGACCGGAGTAAGCATCTCGGAGTTGGAATATGCACTTTGATAGGATGATCAAAGATTTTGGGTTTATACAAAGTTTATGAGAAACTTGTATTTCCAAAGAAGTGAGTGGGAGCACTATAGAATTTCTGATGAGTATATGTTGTTGACATATTGATGATCAGAAATGATGTAGAATTTCTGGAAAGCATATAGGGTTATTTGAAAGATGTTTTTCAAGTGAAAACCTGTATTAAGCTACTTGAACATTGAGCATCAAGATCTATAGGGATAGATCAAAACCGCTTAATGGTACTTTCAAATGAGCACATACCTTGACATAATCTTGAAAGTGTTCAAGATGGACCAGTCAAAGAAGGAGTTCTTGCCTGAGTTGTAAGGTATGAAGTTAAGAGTTAAAAGCTCGACCACGGCAGAAAAGAGAGAAAGGATTAAGGTCGTCCCTATGCTTCGACATAGGCTCTATAGTATGCTATCTTGTGTACCGCACCGGAAGTGTGCCTTGCCATGAGTCAGTCAAGGGGTACAAGAATGATCCAGGAATGGATCATTGGACAGCGGTCAAAATTGTCCTTGGAGTAAATAAGGACATGTTTATCGATTATGGAGGTGATAAAGAGTTCGATGTAAAGGGTTACGTCGAAGGAAGCTTTAACACCTATCCGAGTGACTCTGAGTAGCAAACCGGATACGTATAGTGGGGCAACCATTTGGAATAGCTCCAAGTGGAGCGTGGAAGCAGCGTTTACAATATGACCTAGAAAGTTGCAAAGCACACACGGATCTGAAAGGTTCAGACCCGTTGACTAAAACCCGTTGACTAAAACCTCTCTCACAAGCAAAACATGATCAAACCTCAAAACTCATTGAGTCTAAATCACATGATGATGTGAACTAGTTTACAGACACTAGTAAGCTCTTTGGGTGTTGGTCACATGGCGATGTGACCTATCAGTGTTAATCACATGACGATGTGAACTAGATTATTGACTCTAGTGCAAGTGGGAGACTGTTGGAAATATGCCCTAGAGGCAATAATAAATTAGTTATTATTATTATATTTCCTTGTTCATGATAATCGTTTATTATCCATGCTATAATTGTATTGATAGGAAACTCAAATACATGTGTGGATACATAGACAACACCATGTCCCTAGCAAGCCTCTATTGGCTAGCTCGTTGATCAATAGATGGTTACGGTTTCCTAACCATGGACATTGGATGTCATTGATAACGGGATCACATCATTAGTAGAATGATGTGATGGACAAGACCCAATCCTAAGCCTAGCACAAAGATCGTAGTTCGTATGCTAAAGCTTTTCTAATGTCAAGTATCATTTCCTTAGACCATGAGATTGTGCAACTCCGGATACCGTAGGAATGCTTTGGGTGTACCAAACGTCACAACGTGAATCGGGTGGCTATAAAGGTGCATTACAGGTATCTCCGAAAGTGTCTGCATTGGGTTGGCACGAATCGAGACTGGGATTTGTCACTCCGGTTGACGGAGAGGTATCTCTGGGCCCACTCGGTAGGACATCATCATAATGTGCACAATGTGACCAAGGGGTTGATCACGGGATGATGTGTTACGGAACGAGTAAAGAGACTTGCCGGTAACGAGATTGAACAAGGTATCGGGATACCGACGATCGAATCTCGGGCAAGTACAATACCGCTAGACAAAGGGAATTGTATACGGGATCGATTGAGTCCTTGACATCGTGGTTCATCCGATGAGATCATCATGGAACATGTGGGAGCCAACATGGGTATCCAGATCCCGCTGTCGGTTATTGACCGGAGAACGTCTCGGTCATGTCTACATGTCTCCGAACCCGTAGGGTCTACACACTAAGGTTCGATGGCGCTAGGGTTATAAAGGAAGTTTGTATGTGGTTACGAATGTTGTTCGAGTCCCTGATGAGATCCCGGACGTCACGAGGAGTTCGGAATGGTCCGGAGGTAAAGATTTATATATGGAAAGTTGTTGTTGGGTTAGGAAAAGTTCGGTTTTTTCGGTATTGTACCGAAGCTTCGGAAGGTTCCGGAGGATTCGGAGGTGTCCAAGGTCCGGAAATAGTTCCACCACGTCCAATACAGTAGCATGGGCTGTAGGGGGGCGCCCTAGCCTTAATGGGCCAGGGGCACCAGCCCCCCCAAGGCCCATGCGCATGGGAAGGGTAAAACCCTAAAGGGGGAGGCCTCCACTTGACTTGGGAGGCACTCCTCCCCCCTTGGCCGCCCCCCCTAGATGGGATCTAGGGCTGGCCGCACCCCTTGGGGTGGGGAAACCCTAAAGGGGGCGCAGCCCCCCCTTCCCCCTATATATAGTTGAGGTTTGGGGCTGCCATACACATGAGAACTTCTCCTCTTGGTGCAGCCCTGCTTCTCCTCCTCCTCCTCTCCCTTGGTGCTTGGCGAAGCCCTGCGGGATTGCCACGCTCCTCCACCACCACCACGCCGTTGTGCTGCTGCTGGATGGAGTCTTCCTCAACCTCTCCCTCTCTCCTTGCTGGATCAAGGCATGGGAGACGTCACCGGGCTGTACATGTGTTGAACGCGGAGGTGCCGTCCGTTCAGCACTAGGATCTCCGGTGATTTGAATCACGACGAGTACGACTCCATCAACCCCGTTCACATGAATGCTTCCGCTTAGCGATCTACAAGGGTATGTAGATGCACTCTCCTTCCCTCGTTGCTAGTTTCTCCATAGATAGATCTTGGTGACACGTAGGAAAATTTTGAATTTCTGCTACGTTCCCCAACAAGGACTTAGTCGTGAGGCCAACGTATCTACCTGGTAGCTTGAGAGGGGTTGATCGGGATGAGAAACATGAGGCGGGTCAACATACAAGACAAGGATTTAGACAGCTTTGGCCCTCGGTAAACATCATCCGGTAATAGCCCTACATGTTGTTTGTGGCTAGGTCTCATTATGCTCATGAGGGAGTTGCTGTATAAGCTAGCTCTGCTCTAGTTGTGTCTAGCCCTAGAGATTATTGAGCCTCTTACTTCCCCTCTTGGGGAGCCTTGCCCCTCCTTATATAAGTTGAAGGCGCGGGTTACATGTAGAGTCCTAGTCGGATTAAGACTTAAACTATTCTGACTATCATCACGGGCTTCTCTCCATGGGCTTCTTAACATCTTGGGATTCTTAACATCTCGGGCTTATTAACCCCAGGTGACTCTGTCCACCGGGTTGCAACTGTGTGCAGGGTTACAACTGTCTGGCGGGTCATAACTGTCTGCCGGGTCATAACTATCTGTCGGGTCTCACCAGCCGGGTTAGGATCTGAAATGACTTAACATTAGGGCGACTTAAACCCAGAGATAACATAAGCCTCGGGGCGGCTTATCCTTATGAGCCGGGTCTTGGTCGTGGGGTATACCCCCAACACATGCCATGACTTTCCTTTTGATCCTTGCATGTGTTTGATTTAATGCACCATGAAGTAGTATAAATATGTGATGGTAAAACTTTTTAATGCCCCGACCCTAAAGTGAGAGATGGTGGTGCACGAGGAGGGCTAGATCATGCCGATGGAACAGGACCCGACGGTGGAGCTCTCTATGGTCTCTATGGACCTCACCTTGCTCCACTGCCCCTTGTGCCTCCGCCCCTTGAAGCCTCCAGTGTACGAGGTTCGAATAAACCTCGTCCGTTCGGCTGATCGAGCAAGGTGCAGGTTTCTTGATTGATGTGTTGTTCGATTGATTTGTGCAGTGCAAAGGAGGGCACCTGGCCTGGGTGGATTGGCGCGGCGAGCGCCCCGGGAACCAGCGGCAGTGCCGAAAGGGTGACCGCGGCGACGGCTTTAACATGCGGAACACAGCGATGGATGCTGTCCTCTCCTCGGTGAGGGTGGAGTGCCCGCACGAAGGCTGTGGGCTCTACGTCACTTACCACAAGCTCGCCAATCACCAGAGTGTGTGTCCGCTCGCGCCCTGCAAATGCCCCGTGCCCTTCTGCGGCTATGAAGGCCCGCCGCCGGTGCTTCCCACCACATCAGCATCGTGCATCCCATGCCCATGCACAGGATCCAGTATAGCAAGGTACTCTAGCTGCAAGTGCCAGTGTCGGATCCGCGGCTCTTGCTATTCGCGGAGGAGGACGACCGCGCATTTTTTGTGGTCGGCGGTGTGCTCGACATCGGTGCGACTATCATCATGTCGTTTGTCTGCATCAGAGCGGGGGCGTCCCCACCGCCGCACTACGCGGCCAAGCTGTGGGAGAATTGCCCGTTGGGGGAGCCTAAAGGCAGGACTGAAGCAGCAAGGTAGAAATCGAGGTGACAAGCAGCAAGGATCCCTGCGCTGTCGCCGTGCAGGAGCTGACCTTCTTCACAGTTCTGCCGAAGCTGCTGGCCGGGGCTGGGTTGTCGAGGAAGGTGTCCCTCCACATTCAGATTGACAAGCTCACCTCCTAAATGATTCTACAGTGCCTTCTGTTTATCTTAGTCATATGATAATGTAGGGGTTAGCTCGATCTACTTTATCTTAAGAGATGGTGGATTTTGGTGGCGATGCAGCAATTACTTCGACGTCAGATCAGCAGTTAAAGTAATTTCCAACATTCGAACGGATATTTTGTGTCTGTTGGATATAAAGATCCTTTGGGTAAGGAGTATAAGGTGCTTATATGCTTGTTTGTTGAGGAAGTGTTGCATACTTCTGCGAGTTGACGTGACACATCAAAGTAGTACTACTACTAGTAGTACTCACCCGACTGCGCACCAGGCAGACGACGCTCATGTCGTGTTGGTGCCGTGTGCAGCCCGCACATTAACCAAAACCTCGCGCCTCCAGCTTAGCCTCCGTGTTTTAAACTTCTCAATCTCAAGGCCAAGGAGCAACATGAACCTATGATAGAGCCATTCGGATGGTTGAGAACACTACAATTCGTAGCTACATATGCGTGTGTGAGAGAGTACGAGTGCGTGCGTGCACCTCTTCTCTTCGTGTATCTTTACTCCTATAAAAGACTCAGTTGGTGATGATGGTGTGTCCGCCATACGTTATTTCTGACCATTAGATCTGCATCTAACGGCTATGAGGTAAGTTGTGGCATTTTTGCAACAATAGCCCACATATCTGCTTCTATTTGCAGAAAACCCCTTATTATCTTGAAAGAAACCACATCCCTCCCTCACCTCATCAAAACAGCCTGAGAAATATATTTTGAGTGAAACGTAATATATTTTTAGTGCTATATGTATATCAAAACAAGAGTGTTTTCTTTCAAGTTTGTGAACAAGTACTTTTCTACTTTGGATCCATTGCAACGCACGGGCACATTGCTAGTAACGTACAAAACTTAGAGTACAAGTGTATGTGAGTGGCGTTGACCTAGGGAGCTAGAGATGGTGCGTGTGAGAAGCCCCGAGAGACTAGGTGTGTGAGTGAGAAAGAGGGAGAGAGATGATATGTGTTGATGTAATGCGTGTGAAAAAAAGACTAGTCTATAGCTCGCCACGAGGCTATTCCTGGCGAACGCCCCAATAACCGTAAGATATGTATCTGATGCTTCCAGTTATTACACGTACACAGCAGTAGAAAAAGAAGTACCATGGTATATTACAAAATTGCTACACCACGACCGAGAACGCGCGCCCACGTTACGCTATCCGACAATAGTGCCGCACTTCGAAACTAGAACCGTCAATAAATTAGCTTGTGTCTGGTCACATTCCAAATTACTACCATGCTATATTTAATTGCGAACCTGTTCGCACCAATCTACACCTAAACGGTTTCCCACTTAGGAGCGTATAAGTACTCGGTTATAAATACTCTACCCCAAGATGAATGCATATTCCTCCTCAACTCCTTATCCACAAAAACAAACAAGTGTTTCATCATTGTTCCCTTGCGTCTGCCATGGCCCACGTGAGTTCTGGGTCGAGAGATTACTTCCAGGGAGAGGCGAGAATGGAAGCGGAAGCGAAAGCAGCCGACATGTCCCGTCGCGCCGCAGTAGCAGCACCGAGGTCCCGCCGCGCAGCCGAAGTGGCACAGAGGTCCTGCTGCAGCATCGATGCAATAGACTGGTGTGGCCGTGCCGCGACAGTAGTAGAGATGTGTCGCCACGATGCGAATGCAGCAGGGAGGTCCTCTTGCGCCGCAGCGGCCTGGGAAAACGTCTCGCGGGCAGGCGAGGACTCTCACAAGCGCATGTGTTCTATGCTTGATGGCCTAATGGGCCGGATCTCTGGCTGGATGAAGTTGTAGGACGAGATGAATGCCTCGTTTGAAAATGCTACCGGCGTCATCTGGCGACTAGGGGAGGACAAGGCGAAGCTCCGCAGCAAGCGCGACCTGCTGAGGGCAAAGGTCGCAGGAAGGGCGAAGCAGGCGGAGGAGACCGCTGCCTTGTTGAAGAGGACGGGCGTCATCATCAAGAAACATATGGACAAGAATGCCATGCTCCGCATCGAGCGCGAAAGGCTGGTGGAGGAATCCGTGGATGCTGCCAAGCAGCGTATTTAGGACATGAAACTGATGAAAGATATCATCGCCGCTCGCCGCGACACCTAGTCTCCGTGACCTGCAGCGCATCAAGAAAGTAGATATCAGCGAGCCAGATCGTTGTATGCGTCTTCCTTCTTCTTCTGCCCTTGTGTATTTCGGGCGTAGCCGCATGTGGCTTTTTCAATTATGTTCCTAAATACTCAGCCACTGTCATCGTCCTTATATATTCAAGAGTCTTGCTATAAGTCGCAGTAGATGATATATAGGTCCGTCAGATCTTACATCAAGGTCCATGCAAAATTTTCTTTTCAGATTTTCTTTTTTCTCTCTCAAATCTCAGTCGACTGAGACATAGACACGCCATTAAACAAGGGCTCGGGCGCCATTAATGGAGATGTTGGGAGAGAGGTGGGCGTCAGATGGAGTTCAAAGGGCTCTCCTCCCGATAAGCACGCGCAGGGGTCGGATCGCACGCCTCCCGTACTCAAATAGCTACCCCGCACGGTGCCTCCTAGCCAATAAAAGCAGGGGGCATGTGGTGGCACGTAAATGGAAAGTAGAACGCCCATGGTTTAAATAATACTTGTGTTTCCGATTGTAAGGTGACAACACTTGTTCCAAAATGACTTTGTTCATTGTTAATGTGTGCGCCTTCGCAAATCGGACAGCAAAATTATCACAGCATGTTGGTGCCATGTCATGACACCAAGCCAAGTTTCATGATTTTCATGCGTATTTTGGATTTACCGGAATTACAAAACCAAGTTTCTCAATGTTTCCGGACGAGCCATGACGCCCAGATGTTTGAATTTCAGTCCCATTTCTTGCATGGGACCTAGAAATTCACCCAAGTACACACATGTGATTTTTCAACCAACTTTGATGCACTGGAGCATGTGCTTGTTGTTCAATTTTGAATTATGCACATTGAATGACCAGAAACTCAATTAATGTATAAAATGGCCAAACGAACCTAGAATAATTCCAAATTTTAACATGACACTCATATAGTTCAATGTTGCCTCTATAAATAAAATCAGGGGGCAGCATATATTTTTTCGCACACAAAGGTGAAACGTTCCCTCCCAGAACCACGAGCCTTCTTGAGAGAAGCTCTAGTTTGCAAGAAGCTTATACCAAAACTTGTTCCAGTTCGGCCAAATTTTTTACCACAGCATGTTAGCCATGACATGACACCATGCCAAGTTTTATGATTTTCAGGTGAGTTTTGGATTTACAGGAATTTAAAAACCAAGTTTCTCAATGTTCTCGGCCGAGCCACGACGCCCAGATGTTTGAATTTTATTCCCATTTCTTGCATGGGACCTAGAAATTCACCCAAGGACACACATGTGATTTTTCAACCAACTTTTTTGCACTGGAGCATGTGCTTGTAGTTTAAATTTGAATTATGCACATTAAATGACTAGAAACTCAACTAATGTATAAAAAGGGCCAAACGAACCCGGAATAATTCCAAAATTTAACACGGCACTCATATAGTTCTATGTTGCCTCTGTAAAGAAAATCACGGGGGAGGCAGCGTATATCGTTTCGCACACAAAGGTGACATGTTCCCTCTCGGAACCACGAGGCTTCTCTAGAGAACCTCCGGTTTCCAAGAAGCTTATACCAAAACTTGTCCCAATTCAGCCAAATTTTATACATATGAAAACAGGGTTTAGATTATCCCGAACGTCTCGCTGCCTAGAACAATGTACTGTGATTTGAATTCAACATAAAATGGATCCAAATATTTGAATTGGAGATCGTATGGTACATGTAGTTCATATTTAAATATGCTTACTACTATATGCATGTTTTCTGTTATCAATATAATATTTAAATGATGGTATAACTTGACAACAAACATATTCAAATAAGGAAAATTGATTCAAATTTAGTTCATATGGTAGATGACAATATATATATTCATAGTGTGGAGTAAATGTTCATATAAGATGGAATATCAAATTGTAGGACAACATCCATTGTAAACCGCAAGATCTCCTAATGATATATTCGAATTCAACATAACATGGATTCAAAAATTGAAATTCGAGATCCTGGCATTTGTAATCATATAAAAATGGACATGACTCTTTCTTGTGGTGGATATTGATTTGTTTTTGTTGTTGTTAGGGGAAGTGCGAATTGATTTGGTAGTGTACATGCTAATCTTGTTCTCACGATTTTTTTTACATTTTTCTTGTACTTTTTCAATGGTATTTATAGCAATATAGTAAAAATGGACATGACTCTCTTGTGTCTTGTATGAATTATCTTTTTTTGTACACGTTAAGTTTGTTCTGCCAAACATGGAATCCGCACTTTGTTATCCCGAAATTTTCATGCTCGAGTATTTTTTGTCTCTTCTGCTGCGAAATTCCCGCCTCTTCAACCCGCACCGCGTTATCCAGAAATTTTGACGCGCACGAAAACTCCCTCCTCATCCGAAATCGGTCCCGCAGCCCAGACACACGAAATCCCCCTTCGACCCCTCAGCCGGAAGTGCCGCCTCGATGTCGCGTGGTCAAAACCGGCGGAAGTACGTTCGTAACTTATCCGACATTTCGGACCAGCGCGCATCCCTAAGCCATGGCTCCCCCTACCTTCCCCTTCGTACCCCTCCCCATTCGTACACCAAGGCCGCCAAAACCCGCGAAACCCCACGCTCCTACATCGGCCACCCAACCGCCGCCCAGCCGGAGCCTCTTCCCTGACGACATCGTCCACAGCAACAGCTCGACGTCCCTCATCCACCGCACCGGATGAGGATCCTTCATCGATCTCGTTGTCCCGCCGGATCATCCACCCCGTCCTCCACCTCCAAGGACCTGCCCTGACGTTCTCCACGTCTATCGCGCCACCGCCATCCCCACAGAGTCGTCTTGACCTGCCCCACAAGAACCGCAGAACCCTCAACAATTCCTCCAATGAAGCCGAGGCCTACTCGGCGTCACCAAGGAAGTTCTGCACTCACCGCTGCATTTTATCTTTTATTCAATCTCACAGAGCTGTCGGTGCTCGATACCAAGCAGCCATGGCGGGTCTCCATCGACTGTGCCATCACCGGCCACTTCCTCCACGGCGTCTCTCCCCCATGTCGTTGCTTCCTCAGTGGCGACTTCCACACCAGCACTAGATGCCGCTCCTCCGGCTCTCGCTCGCGTTGTTGCTGCTTCGGCTCTTGCTCGCGTTGCGGCTCTGTTCCGGCTCTCGCTCGCGCTGTGGCTCTGCTCTTACTATCGGTCGTGCTGCTGCACTACTCTTGCTTTAGTTCACGCTGCTCCTCTGCTCTGCTCTTGCTGTCGCTCGCGCTGCTGCTCCGCTCTTGCTCTCGTTCGTGTTGCTGCTCCGCTCTTGCTCTCGTTTGTGCTACTGCTCCGCTCTTGCTCTCGTTCCTGTTGCTGCTCTGCTCTGCTCTTTCTCTCGCTCAAGCTGTTGCTGCTGCACGACCTAAGGCAGCTACAGGAGTTGCTGCTTTAGCACTCGCTCGTGGTGCTAATGCACGAGCTGCTCTCTGCTAGTGCGTACCCTGCTCGAGTGGCTGCAGATTTAGATCACTACTTCTCTGTACCAGTGCACGAACGCCCTAAACTTCTATTGCATTGCTCTGCTACTAGTTCAATCAGTTTTGTCAATAAAATTCAATTTCAATAGTAAAATTCAACTTCGACTGTAAAGTTCAGTTTCTTCAGTTAAGTTCAGAGTCAACGGTATTTACAACATCTGTCAGAGCGGCCGCAGCGCAGCTGATGCATTTTACATCTAGCACTTTTTGGTGATGTATTTTACATCATTTATTGCACATGCTATTAGACTCCTACTTTAGATTAACGTTGTCTGTCTTGTCCTGCTTCAGCCTCGCCGTCGTACACATCACCGGAGCTGCTCCAACAATGGAACCATCCATCACAGCGAAGCAGTACCCTCGGTGTCGTCTCCTGAGGCCTCAGATCTTCTTCCCCGCCTCCGACAGTCACACCAGCATCACCATCCTCCACGTCCAACCCAATGATGCCGAGGTTGACAAGGCTATGCCAAAGAGGCTGTACACTCGTCGCGTCACTTTGTTACTCTACATTCATGTCGATCCCTCAGTGATCCTTTGGTTCAAAGCAGTTGCAAATCTAGACAGAAATGAATCGTGGTCATAAAGTTAACATGGAGAAAACTAAATGCTCTTTTGAACCACAAGTTGAATTGGTTTAGCAAGATAGCCATTATATGATATTCATGTGGACCAAATCTAAGCTCACCAAATATTTAGAGGGCAAGCTTCATCCTGTTGAAGACTGCCTACTAGAATCGCCATTGGTTCAAAGAAAAACTGAAGGAAAACATAGGAATTGGAAACTTTACTATGGTACTACTATTTGTGCATTTGGTTAGAAGGAATGGAGCAAAGCAAAACTGGAGGATTTTTTTCATTTGGTGTCTCTTTCAAAGAAAAAACGTAGGAATTTTAATATCCACTTGGACGTCCTTTTCGAATTAATATGCATAAAGAACATGACTAAGTGCATTACCGGCATAATAAGATTCTTATCTTACATTTTCATGTGGTTTAACTTTAATTTGGCCTTGTTTCTCCATTCTTGTGTTCTTCCAATTCATGTGAACCAAACACCCAGGTTGACAGAAATCCTATGTTTGCAAATGCTCTGTTTTGCACGTGCATTCCTATCCTATTCCTGTGTTTTTCCTGTACCTGCGTTTTTAGAATCCTCCAATTCTAAAGAGACCTTACAGATTTACTTCATTTTAAGAGAGGTTTCAAAGAAAACTCTGTGTGTTTCATCCCGCTCCTGCCGTGCCGTCATCCACCCCACCTGAGGCTCACCATCATGGAAGTGGCAGCAAAAATTCCCCCTGCAGACCTTCTTTCGCCGCCTCAGATCATCTTCCCCATTGCAGGCAGCCACGCTAGCTGCATTAGCATCATCGACTGAGCAGATGAACCTGAGGACTACACAGTTCCCGGAAGAGAGGGTGCACTCTTTCGTGTCTGCTTACATTATACATCGGTTATTATTACCTGCTACTTTATCGTCCTGTTCACCTCTTAGACTCCAAGTCAGGTCCAAACTAATGTTCCAACTTGAGTTTTAAAATGCCCATTGGGCACATATCGAGGCGACAACGAATAGTATCTGTCTACTATTCATCTGAGGTCTTCTATGTGGTTCATGTTCGGTGGGCAACAAGCAGTAGATGAGCCATCGTCTATCTTTTTAAACTGAAGCTATCATCTGCCTGCTATCATTAGTTTTGGATCTATCCACTCGTTTCCTATCATCAGTCTTGATTTCTGCATGCACCCCTTACGTCGTACATAATCTAACTATGTTTTTTTTATTATGTATGTCAGTTATTGTACACAATCGTACTGAACATGTAGAGAAAAAGAGAAGACCGTTGCCTGGGAATATAATGTCATGCAGACGCCGCTCCATGGTGGGCGAAGTGGGGGCCACCGTCCCCCCATTCCAGATTGTATTCCTGAGGAACATAACTGATCAGAGGGGGATTCAGAGGGAGCCGACCACTCCTATTTACCCCCTGAGGTGTTTGCTATAACCTGGCATGCTGATGTTCGTCATATCATCCATATGGCACCTCGCATTGCTTACTTTATACATCTTATATGTCAGCAGCTTAGTTTAGATTTGCTTTGTGTGAATGCCACCTGTTTGGTTTCTATATAATACTCCTATATGTGAATTACGCAATGCCATCTTCTTTAGCCACGCATCATATACGTGAATCATGCAATGCCATCCTATTTAGCCAGTCGTTGTATATGTGAATTGTATCATGCCATACTATTTTTTTTTCATAATGTATTCCATTTGTCAACAATGTTTGTACATTCATCTGCTCTTCGTTTGCATCAGTCATTTGAGTCGGTGATGGGAAGATCTGGAGTGAAAAAAAGGTCTTCTAAGTAGTCAGTGCTACCTGTCGATGCAGATTTCTTGCTAGTTACAGATAACTCCTCCGAGGAGGGTTCAGAGATAGATGACCAGTCTTATCCCCGAGGTGTATGCTCTAACTTGGCAGGGTTACATTGCTCATATCATGCATATGGTGTTTTTCATTGCCATGCCATCTACTTAGATTAGATATGCTATGTATGAATGCCCCCTGTTTGCTTTCTATATCAGATATGTGAATTATGCAATGCCATGTTTTTAGCCAGTTATCATATATGTGAATTATGCACCGCCATCCTCTATAGCCAGGCATCATATATGTGAATTATCCCATGCCATCCTTTTTTTTCATTACGTAATAATTTGCATATATTGAACTACTCTTCATGTGTATCAGCCATTTGAGCTGGTTATGGAAAAATCTGGAGGGAAAACAAGGTCTTCAGAGCAGGCAATGGTACCTGTTGATGCATATATCTCGATGGTTACAGATAGCTCCTCAGAGGAGGATTCAGAGACAGATGACCAGTCCTATATCCCACCTGAGGTGTATGCTTTAACTTGCAATGTTTATATTTCTCATATCATGCATATGGTGTCTTGCATTGCTTAGTTTAGACATCATATACACAATATTCAATGCCATGTGCTTAGTTTAGAGATCATTCATGCGAGTGCCAGCTGCTTAGTATATGAATCAATTATGTGAATTATGTCATGTCATCTTGTATACTCGGACAACATGTATGTAAATTATTTCATCCCAACCTACTTTAGAAAGCATCATATAGTTTTGTCATGTCATCCTGTTTAGATACTCATCATATGTTGAATTATGCCATTATATCCAATTAAGTTTTCCATCATATATCTGAAACTGTGTCATGCTATCCTATTTAGTTTGCCATCATATATGTGAAACTATGTCATGATGTCCTATTTGGTTAGACAACATATATGTGAATTACCACATATGTCTATCGTAAAATGTTTGTACATTCAATTTCTTTTCTTATTTATCAGCCATTTGAATTGGAGGGGGTGATGGCAGTATCATAGGGAGTAAAAACCAGTTCTTCAAAAAAGATGGTGCTACCCGTCTATGCAGATAGAACCATGGTTGTACTGGCCCATGAACTAGCCCCACCACACATAATCGAGATTCTTCCGGATTGTACACTTACACCGTTGGACAGAGAACCAGCTACACCGCATCTAACCCCAACCCCAGCAGATAGTAACACACTTCTAGTTGACACAACACCATGTCCACCACAGAGTACCCCCACGCGAGCAGTTTGTGGGTATGGTCCATACTCCTTTGCTCTTGCATCACAGCGAACCCAAGCTCCACATTTAAAGCAACTGCAGTGCCCAAAGCACGAAGACCACCACAGCGAACCCAATCTCCACGTATAAAGCAGAAGAGCAATTATTCCCAGGTTAGATTCCGTAGCTATGGTCCATACTCCTTTGCTCTTGCATCCCTGTATTTACTCATACCAACTAATTTTGAATTTGAAGGATCCAATTGAAACTCCAATGGTGCAACTGGTATGTTTTAAACCTATTTGTTTAACTGGATTGTTGTTCTAACTTCTTGCTCTATGTTGATTTCAGTTTAAGTTGTATAAACAATTACGTTCTCATGTCATGCACATTACAAGTGTTGTTAGTGTTGTGTAGTTCCCCACACTTATATTCTGTCTATGATGCTTTGTCTTAAATAGATAAGAGTTGAATTGTGTCTCTATCTTCATTTGTCTACATAAACTAGGATGATATAGGCAATACAGTGACCTAGTACATAGATATATGTTTGTTTCATGTTGTTATCCTGTCCACCTTACTTCTGAACCGGTTTACCAAAATAAGTTTCATATACTACATGGTAAACCTGTGATGTGTCTGCTTGTTTCTCTTGTAGAATGCGAATAGAATATTGGAGAAGAGCACCCCATTATGCAATGGTAGAGAAAGTAAAACTGATAAGGTTCAAGATAGTAAGACAACCCTATTGGTCTCCAAGAAAGGTGATAAAAACTATCTTGTAGACAATGAGAGAACCCCAAAGTCCTGCGTTGATGTAGTGTTCGAGTTACTGACCACTACCGCTGGCAGAAGCTCTTCAAACTCACTGCTTGAATCACTTCAGCTTCTGTAGTCTCAGCTACAAGCTGAAAGGCATCATTCAACTATGTTGTGGCAAGAAGCCGAAGGACTGAGGAAGTCCCTTTAAAATTCATATGCATACTTTCTGGTGCAATAGCAAGCGCAGGATGATTTTAGCGCCAAACAAGATAAAACTAATAAGCTTGCTAAGCTTCTTGCCAGCATGGTGGGTATCCAGGATATCATTTGTTGAGCTCTTTTGAAGTGGTTTCAGTTCTGGACTTGTTTTGCTGCCGCATTTATTTTAACTGGTGGCCAATTTAGACGCCCAATGTATGTAATATGCTGCTTTGTTCACTATATTTGCGCTAGTGGCGAACTTTGATGCCCGGTGGATGTAATATTTGTAATAGCCGTAATAGCCTAGCGTAAGTTGCTTGCTTATTTATTTCCTTATTGTCTTGTTTATTTTTTTGCTTGTAGTCGCTGCAGTTCTCTTTCCGTGGTAACTTTTTATTTAGAACTAGGCAACAATAACCATGGGCAACATACGAACCGTTGTAACCATGGTCCTGCTGCCTGCTGTAGTGGGCCTCCTAAGGTCTGTATGATCCATGGGCCTTCTACAGGTCGTAGATTCAACAGGGCTTCTACGGGCCCTATGAGCGATTTGCCAAACATGGGCCATACTTTCGTGGACAATTAATGGACCGCAATATGGGCCGTAAACGGGTTATAATGGGAATCATTTGTTTATGGGCCGACCATAACAGGCCGTTAATAGGCCCATGTGTTCAACAGGCGTAATTCTATCGGCGCATAACGGGTTGTTAATGGGCCATATTTGATGACCCTATGCAAACATCCCAACGGATTAAAGGGCCACAGACGGGCCGACTTTAACCACGGGCTGAATATGGCCCACAAGCAGAACAGGCCAGTAACGGACCGTAAGTAATAGAATGCCGGAAATGAGCCCAATAATAAATGGGCCCTTAGAAGGCCGAAAGATAACACGGGCTGAAACGGCCCAATGAAATAATGGGTCGTTAATGGGTATAAAGCGACACACTGTTCATTATGGGCGAGTTTCACCACGGGCCGTTTATGGGCCAAGATTTACAAAGGGCCTCATATGGGCCATACATGGGCCGGAAATTACAACGGGCTGGAATCATATTGGACGGCCCATATGGCGCTACTGGCCCTAATTCAGATAGGCTATAATGGGCCGTGAGTTAGCGGGCTGTAAATGGGCTATATGCGAGCAGGCTGTTAACAGGCCTTCCGGGGGCCGGGCTGCTGCTTTTTGACTAAGTCAAACGGGCCGGCCTTTTGACCTCAATGGGCCACTGTTGGGCCGAGCCACGTGTCAACGTATCATAGGCACGTCCCGTCCATTCGCTAGATGACATCTGTCCTAGCACTGAGCTGACACGTGGATACTCCGGCGAATGAGAATTTACACGTGGAAAATTCTCATTGGTCGGGGCTGTTAACGGGTTATCGGATCCAAACCGGAACCCGATAGCTTAATGGCGTCCCATTATGGTGGATGCCACGTGTCAGTTACCCTTGACGAAAACACTTCCATGACGCGCGATTTATCATCATGGAAGTGGACACTTTCGTGATGGAAGTGGACACTTCCGTGATGATAATTTTGGTATTGTCATGGAATACTTCTACAAAAACACATGTATGTCTATCTTGATTCTATTATAAAATTGTCATGGATGTACATGCATGACAGAAAACGTGACCTACTGTGACAAACACGTATCATCACGGAAGTGGTTTACTGTGATAAACATGCATGATATAAGTGTATTTTTTTGTAGTGTAGTGATGTACAAGACTATGTTTATGTATGTTTGTTGCCTGCCATGTCTCAATTGGCAAGATATCCAACTGAACTTATATGATGCTTTAAGTGCCACTATATGCATGCACATTTAGATGCCTTATGGAACTTCAGATGTATGCCTAATTATATTAGGAAACAATTAGCTTTCGCCACTCTTAAACCTTTTTTGCCAATTTTGTTGATGCCACTCTAAAATTTGACATTTCACTCATGGCACTCTAGCTTTTGACAATGTATCACAATTGCCATTTTGTGGCCAAAGCAAAAATATATTTAATTTCACTTTTGCCGCTATTAGCTTTTGACAATGTATAACAATTGCCACTCTAATTTTTTTGCTGTTGCCACGGAATGTCAATTATGATACATTCTCAAAACCTAAGAGTGGCAAAAGTGAAATGCCAAATTTGAGAGTGGCATAAGTAAAATTGGCAAAATCTAGTGTGGCAGAAACAAAATTTTCCCAGTATATTTTGTAGTGTACATATGAATTAGGATGCCAATGACATATGGTTCTCTAAATGTATTACCAATGCCATATGGTTCTCTAAATGTAATGCATAAACACACAAAAAAAAATTCACTGTTTTTTAGCTATATTTTAGCTCAAATTCGTTCACTGATAATTGGGCCATGGAACCATACGCCCAATGACATGTGGGCCAAGTCCATACAAATAGTCTCATCAAATTTTGTGAGAGAAAACCCCCGTCCATCCTTCCTAACTCCCGAGCCGCCTCGAGTCCCCTCCTCCTTTATAACTCTGCTCAGACACCTGAGGTCGCAACCAGATGTCATTGTAGATTCCAGCCACCTGCAGATACAAGGGCCTTTCGCATCTCTCCCGCGTACTATCGGCTATCGGCAACGACTAACACCGACATTTCTGCCGCTGCCTACCAACCCCTCCCAGATTGGGGTTTTCTCATGGACAACAAGATAAGTGCAATATGCATCCATATCTTGTAATTCTAATTTGTAGTCTACCACTAGGTGATAATCCACCATAAGGAAGTTGCCATGCATGCATTTTCCTGCAATCTGATTTTAGGATTCTATTTTCAGTGCCCACAGTGTCATGACAGAGGGCGCCTGTGCGGCCTCGACTAGACAAACAAGTTGTTCAACATCACCATTTGAGAGGACTTCAGGACGCATACGGTATGTTTGTAAAGATCCATTTGAAAGTGCAACTAATTCTCGGGTGGTTTTGGTAATTCATAACAACATATACCTCATTGAACTAAAGTTCATACAAGATAGATATTTCAGGTTGTTCAATGATTGGCATGGCAAGGACTAGAGATGTGGACCCCTCAAGATGGTAAGGACAAGGATTGGCAAAATCTCAAGACTCTACATTTTTGTTTAAGTGATCGAATATCACATTGAGTCCATAGGAAAGCCAATACTATTAAAAGTGGATGAGGTGTTGCTTAATGATCTATTTGCTCAAGTGCTTAGTGATGTTGCTCCAAAACCCTCACCACTTTCTCTACCCAAATATGTCCAAAACCTAATTTCCAACTCGAACCCACCGAAACTTCCTATCCGGAGCCAACGAGTTCATCTAGACTTATTAGCCACTACCAAAACCCTGACAATTCAATTCCACCGATATGGATCTCAGACCCACCAAGATATCTTCTTTCGATTATGTCGGTTCCACTAAGAATTGCGACCGGTCTCACCGAGATGGCTTGTGTGGCATCCCGGCTCAGAGAAACCGGAATGCCCCGTATTCCAGCCCAGAGATCGAGGAGAAGTCTCTGGAATACGACACTGCTTGACATCGAACAAATCAGCTCTTATGACAGGAATAATAGTACATGGGTCTGATGTTACAAAGAAGCACATCAGCACGGCGATACTACGCCTGCGATACTACACTTGCTCTATGCTAGCAGCGGAACAACTCGTAGCAGCGGAATACTGCTAGCAGCGGAATACTTCTAGCAGCGGAACAACGACGAAGGTGGTGAATCTCCACTCCGCAGGAACTCTGGCTGGGACATGATCTAGCTCGCACGCACGGCAACCTCAACAAACAAGCAAGCAAGCATAGTATCACCTGCAGTCTGGCATGACACGCCAGGTCAGTACATTGAATGTACTTGCAAGCTCACAACAACCATAAACATCAAGGCAAGACAATAACATAGCATTAACAAGTTAATTAATTAACAGCTACCCTGATACTAAAGCAACTACTTAACATGACATGGAATTAATACAATACTAATAAACCACCATTTCCAATCTCTACAACAATCTCACTCTTGGCTAACCGGCCAAGCAACATACCATCTCGATCACCTCGTGATCAAAACCAAATGGTGATCATTCCGGCGATCACAACCATGACCAACACTTGGCCTCAAACGGTGATCTTTCCGGCGATCACAACCATGGCCAACACTTGGTCCCCAACATCAACATCAACATCCTGCCAATTTGTACTGCTCAAAATATCAACATATGAATCACCTATAAGTCATTCCGTCATGTGAGTGTTGACCGAACAGTGTGACCTAGTACGAACCCATGCCCATGACCGAGGACGCGGCTATCGATAGATTAAACACACACACTCTGTAGAGGTAGCGCACTTTACCCACACCACGGAATCCATGGCCTCGCACTCCCATTCGGGTGGACCAACGGCATTCCGACAAAGCCGATATACTGCCATGACACTCTCCCGGCCACTCCGACTCACTCCCCACTGGGCTAGTCCTGGGTGGCCCCGTGTCTACCAAAGACACAACGAACACCGTCGTGGCCAAAACATAAACGTCCCATACGGGGACAACCCGGGTACAACAACAACAACGGGCACACAAGGCTTATGTTCGCCTACCTGATCAAGGTAGCGCGCGCCCATAACCTTCCCTTGTTGGAGGCACCGGCGAGAGGCATGACAATAGCATCGCATTAGGGCCTTCCCATAAAGGCAAATGTGGTTGCACTGGAAAAGCCCGGTTCGGTGGCACCTGACCAACTTAATGACGGAATTTATCCCAAACATATAACTGTGCTAACTGATATTCCGATACCATCTATCAACCTATAATCCAAGTCGTAGCAATATCCAACAAATAATCCAAGCATACTATCGATATAACAAAATACTCCAAGGATAGCATAACACTTCTATCATGATGAATCCAATAACGATAAAACTACTACTCAAATATCAAGAACTATTTATCCAACTATGATCCACATGCAAGCATCACCTCCAACATCATACTCCAAAACATAATATCATCTAGAATCATGATGAAAATATTACTAACCACTAATAATCCAAAGGCAGCATGACATCCAAAGCAAACACTCCAAGATATCATATCCAAAACCACCATGAAACTAATCATAAAAGCCACTAATAATCCGAAGGGAACATGTCATCCACATAATCATAAAAATGTTAATCCTAGAACTCCAAGCAAATATCATGGCAATAGCAAGATCAAAATAATACTCCGATAAATGCCATGAACAAATCACAAGTAGCTAAAACAATATTCTAAACAAGTTTAAATCAAGAAACCATGTCACTGGATTGCAATCATGCAAATGGAGGGTGTGGGTTGCCTGGGGTGGAAGAATACACCGGGAGAAAGTGCGAGAAGCTTGCGGAACGAATCGCCGGAAACACTTCTCTCTCGAAAGAGGCTCGTTAACGGCAAGGGCAAAATGGTAATTTTCAGAATGACAAAACATGGTGAAAATGATACCAACAGAACAGGCTCGACGAAACAAAGAAGGGGGCTTTGGAATCACCTGATTTGGAGTTGGGACTAAAAAGATATAAGGGTTTTTCTACCAGGGACCTATTGTAATAAAATCCTCACATACAGGCCCTTGACAGAAAAACTGAAAGCGCCTTTCACTGGAATACGCCTTCTACAGGCAGAAAACGTATTCTTAGCTGAAACATAGGCGAAGTGCGCTTTCGAATTAGGAAAATGTATTTTGTTCTAAGGAAGCATGAGAATACGCCTTCTAACCTGGAAAACGTATTCGGCGGGTATATGACCACTTATCCACGTCAGCATCGGGTGGGTCAACCCCCAGAGCGGCTGATGGGTGGGTCGGGGCGACGCGGTGCCCGCCTGGCAGGTTCTTCTTCTTCAACCTCCCCTGTTCCCGCGCGGCAGAGAGCGGTGCCGGCCCCGACGGCGATAGCCGGCGACTCCGGCCACCGTTCGGGTCGTGCCACCTATTGGTGTGATCAGCAGGCCGAGCCGCGCCACCCTGGACCATCCAGACATCTAGGGGAGGTCGGCGCCGAGGAGAACTACGGCTGTAGTGGATGGGGATTTGGCCGGAATTTGAGGACGAGGTCATGGCGACTCCGGCAACGAATGGAGAGCCGAGGGAGAGACTCTGGTGGCTGGGTGATCTACTAGAGGTGGTGGGAGAGAGAATAGGGCTTGGGGTCATCGGAATCGGGGCGGAGCAGAGGCGGCGGCCATGGTGGCAATGGCGGGGCACGAGAGCTCCCCGAGCTCGTTTGGGTGGTCGGGGAGGTTGCTGGAGGTGGTGTGAGGCTGGTGTTGAGGTCGAGCGGCCTCGGGGCTGGCTATATATAGTCGCGGCCGAGGAGGCCGAGCTGTCGTCACCGTGGATACGTGTCCGGCGCCACGGACGCGTGTGCTCACGCATGGGCTCAACGGAAGGCGACGGAGAGGCACAAGGAGGAGCCCACGGGGAAGAGGAGGCCAGGGAGCACGGGGAGGAAGGCGACGGCGACGAACCGAGCCAAAACGCCACTGTGCGTCCTGATACGTCTCCAGCGTATCTATAATTTTTGATTGCTCCATGCTATATTATCTACTTTCTTGGACCATATTGGGCTTTATTTTCCACTTTTATATTACTTTTGGGACTAACCTATTAACCGGAGGCCCAGCCCAGATTTGCTGTTTTTTGCCTATTTCAGTGTTTCGAAGAAACGGAATATCAAACGGAGTCCAAACGGAATGAAACCTTCGGGAACGTGATTTTCTCACCGAACATGATCCAGGAGACTTGGACCCTACGTCAAGCAATCAACAGGGAAGGCACGAGGTAGGGGGGCATGCCCTCCACCCTCGTGGGCCCCCTGTTGCTCCACCGACGTACTTCTTCCTCCTATATATACCTACGTGCCCCCGAAGGATCAGATACGGAGCCACAAACCTAATTCCACCGCCGCAACATTCTGTATCCACGAGATCCCATCTTGGGGCCTGTTCTGACCTCCATGGAGGGGAATCCACCATGGAGGGCTTCTACATCATCATAGCCTCTCCGATGAAGTGTGAGTAGTTTACTTCAGACCTTCGGGTCCATAGTTAGTAGCTAGATGGCTTCTTCTCTCTTTTTGGATCTCAATACAATGTTCTCCCCCTCTCTCCTGGAGATCTATTCGATGTAATCTTCTTTTTGCAGTGTGTTTGTTGAGATCGATGAATTGTGGGTTTATGATCAAAATTATCTATGAGCAATATTTGAATCTTCTCTGAATTCTTTTATGTATGATTGGTTATCTTTGCAAGTCTCTTCGAATTATCCGTTTGGTTTGGCCAACTAGATTGGTAGTTCTTGCAATGGGAGAAGTGCTTAGAGTTGGGTTCAATCTTGCGGTGTCCTTTCCCAGTGACAGAAGGGGCAGCAAGGCATGTATTGTATTGTTGCCATCGAGGAAAACAAGATGGGGTTTTTATCATATTGCATGAATTTATCCCTCTACATCATGTCATCTTGCTTAAGGCGTTACTCTGTTTTCATTAACTTAATACTCTAGATGCATGCTGGATAGCGGTTGATGAGTGGAGTAATAGTAGTAGATGCAGGCAGGAGTCGGTCTACTTGTCCCGGACGTGATGCCTATATACATGATCATACCTAGATACTCTCATAACTATGCTCAATTTTGTCAATTGCTCAACAGTAATTCGTTCACCCACAGTAAAATACTTATGCTCTTGAGAGAAGCCACTAGTGAGATCTATCCCCCCCGGGTCCATTCTCTATCATATCAATCTTCTATCACTTTATTATTGCTTTGCTTTTTATTTTGCTTTTTATTTTACTTTGCATCTTTATACCAAAAATACCAAAAATATTATCTATCATCTCTATCAGATCTCACTCTCGTAAGTGACCGTGAAGGGATTGACAACCCCTAATCGCGTTGGTTGCGTTGAGCTATTTATTTTGTGTAGGTACGAGGGACTTGCGCGTGGCCTCCTACTGGATTGATACCTTGGTTCTCAAAAACTGAGGGAAATACTTATGCAACTCTGCTGCATTATCCTCTCCTCTTCGGGGAAATCCAACGCAAGCTCAAGAGGTAGCAAGAAGAATTTCTGGCACCGTTGCCGGGGAGTCTACGCAAAAGTCAACATACCAAGTACCCATCACAATCCCTTATCTCTCGCATTACATTATTTGCCATTTGCCTCTCATTTTCCTCTCCTCCACTTCACCCTCGCTGTTTTATTCGCCCTCTCTTTTCCGTTTTCCTCTTTTTGCTCGCTTTTCCCTCGCCATGTCGGAACCAAAAAGATTTGGGGGTTCTCTCCCGAGTTCTAGCACTTTAGACAATCCTGCTATCTTATCTAAACTCATAAATAAAAATACTATGGAAAAACCTGCCGGAATTATCAATGAAAACCTTAGCAATTTTGATGAAGAAGATTCTGGAATATTTCGTTATTTACTTGATGAATCTTTGAAAGATGCTTGGGATAGGCTATTAAGGATCCGTGCTAGTTATGTACCTCAATACCAAATTGAGGTTTACTTAAAAAGCTTTTATGATGGGTTGCCTGCTTCGTTCAAACAAGTCTTGGATTCTATTTTTGAAGAGGGTTTTCTTGAAGGGGACCCCATAGATACCTATGAAAAGATGAAAACTATATTTGGGCATCCCGTTAACGAGAAAGTTGAAATTACATCTCTTTTGCTTTCCTACCAAAACGAATCTATCAAAGAGATAAAAGCTAGCCTAGATGCCAATTTCCGCAGCATACTTAATCTTTCTTCTACCATTAATGGCCATGTACTTTGTCAAAATAGAAGTATTAATTCCATAGATAGCAAGTTTGCTCTCTTCTTCCCAAAAACCAAAGATGGCAATACCTTGATCTATCCTTGCGGTTATGCCTAGCTAGGGGCGTTAAACGATGGCGCTTGTTCGGAGGCAACCCAATTTTATTTTTAGTTTTTTTCGTTTTTGTTTCTGTTTTGGAATAAATAATCCATCTACCTTCTGTTTAGATGTGGTTTTATGTTTTAATTAGTGTTTGTGCCAAGTGAAACCTATAGGATCTTCTTGGATGATAGTTATTTGATCTTGCTGTAATTTCCATAAACTTTCGGTTCACGAAAACAATTGTTAAAATTCACCAGAACGTGATAAAATAGTGATTCCAATTGATTATGATCAATAAACACATTTCCTAGGTCTTCCTATTTTGGCTGAATTTTTCGAGTTCCAGAAGTTTGCGTTAGTTACAGATTACTACAGACTATTCTGTTTTTGACAGATTCTGTTTTCATTGTGTTGTTTGCTTATTTTGATGAATCTATGGTTAGTAACATAGTTTATAATCCATAGAAAAGTTGGAATACAGTAGTTTTAACAACAATATAAATAAAGAATGAGTTCATTACAGTACCTTGAAGTGGTCTTTTATTTTCTTTCGCTAACGGAGCTCACGAGATTTCTGTTGAGTTTTGTGTTGTGAAGTTTTCAAGTTTTGGGTGAATGTTTTTTTGATGGATTATGGAACAAGGAGTGGCAAGAGCCTAAGCTTGGGGATGCCCATGGCACCCCCAAGATAATCTGAGGACACCAAAAAGTCAAAGCTTGGGGATGCCCTCAAGGCATCCCTCTTTAAATCCACTTCCATCGGTAACTTTACTTGGAGCTATATTTTTATTCACCACATAATATGTGTTTTGCTTGGAGCATCTTGTATGATTTGAGTATTTGCTTTTTAGTTACCACAATCATCCTTGCTGTACACACTTTTTGAGAGAGCCATACATGAATTGGAATTTGATAGAATACTCTATGTGCTTCACTTATATCTTTTGAGCTATATAGTTTTGCTCTAGTGCTTCACTTATATCTTTTAGAGCATGGTGGTGGATTTGTTTTATAGAAACCATTGATCTCTCATGCTTCACTTATATTATTTTGAGAGTTTTAAATAGCATGGTAATTTGCTTAATTATAATAATATGCTTGGTATTCAAGATTTTTAAAACTTTCTTTTGAGTGCGTTGAATACTAAGAAAAGTTTGATGCTTGATAATTGTTTTGAGATATGGAGGTAGTAATATTTGAGTCATGCAAGTTGAGTAGTTGTGAATTTGATAAATACTTGTGCTAAAGTTTGTGATTCCCGTAGCATGCACGTATGGTGAGCCGTTATGTGATGAAGTCGGAGCATGATTTATTTATTGATTGTCTTCCTTATGAGTGGCGGTCGGGGACGAGCGATGGTCTTTTCCTACCAATCTATCCCCCTAGGAGCATGCGCGTAATACTTTGCTTTGATAACTTGTAGATTTTTGCAGTAAGTATACGAGTTCTTTATGACTAATGTTGAGTCCATGGATTATACGCACATTTCTCACCCTTCCACCATTGCTAGCCTTTCTAATACCGCACAATTTTCGCCTGTATCATATACCCACCATATACCTTCCTCAAAACAGCCACCATACCTACCTATTATGGCATTTCCATAGCCATTCTGAGATATATTGCCATGCAAATTTCCACCGTTCCGTTTATTATGACACGCTCCATCATTGTCATATTGCTTAGCATGATCATGTAGTTGACATCGTATTTGTGGCAAAGCCACCATTCATAATTCTTTCATCCATGTCACTCATGAATCATTGCATATCCCGGTACACCGCCGGAGGCATACACATAGAGTCATATTCCGTTCTAAGTATCGAGTTGTAATTGTTGAGTTGTAAGTAAATAAAAGTGTGATGATCATCATTTTTAGAGCATTGTCCCAAGTGAGGAAAGGATGATGGAGACTATGATTCCCCCACAAGTCGGGATGAGACTCCGAACGAAAAATTAAAAAAAAAGAAAGAAAAGAGGCCATAAAAAAAGAGAAAAGGCCCAAATAAAAAAATGAGAGAGAAAGAGAGAAGGGACAATGTTACTATCCTTTTACCACACTTGTGCTTCAAAGTAGCACCATGATCTTCATAATAGAGAGTCTCTCATTTTGTCACCTTCATATACTAGTGGGAATTTTTCATTATAGAACTTGGCTTGTATATTCCAATCATGGGCTTCCTCAAATTGCCCTAGGTCTTTGTGAGCAAGCGAGTTGGATGCACACCCACTTAGTTTCTTTTGTTGAGCTTTCATATACTTATAGCTCTAGTGCATCCATTGTATGGCAATCCCTACTCACTCACATTGATATCTATTGATGGTCATCTTCATAGCCCGTTGATACTCCTAGTTGATGTGAGACTATCTTCTCCCTTTTTGTCTTCTCCACAACCACCATCCTATTCCACATATAGTGCTATATCCATGGCTCACGCTCATGTATTGCGTGAAGACTGAAAAAGTTTTGAGAATGTCAAAAGTATGAAACAATTGCTTGGCTTGTCATCGAGATGGTGCATGATTTAAATACTTTGTGTGGCTTGTGGATAACTTTCTTTGGCCATGTTATTTTGAGAAGACATGATTGCTTTGTTAGTATGCTTGAAGTATTATTATTTTTATGTCAATATTAAACATTTGTCTTGAATCTTTCGAATCTGAATATTCATACCATAATTAAGAAGAATTACATTGAAATTATGCCAAGTAGCACTCCGCATCAAAAATTCTCTTTTTATCACTTACCTACTCGAGGACGAGCAGGAATTAAGCTTGGGGATGCCTAATACGTCTCCAACGTATCTATAATTTTTGATTGCTCCATGCTATATTATCTACTGTTTTGGACCACATTAGGTTTTATTTTCCACTTTTATATTACTTTTGGGACTAACCTATTAACCGGAGGCCCAGCCCAGATTTGCTTTTTTTTTTTGCCTATTTCAGTGTTTCGAAGAAACGGAATATCAAACGGAGTCCAAACGGAATGAAACCTTCGGGAACGTGATTTTCTCACCGAACATGATCCAGGAGACTTGGACCCTACGTCAAGCAACCAACAGGAAAGGCACGAGGTAGGGGCGCCCTCCCCAGCGCGCCTCCACCCTCGTGGGCCCCTGTTGCTCCACCGACGCATTTCTTCCTCCTATATATACCTCGCACTTCGAACGATCGATACGGGCGAAAAACCTAATTCCACCGCCGCAACTTTCTGTATCCACGAGATCCCATCGTGGGGCCTGTTCCGGAGCTCCACCGGAAGGGGAATCCACCATGGAGGGCTTCTACATCATCATAGCCTCTCTGATGAAGTGTGAGTAGTTTACTTCAGACCTTCGGGTCCATAGTTAGTGGCTACATGGCTTCTTCTCTCTTTTCGGATCTCAATACAATGTTCTCCCCCTCTCTCATGGAGATTTATTCGATGTAATCTTCTTTTTGCGATGTGTTTGTTGAGATCGATGAATTGTGGTTTTATGATCAAGATCATCTTTAAGCAATATTTGAATCTTCTCTGAATTCTTTTATGTATGATTGGTTATCTTTGCAAGTCTCTTCGAATTATCCGTTTGGTTTGGCCAACTAGATTGGTAGTTCTTGCAATGGGAGAAGTGCTTAGCTTTGGGTTCAATCTTGGGTGTCCTTTCCCAAAGGATGTAAGGGGCAGCAAGGCACGATTGTATTGTTGCCATCGAGGATAACAAGATGGGGTTTTATCATATTGCATGAATTTATCCTCTACATCATGTCATCTTGCTTAAGGCGTTACTCTGTTTTCATTAACTTAATACTCTAGATGCATGCTTTGGATAGCGGTCGATGAGTGGAGTAATAGTAGTAGATGCAGGCGAGTCGGTCTACTTGTCTCGGACGTGATGCCTATATACATGATCATACCTAGATACTCTCATAACTATGCTCAATTCATCAATTGCTCAACAAGAATTGCTCACCCACCGTAAAATACTTATGCTCTTGAGAGAAGCCACTAGTGAAATCTATGGCCCCCGGGTCCATTCTCTATCATATCAATCTTCTATCACTTTATTATTGCTTTGCTATTTATTTTGCTATTTATTTTACTTTGCATCTTTATAACAGAAATACCAAAAATATTATCTATCATCTCTATCAGATCTCACTCTCGTAAGTGACCGTGAAGGGATTGACAACCCCTAATCGCGTTGGTTGCGTTGAGCTATTTGTTTTGTGTAGGTACGAGGGACTTGCGCTTGGCATCCTACTGGATTGATACCTTGGTTCTCAAAAACCGAGGGAAATACTTACGCTACTCTGCTGCATTATCCTCTCCTCTTCGGGGAAATCCAACGCAAGCTCAAGAGGTAGCATGTCCATGGGCACGCGGCGGTTTGCGGTGGTGAGCAAGCGGACAGAGGGGGAGAGGGGTCCAGGGGAACGGCGACGACGAGATGCAGCCACTGGACATGCTCACGAGTTCTAAGACGACGAGAGGGAGCGGTGCCAAAGCACAAACGATGCTCTGGACACGCCACAGCGCACAGAGCGCGTGCATAGGCACGCCATTGTCGTGGTCACCGCGTGTACTGGCATGTAGCGGGGGAGATGGGCTGGAAATTGTTGTCTACGGGTAAGTTCTTCCAGGGTAGGTCTCAACTATGGTGGTAGTTTGGTGAAAACGGCTCTGGTTAAAAGGTAATTACCCTCTGAAGTTTATTGCAGTAAACTTGGGTGAGCACTGGTGATCAACAGGAAGGTGATTGGGATAAATGGAGTTGTCTGGGAGGTTTAGGGTAAGAAGGACTTTCATCCTGGTAACTTTGAGGATATTTGGATCAAGATTTAATGTAGTTGCTTTGCAGCTCACCAAAATGGTCCTGAAAGTTGATCAGGAAGGTGCGCTCACATGGTGATGCCACTTGAGCTCAGATTTGGCAAGGCTTAGCCATTTGGTCATAGTAAGAAGCTGTAGCAATTTCATACCAATTGGATTCACCAAAATGGTACTTCCTTCACAGCTATCTTCACTGACCAGAATCTTGCAAGAATTTTGGAGAAATATTGGCTAGGTGAAACGGTGCCAAATTTGGTGGAGAGAATTTATATAGGTAGGAGAATGATCTGGTAATTTATCAGCATTTTTTAAGCAATATAAAATGCACTTGCTTCACAACCTGAAAATATTGCCAGAATCAAAGATTTGGTCCTGTGCTCACATAGATCAAGGGATGGAGCTGCAATTTGGAGGAGGATAATTATATGAGCACATGAAGAGGCATGCAAAATTTCAACTCATTGGGATGCTCCTAGCTAGTACTTCCTTCACAGTGGCTTCTGTTTGACAGAAACTTTGAAAAAACACTGAGGAAGATTAGCTAGGCAAATAAAGTTGAATTTTGGCATGTGGCAATTATTTGGACATAAAAGAATGCCCAACAAGTTTGGGAGCAAACAAGATTGGATAGGTGGCACTTCCTTCACAAAGTGCCACTCTGGACAGAAATGAAGAATATTTTTTGGAGAATTATTCTTGGGCTAGGACAAGAAAGTTTGGGCATATTTGAGCAAATATGATCCAAAGTAATTATGAGAACTATTTGGGAATTTATGGACGGACAGAAATATAGGTTGCTTCACAACCTAGGGCGGATAGGTTCATTCCTTTAATAGAAAAATGAATTTTCCCTAGAAAAAGAAATTAGGGTTTGGTCAAGCAGTGGAGTGACATGGTATTGGAAAGGTTTTGAGAATGATGAGCCACTTGGGAGGGGGAATGAGGATGATTTCCCAGGTGGCAAGGCCACAAAACCACTCCAAAAAGAAAAACAGAGCAAAAACCAATAAATCAAAAGAAAAAGAAAAGGACGAAAATCCAGGCTGTTACAGCTTGACCGATTCTCTATTGCCTTATTGCTTCACTTTGGTCCCACCGAGTTGATGCAATCGGCGATACCGAGATGAGGTTTTCCCTAAGCCCTTGCACATCGCTCCCAAGGGGTTGTTCCCGTCGATCCGACAAATTGGTGCCACTGAGTTTTCTAATCGGTGCCACTGAGATGGGTCAAAAGAGTGTAACGGTTGGATTTTGTGTGGAGTCTATATTTACCCTGATATCGCTTGCAGCTACGTCGGTATTCCCCAAAGAGGAAGGGATGATGCAGCACAGCGGTGGTAGGTATTTCCCTCAGATATAAACCAAGGTTATCGAACCAGTAGGAGAACCAAGCAACACAACGTAAACAACCCCTGCACACAGATAACAAATCCTCGCAACCCGACGTGTTAAAGGGGTTGTCAATCCCTTCTGGGGTACGACCCCTCAAGATAGGCAAACAGACGTGAGATAAATTTGTAGTAGATTGATAGATCGAACGCCAAAAGAAATAAATAGAAATAAAACGCAGCAAGGTATTTTTGTATTTTCGGTTTAATATATCTGAAAATAAATGCAAGGAAAAGGTAGATCGCAAAGGCAAATATATGAGAAAGAGACCCAGGGGCCGTAGGTTTCACTGGTGGCTTCTCTCGAGAAAAATAGCAAACTGTGGGTGAACAAATTACTGCTGGGCAATTGATAGAACTTCAAATAATCATGACGATATCCAGGCAATGATCATTATATAAGCATCATGTCCAAGAATACTAGACCGACTCCTGCCTGCATCTACTACTATTACTCCACACATCGACCGCTATCCAGCATGCATCTAGTGTATTAAGTTCATGGGAAAACGGAGTAATGCAAGAAGAGCGATGACATGATGTAGACAAGATTTATCTATGTAGAGATAGACCCCATCATTTAATCCTTTGTAGCAACGATAAATACGTGTCGGTTCCCCTTCTGTCACTGGGATCTAGCACCGTAAGATCGAACCCACTACAAAGCACCTCTTCCCATTGCAAGATAAATAGATCAAGTTGGCCAAACAAAACCCAAATATCGGAGAAGAAATACGAGATCCCAACAAACACACCACAAAAGAGTTACGTCAGATGGATCTCCAAGACACCATTGTATTGAGAATTCAGAGAGAGAGAGATGAAGCCATCTAGCTACTAACTATGGACCAGAAGGTCTACAAAGAACTACTCACGCATCATCGGAGAGGCACCAATGGAGGTGGTGAACCCCATCCGAGATGGTGTCTAGATTGGATCTGGTGGTTCTGGACTCTGCGGTGGTTAGATGAATATTTCATCGACTCCCCTAGGGTTTTGGGAATATTGGGGTATTTATAGAGCAAAGAGGCGGTCTGGGGGGGGGGGCATCCGAGGTGGGCAAAACCCACCAAGGCGCGCCTGGGCCTCCTAGCATGCCCCGGTGGGTTGTGCTGTCCTCGGAGCACCCCCTAGGCGTAGCCAGGGCCCGTTATGTTCCTTCCGGTCCAACAAAAATCTCCGTGGAGTTTCGTTGCGTTTGGACTCCGTCTGATATTGATTTCCTGCGATGTAAAAAACATGCAGAAAACAGCAACTCGCACTTGGCACTATGTCAATAGGTTAGTACCTAAAAATGATATAAAATGACTATAAAACATCCAAGATTGATAATATAACAGCATGGAACAATCAAAAATTATAGATACGTTGGAGACGTATCAGCATCCCCAAACTTAACTCCTACTCGTCCTCGAGTAGGTAAGTGATAAAAATAAATTTTTTGATGTGTAATGCTGCCTAACATGTCATATCATATTTTTTTCTTTATAGCATGGACATTTGGACTTTTATGTGATTCAAAGCAATAGTCTAGTTTTGACATGATAATTTAAATACTCAAGCATATCAACAAGCAACCATGTCTTTCAAAATATCAACACTAAAATAAGTTATCCATAGGCCATCATGCTCAACCATTGATCCAGTCATGAAACACACTCGCATATTAGTTACACCCAATACTTAAGTACGATCATATTGCCATCTAGTTGGTTCTTTTGTAAGAGAAATGGAGACCATTTCGTGAAATACTGATTGTTAAGGACTGTATGTCAAGTTGTGTATGCGGAGTACCACTTTAGTATACGTGGATGATAAGGTTGTGAAGTACTACATGCTAAGTTTTGCGTTAATTATTAGCTTCTGTACTGAAATTGGTTTTAACTATGTGGCACGATAGGCATGACATGTCTTCTAAAAACTATCGTACTGCAGGACTCTTGCAAATTAAAACAACTAATGATACATGAATTGCAAATGCTGACAACACATATGCCTCTATAAGTGGAAAGTTTCAGTGCTACACAACATTGATTTCACTATCACTAAAATTTGCTTGAACTTCAGACATTGCAGTACACACAAACTTACTAACATTTCAGTTAGATAATTTAAAAGCATTGCAAAGATTAAGCCGAACATAGTTGAATTCCTCCCAGAATTGCCGCACTACGATACCGTCCCATAGAACACGTAATAGTACAAACTATTATAACAATTTAATATAACAAACTAATATAGCCATATGGCCACCGCGTAGTTATGTCCATGACCATGGTCACCGCGTAGTTGTGACCATGGCCACGGTCACCGCCTAGTTGCAGCCACGGCCGCCACCGCCACGGCCATGGCACCCGCCATTGATAGGGACGTCGATCCATCCACATCCAGCACCACGACCGGCGCCACCACCATGTTCGCCCATGATACAATGCGGTGTCGGCGGCGTCGATCCACTGCGCAAATTCTTCCGTGCCAAACTCCTCACCCTCTGCCTCCATCCGTTTAGCATGGGCAAGGGCGCAGGCGCATGCGCTGGCATGGGAACGGGCATGGGCGTGTCCCTTTGTGTGGCCTCCGCCTCCATCTGAACAACTCCCTGCAACGCCTTATCAATTCTGCCCACAAGGGGGTCAGTGGGTTCTCTTCCTACTCCTCAACGGCGCCAAAACAAAATAATAGGGGGTGCACCATGGACGAGGTGTTTGTGCTGGATTGGAGATGGCAATGGTGCGGGAGAAGGGACATCTGCTATGTTGTAGCTCGCAGCAGGCTAGCTCGCCATTAAGGAGAGGTGGTTGGATAGGCGGCCGAAGGGGTGGTCAAAGGCTGCAGTGGTCTGATCAAACTCCTTTAGTACACAGAGACTAACACGACGTCGGAGGGGCATGTGGTCAAAGACACGTCTTTCGGTGAGAATCTCTGATGTGGCCTCCTCGCATGCCTGAACACCGGCCGCATACATGCCTCTAGGCCGCCTGCAAACACACCTCCAGGATGCCTGCAAAAACGCAATTGGGCTGCCACATGAACGTAGCCTGCACAGACACCGACGCGTATCCGTTTCTTGATAATCTACTTAAATAACTCATGAAGGCGCCGCTCCAATAATTTCAGTGACACTAATAACCATCCCAGATATATACCATCTTAGAAAGGGTTTTCGACTACAAAGTAGTAGACCATGCCAAGTTTCATGATTTTCAACCATGTTTTGGATTTACAGGAATTAAAAAACCAAGTTTCTCAATCATTTCGGCCGAGCCACGACGTCCAGATGTTTGAATTTCATTCCCATTTCTTGCATGGACCTATAAAATCACCCAATGACACACATGTGATTTTTCAACAAACTTTGGTGCATTGGAGCATGTGCTTGTAGTTCAAATTGGAATTATGCACATTAAACGCCCAGAAACTCAACTAATGCATAAAAATGCCAAACGAACCTGGAATAATTCCAAATTTAAACACGACACTCATGTACTAGTTGCATGTTCACTGTACGTAAAATGTTCTAGCAATTCGAACACCATCCTTTCCCTGTGTAACACCATTTTGACTTTCAAAACATAATGAAAAAATGTGGTATACCACAAACAGATTACTAGAAAGAATCGTGTAGGATGCGATAATAACATATCTTGGCGCACCTTCTTGTCTAGCTTACGCAGGAAGCTTCGTCGTCTACAATCCACCGCCCCCGCTTGAACCACACTTGCACGCCAGTTTCTTGCGGCACCGAGCCAAATTTTTTTGCCACCGCGGAAATATCTATCTCCCATCCCCCTCCCTCCTACCAAAAGCCACATTTCCACTATTCCTCCTTGCTTTCCAAGTTCAAACCTTCACTGCTGCTTACTGGCAGCTCAGCCTCCTCGCCGGCGACCCTTCTTCTTGCATCGCCGCCTCCTCGCCGGCTACCCTTCTTCTTCCCGCGCCGCCTCCTTGCCGCCGACCCTTCTTATTGCTGCGCGGCCTCGTCGATATGGTCAGGTAATCCACACCCCACCCACACCATCCTCCTCCTTTCCTGTCCCACTTGCCCCGACCGACGAAGCGACACCTTCTACCGAAATCACTGCCCCCTCCTCCAATTAAGCGCCGCCCACAGCCATTTTGCACACAGTATAACATGGAGCTCAGTAGCATGCAGCCGAACGCGCGAACGAGGTCGCTATGGCTGCCATGCATGTCGACCGCCAGATCTTGGAGGAGCACCTCATCTTTGAGGCCACCATCGACACCGCCACGTGGTTGTCTACTTTAAAATAAAGTTCGTGATGTTTTCTCGAGGCCACCGCCAGTGCCTTCTAGTGATTTGTCCTCTGTAATGTTAATATGCAATCTGATGTTTAGTTAACAGTTTAGCCCTCTGAAATGTAATGTTCAGTTAACACTTTAGTCCAACAATTGCTACATTTCGTAGTACTTTTCTCAAGCATTCTTTTTTTTGTTAACTGACCTATCTTCTAGTACATGTTTCTATTCTGCAATGTCGTGCTCAGTTAACTATTTTGGTTCATTTGGACTGTTGTCCATTTAACTGTTTGGTTCAGTTCTACAATTTGATTTTCATTTGTTGCGGGTACAATTTTGTATTGTTATGCAGTGAAACCAATCGAATTTGTCTGTACTCAATACATATTCTACTAATAGTATGGCAACTCTTAGTTAAACACTGATCAAGATCTTCCTTATGTGTGTTGTAGGGAAACAATGGGAGACACTGCGGTTTACCATCAAGGTTTGTTCAAGCAGGGTTGTCGGTGTCAAAACCGGCGGATCTCGGGTAGGGGGTCCCAAGCAGTGCGTCTTAGGATCAATGGTAACAGGAGACAAGGGACACGATGTTTTACCCAGGTTCGGGCCCTCTTGATGGAGGTAAAACCCTACGTCCTGCTTGATTGATATTGATATTGTGGGTATCACAAGAGTAGATCTACCATGAGATCGTAGAGGCTAAACCCTAAAAGCTAGCCTATGGTATGATTGTCGTTGTATATCTATCGACTAGCCTGGCCTCGGTTTATATAATGCACCAGAGGCCTAGGATAACAAGAGTCCTAGCCGAATACGCCGGTGGGGAAGGGGTCCTTGTCTTGATCGCCAAGTCTTGTGGAATCTTCCTTGTATGCGGCAACTGTCCGGACTAGCCCATGAGTATACGGCCATGGGGATCCTCGGCCCAATCCAACTGATCGGGAGACGACGTGGTGAGTACCCCCTAGTCCCGGACACCGTCAGTAGCCCCCTGAACCGGTCTTCAAGTTGGGGACGCTCCTCGATTCTTCCGAACTGTTCTTCATCTTCGGTCGTCGGTATTGAAAACTGGTTCAACAAATCTTCTCATCTTCAATCTTGAGGATCGTCGAAATGCATTCGACGAGTTTATACGTCGGGTATCCGAGGAGCCCCTTTAAGTTTCTGGCCTTTATCAATGCCTTGTTATTTTTATGCCACACCTCGGGTTTGAAGTTGTTCCCGGGAGGCAACGTCCTCTTGCGTCCGAGCTCCAACGACGGACTGCATTCGAGGTATCTTTTGCAGCCGAGCACCAATGCCGGACTGCTTCCCAGCTCTAACGCCGGACTATCTATCCGAGCTCCAATGCCGGACGGTATCCGAGCTCCAACGCTGGACTATGTATCCGAGCTCCAACGTCGGACTGTATCCGAGGTGTCGTAAATCACCTTGGTTCAAAGAAGTTTGAAGGAGTTTAGCCGAGCTTAATGCCGGAAGTGCCCTCTATGGAGCCAGCCACTAGCGCCCGAGCTTTACGCCGGACTGCTTTTGAGGTGGTGCACCACCCCGAATGTGGGCCGATTTTTGTCAATATTTTTGATTGGTGCCAGTAGCCCTCAAGGTGGGTATCGGTCTAAAACCCGAGATGCAGATGAAGGATGACATAAGACCGCTGATCCCCGTAGTCACCGAGACTCAGTTTATTTGCAAAATCGGTCCGAGGATCAAGTCCTAGCTCGGCGAATACTTTGGGACACAAAAGCGGCGTGCTCAGTCCTCGAGACTCAAAGTTGGGTGCGGCCGACCAACCCGAGGATCAAAATCTCCTCGAAACTGATTGCACTTAAAATTTTCTGCATAGAACATGCAATGCAAGAGCCCCGAGACACCGGGTCGGGTGGCAACACCAGATCGGGGATTGATGTGCCCTTTAATATTTGTAAATAATAAGCCCGAAGCCCAGTAGCCCCGAGCCTTAATGCGGCACGGAGGCCAATTGAGGATCGATATCCATAGTAAAATCACAAATTATGTGTAATGACTCTATGTATCCAAGTACTTTACGTCATTAATGCTTGGATCCGCATTGTACAAAACTTTGTTGACCGACCATCGGCTTCCACCTCCTCAGCCAATAGCCGAGGAGTGTTTGTCCTACTTTATAAAGCCTTTATGAGGGCAAAGATTTACACAAACAAGGCAATCTGGCCATATGGTTTTATAAACAAAGGTATGCGGAGAGACATGTTATATGACTGTTTAACAGAAGAAATGTCTTCCAGAGAAAATAGTCCCGCTATCGGTTCCTTTCTTTGGGTTGTCATGCTAAGCATGATCATGAAACCTCTGCTCCAATGTAAGAGCAAAATATCGAGGATTTAGTTTGGGAGGCCGCCAATAGCCCTCGATAGTGTTCGCGACGATCGAGGTCAAGCCGGAAACACTTCGGCCAATGAATGGCCCGTCATTTAATATAGTCATCGGATCGCTGACCAGTCTACACTTATTGTGATAGTTAGTTTTCGGCTTTCTCCACTGAGGTGCTTGACCATGCGAGCTGGAAGCGCAATCGCAGTGGTTCTCCCTTTGCACACCTAGCCGAACAAAGCGGGACGTAGGAGGCAAGCGCGGGAGCCGGGCAACCCAACTATTGACCAAAGACACAATTCGAAACTGATGCATATATAGCAATATCCGAGAATGTTTTGCCGAATCTCAAAAGGTGTCCGGCGTTGCCTCATGAGACTTGTGCTGAAAACACACAAATAGTTTAAAAGTGCCATGGGCTCGAAAAGCCAAAAACTTATTCAAAAGATTAATGTCCGAACTAGATCAAGTGTTCGTGCCAATCCAAAATTGACTTTAGAAAAAAGGTGCTTCATGGTGCTTTAACATGACACATCCTATCTCAAAACTTCAAGCTGGTCAGCCTCGGCTTCTTTGAGAGAGAAATTAGGCTCCCTGCTAGTGACCGCACACTTGTGTCGAAGGAGTGATAAATAATAATAAAAACTTTGCAACGACTAAGAGGAAAAACACTTATCATAAAACGGCTCATATAAATTTAAGAGCCCCAAGTGACTTGGGTAAAAGTTGATAATGTAAGGTGACATGTAGAATGCCTTCTAGCCGGATTGTAGATCGCTTGTCGAAAGCAGACCTTTTCACTTCAACCTCTGGACCCAATAGTCCGAGTGTGTCCGAATACCCTCGCGGTTATAAAAACCGGGGCATGCGTGGAGACCAGGTGTAGGGTCATTAGTGCTTTATCGCATAAGTGCCCAACTAGTTATGTTATATTACATGGTTAGTAAGAAACATCTTCCAGGAGAATAGTTCCGTTAGGGGTTCCTTTCTCGGAGGCATGCCCTAAAGTGCATGTCCGGACTGCGAAAAGAGCAGAAAAACATCTGGGGCAGGTAAATAAATGGGTAAGAAATCATCTTTTAGTTCACCGACCGAGTATTCCCTTAAGAACGCTAGCTTTTGGCTTCACCTACCGAGGTACACATCCGCTGACCCGCAAGAATAATCGCAGAGGTGCTCCTTTACCACCTAGCCGAACAATCGGGAACGTGGGGTAAGCACAGAGCCGAGCAACCCAGCTTGGCCAAAACTTAAGTCATATCGATGCATATAATGGTGAATAAAAGGTACATGCGGAAGTGTGACACATGTGTTGGGCATAAAGCCCGAATTAATAAGCTTCTGTTAAAGAAGCCCCCAGGTATAATGAGCGCGGGTAGTTCGTCAAGTGTGTGCGAACAAAGTTTCGACGAGGAAGATTTTTACAAGCAACTTTTTTCCGAGAAAGTATAATGCTTGGTCGAACCGAACACAAGTTAGAAATTTTAAAAATTTGAGCATGAAGGCAACTTAGCTGGTTAATGTGTTCGGTATTGACGATGTGGTCCGAGCTTGATGCGGGACAAGGTTCCATCCCCCAAGCCGGTCCCGAGGTGGCGGAGTAAAGAGCTCGGCACTGTGAAGTTGGTGACACAGCATGGTCAATGCAGGACGGCAGAGTGATGCCGAAGTCCCTGGCATGGGGTAATGAAGTGTTGACGAAGCCCCCTGTCCAGCCAAGGTGACGCTAAAGGATATAGTCCGCTGGATCATTTTCCGCACACAACAAATAGTGCAGACCGGGATAATAGTAATAATAGGAATTAAAAAATGTTGCATAATAAATAATTTATGCAAAGTGAGTAGTAAAGAAATATGGCTGGCGCCGAGTTGATGTCGATGCAGGTCGTCGGCGTAATGCAATAAAGGCGTGGCAAAGCTCGGATTCACCGGTCGGTCCGAAGTTCGGGTGCGGCGTCACGAACTGTGTCTGAAACTGATCGAACCATCATGCGACCGCCGATAATCGCGCCACCATTTGATAGACCTGTGTACATATGCAGGACTAACCAGAGTAATAATTCCTTGGGAAAAATTTAACCCAAACGAGCAAAAAGAAATACTAGGATTAATAGCACCTGGTTTATTTGTTGTAGCAATCTGAAGGAAGGTGATTCCCAAAATTGGGACTCGATCCGCGCACCCATGTCTGGTCGGCTAGTGATGCCGAAGTGTCCGGAGTAGGTTGATGAAGAGATGGCGAAGCCCCCGGTCCAGCCGAGATGTCGAAGTAGGTCGGCGTGATGGACACCAGCTTGAAGAAGCAATAGTGCGGCCCTGCCGATGCAGGTCGTGACATGGTCGATGCCGGCTTGATGAAGCGACCGTGCGGCGATGCCGGTATGCCCGCTCCGTGTAATCCGTGGGGCGGCGATGTTGGTTACGATTTATCCTTCGCGATGCCGGACTCTTGTTCGGCTTGCCAAGATGATGATCCAAGAAGTTGAGCTTGGCTCAACAAAGTGACGACGTGTCTAAGCGCAGTCGGCCGCCGTGGAGCAATATTGCGGACTGGTTTGACACCAGCAATGATGTTGAAGATCATGTTCAAAAGATCTTAAGGTTAGTGGGATGTGTTTGGGAACAATACACAATATCCCATACAAAACTTCCTTCAAAAGGATGTCCAAATCCCGTTCATAAAAAGATGAATTCGGTCGGATTCGTTCTTGCGAGAAAACAGATCCGAAAAGTCATGCACTAATCGGAAGGTTCCGGAGTTCTAACGGTCGGATCGAGCTGAAATTTGGAGGGGTGGTAGATATAGGAATTCCGCAGCCGATCAACGGTTGGATCTTCCAAAGGACGTCCGAGCTAGAAGCTGGACACCACGCCCTAAACTCGTCCAGATTCCCGTCCAGATTTGACAGGCTCCGGTATATCGTGGATTGCGAGAGATTCCTCCATCGGAATTCGACGAAATTTTCCAGGGTTGTTGTAGACTCAATTCCGCACAATTCCACCAAAGCGATCGTCAAAGCGATACTCGAGGAGGTGGTGGCAGCAGATATCGTCCAGAAAAACAGCACGGTCGCTTGAGGGCAATGTTGACGTTGAGCCCCCGAGCTCCATGGATGATTCCTCCGTGATCTTGATAGAGATCGGAGTTGATGTTTGATGAAGGCCCTCGTTCGAACATGGTGATCCGAACACGGGGCGCAATTCTTGGTTGAACCAAGGTGACCAATGAGCTGGTGACGAAGGTGCCAAGTCGCAGCTTGATCTGCGAGCGAGCCATCGATCCTTTTGTCGATCACACGGCGGAACTCTCAATGAAAGCACCAATGTCGGTGTAAAAACCGGCGGATCTCGGGTATGGGGTCCCAAGCAGTGCGTCTTAGGATCAATGGTAACAGGAGACAAGGGAGACGATGTTTTACCCAGGTTCGGGCCCTCTTGATGGAGGTAAAACCCTACGTCCTACTTGATTGATATTGATATTGTGGGTATCACAAGAGTAGATCTACCATGAGATCGTAGAGGCTAAACCCTAAAAGCTAGCCTATGGTATGATTGTCGTTGTATATCTATCGACTAGCCTGGCCTCGGTTTATATAATGCACCAGAGACCTAGGATAACAAGAGTCCTAGCCGAATACGCCGGTGGGGGAGGGGTCCTTGTCTTGATCGCCAAGTCTTGTGGAATCTTCCTTGTATCGCGCAACTATGCAGACTGGCCCATGAGTATACGTCCATGGGGATCCTCGGCCCAATCCAACTGATCGGGAGACGACGTGGTGAGTACCCCCTAGTCTCGGACACCGTCAAGGGTCCTTTGGCTAATAACACATTATTGTGAAGTTTTAGGAATCATTCTAATATTTAGGTTTCATACAATTTGTTCTTGCACATGTAGCTCCTCCTATTAGAGGCTTAGACCCATTGTTCGACCCATTTTTCATATGGGGAAATGAGATGTCCATGAATATCAGTCAAGTCAAGAAACTCAGAAAGATTCTTAGGATGAAGAAACTTGCGACGAATAACATCAAGATCTTTGTTTGCACAATGAAGAAGACATCAGTCAACTATAGAATGGTACCAGCTCTTTTACCTTGTTTTTACCCCTTGCGCCATTTCAAAATTTACAACAACGATTTATGCATAGCTTTGTTTTCAGTACTTTCCAAAGCAGTTCGCCGATGATTACCTCTCAAACCACCTGCATGGTCAAGAGGCGAGGAAGGTATTCATTCAACACCCACGGTACAATATTGAAGTCTTGCTTAAGAGGACGAAGGTTGGGCGGGCAATTATCCATGGCCACTGGCCTAAAGTTGGAAGGACATTCAACATCACTGAAGGCTCAATATTTGCCTTCCGCTTCTACAGTTTCCCAGATGAGATTCATCTGCCTATTTACCGTGTATGATGCTATTTTCCGAAGGTATTTGATGTTGCATGTGAAACTTGGTGTTGTTGTGTAATGGCGTAACTAAGTGCCGAAGCTATCTAATGTAATTCGATTATGAAATCATGGTTGCTTTTATACGGATATGAAATATCTGGCGTGTTTTATAAGAAATATCAGTTTGATTAGTACATGGATTATCAATAATAGGCTAATTACCCTGCTTATTGGGGTTTTCTATTGCAAACGGTTACTCAGACAGCACCGTGGGTGATGAACTCAAACAACCCGCACGGTTTCTAGAAAGTAGGCGTGTTCGATCAACTAACAATCACACACGGCTTCCGGCAGCGAACTGTTTGCTTAGGCCACCTTGCACAAAGGTTTCCACACAAATAACTGTGTGTGATATACATACCTACGGAAATGTTTTTATAGGATTCACCGTGTGGGATGTACATACCTACGGAAATGATTTTCTGGGATTCACCGTGTGGGATGTACATACCTACGGAAATGATTTTCTGGGATTCACCGTGTGGGATGTACATACCTACGGAAATGATTTTCTCGGATTACCGTGTGGGATGTACATACCTACAGAAATGATTGGGTTTCGATGCCTCGCCCGATCGCACACGGCCCCACAGGTCCCGGGAGGGCCTATCCTCGACGATTCTGGTCGTGGGAAGGACCCCTATCGCCCACACTCACTTGGCGACGGTTCCAAATGTCGTCGCGGAAAGGGGTTGAAAACCGTTTGTTTAGCACGTCGTTGTACCAGTGAATGTAAATACAATGGAGACGTATCAACTCCCCCAAGCTTAACCCATTGCTTGTCCTCAAGCGATTCAGTTGATAAACTAAAAGTGATAAAGAAAAACTTTTACAAACTCTGTTTGATCTTGTTGTTGCAAATATGTAAAGCCAACATTCAAGTTTTCAGCAAAGATTATGAACTAACCTTTTTCACAATAACTTTTAGGTCTCACATTTACTCATATCAATGGCATAATCAACTAGCAAGCAATAATAATAAATCTCGGATGACAACACTTTCTCAAAACTATCATGATATGATATAACAAGATGGTATCTCGCTAGCCCTTTCTGAGACCGCAAAACATAAATGCAGAGCACCCCTGAAGATCAAGGACTGACTAGACATTGTAATTCATGGTAAAAGAGATCCAGTCACAATCTTACTCAATATAAATCAATAACAATGCATACAAATGATAGTGGTGCTCTCAAACTGGTGCTCTTTATAAGAGGATGATGACTCAACAATAAAAGTAAATAGATAGGCCCTTCGCAGAGGGAACCAGGGATTTGCAGAGGTGCCACAGCTTGAATTTTGAAATAGAGAGGAATAATATTTTGAGCGGCATGTTTCCATTGTCAACATAACAACTAAGAGATCTCGGTGTCTTCCATGCTACATACATTATAGCCGATTCCCAAACAGAATGGTAAAGTTTATACTCCCCCACCACCAACAAGCACACTCCACGGCTGGTCCGAAATAACGGGTACCGCCCAACTAACAACAATCCTGGGGGAGTTTTGTTTGCAATTATTTTGATTTGATTTGAGCATGGGACTGGGCATCCCAGTTACCAGCCATTTTCTCATGAATGATGAGTGGAGTCCACTCATCGTGAGAATAACCCACCTAGCATGGAAGATATGGACAGCCCTAGTTGGTACATGAGCAATTCAGGCATACAAAACAGAATTTCATTTGAAGGTTTAGAGTTTGGCACTTGCAAATTTACTTGGAACGGCAGGTAAATACCGCATATAGGAAGGTATGGTGGACTCATATGGAACAACTTTGGGTTTATGGAAGTGGATGCACAAGAAGTATTCCCGCTTAGTACAAGTGAAGGCTAGAAAAAGACTGGGAAGCGACCAACTAGAGAGCGACAACAGTCATAAACATGTGTTAAGATTAACCAACATAGAGTGCAAGCATGAGTAGGATATAAATCACCTTGAACATAAATATCGTGGAGGCTATGTTAATTTTGCTTCAACTACATGCGTGAACATGTGCCAAGTCAAGCCACCCGAATCATTCAAAGGAGGATTACATCTTTTCATACTACATCACAACCATTTTAATAGCATGTTGGCATGCAAGGTAAACCATTATAAACTCCTGGCTAATTAAGCATGGCATGAGTAACTATAATCCCTAATTGTCATTGCAAACATGTTTCATTCATAATAGGCTGAATCAGGAACGATGAACTAATCATATTTACAAAAACAAGATTGGTCAAGTTCATACCAGCTTTTCCTCATCTCAATCATTTCATCATATATCTTCATTATTGCCTTTCACTTGCACGATCGAACGGTGTGGATAATAATAATAATAGTGCACGTGCATTGGACTAAGCTGGGATCTGCAAATATTTATTCAAAGGAGAAGACAAGATGATATGGACTCTTTGTTAGATCAACAATAATGCATATGAGAGCCACTCATCATTTTCATCGTGGTCTTCTCCTCTCGACCCCAAAGAAGAGAAAAGAATTTCAAAGAAACACACTGAAATGTTTTTGGAGTTTTTGTTTTTTCTGAAGAAAGTAAAACAGGAACGAGAAAAACTATTTACACGGGAAAGCTCCCAACAAGCAAAAAAAGAACGAGAAATCTTTTTGGGTTTTCTATTAATATTACTACTAAGCATGCATAGAAGGGAAATAAACTAACTACAACTAATTTTTTTGGTTTTTCTTAAGGGTTTTTCAAACACTCAAGAAGAAAGCGAGAAAGAAATAAACTAACATGGATAATACATGAAAAAGTATGAACACCGACAACTGAAGTGAGTGTGTGAACATGAATGTAATGTCGGTGAGAAATATGTGCTCCCCCAAGCTTAGTCTTTTGGCCTAAGTTGGTCTAAGGCCACCACTGGCCTGGATGCTATCCGAGATCATAGTTGGGGTTGTACTGTGCTACTGTAGCTGCTGCTTGGCGTGCCGCTTCTTGAAGGCGAGCAGCCTCCGCTGTTCGCTCATACTCGTTTGCCTACTCTCTAGTTATAAAATATCGCCCATTTGCCTGAAAGTTAAATAAAGTAGGAGTAGGAAGAGCAACAAGGACGGTGTGCCGTCTATCAAAGATTAGTTGGTACTGGAGGAACTGTTTGTTCCTCTTAAGAAACTGGTAGTGTACCATAGCCTCATAATCTAGAAAAGCAGGTGGTAACTCCATATCATACCCCCTTATGGGTATACCCACATAATTAGCTAAACGAGTTGTATAAATCCCACAAAATAAATATCCATCTTTAGCATGATGATGTAACCTCCTTGCAATAATAGCCCCTAAATTATATCGATTATCACCCAACACTGCAAATTTGTCAGTTTCTGTGAGTAAAAATACAGTATGAGCCTCTCCTACTGTCAGTTTGTCCAAAAACATTGTACACTTGAGGACACCAAGATCTGATGCACAAAGGTGGATATGATCATGTTTACCATTAATGCATCTGCCTATGAAGAGAGCAAAATAATGTACAGCAGGAAAATGAATGCTCCCCATATAGGCTTGTGTGATATTTCTAGTTTCTACAACGGTGATGCTAGCAAGAAAATCATTATATTCAGATTTATGAGGCTCCCTAAGGAGGCCCCATTGTGGAATTTTGCATGCATCACAAAAGTCTTCTAGGTCCATGGTATAAGATTCATCATAAAGATAGAACAAGATAGTATGAGTATTACGCTTAGATGAAAACTCAAATCTCCACACAAAGGAATCGATGAGATAATAATATTGTAGGCACTTGTCTGATAAGAAATCCTCAAGGCCGGCATTTTGTACGTACGCATAGAATTCATCCTTGAAACATGCATGATCCATAAATTCATCCGATGGCCATTCACAAGGTTTCACTTGAGCTTCCCTTGGTGGTTCATGGTCCGGTTCGCGTATCGCGTGCCTTGGTGCTTGCTTCCTCAAAGAACCACCTTGATACATTTTTCTGGACATTTTTCTTCCTCCGAAATTTTTAGCGACTCAAAATAAAAGTGAATCCAACTCAACAAAATTGATAGCAACTACTCCTACAAGTGCCTAGAGGCTATATCATGCATCAAACTACTTTGGACCACATAAACTTGACATGCAAGCTCAAGAACAAGGTCACCATGGCAGCCAAAATTTGCAATGAATAAAGCACTAGAAGAAAAACTAATTGGACCATTGTTGGAGTCACAAACCGAAGAACAATCCCCCAAAGCAGTTTTGTGAATGGAGCTTTGAGCAAGGAGATCGAAAATGGCAGCAAAATGAGCAAGAACACAAGTTTGAGCTATGGAATTATTTTTTTTGGAGGAAGGAGTGGATGGGTGCTGGAATAAGTGGACAGGGCCACGTGGGGCCCATAAGGTCAGGGGCGAGCCCAGGGGGTAGGGCGCGCCCTCCACCCTTGTGGCCAGCTGGTGAGGCCCCATGGTGTGTGTCGAGTGCCAGAAATTCTTAAATATTCAATAACAATCATACTAAATTTTCAGGGCATTTGGAGAACTTTTATTTTCGGGACATTTTCTTATTGCACAGATAATTTAGAAAATAGACAAAAATACTATTTTTGCTTTATTTAATCTAAATAACAGAAAGTAAAAGATAGGTACAGAGATTTGTGCTTTCTAAATTCATCCATCTCATGCTCATCAAAAGGAATCCATTAACAAGGTTGATCAAGTCTTATTAACAAACTTCTTCCGAATGACATGAAAACCGGAGAATTTTTCGAATAACACGAGGTTACCTCAATGGGGATATGCATGTCCCCAACAATAAGAATATCATATTTCTTTTTGACTGTAGGAAGAGGAAATTCAAAACCTCCAATAGTAATAGTTGAAAATTTTCCAATAGAGTTGATACTATGAACTTGAGGTTGTTTCTTCGGAAAGTGTACTATATGCTCATTACCACTAACATGAAAAGTGACATTGCCTTTGTTGCAATCAATAACAGCCCCTGCAGTATTCAAAAAGGGTCTACCATGGATGATTGACATACTGGCGTCCTCGGGAATATCAAGAATAGCAAAGTCTGTTAAGATAGTAACGTTCGCAACCACAACAGGAACATCCTCACAAATACCGATGGGTATAGCAGTTGATTTACCAGCCATTTGCAAAGAGATTTCAGTAGGTGTCAACTTATTCAATTCATGTCTATGATACAAAGAGAAAGGCATAACACTAACACCGGCTCCAAGATCACATAAAGCAGTTTTAACATAGTTTCCTTTAACGGAGCATGGTATAGTTGGTACTCCTGGATCTCCAAGTTTCTTTGGTATTCCACCCATAAAAGTATAATTAGCAAGCATGGTGGAAATTTCAGCTTCCGGTATCTTTATTTTATTAGTAACAATATCTTTCACATACTTAGCATAAGGAGGCATTTTAAGCATATCAGTCAAACGCAAACACTAAAATATAGGTCTAATCATTTCAGCAAAGCGCTCAAAATCCTCATCATCCTTTTTCTTGGATGGCTTAGGAGGAAAGGGCATGGGTTTCTGAACCCATGGTTCTCTTTCTTTACCATGTTTCCTATCAACAAAATCTCTCTTATCATAACATTGATTCTTTGATTGTGGGTTATCAAGATCAATAGCGGGTTCAATCTCTACATCATTATCATTACTAGGTTGAGCATCAACATGAACATCATTATTAATGTTATCACTAGGTTCATGTTCATCACCAGATTGTGTCTCAGCATCAGAAACAGAAATATCATTGGGATTCTCATGTGTGTCTATAGCAGGTTCACTAGCATGCAAAGTCCTATATGTTTTCTTTTTCTCTTTAGTATGAGGACTAGCTGCATCAGTACTAATTCTCTGAGAATCCTGCTCAACTCTCTTAGGATGGCCCTCAGGATACAAAGGCTCCTGGGTCATTTTACCACCTCTAGTCATAACCCCGGCAACATTATCATTATTCTTACTATTCAACTCATTAAGCAAATCATCTTGTGCTTTAAGTACTTGTTCTACTTGAGTTGTAACCATGGAAGCATGTTGACTAATAAGCTTAAGATCATTAACAGTTATACTCATATAATCACTCAAGTGGTCAAGCATATAAGCATTATGTTTCAATTGTCTACTAACATAAGCATTGAAGTTTTCTTGTTTAACAATAAAATTGTCAAACTCATCCATCCATTGACTAGCAGACTTATTATGAGGAATATCACCTTCATCAAATCTATGGAGAGAGTTTACCACAACTACCTGTGTCGGGTTATCAATACCATGTATTTCTTTAATAGGCGGTAAATTTTTAACATCTTGAGCTTTAATACCTTTTTCTTTCATAGATTTCTTTGCCTCTTGCATATCTTCGGGACTGAGAAATAGAATACCCCTGTTCTTCAGAGTTGGTTTTGAGGTTGGTTCAGGAAGTGTCCAATCATTATCGTTACTCAATGTATTATTCAATAGCAACTCAGCTTGCTCAACAGTTCTTTCCCTGAAAAAACAACTAGCACAACTATCCAGGTGGTCTCTGGAAGCATCGGTTAGTCCATTATAAAAGATATCAAGTATTTCATTCTTCTTGAGAGGATGATCAGGCAAAGCATTAAGTAATTGCAGAAGCCTTCCCCAAGCTTGTGGGAGACTCTTTTCTTCAATTTGCACAAAATTAAATATTTCCTTTAAGGCAGCTTGTTTCTTACGACCGGGAAATATTTTGCACAGAAGTGGTAAATCATATCCTGGGGACTACGCACACAACCAGGAGCAAGAGAATTAAACCATATGTTAGCATCACCCTTTAATGAGAAAGGAAACAACTTAAGAATATAGTAATAGTGAATTTTTTCCTCATGAGCAAATAGGGTGGCTATATCATTCAATTTAGTAAGATGTGCCGTAACAGTTTCAGATTCATAACCATAGAAAGGATCAGATTCAACGAAAGTAATTAACTCGGGATCGACAGAGAATTCATAATACTTATCAGTAACAAAGATAGGTGAAGTAGCAAAAGCGGGATCATATTTCATTCTAGCGTTCAAGGATTTTTGTTTCAACTTAGCTAACAATTTCTTAAGATCCTCTCTATCATTGCAAGCCAAGAAGTCTCTAGCGGTTTCTTCATCCATAACATAACCCTCAGGTACAATAGGAAATTCATATCTAGGGGGAGAATCATAACCATCGGTTTCAATAATATCATCAGTTTCAGTAATTTCTTCTCTCAAACCCTAGCAAGTTGTTCATCAAGAAATTCACCTAGTGGCACAGTCTTATCAAGCACAGAAGTAGTATCATCATAAGCATCATACATAGCAGAAGTAGCATCATCAATAACATGTGACATATCAAAATCAATAGCAGGTGTAGGCGTCGCAAGTTTACTCAAAGCAGAAGGAGAATGAAGTGCAGAGCTAGATGGCAGTTCCTTTCCTCCCCTCGTAGTTGAGGGAAAAACTTGGTTCTTTGATCTTTAAAATTCCTCATAGTGATCAACAGATATAAATCCCAAGTGACTCAGAGAATAGAGCTATGCTTCCCGGCAACGGTGCCAGAAAAAGGACTTGATAACCCACAAGTATAGGGGATCGCAGCAGTTTTCGAGGGTAGAGTATTCAACCCAAATTTATTGATTCGACACAAGGGCAGCCAAAGAATATTCTCAAATATTAGCAGCTGAGTTGTCAATTCAACCACTCCTAAAAGACTTAATATCTGTAGCTAAGTATTTAGTAGCAAAGTAGTATGGAAATAACGATAACAGTGGCAAAAGTAATAGTAGCAGTTTTGTAGCAATCGTAATAGTGGCAACGGAAAAGTAATGGAGCAAAGATCAATATGTGAAAAGCTCGTAGGCAATGGATCAATGATGGATAATTATGTTGGATGGCATTCATCATGCAACAATTATAACATAGGGTGACACAAAACTAGCGTAGACATCAATGTCATTCTCCTCCTCTTCTGGAGCACTAAGTAGATCAGCCCATTCAAAGATGGTTGATTGGTATCTAGGTCCCTCAGGCATCCATACAATTTTGCCATCAGGGTAAAAGTGTGCAATGGAATAGAATTGCATCATCATCTCATCATTCCACTTTGTGAGCTTCTTCCCAACAAAATCTGCAACACCTGTAAGCTTTAAGCTTTCATGAACATGGGGGAAGTAGTATTCATTAGCATCAATGTATTTCCAGTCCACCCACTTCATATCACTGACTATGGGCTTCTTGTCAAGCAACACTGTCTCACAAGTCTTGTTGCTCTCATGTGTGGAAACAATAATCACATGCAGTCCTTCTCCTTGCAGCATATGGATCTGATAGTCTCCACTGACGCAGTCCTTTGTCCTTTCTGAGCATCATGCTCTCTGCAATAGGATGTGTGTTATGATGATCCGAGATTTTGGGTCTCAACCTTCTGAGTACTAGTGGCTCATCATCAATCTCAGTATCAGGCACTGGGGCCTTGTTCTTCTCACTAGCTGAAATGTTCCTTGTTGATCACTTCGGTGTTGGAGCTTTGGGCTTAGATTTGGTGGGGGCAGCAGACTACATTGCATCAGACATTAACTTTTAAGTCTTGGCTGGAGGTGCATCTGCTGTTGGTTCCGCATCATCAGCAGTAGCAGCAACCATGGAGGACTTCCAATGACATAAACAGTAGTCTTCCTGCCCTCTTCTTCTTCTTTCCTGCAGCAGCCTCTGTATCACTTGGCTCCTCAAGTGAATTGCATGCGTTCCCTTGGTGTTGTGGCCTTGTCTCCGTTGGAGAGTGGGACTTTCCTCACTGTAGTTCTCTCGGCACTATGATAACCCACAAGTATAGGGGATTGCAATAGTTTTCCAGGGTAGAGTATTCAACCCAAATTTATAGATTCAACATCAGGGGAGCCAAAGAATATTCTCAAGTATTAGGAGCTGAGTTGTCAATTCAACCACACTTGAAAGACTTAATATCTGCAGCTAAGTATTTAGTAGCAAAGTAGTATGGAAGTAACGGTAACAATGGCAAAAGTAACATTAGAAGTTTTGTAGCAATCATAACAGTGGCAACGGAAAAGTAATGGAGCAAAGATCAATATGTGAAAAGCTCGTAGGCAATGGATCAATCATGGATAATTATGTCAGATGTCATTCATCATGCAACGGTTACAACATAGGGTGACACAGAACTAGCTCCAATTCATCAATGTAATGTAGGCATGTATTCCGAATATAGTCATACGTGCTTATGGAAAAGAACTTGCATGACATATTTTGTCCTACCCTCCCGTGGCAGCGAGGTCCTATTGGAAACTAAGGGATATTAAGGCCTCCTTTTAATAGAGTACTGGACCAAAGCATTAGCACTTAGTGAATATATGAACTCCTCAAACTACGATCATCACCGGGAGTGGTCCCGGCTATTGTCACTCCGGGGTTGCTGGATCATAACACGTAGTAGGTGACTATAACTTGCAATATAGGATCAAGAACACAAATATATTCATGAAAACACAAAGGTTTCAGATCTGAAATCATGGCACTCGGGCCCTAGTGACAAGCATTAAGCATAGCAAAGTCATAGCAAAATCAATCTTAGAACATAGTGGATACTAGGGATCAAACCCTAACAAAACTAACTCGATTACATGGTAAATCTCATCCAACCCTTTCACCGTCTAGCAAGCCTACGATGGAATTACTCACGCATGGCAGTGAGCATCATGAAATTGGTGATGGAGGATGGTTGATGATGATGATGGCGACGGATTCTCCTCTCCAAAGCCCCGAACGGACTCCAGATCTGCCCTCCCGAGGAAGAACAGGGCTTGGCGGCTTCCTATTGTGCAATGTGATGAATCCTTCTCTTTGATTTTTTTTCTCCCCGGACGTGAATATATGGAGTTGGAGCTGAGGTCGGTGGAGGTCCAGGGGGCCACAAGGTCGGGTGGCGCGCCCCAGGGGGTGGGCACGCCCCCCACCCTTGTGTCCAGGGTGGGGGCCCTTCACTTTATTCTTTCGGCAATATTTTTTATTAATTCCAAAAGTTATCTCTGTGAAGTTTCAGGTCATTCCGAGAACTTTTTATTCTGCACAAAAATAACACCAATGGCAATTTTGCTGAAAAAAGCGTCAGTCCAGGTTAGTTCCATTCAAATCATGCAAGTTAGAGTCCAAAACAAGGGTAAAAGAGTTTTGAAAAGTAGATACGATGGAGACGTATCACACTGCCTGAAGGTCTTGAGCCAGCTGTTGTGCCATACTCCTTAACAAGCACCTTTTTCTTCTTTGATGTGGCCTCACTAGCCACAAAATCCTCATCCTCATCTTCTGACGTTTTCTTCTTCCTTGTCCTGGTGGCAGCCTTGGACAATTCAGTTGAGCTCCTCACTCCTTCATAATTGCTACCCTCAGGACTAGATCCCTCACTGAGATCCTCATGTTGTTCTGACACATTCTGGCTGTTAGTGGCACTTGACATCTTGCGAATAGACCCTGTGAATAGATAGGTATGGGCAGAGTAGATGAGTCATCACAAAAAGTAGACATTTTTCATGAAAATTGAGTTAAAGTCTTAGTTTTTAAGTTTTCGTAGAACGCATTTCTGATCCACCGAGTTGATGGTCTCGGGGATACCGAAGCACTCAGCATAAGCAAATCACATCATTTCGATCGGACCGAGATGTGACTCGGTGTCTCCGAGATGCTAGGGTTTCACTGAAACATTACTTTCGGTCTCCACGATTCGTACTTCTCGGTGGCACCGAGACGTACTAGTGCAAAGGCTAGGGCCAAATCGATGACTCCGAAAATTTATGTTCGGTCAGTCTGAGATGCTTTCGACGGAAATCTAAACCTAAATTTTTTCCTCAAAACTAATCTAAGGAATTTGTCCATTGGATAGAAGTGTTTCATACGTGGAAAAATTAATGGCAAAAACCTAGTGCATTGAATGAGAAAAGTAGATGCACAAGGGGGTGAGATTTTTACCCTAACTCGGCACAAATCCCCTACGGCAACAACAGCGGGAAGGATTTTCGTTTACGGCGGCAGAGTCCAACGGCGACGGCGCGCTGGACGCAATGGCGAAGTCCAGAGACAAGGGTGACGGCAGCAGAGGAGTGCAGGAGGCGTGATGTTTGAGAAATCTCAACCATATGGGACCCACAGGATATATATACCTAGATGCTGTCGGTGGCACCGAATGGAACAAATCGGTGGCACCGAGATGTGTTACTGCGAGCAGTTACAACATATCGGCGATTCCGAGTTGGTCTGATCGGTAGCACCGAGATTGAAAAACGGGATCAATCAAACTATTTCCGTGAGTCCGGCTAAGAGTGGATTGGTCACACCGAAGAGAATTTAAAGGCTTTGGAGGTCAGCCTTTGAGATAGGTGGCTCCGAGTGCGCCTCAACCGGAGGGCCCGAAAATGACTTGTTCAATTTTTGTGATGTAGCATGAAGATAATTTGAGACAAGAAAGCATAGATAGCTAGAGAAGGTTCTTAGGCATTCTTGTACATCCACTTGCCTAGAAAAACCAAGACAATCGAAACAACAAATGGATGTCCTCGAATGGATAAAACATGTAAACCAACATGCTCACACAATAAAATAGCAAATGAAATATGTGTCAAACATGCACAACCAATTCTAGCATCTAGAAAGCAATTGGCGATGACTACTATATATGAGTACATTTACTCAGGAGTCAAATGAGAACATTTGATCATAGGTCATACTCATCGTTTAAGCACGAGTGGGGTTGCCACTTTTACATAAAGCATTGATGTGTTCACACCATTAGAGTTGCTTTAGCTCAATTTTTAGAGCAAAGCTCCACCTTGATGTGATTTCCTCCAAGGAGGGATGAACTAATCTTGGGTTTTGTCGATGATGACTTCATGTAGATAGTGAAGATGTGGATGCTCAATGTTGATGCGGACCATCAAGAGTTCGGAGCAATCCTTTTGAGTTTTTCACTTACAATACCTACATGGGTTAGTCCCACAAGGAACATACTAGGATATCCATAGACATAGAGTGAATTGCACATATAATGATGTCCATGAATGCATTGAGTTACCTTGTCCCTTGTCTTACCAACAAGAGGGTATGTGACTAGTTCAAGATGTGAAAGTTGGTTGCACAAGTCCTTGCCAAAGTGAAATATGAGTGAAATATATTGGCAGAGTCACCCTCAAGAACACTCTACTTCTTCTTTGGGACCCACCTCAACTTGATGGGATTCCTTGGAGTTGTAGTTGAACATGATGAAGTAGAGCTATATGAAGTCATGTGAACCCTCTTGACCATGGCTTTAGGTGCTTCTTCAAATGAGTCAATCTCTTCTTGAAGCTTGCCCTTGCCTTTTAGCTTGTGGTCTTGTGGTGGAAGATCATCTTGAGCTTGTGTTCCCTCAAAAGAAGTGGGGTCATACTTCTCTTGTTGAGGAACAAACTTCGTCTTGGGGTATTAACGTTCTTCCCATTCAACTCCATTGGCATTGAACTTTAGTTCAACACATTTTCCGGTGCTTTCCTTGCTTGCGTACAATTTCCTCAAATTGCCTACTCCCGTCAAGACTACTGTAAACACCTTTCTCTAGAATTCCCTTCAATAAGCTATTTTGTTGCTCAAGTGTAACTTGGCTAAGAGTATCATTAGTGGAATTAAGAGAATTACTAGAAGCAAAAATATTGGATTTAGGATGGTTATTGTTACTACTAGAAGAAGAATCTTTCTTGATCTTGTTACTAGGTTTGACTTGTGGCATGTAAGTAGACAAGAGGAGACGTTTGGCGATGTAATAAGAACTCTTCTTTCGAAGATCGTCATTGATTGCTTTTAGAAACTCATGCTCTAGCTCTAAACTTAGCTTCTCGAAGCGTAGCTTCTCATGAATCCTTAGGAGCTCTCTATGATCCTCTTGAATTGTTTCATGAGCTAACTTAAGAGTGTTTAGTTCTTTAGTTGGACGCTCAATCTCCTTCTTAGCAATGACATTCGTTTCATCCTGACTATCATGATTACTAGCAAGTTCATTATTGCTCACATTGCTAGTTTTATCAACAAGCAAAACATCATCACCTAGCAAATCATCTTCATCACTACTGAAAGCAAGATACTCTGGTGCGATACCTTGGGGCCTTTAGCCATGAAGCATCTTCCAATTCCTTCATTTGGTGAATCAAATATGTCATGCGAGTTGGATGATACTAGTGCAAGTCCGGCAACACCTTCATCTTGAGTATATTCGGAGTTGGAGTGGTAGCTTCTCTCGGAGTAGTTGTTGGAGTTGGAGCCGGAAACTCATTCATCAACATGAGCTTGATGTCTTTTCATGTGTAGATCTTTGATGACTTGTCTTTCCTTTCCTAATCCTTGCTTCTTCGAGAGGGTCTTCGATCATAACAATCATCTCTACTCCTTCTCTATCTATGAGGTGATTCATCTCTTCTACTTCTCATTTTTGGTGAGTCTTCTCTTTTCTTGTAGGGAGCCATGCACTCATTGGAATAGTGTTCGAGTCTTCCACAATTGTAGCAATTACGATCACGACTATAAGATATTTTCTCATTGTAGGACCTTGACTTGGAGCTTCTATCTTTGCGTCTACTCTTGTAGAACTTGTTGAAGTTTTTCACCATTAAGCTCAATTCTTCATTGGAGACTAACTTTTCACTTTATGTTGTAGGAGCATCACTTGAAGCTTTGTATGCACCACTTGACTTGTTGTGGAGCTGCTCCTTATGCTTGAGTGACATCTCATGAGCAACAATTCTACCAATGACTTCTGTGGGCTTGAGATCTTTGTAATTGGGCATCATTTGTATCAATGTGCACACCATATCATATTTGCCATCCAAAGATCTAAGGATCTTCTTGATGATGAACTTGCCAGTCCTCTCTTCACTTCCTAAGCGGGCAATCTCATTTGTGATGAGAGCAAGACTAGGATACATTTCAGTGACTCCTTCACCATCCTTCATCTTGAACTTGTCAAGTTGACTTTGAAGCGAAACCAACTTGGATTCCTTGATGGACTCGGCACCTTTGTGCATATCAACCAGAGTATCCCGAATTTCCTTTGCGTTCTCAAGAAGGTTGATTTGGTTGAATTCCTCGGGGCACAATCCATTAAAGAGAATATCACAAGCTTGAGCATTGTATTGCAACATCTTCAATTCTTCCGCGGTTGCTTCATGATCCAGTTCTCTACCACCCTAAAAAATTCACCATGCAAGCCAATACGAACAATATCCCAAACGGCAGGGTTGTGACCAAGAATATGCATTTACATCTTCTGCTTCCAACTAGCAAAATTAGTACCATCAAAGTAAGGACCTCTTTGGTGATAGTTACCCTCACTAGACGCCATACTCTCCTAGGGTGTGAAACCAAGGCTATGATCACCAATGCAATGGAAATCAATGCTTACAAAGACCAAAGCTCTGATACCACTTGTAGGATCGAAAGTATGTCTAGAGGGGTGATTATACTATTTGACCAATTAAAAACTAAACTTTTCCCAATTTTGGTTGTCGGCAGATTTTAGCAATTATGACAAGTCAAGTTACACCCTAAGCATGCAAGTCTAAGAGTATAGCAGTAGAATGTAAGACATATCACATGTAAGTAAAAGGAAGTGTTTGGAGAAGGCAAACACAATGGAGACATGAAGATTTTTGGCGTGGCTCCGATAGGTGGTGCTATCATACATCCATGTTGATGGAGATTTCAACCCACGAAGGGTAACGGTTGCGCGAGTCCATGGAAGTCTTGCCAACACTCAACTCTCCCACACAGATTTGGCTATGGTGGAAGAAGGATTCGAGTGGAAAGTAACTTGGCGAAGGCTAGAAATGAAGGTTCAGATTGTAGGGAAGGAAGTTCTTGATCTCAACACATGAGTAGGTGGTTCTCTCTCAGAAAATGAATGGTATAAGTGTCGGCACATTCTGATGGCTCTCCACAATGAGGAAGAAGGGGTAGAGGGGTATATATAGCCTCCACATAAAATCCAACAGTTACATACTTTTGACCCAACTCGGTGACACCAATCAGAAATCTCGGTGGCACCGACCTGTGTAAGAATATGAGCGTTAGGAACCTCGGTGGGACCGACAGGAACAACTCGGAGGGACTGATGTGCAAGGGCTTAGGGGAAACCTCGTCTCGGTGGCACCAATTGCATCATCTCGGTGGGACCGAAGTGAAGCAATAAGGCAATAGAGAGTTGGTCAAGCCATCTCGGTGCAACCGATTGCATTTCTCGGTGGGACCGAAACAATTGCAACAAGTAACAGAGTGTTGGCAAGGCCATCTCGATGGCACCGAGATCCATATTGATGGATCCAAATTGTTAGGGTTTTGGCAGGGGCTAAGTCCAGATGAACTCGGTGGCTCCAGATAGAAAATATCGGTGGGGCCGAGTTGGAATGTAGGGTTTGGACATATTTGTATAGAGAGAGTGGTTGAGGATTTTCGATCAATATCACTAAGCACTTTGAGCAAATAGATCATTAAGCAACACCTCATCCCCTTTTAATAGTATTGGCCTTCCCATGGACTCAATGTGATCTCGGATCACTTAACCAAAGATGTAGAGTCTTGAGGTTTTGCCAATCCATTTCCTTAGCATTTTTAGGGGTCCAAAATCACTGGTCCTTGCCATGCCAATCATTGAACATCCTGAAATATTTATCTAAAATGGACATTAGTTCAATCAAATTTGTGTTGTTATGAATTACCAAAACCACCCGGGGATATATGCACTTTCACAATGAAAATTTTCTCTAATACTAAAAATCGTCCCAGAAAATACACTTGCCTAGTGATCGCAAAAAATGTTGCCTAAAATTGGTCCAGAACGTCACCAAAGTTGCCGCAAAGAGCCACGCTATGGCAAAATCAGCTAGCGACGGTGACGGTCGCAGAAAATTATTTTAGGAGACCTTCATATTTCATCACGGTTTTTTTTCATTTAATAGAGCAAATTTGTAGTGTTATGCATAAAAATACATAATTCATTACAAGAGGCAAAAGTCTGATTCGTGTGCTCCCTATGGTATCGATACTCTTACTTCGAAAAGGCTACACCTAAACCCTATGCACTTGCAGTGCATCAAGCTTTTTCTGGTGCCGTTGCCGAGGAACTGAGCGCATTTGGGATTTGTCTTGAGTTTTGAATTGTTTTGTGTTCTAACAGCTTTTGTAGGTTTCGAGAAACCAAGGTCCTTCTCGAGCAAATTTTTCAGGTAGGTGTGGAACTAGTAGGAGGACCGGCCAGATGAGAGCATTTGATATCTATTGGTCCTGACCTATCTGATATAGTATTTGAGATAAACCCTCAGTTAATTGATATGTCGAAAGAGAAAACATTTCGAGGTGGTGGAACTGAATGTCCTTATAAACATATTAAAGAACTAAATGTTACATGTGGTAGCTTCTAGCTGCAGGACTTAACTAATGATGAGATAAAAGAAAAATTATTCCCTTACGCACTTGAAAAGGGAGCTGCTGATTGACTATTGAATCAGCCCGTGAGTACCTTGAGTAACTGGGCAGAATTATCGTTAGTGCTCCAAGCTCATTTCTACCCACAGATAAAATTATATAAGATAAGGAGAAAGATTAGTCGCTTTGGACAGCGACCAGGCGAGAAACTGGTAGATGCTTATATAAGGTATCGAGGTATACTTTTCAAATGCCTCGAACACCATTATCTTGATTTTTTAGTTGTGAACTTCTTTTATGATGGGCTTGACTCACAGAGTAAACAGACATTGGATATTGCTTCTAAAGCTTCTTTTCTAGAAACTGATATTTTAGCCTGGAATTCGCTGGATAGAATTTGATATAATGCTGAAAGTTGGAACTTGTTTTCAAAGTAAAATGCAAAGATTGATCCTATTTATGATAGAATTAAGTCTTTCCTTAGAACAAAGGAGATGAAAAATCTTCTTCATGAGCTTAATATTTAGACTGACCCCGCCATACATACCTTGAAAGATTTTTTTTTTTGAGTTTTTGTAGTTTCCAGATAAAAAGTCTGTAAAACATACCATGAAAGCAAAAGCAATTCACATGGTAGAAGCAATCGTGAAGAAAACCACTCCACCCCAGGACCGGAGAGAGGCTTACTTTAAATAGAAGGGCGGAAAAAATGAGAACTACTTTCATATAAGCATAAAAAGAGCATTAGGGTAGAACAATATGGTATTCCACCACACGTTGATATTCTGAAAGACCTTGCCACACCTATAGCAGTGGTCAATAAATAAGTTTATTTAGACCAAGATACCACCTCTTATTCCAAAGGGTGTACCAATGGTAAGGATACAGATAAACAAATTTTATCATGTTCGTTTGAAGCAAGCTTTACTTTGGATTGCGCGGCCCTGGATCCCTAGACACTATTATTCTTTGTACTCTCTATGCAAAAATTTATGAGGAGATCTCTCCAAGTACCCTTGAGCCAACTAACGTCGTCATTAAGTTTGCAGATAAGACCGATTGAATACCTTGTGGCATCCTCAAAGATGTTAACATTGTAATAGGCTCGCTTACTTATCTTATTTATATTTTTTACTAATGATTTCAGAGGATAAAGATTATCCTATTATTTTTGGAACTTCTTTTCTTAATGTTACAGGAGCATACATTTAAAAGAAAACTATTGATGACCCACAAATATAGGGGATCAATCGTAGTCCTTTCGATAAGTAACAGTGTCAAACCCAACGAGGAGCAGAAGGAAATGACAGGCGGTTTTCAGCAAGGTATTTTCTGTAGGCACTGAAATTATCGATAACAGATAGTTTGGTAGTAAGAAATTTGTAACGGGTAACCAGTAATAGCACTACAAAAAAATACACTTCCGTGATGATACGTGTTTGTCACAGTAGGTCACGTTTTCTGTCATCATGTACATCCATGACAAATTTATGACAGAATCAAGATAGTCATACCTGTGCTGTCATAGAAGAGTTCCATGACATTACCAAAATTATCATCACAGAAGTGTCCACTTCCATGACGATAAATCATGTGACATAGAAGTGCTTTTGTCAAGGGTGACCGACACGTGGAATCCACCATAACGGGACGTCGTTAAGCTATCAGGTCCGGTTTTGGATCCGATAACCCGTTAACAGCCCTGACCAATGGGAATTTTCCACGTGTAAAATTCTCATTGGCCGGAGGAAACACGTGTCTGCTCAACGTTCGGATAGATGTCATCCACTCATTGGACAGGAGGCGCCTATGATACGTCGACACGTGGCACGGCCCAACAGAGGCCCATTCCGGTGAAGAGGCCGACCCACCTAAATGCCCACCAAGTTTTTTCAGACACTAGTGGGCTGGCCCGTTAACAGCCTGCCATGTTTTGGGACAAATTGAGGCCCATACCAGATCAGGCCCGTTTCACAGCCTGCCGTGTTTTGGGCCAAATTACGGCCCATATCGGATCAGGCCCGTTAACATGCCACTGTTCTTTTGGGCCCATACAAAGACATGTTTGTATTTCAGCCTAATAAATGTCCGTTTACCAGTTCGGCCCGATAATAGTTTCAGCCTGTTAGCGGCCTATGGTGCATCTGGGACGTTGTCGTCCCGGTTTAACTTTAGGCCATTTAATAGCCCATGAAGAACCTGGGTATTTCTTGTCCGAAGTAACTTTAGGCCTCTTAACGGCCCGTAGACTTCGTGTATAAATTTCAGCCCAAATGGCCTATCGGCCTGTTAATGGCCCGTGTAATAGTTGCGCCTAATTACAACCCACGTTGAATCCGGCCTACTTACAGCCCATCCAATAATGGCCCATGATAGTTTTAGGCCTATGGCCCGCGTACATGCCGGCCTGCTTAAAGCCCATAATTTTATTGGGCCAAATAGGCCCGAGATATATTTTGGCTTGTTAACTGCTCGTCCTATTTGGGCCAAACATGGGCCTTAGGCAGTTTCAGCCTGCATTGGCCCGTGAATTTTTTGGCTCAATGCTAGCACAATCTAGATTTTAGCCTGTTAAAAGCCCATGGTATTCTCTGGCCCAGCTGGACAGAACTTTACTCGGTTTGTTAAAGGCGGGAAACAACTATAGGTTTAGACCTCCTAATGGCCCAAGATGAATATAGGCCCAGGTTTTGGCCCAAATGAGTAACGGGCCGGCCTGAAGACCGACAACACTGAGATCCACTGAACCTTCCGGCCTAAAATTACAGCATACCGACCAGGAATAAACCTAGACTATACAACAAAGAAATTATAGCATATTACATCCCTCAAAGATCAAAGTTCGCCGCCAAGGATAAAAAGGGCAACTGCATCATGAGATTACATAAACTGGGCATGTCGCCACCAGTGGAAGTTAATAGGCGGACAAAATAATAGACAGAACTGACACCACTTCAACACAGTTCAAGAAAGGTTAGCCCGGCCCAGGAGCTGCAGCGCAAGCAGCTTAGCAACCTGATGAGACTGCACTTCTTTGGTGCTCATATCCACCAACTTAAGCTGCATAGCAACAATAAGTGTCATGTACTTATGGTTAATCTTGCATAGAGATTGGAGTTCCAGTCGTGTTTGAGCGAAAGCATGTATTTCTGCTTGAATTTCAGACTGAAGAAGTCGAACGAATTCAGGCGGTGACTTCATTGAGCTTGTGTCACTGAGTAAGTTTGACACTACAGCAAGATGTGAATTCGTGGTTGTATCCCTACCCTCTATATGTGTTGCCTTGTCCTATGGAATATGTGTTAGAGGGACAAACAATGGGTTCGTCTCACTATCATTGTGGCAGTTCTTCCTAGCAGTAGTGTTGTCACCCTGAAAGAGAAACAAGTAGGTAGATAACAGGTTTTGCACGTATAAGCATCAGCGCTGTCAATTCATCTCATTTCTTTGTCAGAAATAAAGAGACACGGTTTAAAATAGCATTAACATAATAGGCAATGTTCATAGTTAAGACGGCACGAGATGGCATTGTGCAGGAGCGTCCAGCTTCACCAGACCACTGGATTACGGATGAAGAACACAAGCATAGATGTAGTTCTAAACAACGTATAAGCATGAATGGTGAGTGCACTGTCCATTTATACCATTTCAGATTGGTAAATAAAGAGACACAATTTAAATAACATTAATATAATATGGCATTGTTCATAGTTAAGACATAGCAGGATATAACATTGTGCTGTTGTTGGTAGTCTCACCACACCACTGGATAACAGATCAAGAACACAAGCATACACATAGTGCTAAAGAAGATAACTTGCTATGTTTAGTTTAACTTACATGGTATGAATAAGGAACTAGATTGTACAACTAAAGACTGAAATTGAGAAGGACCAACTTATGTTTATGTACTTCTACTTTATAAACTTTGAACAAACAATTTGATGCAGACGATAAAAATAAGCAGCATTTGCACTCATAGCTATCCAAATATAAACAACAAATTTGAAGGCTCGAGGAGGACAAACTTACATTAGTAGTGAAGAGAGGCTCTATAAAGACCTTGTCCATATTGATGGGGGGGGGGGGCAATTCAAGAATTTTACCGCACACTCTTCTTCAAGAGTATTGCATTTATTCTATATTTTGTTGAGAGTAAATATAGATGTGAAAATATAGGAACAAATGCAATTATTTAACTTAAGATGCAGAGTACAAATGTAAATACAACATACAGGCATAAGGCACTTACAAGAGCAATGCGGAGCTAAACTTCTTCAGTGACATTGGTTTTATTCAATATTTTGGTAAGAGTAAATGTAGATCTGATGTGTAGAAAATGGAGGACAAGGGAAAATAAGTTGTAAAGTGTACATGAAGAACTAGCTCACAAATATAAGTACAGTGATGAAGGACAACAGATACTTACAAGAACAATGCAGAACTAAATTTCTTAGGCATTGGGTTTATTCTACATTAATTTAAGCATTAATATAGATCTGATAATTTGGAGCGAACAGTGAATAAGAAAGCTATAATGCACAATGATGTCACATAATCCACCAGGTATGAATGTAAGGATAGCGATAGGACAATACGTACTCACAAGGGCAAAGCAGCGACCAGCATAGTTGCGACATCCTAGATTTTGCAGCGCTGGTTCTATCGCCAATATACGTCGGGTGTTGTGTGATTTCTCCGGTAGCACCACCTTTTTCAAGGACTTTGCTTGTACTCCTTCAGGTTCTGCAATCACCCTCTTCCTTTTGGATGTCTGAAACACAAGCACAACATTTGAATGGAAAACATGGTATGAGGACAAATGGAATAGGTGTTGATAATGGATGGGCATGGCATCTTCACATATATCAGGAGTAAACTAAGCAGATGGCGGTGCAACGAAGCAAAAAGAAATGCAAGATATGTGCAACCAATAAAACCTTGCCAAATTAGAATAGGCACCTTATTGGGTGAACGGAATAGGCCATCTGCCTTTAAATCCTTGAGCTCAGAATAGTCATTAGGATCATATTCTGAATACGAATCTATAGGTCGGGAGCATGTGGGTTTCATTGCATCCACAATAGACCTCAATCCCTTGTTTCCAAGTTTGTTACCCAATGAACGGTTCCGCAATATTCTTCTGATGTGCGCATTCTTATATTCATTGTGATTACGTACAATATCTCTAAAGCATGAAAACACAAATAGTAGTGATATTATCTTTGTAATGCAAAGGATATTATAATATAATAGAGGCTCCCTGTAAACCCTTGTGTGCTATCACTGGATTCTGATGAGAGAGCCCATGTGTGTTGTAATATGGTGAGTAGATAAATATAATCTGGCACAACTACATAAAAAATAAGCTCCCTGTTGGGGCCCCCAGATGTAAGGATAGTTGGCAGACGATAGGTTCATAATATACCATATAGAAATTTTATTACCAAACCATGATAACGAGAGCGCAGAGCCAGTAGGCAGACCGTATTGTAGATAATAGGGGTACACCATAACCACCATAAATAAATCGGGAAAGCGGAACTGGCTGGAAAACATAGGGTTTTGCCGCTACTAATAGGGAGCCTATCGATCACCTACAGGCCAGCTCTATTCATCTGAAGGCGCACAGTTGTTACTATTAGATTAGTCTATCAAAGACCGCGCGGCTCCCACCATTTCCGGGGTATTATGGCAGACCAACTCGAAGTGCGAAATCATTTAGCAGAGCCGGCCCAATAGAGGTGTCGACTGCAGATGTCCCTGCTCCCCTTCCTGACAAGAAACATATTGTGCTTACTAAACAAGAACAGAAGAGGAACATGTTAAAGAACAGAAGAGGAAGCATATCCTGCATGTCTGCATGCAAGTCGCATGACTTTTGTCATTTGGGTCAGTCGACCATTTCAGGCGGTTGGATGAAGATCCTACGTCTCCTAACCCTTCTTCTTCCTCGTCTCTGATTCTTCCCATACAGAACACCGCACGGGCCGCCGGCCGAACCACCGGCCCCGACCACCCGCCCTCCCCTGATCCACCCCCACTGCATGTGTTCCTCCGCCACCCCCGCCCCCACCCGCGTCGAGTTTTCTTCGTCTGGCGAGGCCCCACCACCGCCCCCCACAACCACTGTCCCCACACGAGCCCCTTCATTCGCACCGGCGAACTCTGGCAAGCTCTGAAATATCGAATGACCCAATTTTGAAATTTACTCTACTGGCATTTAACTAGGGTGGAATTTAAAAGGGGAAAACCATAAGCATTGCGAGTATAGTGTTGAGCGTGCCATGGCGGATCTGAAGGTGCAAACTGGAAAAAGGCAACTTCGCAACCAATGTTTGATTTCAACTAGCAAGTAAGTGATGGGGTGTCAGCTCCGGCATGGTGGAGGAGGACGGTGGTGGATGGGGTGGCGGATGGAGGAGGCTGGGGTGGAGAGGCTGTTTTGGCGCCCACAGAGTACGAATGGGGAAATGGAGGGAGAGAGGAAGGGGGAACCATGTTTTCAGGGCGCGCTTGTCCCAAATGCGAGGAAATTCACAAACTTAGCCCCGTTTAAAATTTCCTACATCGCAGCAATATTAGTTGGTTGGGGATAGGACGGTAATCTCGCATACACCGAATATTTGCCGACGAGAGTTTCTTTTTGGCGCCCACCGTGTATGAATCGGGGAGGGAGTTGATTTCGGCCGAGGAGACATTGTGTTTGGTGCCCACTGTGTATGAATCCGGGTGAGAGGCGGTTATGTCACATTTGGGTGAAATTACAAACCTACCCCTATCGAAACCTATAGAAATCGAGCCGATAGGATTTGCGTGTCAGGGATAGGCAGTAATTTCCATGTCGCGGATTTTGGTTTCGGGCGGTTACTGCGACTTTCCCCGCTTCATTCAAATTTTTGCAAAGCAAGAGTGCACGTTTACCATGCCAACTCAATTATAATCCAGATTGTATTCTATTTTTTTGGTGCAGTATCCATTTGCGATTGGAATAAAATTCTATATACATCATTTTTTTATATATACTTTCAAAAGCACAACACCCTTTACACATAAATATGGTTTACAGATGGCATGATCTCAGATTCATAAGGATGTATCCATCTTAATTTGGATTTCCAAATATTTGAAACCACTTTATGTTGAAATCCAATATATGCATTCCTCGCTGACTGTCTCCAACTAATGTGTGTTTCATCGGTTTTTACTTCTCAAACATGTATAATGTGTTTCACACACGCAACATATAGTGTAATCTCGTTTATACATTAATTGCATATAAATCATGCATTGTCTCTAATTAAAGAATCTATGGATCACTAATATTGATAAACTATATAACATTACACGTGTCCCCAAATTCAAATGAATATGCATGTTTGATACACCAATTTGTTTTATGATATTATCGATGTCGTGATCTCCGGTTTAAATATTTGAATCCCCTTTAATCCAGATATTCGTCTCTAGACCTATACGTGTTCATCGTCTCTCGGGTATCTCTCGTGCTACCTGTATGTCGACAATGATCTTTTATCTGTGCAACACACTTACGGTACTCTCTCCCTCGACCTCCATCACTACGTGCTACCCCACGACCGCGCACGACCGCGGTCTTGCATGCACCCACGTATACGCGGCCCCACTCGTCAGAGTTAACGGTCAAAGGCATTGACCCGATGGCAACATCCGTTATAACATGTTCTGAGGGTTTCGGGCAAGGGAGTGGGGAAAAGTGAGAAAAAGTTAACAGAGTGGGGATGAATGAGTAGAGCTAAGGAACCAGGGGCACAGAAATAAAAATCCCTAATTATTAAAGGAATTACTAGGAAATGACCTAGGATTGAAATTACCTCTATATGCGAAATTACCAAAATTGTTCCTACCAACAAAATTCACATCCATAGATTCATTATTCTTCTCAATCAAAGTGGACAAAGGCATATCATTAGGATCAATAGGATCACTCTTACTAGCAATCAATTTCATAAGTTCATCCATCCTTCCACTCAAAGTATTAATTTCTTCAATCACATGCACTTTTTTACTAGTGGAAGATCTTTCCGCATGCCATTGAGAGTAATTTTCCATAATATTATCTAGGACTTTAGTAGCTTCTCCTAATGTAATTTCCATAAAAGTACCACCCGCGGCGGAATCCAAAAGATTTCTAGATGCAAAATTCAATCACGCATATTTTTTTTTGTATAATCATCCACAAACTTAAACCATGAGTAGGGCAATTACTTATCATCAATTTCATCCTCTCCCAAGATTGTGAAACATGTTCATGATCAAGTTGCTTAAAAATTATTATATCATTCCTAAGGGAGTTGATCTTAGCGGGAGGAAAATACTTGGAAATAAAAGCATCTTTACACTTATTCCATGAACCAATACTATTTTTAGGCAAAGATGAAAACCAAGTTTTAGCACGATCTCGTAGTGAAAAAGGAAATAGCTTCAATTTAACAATATCATTATCCACATCTTTTTCCTTTTGCATGTCACACAATTCAACGAAAGTACTTAGATGGGATGCAACATCTTCACTAGGGAGACCGGAAAATTGTTCTTTCATAACAAGATTCAACAAAGAGGCATTAATTTCATAAGATTCCGCACTAGTGGAGGGAGCAATCGGAGAACTAATAAAATCATTATTATTAGTGTTGGAAAAGTCACACAACTTGGTATTCCCTTGAGTCATCGTGAGAAAGCAAGCAATCTAGCACAAACGCAAAATAAAAGGCAAACGGAAAGACGAACGAAAGAAGGGCGAATAAAAAAGAAAATATTTTCGCATTTTTCTGAAAACGTTTTAGAAGTGGGGGAGAGGACAACGAGAGTCACACAACTTGGTATTCCCTTGAGTCATCGTGAGAAAGCAAGCAATCTAGCACAAAGGCAAAATAAAAGGCAAACGGAAAGACGAACGAAAGAAGGGCGAATAAAAAAGAAAATATTTTCGCATTTTTCTGAAAACGTTTTAGAAGTGGGGGAGAGGACAACGAGAGGCAAAAGAGAGGCAAATGGAAAATAATTTAATGCAAGAGATGAGAGTTTATGATAGGTACTAGGTAGGCATGTTGTAGAACCTCCCCGGCAACGGCGCGAGAAATTATTCCTACTACTTCTTGAGCTTGCGTTGGTTTTTCCCTTGAAGAGGAAAGGGTGATGCAGCAAAGTAGAGATAATTATTTCCCTCATTTGAGAACCAAGGTATCAATCCAGTAGGAGGTACAAGCAAGTCCCCAATATATGCACCTGCACAAACAATCAAACACTTGCACCCAATGCGATAATGGGGTTGTCAATCCCTTCACAGTCACTTGCAAGGATGAGATCTGATAGAGTAGATATAAAAGAAATAAAAATAAATAAAATTCAGCAAGGTATTTTTGGGTTTTTGGTTTTATAGATCTTAAAAAAATATAATGGAAAATAGACCCGGGGGCCATAGGTTTCACTAGAGGCTTCTCTCTTGAATAAAGCATACGGTGGGTAAACAAATTACTGTTGAGCAATTGATAGAAAAGCGCATAGTTATGATGATATCTAAAGCAATGATCATGAATATAGGCATCACGTCCGTGACAAGTAGACTGAAACGATTCTGCGCCTACAACTATTACTCCATGATAACCCACAAGTATAGGGGATCGCAACAGTTTTTGAGGGTAGAGTATTCAACCCAAATTTATTGATTCGACACAAGGGGAGCCAAAGAATATTCTCAAGTATTAGCAGCTGAGTTGTCAATTCAACCACACCTGGAAACTTAGTATCTGCAGCAGAGTGTTTAGTAGGAAAGTAATATGATAGTGGTGGTAACGGTAACAAAAGTAAAGACAACAAAGGTAATGTTTTTGGTATTTTATAGTGATTGTAACAGTAACAACGGGAAAGTAAATAAGCGAGAACCAGTATATGGAAAGCTCGTAGGCACCGGATCAATGATGGATAATTATGCCGGATGCGGTTCGTCATGTAACATCATAACATAGGGTGACACAGAACTAGCTCCAATTCATCAATGTAATGTAGGCATGTATTCCGAATATAGTCATACGTGCTTATGGAAAAGAACTTGCATGACATCTTTTGTCCTACCCTCCCGTGGCAGCGGGGTCCTATTGGAAACTAAGGGATATTAAGGCCTCCTTTTAATAGAGAACCGGAACAAAGCATTAGCACATAGTGAATACATGAACTCCTCAAACTATGGTCATCACCGAGAAGTATCCCGGTTATTGTCACTTCGGGGTTGTCGGATCATAACACATAATAGGTGACTATAGACTTGCAAGATAGGATCAAGAACTCACATATATTCATGAAAACATAATAGGTTCAGATCTGAGATCATGGCACTCGGGCCCTAGTGACAAGCATTAAGCATAGCAAAGTCATAGCAACATCAAACTCAGAACATAGTGGATACTAGGGATCAAACCCTAACAAAACTAACTTGATTAAATGATAAATCTCATCCAACCCATCACCGTCCAGCAAGCCTATGATAGAATTACTCACGCATGGCGGTGAGCATCATGAAATTGGTGATGGAGGATGGTTGATGATGACGACAGCGACGAATCCCCCTCTCCGGAGCCCCGAACGGACTCCAGATCAGCCCTCCCGAGAGAGATTAGGGCTTGGCGGCGGCTCCGTATCGTAAAACGCGATGATTTCTTCTCTCTGATTTTTTTCTCCCCGAAAGCCAATATATAGAGTTGGAGTTGGCGTCGGAAGGTGTCCAGGGGGCCCACGAGGTAGGGGGGCACGCCCCCCACCCTCATGGACAGGGTGTGGGCCCCCTGGTCTTCATCTTTGGCGAGGATTTTTTATAATTTATTCTAAGATATTCCGTGGAGTTTCGGGTCATTCTGAGAACTTTTGTTTTCTACACATAAAACAACATCATGGCAATTCTGCTGAAAACAGCGCCAGTCCGGATTAGTTCCATTAAAATCATACAAGTTAGAGTCCAAAACAAGGGAAAAAGTGTTTGGAAAAGTAGATACGATGGAGACGTATCAACTCCCCCAAGCTTAAACCCTTGCTTGTCCTCAAGCAATTCAGTTGACAAACCGAAAGAGAAAAAGAAAACTTTACAAACTCGCTTGCTCTTGTTGTTGTACCTATGTCAAGCCAGCATTCAGGTTTTTAGCCAAGATTATAACTAACCACATTTGCAATAACTCCTAGGTCTCATGTTTACTCATATCAATAACATAATCAGCTAGCAAGCCATAATAATAAGTCTCGGATGACAACACTTTCTCAAAATAATCGTAAAATGATATAACAAGATGGTATCTCGCTAGCCCTTTCTGAGACCGCAAAACATAAATGCAGAGCACCTTCAAAGATCAAGGACTGACTAGACATTGTAATTCATGGTAAAAGAGATCCAATCATAGTCATACCCGATATAAATTAACAAGAATGAATGCAAATGACAGTGTGTGTCTCCAACTAGTGCTTTAAATAAGAGGGTGATGACTCAACATAAAAGTAAATAGATAGGCCCTTCGCAGAGGGAAGCAGGATTTGTAGAGGTGCCGAGCTCGGTTTTGAAATAGAGATAAATTATATTTTGAGCAGCATACTTTCATTGTCAACATAACAACTAAGAGATGACGATATCTTCCATGCTAAACAAATTATAGGCGGTTCCCAAACAGAATGGTAAAGTTTATACTCCCCTCCTCCACAAGCTTCAATCCATGGCTTGCTCAAACAACGAGTGCCTCCAACATTCAACGGGTCCTAGGGGAGTTTTGTTTGCAATTATTTTGATTTAGTTTGCATAAAGCATGGACTGGGCATCCCGTGACCAGCCATTTTCTCGTGAGTGAGGAGCGGAGTCCACTCCTCTTGAGAATAACCCGCCTAACACGGAAGATAAGGGCAGCCCTAGTTGATATATGAGCTATTCGAGCATGCAAAACAGAATGTTTATTTGAAGGTTTAGAGTTTAGCACATACAAATTTACTTGAACGGCAGGTAGATACCGCATATAGGAAGGTATGCTGGACTCATATGGAATAACTTTGGGGTTTATGATTGGATGCACAAGCAGATTCCCGCTTAGTACAAGTGAAGGCTAGCAAAAGACTGGGAAGCGACCAACTAGAGAGCAACAACAGTCATGAACATGCATTAAAATTAATAAACATTGAATACAAGCATGATTAGGATATAATCCACCATGAACATAAATATCGTGTAGGCTATGTTGATTTGTTTCAACTACATGCGTGAACATGTGCCAAGTCAAGTCACTTAAATCATTCAAAGGAGGATACCACCCCATCATACCACATCACAACAATTTTAATAGCATGTTGGCACGCAAGGTAAACCATTATAACTCATAGCTAATCAAGCATGGCAGGAGCAACTATGATCTCTAATTGTCATTGCAAACATGTTTATTCATAATAAGCTGAATCAAGAACGTTGAACTCATCATATTTACAAAAACAAAAGAGGTCGAGTTCATACCAGCTTTTCCCATCTCAGTGAATCAATAACGTTGAACTCATCATATTTACAAAAACAAAAGAGGTCGAGTTCATACCAGCTTTTCCCATCTCAGTCAGTCCATCATAATTGCCTTTCTCTTGCACGATCGAACGGTGTGAATAATAATAACAGTGCATGTGCATTGGACTAAGCTGGAATCTGCGAGCATTCAATAAACAGGAGAAGACAAGGTAATATGGGCTCTTGGTTAAATCAACAATGATGCATATAAGAGGCACTTCAACAATTTAATCATGGTCTTCTCCTACTGACCCCCCAAAAAAGAAAAGAAATAAAAACTATTTACACGGGAAAGCTCCCAACAAGCAAAAGAAGAACGGGAAATATTTTTGGGTTTTCTTTAAATTATTACTACAGCAGGAAAAATAAACTACTACTAATTTTTTTTGGTTTTTCTAAAGTTTATTAAACATACAAGAAGAAAACAGGAAAAAGAAAATAAACTAGCATGGATATTACAGTGAAAGAGTATGAACACCGACATCTAGCAATGAGTGTGTGTGAACATAAATGTAATGTCGGTGAGAAATACGTACTCCCCCAAGCTTAGGCTTTTGGCCTAAGTTGGTCTATTGCCAGAGATAGCCTGGCGGATACCCGTAGGTGTAGATGGGGTCATACTACGATGCAGCAGCTATCGCTTCCTAGGCTGCAGCGTGGCGTCGAACCGCCTCCGCTCTTCTCTCGTACTCATCTGCCTCCTCTCTGGTAATAATATATCTTCCTTTTGTCTGAGAATCAAAGAAGGCAGGAGCAGGAAGAGTAATATGGACAACATGTCATTTGTTAAAGATTAGTCGATACTGGAGAGGTGGTTCAGTCCTCTCAACAAACTGGTGGGAAACCATAGAATCAAAATCTAAATAAGTAGGGGGTAACTCCATATCACCCTCACGAATGTCTATCTCCAGAAAATTAGCTAAGCGGGTTTCATAAATTCCTCCAAAGAAATCTCCGTTATGTCTATTATGATGCAACCTACGAGCTACAATGGCTCCCATATGATAAGATTGGTCTCCTAACACAGCACTTCTGAGAATGCTGAGATCAGGGGCTCAGATGTGGCATGATTCATCCTTAGCATTTATGCATCTACCTATGAAGAGAGCAAAATAATGTATAGCAGGAAAGTGAATGCTCCCTATAGTGGCTTGTGTTATATCTCTAGATACCCCCACAGTTATTCTAGCAAGAAAGTCTCTAAATTCAGATTTAGGAGGATCCCTGACACTACCCCAAGATGGAAGTTGGCAAGAAAAAGTGAAATCCTCTAAGTCCATGGTATAAGATTTGTCATAAAGGTCAAAAATGACTGAAGGAAAATTACGCGAAGATGAAAACTCAAACCTCCTCACAAATGAACTTGTGAGATGATGATACTGGGGGCATTTGTTAGCCTCAAAGTCCTCAAGACCGGCATTACGCAAATATGCTAAATTCTTCTTTGATTCCCGCTGATCCATAAAATTTTCCAAGGCCATTCATGTGGCCTCACAAGAGCGTATCTTGGTGGTTCCTCGTCAAGATCACGCATTGCAAGCCTGGGACCTTGCTTCCTTGAAGAACCACCTTGGAACATCTTCCTAAACATATTGTATCCTCTGAAAAATTTCTGAAATTTTTAGTAACTTCATACAAAAGTGAACCAACTTCAATAAAATTGATAGCAACTACTCCTACAAGTGCCTAGAGCCTATATCAAGCATTAGAACTACTTGGAACCATATAAATTTGACATGCAAGCTCAAGAACATGGTCACCTATGCAGCAAATTTGCAAAGAATAAAGCACTAGAACAAAAACTAATTGGACCAATGGAGGAGTCACATACCAAGGAACAATCTCCCAAGCAGTTTTATGAGAGGTGCTTTGAGCAAGGAGATCGAAAATCACAGCAAAAGTGGCTGGAACTCGTGCTTGAGTTGGTTTTTTGGGTTTGTGTGAGGCAGAGGAAGAAGATGTGTGCAGGGATAAGTGGAGGAGGGCCACCATGGGCCATGAGGCGGGGCGCGCCAGGGGTAGGGCGCGCCCCACCTCGTGGCCAGGTGGCAGCTCCCCCCGCGGTAATTTTTGCACTAAAAATCCTTAAATATTCCCCAAAAAATCATATTAAATTGGCATGGCATTTTGAGGACTTCTATTTTCGGGACATTTTTATATTGCACGGATAAGTCAGGAGACAAACAGAAAAATACTATTTTACTTTGTTTCTACTAAATAACAGAAAATATAACGAGGGTACAGAAGGTTGTATGACGGTGTCCTGGACTAGGGGGTACTCACCACGTCGTCCCCCAATCGGTTAGATTGGGCCGAGGACCCCCAGGGCCGCATACTCATGGGCCAGTCCGGACACGTGCCGCATACAAGGAAGATTCCACAACACTTGGTGATCAAGACAAGGACTCCTCCCCCACCGACGTATTCAGCTAGGACTCTTGTTATCCTAGGCCTCTGGTGCATTATATAAACCAGGGCCAGGCTAGTCGACACATATACAATATACAACAATCATATCATAGGCTAGCTTCTAGGGTTTAGCCTCTCTGATCTCGTGGTAGATCTACTCTTGTACTACCCATATCATCAATATTAATCAAGCGGGAGTAGAGTATTACCTCCATCGAGAGGGCCCGAACCTGGGTAAAAACATCGTGTCCCTTGTCTCCTGTTACCATTCGCCTAGACGCACAGTTCGGGACCCCTACCCGAGATCCGCCGGTTTTGACACCGACATTGGTGCTTTCATTGAGAGTTCCACTGCAGTGTTCGGCAAAAGGTCGATGGCTCGCCAACAGATCAATCGCGATTTCGCATCTTCGTCCCAGCTCAACTGGTCACCTTGTTCACCAAGGGCTGCGCCTACCTCCAATCGTCATGTTCGGCTGAGGGCCTTCATCAACATCAACTCCGATCTCTATCAAGATCATGGAGGAATCATCCAGGGAGCCCGGGGGCTCAACGTCAACATTGCCCTCGGGCGACCGTACTGTTTTTCTGGACAGCGGACTCGTGTCCGCCGCCACCGCCTTCTCAAGTGTCGTTTGAACGATTGCTTTGGTGGAATTGTGCGGAATTAAGTCTACAACAACCTTGAAAAATTTCGTCGAGTTCCGATGGAGGAATCTCCGGCAATCTCCGATATACCGGAGCCGCATTGAATCTGGACGAGAATCCGGACGAGTTTAGGCCGTGGTGTCCAGCTTCTAGCTCGGACTTCCTTTGGAAGATCCAACCGTTGATCGGCTGCCGAATTCCTATATCTACCACCCCTCAAAATTTCAGCTCGATCCGACCGTCCAAACTCCGGGAACCTTCCGATTAGTGCATCACTTTTCGGATCTGTTTTCTGCGCGAAAACGAATCCGACCCGAGTTCGTCTTTTTTATAAACGGGATTTCAGACATCCTTTTTGAAGGAAGTTTTGTATGGGGTATTGTGTTTTGTTCCTGAACACATCCCACTAACTTTAAGATCTTTTGAACATGATCTTCAACATCATGTTGGTGTCAAAACAGTCCGGCAATATTGCTCCACGGCTGCCGACCTGCGCTAGACATGTCGTCACTTTGTTGAGCCGAGCTCAACTTCTTCGGATCATCATCTCGGCAAGCCGAACAAGAGTCCGGCATCGCGAAGGATAAATCATCACAACATCGCCGCCCCACGGATTACACGGAGCGGGCATACCGCATTGCCGCACGGTCGCTTCATCAAGCCGGCATCGACCACGCCACGACCGCGTCGGCGAGGCCGCACTATTGCTTCTTCAAGTTGGTGTCCATCACGCCGACCTACTTTCGACTCATCGGCCGACACCGAGGCTTCATCACGTTAGCTGGACCGGGGCTTCATCATCTCTTCATCAACCTACTCCGACACTTCGCGTCACTAGCCGACTCAGCTCCGCCACGTTAGTCGGGCCGAGGGCTTTGCCTTGGCAAGCCAACCTTCGCCAAAGATTACCATGCCGCTGCTTTATCGCCCATCGTGCAATGGGTGCGCGGATCGAGTCCCAATTCGGGAATCACCTTTCTTCAGATTGCTACAACAAATAACCCAGGTGCTATTAATCCTAGTATTTTTTGCTTGTTTGGGTTCATTTTTTCCAACGAATTATTACTCTGGTTTGTCCATCATATGTACGCAATTCTATCAAATGGTGGCCGCATTAACGACGGTTGCATGGTGGTTCGGTCAGTTTCCGTACATAGTCCGGCGAACGCCGCATCCGGAACTCGAACCGACCTATGAATTCAGGCCTTGCCATGCCTTTACCGCATCACGCCGCCGCCCTGCATCAACATTGACTTCGGCGCCAGGCCATATTTCTTTTATTACTCACTTTGCATAAATTATTTATTATGCAACGATTTTTTTTATTACTATTATCTCCGGTTTCCACTATTTCTTGTGCACAGGAAAATGATCCAGCCGGACTATATCCTTTGACGTCACCTCGGCTGGACGGGGGGCTTCATCAACACTTCATTACCCTATGCCAGGGACTTCGGCATCACTCTGCCGTCCTGCATTGACCGTGCTATGTCACCACTTCGGAGTGCCGAGCTCTTTGCTCCGCCACCTCGGGACCGGCTTGGGGGATGGAACCTTGTCCCGCATCAAGCTCGGACCACGTCAATACCGAACACATTAACCAGCTAAGTTGCCTTCATGCTCAAAGTTTTAAATTTCTAACTTGTGTTCGGTTCGACCAAGCATTATACTTTTTGGATAAAAAGTTGCTTGTAAAATTTTCCTTGTCCAAACTTTGTTCAAGATACTTGACGCTACCCGCTACATTATACCGGGGCTTCTTTAATGTAAGCTTATTAATACGGGATTTATGCCCAACACATGTGTCACACTTCCGCATGTACCTTTTATTCACCATTATATGCATCGATATGACTTAAGTTTTGGCCAAGCTGGGTTGTTCGGCTCTCTGCTTACCCCTACGCTCCCGATTGTTCGGCTAGGTGGTAAAGGAGCACCTCTGCGATTGTTACTGCCGGGTCAGCCGGATGTGTACCTCGACCGGGTGAAGCCGAAAGCTAGCGTTTTAAGGGAATACTCGGTCGGTGAACTAAAAGATGATTTCTTACCTATTTATTTACCTTCCCCAGATGTTTTTCTCGCTTTTTCGCAGTCCGTACATGCACTTTAGGGCATGCCTCCCAAGGAAAGGAACCCCTAACGGAACTATTCTCCTGGAAGATGTTTCTTACTAACCATGTAATATAACATAACTAGTTGGGCACTTGTCGATAAAGCACTAATGACCCCTACGCCTGGTCTCCACGCATGCCCCGGTTTTTATAACCGCGAGGGTATTCGGACACACCTGCACTATTAGGTCCAGAGGTTGAAGCGAAAAGGTCCGCTACGACAAACGATCTACAATCCGGCTAGAAGGCATTTTACATGTCACCTTACATTATATAGTCAACTTTTACCCAAGTCACTTGGGGGCTCTTATGTTTATTTGAGTCGTTTCATACTATGTGTTTTTCTTCTTAGTCGTTGCAAAGTTTTTATTATTTATCACTCCTTTTTTTTCTCGACATGAGTGTGCGGTCACTAGCCGGGGAGCCTAATTTCTCTCTCAAAACCGCTAGGGTTTAGTTTTCTAAACTGGCCTAATGGGAAGTACTCCGCCTTCAGGATGGGAGACTGAAGCCGTAGGCTGGCCCGCTTGAAGTCTTGAGATAGGATGTGTCATGTTAAAGCACAACAGAAGCACTTTTTTTCTCTAAAGTCCAATTTTCGGATTGGCACCGAACACTTCATCTTGTTCGGACGTCATGTTTTTACTGACATTTTTTTTGGTATTCCAAGCTTTTGGCACTTTTAAACTATTAGTGTGTTTTCAGCACAAGTCTCGCGGTGCAACGCCGGACTCCTTTAGAGATTCGGCAAAAACATTCTCGGATATTGCTATATATGCATCGGTTTTGAATTGTGTCTTTGGTCAATGGTTGGGTTGCCTGCCTCTGCGCTTGCCTCCTACGCCCGCTTTGTTTGGCTAGGTGTACAAAGGAGAACCATCGCGATTGTGCTTCCAAATCACATGGTTAAGCACCTCGCTGGAGAAAGCCAAAACCGACCGTCACAATAAGTGTAAACTGGTCAGCGATTCGATGACGGTGTTAAATGACGGGCCATTCATAATAATGGTCAAGTGTTTACGGCTTGACCTCGATCGTCGCCGAACACTACCGGGGCTATTAATCGCCTCCCAAACTAAATCCTCGATCTTTTGCTCTTACATTGAGCTGAGGTTTCATGATCATGCTTAGCATGACAACCCAAAGAAAGGAACCGATAAGCGGGACTATTTTATTTGGAAGACATTTCTTCATTAAACAGAATATAACATATCTCTCTCGCACCTTTGTTTATAAAACCGTATGGCCAGATTGCCTTGTTTGTCGAAAATCTTTGCCCTCATAAAGGCTTTATAAAGTAGGACAAACACTCCTCGGCTACTGGCCGAGGAGGTTGAAGCCGATGGTCGAAAGTTTTGTACAATGAGGATCCGAGCATTAATGACGTAAAGTACTTGGATACATAGAGTCATTAAACATAATTTGTGATTTTACTATGGATATTGATCCTTAATTCGGCCACCCGTGCCCGCATTAAGGCTCGGGGGCTACTGGGCTTCGGGCTTATTATTTACAAATTAAAGGGGCACATCAATCCCCTGATCTGGTGTTGCCACCCGACCAGTGTCTCGGGGGCTACTGCATTGCCTGTTCTATGCAGAAAATTTTAGTGCAATACAGTTTCCGAGGAGATTTTGATCCTCAGGTTGGTCGGCCGCACCTAACCCGAGTCCCGAGGACTGAGCACGCCACTTTTTGTGTCCCGAAGTATTCTGCCGAGCTAGGACTTGATCCTCAGACCGGTTTTGCAAATCAACCTGAGTCTCAGCGGCTATGGGGATCAGCGGTTTTATGTCATCCTTCATGTGCATCTTAGGTTTTAGACCGATACCCACCTTGAGGGCTACTGGCTATGTATCTCGGCAGAGAATAAATTGCACCAATCAAAAATATTGACAAAAATCGGCCCACATTCAGGGAGGTGCACCACCTCGGAAGCAGTCCGGCATAAAGCTCGGGCGCTAGTGGCTGGCTCCATAAAGGGCATTTCTGGCATTAAGCTCAGCTAAACTCCTTCAAAATTCTTTGAACCAAGGGGCTTTACGACACCTCGGATACAGTCCGGCGTTGGAGCTCGGATACATAGTCCGGCATTGGAGCTCGGATACAGTCCTGCATTGGAGCTCGGATACATAGTCTGGAGTTAGAGCTGGGAAGCAGTCCGGCATTGGTGCTCGGCTGCAAAAGATACCTCGAATGCAGTCCGGCGTAGGAGCTCGGACGCAAGAGGACGCTGCCGCCCGGGAACAACTTCAAACCCGAGGTGTGGCATAAAAATAACAAGGCATTGATAAAGGCCGAAACTTAAAGGCTCCTCGGATACCCGACGGTAAAGTCGTCGAATGCATTTCGGCGATCCTCAAGATCAAGATGAGAAGATTTGTTGAACCAGTTTTCAAGACCAGCAACCAAGATGAAGAACAGTTCGAAGAATCGAGGAGCGCCCCTAACTTGAAGACCGGTTCGTGGGTTATCGACGGTGTCCCGGACTAGGGGTACTCACCACGCCGTCCCCAATCGGTTAGATTGGGCCGAGGACCCCTGTACGCATAATCATGGGCCAGTCCGGACAGGTGCCGATACAAGGAAGATTCCACAAAACTTGGTGATCAAGACAAGGACTCCTCCCCACCGGCGATTCGGCTTAGGACTCTTGTTATCCTAGGCCTCTGGTGCATTATATAAACCAGGGCCAGGCTAGTCGACACATATACAATATACAACATTCATACCATAGGCTAGCTTCTAGGGTTTAGCCTCTCTGATCGCGTGGTAGATCTACTCTTGTACTACCCATATCATCAATTTTAATCAAGCAGGAGTAGGGTATTACCTCCATCGAGAGGGCCCGAACCTGGGTAAAAACATCGTGTCCCTTGTCTCCTGTTACCATCCGCCTAGACGCACAGTTCGGGACCCCCTACCCGAGATCCGCCGGTTTTGAGACTGACATTGTGCATCTATTTTCATCCGTATCATGCTCATCAAAAGATATCCACTAACAAGGTTGATCAGGTCTTGTTAACAAACTCATTCCGACTGACATGGAACCGGAGAAATTTCTAATAACACTATGTTACCTCAACAGGGATATGGACATCCCCAATAATAAGCATATCATATTTCTTCTTGACAGTAGGGAGAGGAAATTCAAAACCTCCAAATATAATCGATAGAATTTTTCCAATAGAGTTGATACTATGAACTTGAGGTTGTTTCCTCGAAAAGTGTACCGTGTGCTCATTACCATTAACATGAAAAGTGACATTGCCTTTGTTGCAATCAATAACAGCCCCTACAGTGTTAAGGAAAGGTCTTCCAAGAATAATAGACATACTATCATCCTCGGGAATATCAAGAATAACAAAGTCCGTTAAAATAGTAACGTTTGCAACCACAACAGGCACATCCTCACAAATACCAACAGGCCATTTGCAAAGATATTTTAGTAGGTGTCAACTTATTCAAGTCAAGTCTACGATATAAAGAGAGAGGCATAACGCTAACACCGGCTCCGGGATCACATAAAGCAGTTTTAACATAATTTCTCTTAATGGAGCATGGTATAGTAGGTACTCCTGGATCTCCAAGTTTCTTTGGTATTCCACCCTTAAAAGTATAATTAGCAAGAATGGTGGAAATTCCAGCTTCCGGTATCTTTCTCTTATTGGTAACAATATCTTTCATATATTTAGCATAAGGATTCATTTTGAGCATATCACCAATCGTGACACGCAAAAAGATGGGTCTAATCATTTCAAAGAAAGCGCCAAAATCCTCATCATCCTTTTCTTGGATGGTTTCGAGGAAAAGGCATGGGTTTCAACCCATGGTTCCCTTTCTTTACCATGTTTCCTAGCAACAAAGTCTCTTTTATCATAACGTTGATTCTTTGATTGTGGGTTATCAAGATCAACAAAGCAGGTTCAACTTCTACATCATTATCATTACTAGGTTGAGCATCATCATGAACATCATAATTAACATTTTCACTAGGTTCATATTTATTACCAGATTGTGTTTCAGTATTAGAAATAGATATATCATTTGGATTCTCAGGTGGTTCAGCAATAGGTTCACTAGAAGTTTGCAAAGTCCTATCATTTTTCTTTTTCTTCTTTTTAGAAGAACTAGGTACATCAATATTATTTCTCTAAGAATCTTGCTCGATTCTCTTAGGGTGGCCTTCAGGATACAAAGGTTCCTGAGTCATTCTACCAGTTCTAGTAGCCACTCTAACAGCATAATCATTTTTCTTACTATTCATTTCATCAAGCACTTCTTTTTGAGCTTTAAGTACTTGTTCTACTTGAGTGGTAACCATAGAAGCATGTTTGCTAACAAGTTTAAGTTCACCTCTAATATTAGCCATATAATCACCCAAGCGTTTAATCATATGAGCATCCTGTTTTAATTGTCTACCAAAATAAGCATTAAAGTCATCTTGCTTAAACATAAAGTTATCAAACTCATCCAAGCACTGACTAGCAATTTTAGTAGGAGGGACTTCAGCTTTATCATATCTATAGAGATAATTTACCTTTACTACCTGTGTCGGGATATCGGGATCAGGAGGTTCTTCAGTGAATAAAGAATTGAGATCATATACTTCTTCAACAGGCGGTAAATTAAGACCCTGTATTTCTTCAATAGGAGGTAAATTCTTAACATATTCAGCTCTACTACCTTTTTCTTTCATAGATTTCTTTGCCTCTTGCATATCTTCAGGACTGAGAAATAGAACACCTCTCTTCTTCGGAGTTGGTTTAGGAATAGGCTCAGCAATTGGAGCGGGAGCTGGCTCAGGAGGTGCCCAATTATTTTCATTTCTCAACATATTATTCAATAGAATTTCAGCTTCATCCGTGTTCTTTCCTAAAAGAGAACCAGCACAACTATCCGGTAATCTCTGAAGCATCGCTTAGTCCATTATAAAAGATATCAAGTATTTCAGGTTTCTTAAGAGGATGATCAGCAAAGCATTATAACTTGAGAAGCCTCCCCAAGCTTGTGGGAGACTCTCTTCTTTAATTTGCACGAAGTTGTATATTTCCTCAAAGCAGCTTGTTTCTTATGAGCAGGGAAATATTTAGCGAGAAGTAATAAATCATATCCCGGGACTACGCACACAACCAGGATCAAGAGAATTAAACCATATCTTAGCATCACCCTTTAATGAGAACGGAAATATTTTGAGTATATAAAAGTAGTGCGATCTCTCATCATTAGTAAACAAGGCGGCTATATCATTTAACTTAGTAAGATGTGCCACAACAGTTTCAGATTCATAGCCATAAAAAGGATCAGATTCGACCAAAGTAATTATATCTGGATCAATAGAAAATTCGTAATCCTTATCGCGAACACAAATAGGTGAAGTAGCAAAAGCAGGGTCAGGTTTCATTCTGTCTCTAAGAGATTCTTTGTTCCATTTAACTAGCAGTCTCTTAAGTTCATATCTATATTTACAAGCAAAAATAGCTGCAGAAGATTCCCTATCAAAAACATAACCCTCAGGAATAACAGGCATATTTTCATCATCACTCTCATCATCGTATTCAGATTCAATAATTTCTTTCTCTCCAGCCCTAGCAATTTGTTCATCTAGAAATTCACCAGGGGGCACAGTAGTATCAAGCATAGAAGTAGTTTCATCATAAGTATCATGCATAGGAGAAGTGGCATCATCAATAACATGCAACATATCGGATCGAATAGCAGAAGCAGGTTTAGGTGTCGCTAGCTTACTCATAACAGAAGGGGAATCAAGTGTAGAGCTAGATGGCAGTTCCTTACCTCCCCTCGTAGTTGAGGGATAAATTTTTGTCTTAGCGTCTTTCAAGTTCTTCATAGTGTCCAGCAGATATAAATCCCAAGTGACTCAAAGAATAGAGCTATGCTCCCGCAACGGCGCCTTTAAAAAGGTCTTATAACCCACAAGTATAGGGGATCGCAACAGTTTTCGAGGGTAGAGTATTCAACCCAAATTTATTGATTCGACACAAGGGGAGCCAAAGAATATTCTCAAGTATTAGCAGCTGAGTTGTCAATTCAACCACACCTAGAAACTTAGTATCTGCAGCAGAGTGTTTAGTAGCAAAGTAATATGATAGTGGTGGTAACGGTAACAAAAGTAAAGGCAGCAAAGGTAATGTTTTTGGTATTTTATAGTGATTGTAACAGTAACAACGGGAAAGTAAATAAGCGAGAACCAGTATATGGAAAGCTCGTAGGCACCGGATCAGTGATGGATAATTATGCCGGATGCGGTTCGTCATGTAACGGTCATAACATAGGGTGACACAGAACTAGCTCCAATTCATCAATGTAATATAGGCATGTATTCCGAATATAGTCATACGTGCTTATGGAAAAGAACTTGCATGAAATCTTTTGTCCTACCCTCCCGTGGCAGCGGGGTCCTATTGGAAACTAAGGGATATTAAGGCCTCCTTTTAATAGAGAACCGGAACAAAGCATTAGCACATAGTGAATACATGAACTCCTCAAACTATGGTAATCACCGAGAAGTATCCCGTTTATTTTCACTTCGGGGTTGTCGGATCATAACACATAATAGGTGACTATAGACTTGCAAGATAGGATCAAGAACTCACATATATTCATGAAAACATAATAGGTTCAGATCTGAAATCATGGCACTCGGGCCCTAGTGACAAGCATTAAGCATAGCAAAGTCATAGCAACATCAATCTCAGAACATAGTGGATACTAGGGATCAAACAATAACAAAACTAACTTGATTAAATGATAAATCTCATCCAACCCATCACCATCCAGCGAGCCTATGATGGAATTACTCATGCATGGCGGTGAGCATCATGAAATTGGTGATGGAGGATGGTTGATGATGACGACGGCGACGAATCCCCCTCTCGGGAGCCCCGAACGGACTCCAGATCAGCCCTCCCGAGAGAGATTAGGGCTTGGCGGCGGCTCCGTATTGTAAAACGCGATGATTTCTTCTCTCTGGTTTTTTCTCCCCGAAAGCCAATATATAGAGTTGGAGTTGTCATCGGAAGGTGTCCAGGTGGGCCACGAGGTAGGGGGCGCGCCCAGGAGGGGGGGCGCGCCCCCACCCTCGTGGACAGGGTGTGGGCCCCCTGGTCTTCATCTTTGGCGAGGATTTTTTATTATTTATTCTAAGATATTCCATGCAGTTTTAGGTCATTCCGAGAACTTTTGTTTTCTGCACATAAAACAACATCATGGCAATTCTATTGAAAACAACGTCAGTTCGGATAAGTTCCATTCAAATCATACAAGTTAGAGTCCAAAACAAGGGCAAAAGTGTTTGGAGAAGTAGATACGGCGGAGACGTATCACTCCACACATCGACCGACTCCTTCCTGCATCTAGAGTATTAAGTTCAAGAGAACAGAGTAACACTTTAAGCAAGGTGACATGATGTAGAGGGGTAAACACAAGCAATATGATATAAACCTCATCTTTTTATCCTTAATGGCAACAATACAGTACGTGCCTCGTGTCGGGGGAGAACTGATCGTGCCCCACGAGCACCTATGGGACCTGGGTCCCTTGTGGTTCGGAGGGGGGCGGAGATTGCACAAAGAGCGGATCGAGGCGATGCACACGAGCGGATTTACCCAGCTTCGAGCTCTCCGAGAGATAATACCCTCACCGCTGGTTTGTGGATTATCTTGTGTTCTTGCTAGGGAGCAAATGGGAGCTACAAGACCTAGCCCGAGTGTGGTTTTGTATGAATGTGATGAACTAAGTCGAGCTGGACCGAAACCAGCCGAACCCCTTCTACGCTGCCCTCGGCCTCCTTTTATAGGCACAAGGGGTTACCACATGTGGCAAGTAGACAAGGTTACAATGGTAAAACCTAGGTTGGTACACTCGCTTTGTACAAAGGTACGATAATCTATACCTAACTCGACGGCAAGGGACAAGGGTCATCAATGCCCGCCTCGATCGCCTCGAACAGTGTAACAGGACCGCTAAGGCGCCTCCGTCGCCATGATGGTGGCTTGTCGCTGCCGCTTGTCGCTATTCCCGCTGGCTGCACAGCCCGTCGACACGCTGCATTTGGGGAGCCCCATGGTGACACGCTATGGGTGAGCTAGAGCGAGATGAAGAGGTCGCCGCCCGCAAGCGCCTTGCCGCTGCAGGAACCTTGTCGCGCTTTGGGGTTCAGCGCCGCCAAGCCTTCCCGGCAGGCTCCTCTTGCCGGGCCTTGTTTTCCTTTATACTCGAGTGGCCTTCCCGCAAGCTCCTCTTGCCGGGTCTTGACTGCTTTGTTTTGAATGGCTCGAAAGGAGCCGCCGAGGATCTTGGTGGACGCTTCGCAAGGCTTGTCACGGACGCTGCAACTGCTGCGCGTGCTCAGTTCGGGTACTAAGGTACCCCTACCTTAGTACACCGACAGAGCCCCGGGCTGGGCCATACACGGTGCCGAAGCGCTGTTGGGCCAGGCCCAAAACAGGCACGGCACGCGCTGCCTGGGTCCAAACCAGATCCACCAGATCCGCTGCGGCCCCTCAGAACGCACGCATCGATTGCGGTGTCGTGGGGGAAGTGGGCGACGTGTGAGGTCGCCTCATTTGTCGCCTCAGTTCTGCACCTTTCTTCTCTTCGCTGTTATTTCAGTTCTGAGAACGATTTAGCTAGTGCCGCGATAAGCTATTTTTGTAATATACACTATCTTAGGCCATCGAATGCAATGTTATTTCCTTTACTCGATTTCTTCCTTGTATGTTTTTACCCCACGCTTTTGTGGAAACTTGCGGTGCAGCACCCTTGCCGTGAGCGCCGAAAAGTGGAACTTCAGCAGCTTTGGCGGGTCGCCATCGACAAGCAACCTCGTCGCGACTAGCCGCAGCTCACTTAAGTTGTTGAGCGGACTCAAACAAAGTAAGGGCGCCACCAGTCACGATTTGGTTCCTCCAAGACCGGTTTTCCATACAAAGTACTATCGCTCGAGGAAGATAACTTAAAACTTAAAACTGGCCGCTTAAACTTAACAACTTAGCTTTTCATTGTCCATTTTCCGCAAGGCGACAGCCTCGAGCGACGCCGTCGCCCACATCATTACCTCCTCCTCCCCCCCTCCCCGTTAACTTGTGGGTGGATGAACCTTCTCCTTGTTTGAGAAGAAAGAAGAGAAAATAAAGTTATGGAGCCTAATGGCTTATTGTCGCCATCGGGTGCGGGTGCTGCACAAGATGTTAGTAAACACATGCATATTTGATTACGAAAGCATGTATTAACAAAAATGTGCGCAACCATAGGCTTTACCGATGCACGGGTATGCGCCTTGCTTTGTACAAAGGATTACATGCAACAGCGGCAAGACTTGTATAGGTAGTGGTTGCCGAACGGGTTCCGCAACCGCGCCTCATGGGTAAAACTTGCGAAGATGCTCTATGTTCCAGGAATTGCTCACCGGAAAGCCATCTTTGGTCTCAAAGGCGGACAGCGCGGGCCTAGTGAATCGCTTTTACCCGATAAGGGCCTTCCCACTTCAAGCGCCAACTTGTTGGAATTCTTGGCGGATTGAACGCTACCAAGAACAAGGTCGCCTTCCTCGAAGCTTCGGCATTAACTTTGCGGCTATGGTAGCGACGCAAAGCTTGCTGGTAACGAGCAGCTCAGACAAAGAGCTCGAACACGATCTTCCTCGAGGAGCAGCGTCATCTTGTCGCAGCTGCTCTTGCTCAAGCTCATCATAAGCGAGCACTCGAGGTGACCCGTATACGAGTTCCGTGGGGAGAACTGCCTCTGCTCCATAGACTAGAGCAAAGGGTGTCTGGCCAGTGGCTCGATTTGGCGTCGTCTGATCGACCAAAGAACCACCGCAGCTCTCGATCCAGTTCCTTCCGCACTTGTGCAGCCCGTCGAAAGTTCTGGTCTTGAGTCCTCGCAGCACTTCAGCGTTTGCCCTCTCGCTGACCGCTGCTTCTCGGATGAGCAACGGAAGCAAAGCAGATCTTGGCGCCAAGATCTTGGGCGATCGCATGAAGGTGCGATTCGTGAACTGTGTGCCGTTGTCGGTGATGATCCGGTTAGGAATCCCAAACGGCAAACAATTGACTCAAGAACTTGACGGCCGATCGTGGCTGTCACCTTCCTCACTGGTTCCACTTCCGCCACTTTGTGAACTTGTCGATTACGACGCACAAGTATTCAAAGCCCCGACAGCTCGGGGAAGGGGCCGAGGATGTCGAGCCCTGCATCGAGAAGGGCCAGATAAAGGGATCGCCTTGAGAGCTTGAGCTGGCTGGTGTATCTGTCTTGAATGGAACCGACACGCTTCACACTTGGTTACTTGTGCAGTTGCATCCGGAGGGCTTCGCCGAAGAAACCTTGCCGGAAAGCTTTGCCGCAAGTGCTTTTGCGCCAATGTGGTGACCACATATGCCTCCGTGTATCTCCGCCAACAACTTCATCCCATCTTCCGTGCAAATACACTTCAATTTCACTCCGCTGAGTCTTCTTCATGCATGGATGTTGTCAACAAACTGGTACATACTTGACCGCCGGGCTACTTTTTCCGCTTCTTCTTGCTCTTCGGAAGTTCTCCTGTCTCAAGGAAATGGACGATCTGTTGTGCCCATGTTGGAGCGTGTGGCTCGACAACAAGGACTAAAGGCTCATCTATCATCTGCGGGACCATCGCCTTCGCGGCAAGGACCTACGGGTCCGCCAGAAGCTCGATGATCCCCGCAAGCTTGCCGGAGCTAAGCTTGTCGGGATCGCTTGCTTCAACGATACAAATCTGCATGGTTTGTCGGAGCAGATCGCTCCTCGCTGATATTTATGCTGGTTTTAGGGACCTTCTTGGCGGCGGCTTCAGAGAGCTCTGCCGGAAAGTAGTCGCCGAAACCAATTTTCTCTTCTTGCTCGTCCTGTTGATGGTGTCACGGTTGGCTGAGTCGCTTGAGCACAAAAATCCCTGGTTCCACGGGTAACTTAAGTGCGACACATTTGGAGAGGCCATCAGCTATATCATTCTCGCTCTTTTGAACGTGTTTCATTTGCGTGCCTTCAAATTGCTCTTCCAGCTTCCTCACTTCATCGACGACGCTTCCATCAACGGACTCGTAATCTTTATTTACTTGGCGGATGACAAGTTGTGAGTCTCCCGACAATGAGCTTCTTAATCCCAAGGTCCACCGCAATCTCGAGACCGCAAGCAAGCCTTCATACTGCAGTGTTATTTGTTGCTTGTTCCTTGGGAAAGTGCATTTGGACTATGTATTTGAGGTGTTCCCGGTGGGTGCGATAAGCAACACGCCGCATCGGGCGCTTTGCAGCCGAGAAGGCACCGCCAAAGTACATCAGCCATTCTTTATTTGCCTCCTTGACGGGATGCTGTCTCTCGAATCTCTTCATCCTGCTACGGCGTCCATTCTGCTATGAATTCTGCCAATGCTCGCTGCTCGCATAGTTGAAGTGCTTTCAACTTGAGACCAAAGCTTGACAGTTCCAGCGCCCACTCAACAATCCTGCGCTGTTGCTTCGGATTTTGCAAAATCCTCTTCAGCGAAAGCGAGTGACAACTGTTATCTCATGTGCTTGAAGTAATGGCGCAGCTTTCGAGGCCATGAGGAGGCCGAAAAGCAGCTTCAGACACCAGAGTACCTCGATCTAGCCTGAAAGTGCTATATCGACTAGAGGGGGTGAATAGGCGATTTTATGATTTTACAAATTCTTCATCGAGGAATTTGCCGGTGAGGAAATTCCTTAGCTAAGAAATACATGCAGCGGAATAAGTACTCGAAGTAAGCATAACAGATTACAAGCATAGTCATCATGATGAAATGAAGACAATCACAGAGTACGAAAGCGTAATCACAGGATAACACAAGATGAAGACAAACAGATCAAGAAATTGAACTGAGGAAATTGAGAAAGTCTTCAGTCAAAGTCTTCAAACACAGATATGACAAACACTCAACACAAGAATGAGGAAATGAAAGGGTTGAGGAAATTGAACCAGTTAGGTTGGTGAAGACAATGATTTGGTAGACCAGTTCCAACTGCTGTCTCGGTGTATGCTCGGTTGGAGCGGCTGAGTATTTAAACTCGAGGACTAAGGCCACGCAGACCTCGTACAAACACTCGTGGTAAGTCTTCAGGCGACTTCCAAACCTTCACATACTTGGTCACTCGGCAATCCACAATTCCTCTTGGATGCTCTAGACCGTGACGCCTAACCGTCTGGAAGAAGCACAGTCTTCAAAGGTAAAAGCGCCGGATCCACGCTGATCAATTTCTTCATGATGCTCAATCACTTTGGGTTTGTTGGGGTTTGGTTTTGGGTTTTCCTCACTTGATGATTTTCGCCAAAGTCCTCGGAGGATGGGTTGCTCTCAAATGACAAGTGTCAAGTTCTCTCGAGCAGCCAACCAACTAGTGGTTGTAGGGGCGGCTATTTATAGCCTCGGAGCAGCCCGACATGATAAGACATAAATGCCCTTAATGATATGACCGTTAGGTGGAGATATTTTGGGACAGTCAGTGCGCAAGACAAGAACGGTCGGAAATTGGAACATCAAATTCCTCGTGGCTATCATGTTCCTCATCGTAGGCAATTCAGACCGGCGAATTCCTAACTCCTCGCCGAATAAATTCTCAAGACTAGAAGAACTTCGCTCTCACATCAAGAAATTGATTGAATCTGTATGAGATTTCCAAAGGCTTCACTCAAGGGATTGGTAGGTGAGGATTTTGAGTTGAGCATCAAATGGAAATTTTTCCTTAGTATTTCCTCGACCCCCTTTAACAAAGACGGTGTTTCCTATGACTCAAGAAAGAGAAAATGAAACTACGAAAACAAAAGTCTTCACGCTTCATATTCCTCAAGCGATTACCAAGTCTTCGAAATCACACCAATTTCTTCACTTTCAAAGTCTTCGTAAAGTCTTCGTAATATCAAATTCTTCGTGAAGAAATTCATTTTAGGGTCGACTTTCTCTATAAATATCAAACTCCTCATAGACTTATAGACCTGTGTACACTTACAACGATTAGTTACTTAACCTATAAGTCTTCAATACACCAAAATCACTAAGGGCACTAGATGCACTTACAATCTCCCCTTTTGGTGATTGATGACAATACAGTTAAGTTTTCAACGGGATAAATATATGAAGTGTAAATCTGATAATGAGGATTTTGATTGCAAGATATAGAAGAACTCCCCGAAGGTGTGCATAGTGAGGAATTTGCTTTTGAGGCAATGCACATTTGAAGAATTGAATCATGGAGATCTCCCCTATATCTTGTAATTCATACACGATTTGACATATAATATGAGGAATTTGAAATGCATGATGAAATATGGTGCTTGATGATATGCAGAGCATGCAAAATAATGCATAAAGAGTATCAGAGCCCAATGCGTATGAGGAATTTGAAACTATTCATGAGTATCAGATCCCAAATCAATTTGAAGATTTTCACCGAGCTCATGAGGATCAGAGCATAACAAGGATCAACGCATATCAACACTACTGTAATTAGATCAAAGAGCAAAAGCATAATGCATCAAAAGTATCAAAGCACCATCGGGTTTAAGATTACAACTCGATCCAATAAAAGGTTTCGGAAGAACGAGAGTTGTAACTTAATAAAATATAGTATATAGACAAAAAACGAGACCCGCTTGAAGACTAACTCAAATTTCTCCCCCTTTGTCATCGAATGACCAAAAGGATCGAAACTGAGGACTAACGCTCTTGAAGAATTTCAAGTTGAAGACGGAGCGCCAGCATTGTCGGGGTTGTTCGTCGAAGTAGGACCAGCAGCAGTGTCTTCCAAATCTTCATTTTCATCAGTATCGCGAGATGAAGAATAAGAGCTGGCCACCAAGGAAGGAACCTTGACCTTCTTGAATTTCTTCGGAGGAGGTGCAGACCAGTCAAATTCTTCCTTGAGACCCATTGATTTCAGTTCTTCTTCATTGTAGACATGTGAAAGAACAGCCCAGGTGCGCTTGAAGGTTTCATGAAGATAGTAGTGGTTTTTCTTCACTGCATTGTGAGTTGAGGTCATGTTGTAAAGAAGAGTGCCAAACTGACGCTTGACCCACTTATGATTGCGATCAACCTTCCGATGAAGACCGAGGAGTAACTCACGATCGATCATTACCTCGGTGCAGAGCTTGAGGATTTTGCTTAATCGAGGTATTTGCTTGCCGAGTCATGTGTGGCGAGTCATCATTGGTGGAGTAGGATGTCGCTTTGCGAAACTGTCCATCCAATGGACGAATGCCTTCATCTATCACAGCAGTAGCCTTTCCTTTTCATCACCGAGGCAATTGGCCGCTTGAGGACTTCAATCGGGGCGTGTAGCTGCAGTGGTTCAAAGTGTCGCCTTTGTAATTCAAAGAAGATCTTGATCTGATGAATCTCATAATCCAAGGCGCATAAGGTTTCAGCTCAAAAGGTGACATGGCAATGTTAGCCAGAGTCCTCATGAAGAAATCATGGAAATTGACGGGAACGCCATGGATGATATTGAAAAGCATATTCTTCATGATGCCAACGACCTCTTCATCATTTGAGTCGTGGCCCTTGATAGGACTCATAGTCTTCGACAAAATTCGATAGACTGTTCGAGGCACATATAACAATTCCTTGACGAGGAATTTGGTCCTTGGAGCTTGCCTTGGTTTCAAAGGCTAGTGGCTGGAATTTCTTCATGCACAGGACTCGTGGGTTGATTTTCTTCAGAGTCGATCCGGACAAATTGCAGCGAGAGTGAGGAACTTGTTGAAGTGGGGTGAAGAGCGGAGTATTGGGATGTTGATTTTCCCAAAATCATCATTGATTACTGGAGTGGTGCATCCAATATCCACATCTTCATTTTCAATTTCCTCAAAGACCATCTTGAGGAATTTCATGGTCCGATGAGGGAATGACGGGGTTGAAGGGACAGCTTCCACTTCAATTTCCTCATCAATTTTCTCGCAGAGCAGCAGAGATTGATGTTCTTCATCAGATCCGTTGGCACTTCATATTCTTCTCCAAAAGGAACCACTTCCTTTGAAGGTATGGAGGAAATTGGAATAGCATCAATCGGGTTCTCAACAGAGCTGGTCATAGGCTTCATTTTCTTCGCAGCCGAAGAATCTGACGCAGCTGATGCTTTTCTCTTCTTCACAGCAGTTCTTTCCGCAGCCTTGGTTTTCTTCACATCCGAAGCAGATGGAAGAATTGGAGTGGGAGTTGGCGCAGGAGGAGCTGAGGAATTTGGTGCAGTTTCTTCAGAGCAACCGATGCGCCTCCCTGTCTTGAGTAATTTCTTCAGCGCACCACTAGTGGGTGCCCCGCGCTTTCTTCAATGGGTGGAATTTCTTCATCAGCCCTCGAATCAGCATGTTCTTCAAGAGGTTGAGCTTCAGTTGCTCGGTATTTTTTTCACTAGGCTGAGCAGATGCTTCACCGAGGATTTTCATGTTGCACAGTGCAGCAACAAGTGGTGATTCTCTTCGTCAGATCAACGAATCTGGTCTTGACAACTTGCCAATCAGCATAGTACGTGTCAAAGTTCTTGCTGAGGTTCTGAATTTCAGTTTGGGCTTGAAGAAGTTCCTCGGTGTCATCTTGACAACATTTTCTTCAAGAACCTCTCCTTCTTGTATTGAGCCTTCTTGATTTCCTTCGCCTTCTCGAACTTCCATTTTTCTTCAGCAATGAAGTGAGTCAACATATGACTTTGACCAGGTGTCAAAGGAAGATCAGCAGAGGGGTATTTGGATCACAGCGAGGTCGATGAAATCGAGGACTTTCTTCGGTCCAAAAGCAGTGGGCACAGCTGTTCCCTTGGCTCTTGCAGCTCTAGCTTGACGGTCTCTGATGATTTCTTCAAGTTCTTCATCAGATGCCTCATCATCAGAAGGCACGTGGACGACAAGCTGTTTCTTCCTTGGACTAGGCCGAGGACCACGTCCAGCTGTTGCTTTTGTCTTCAGCAGCGTCGGGCCTGATGAAGAATTGAAAGCAGCTGAGGAATTTGCAGAGGTGCCTGAGGCAATTGAAAATCCAGCAGTCCTTTGACAAGTGGCCAGGTGCACTAGAACTGAAGGTTTGGACGGAGCAGCTGAGGACTTTGATGGAACAGCAGCGGTGTGAGGAATTTATTGCTGAGGAATTTGCCTGGAAGGAGCTGCTGAGGAACTTGGCCGTGAGGGCACAGATGAAGAAGCACTTGGCTTATTCGCAGACTTCTTTTGCATCGATTTCTTCGGCTTGGCCGAGACCTCGATGGCAGCAAAGCAGCGGCGTAATCCTCATTGAATTTCTTCACCGCTTCCTTTGCTTGCTTAGCCAACTTAGCTTGGCGCTTAGCCCATTCATCGTGAAAGTCCTCACCGCGTTTGACGCTAGTGGATCAGCTATTTGGCCTGGTGCCAAAGGAGCTCTTGGGCAAGGAGGATTTAACGTGAATTTCTTCATGTACTTAGGTGTAACATAGCGGTATTCCTTCCATTCCCGTGCCCATCTCCGTTCAATCTTCTGAAGACGCACCTTGCGTTGAGTTTTGCTTTCCTCATCTGGTGTGCAATAGTCAGCATATATTTCCTCAGGGATCTCGAATGCTGTCATGACCTCGGGTTTCTTTCCTCCCTTCTGCGGTTTCTTACCATCTGCCATTTTCTTCAGGTGAGGAAATTGAACAATTGAGTTCTCTGAAGAAGTGTGCAGTTTTTCTTCGAGGAACGCTGCAAATGAGTTAAGTTGATGAGAACCTAGGATTCAGCAGCAGACATTTGTACCGTGAATGAGTATAGGTGCGAGGAATTTGAAGAGGTCATATGCGTTCGTGAGGGTTTTCAAAAAGAACAAGTTTGAGGATTTTGACCAGATGAGCCTTGAAGAATTTCAATAAGCGTTCTTTGTCTTAGGTTCCAGAGTTGTATAGATCGAAGATCCACACAACTGAGGAATCTTGAAGAAAATCATAGCTTAGAGAAATGAGTCAAGAGATTTGAGGTGTTCATGTGTGTGAAGAAATTGAAATAAACACCTTTGAAGAATTTGAAGAAAATTTGAGAATCAAAGCGAGTAAATAAAAGTAACTTTTAATTTACCCGAAGTGAAGAACACGACGAACTGAGATGAACAGTTTAGAAGTTCGTCCGTTCAGATCTTCTCCGCCCTAACTTGGCAGAGGAAATCAGCTACGGCGACGGCGGAGTGAAGAAATTCCACGGTCGGCGCGAGTACGCCGGGCGAAGAGGTCAAGGCAAGTGAAGCTTTTCCTCACCGGCGACGATGGAGAAGCGGCGCGCTTAGGGTTTCGAGGAGCTCGAGCGGGAGAGAGATCGAGCGAGGTAAAAGAGTGAGGAAGGGAGAGAGGGGTATTTATAGCCACGGTGAAAAACGGCTCGTCCGAAGAATTAGGACGAACGTGCCCCTGACCGCTTCCTTCTCACGACATGTGTCACCCACGTCAAGGTAGTGGAGATCGTGTTGCGATCGTGGGTGAATATAATAATGCATCGTGGGATGCGGAACGGTTTGAGCGGTAAAATAGAAGTTTGGATAAGATTCGTTTTAAAAGTTCCGTTAGCAATTTCTTCAGTATCAAGGACACAAAGAAGAATTTGAACGAGTTTCAAAGTAGAACGCACATGAAGAATTTGTGAATGGATTGGGTTGAGTATAGCATAGAGGGAAGGGTCCGATCACATTCACTTAGCGTAAAAGCGACTTGAAGAATTAGCCATAAGTGAATGTCAGAGAGGACATAAATCCATATATATATATAGCCAATGAAGAAAGACGACGGAAATAGTGAAGAATTTGCAAAGTTGAAGAATTTGAAAAACTGAAGAATTTCAAAACTGAAGAATTTCAAAACTGAGGAAAACTCAAATTGAAGATTTTCAACTTTGGTGGTGGCGTGACCCATCAGATAAGAATGATGATTTCAGACACCGCTGCATAATTGTCGAGGGTTCGAGAATCAAATTCTTCATTAATTTCTTCACACTTAGAGTGTTATTCTTCATTGATTGAAGAAAACGCTTCTTCATGTGTTGCACATCTAAGTCATCAATTTTGCATAAGTGTTAGGATGTGTGCCTTTTCAAAGAACGCTCAAGATTCTAAGATATTTAGCTCACACCGCAACTTGCTAAATCTCTTCTCATCCAAGGGCTTAGTGAAGATATCAGCTAGCTGTTCTTCGCCTTCACGTGCTCGATGGAGATGTCGCCTTCAACACATGATCACGAAGAAAATGATGACGAATTTGAATGTGCTTTGTCTTCGAAAGTGCTGAACTGGTTGTGAGCAATCTTGATGGCACTCTCATTGTCACAGAGAGAGGCACATTCTTCACGTTGATGCCGTAGTCCTTGAGGGTTTGCTTCATCCATAGTAATTGAGCACAACACGAGCCAGCAGCAATGTATTCAGCTTCCGCAGGGACGGTGATACGCAGTTCGCTTTCTTCGAGGACCAATGCACCAAAGATCGTCCGAGGAAATGACAAGTACCAGATGTTGACTTATGGTCCACACGATCACCAAAGATAGTCGAGTCGTAATATCCAATGAGATCAAAAGTAGAGCCCTTGGGGTACCATAATCCTAGTGTTGGTGTGTGAGCTAGATATCAAGAATATGCTTCACAGCCTTATGGTGTGATTCCTTCGTGTAGCTTGAAATCGGGCACACATGCAAACACTAAGCATTATATCTGGCCTAGATGCACATAAGTACAATAAAGAACCAATCATGGAGCGGTATACCTTGTGATCAAGTCAATACCATTTTCATCAAGGCATAGATGGCCATTTGTGGGCATAGGAATTTTGACGCCTTTGCAATCTTGCATGCCAATTTCTTCAGACATCTTTGAGGTATTTCTCCGAGATATGAATATGCCATTGGGTTGTTGACGAATTTGAAGACCTAAGAAGAATTTCAACTCTCCCATCATAGACATTTGATATTCTTCACTCATCATATAGGCAAATTCATCACTATAACGTTGGTCAAGACAGCCAAAGATAATATCATCAACATATATTTGGCACACAAACAGTTCACCATCATATGATTTAGTAAAGAGAGTAGGGTCGAGTGAACTGGTGTGAAGCCATTCTTCACGAAGAATTCCTTCAATGTATCATACCACGCTCGAGGGCTTGCTTGAGGCCATAGAGGGCCTTATTTAGTCTCAAGACTTTGTCGATTCTTTGGATCTTCAAAACCTGGGGTTGAGCAACATATACTTCTTCCTCAAGCTTACCATTGAGGAATGCACTTTTCACATCCATTTGATATAAAGTGATATTGTGATGGTTAGCATAGGCGTAGTAATATGCTAATAGACTCAAGTCTAGCAACAGTGCAAAAGTTTCATCGAAATCAATTCCTTCAACCTGCGTGTAGCCTTGAGCTACTAGTCGTGCCTTATTCCTCACCACAAGACCATTTTCATCTTGCTTGTTGCGATAGATCCACTTTGTGCCAATGATATTATGCTTGCGAGGATCTGGACGCTTGACCAGTTCCCACACGTTGTTGAGCTCGAATCGATGTAATTCTTCTTGCATGGCCTGAATCCACTCCGCCCGAAATGCTTCATCTACCTTAGTGGGCTCTGTGATAGAGACAAAGGCATAGTGCCCACAAAAGTTAGATAAATGTGAAGCTTTTGAGCGAGTGAGAGGACTGGCGCTTCAATGTCATCGATGATCTTGTCAACTTGTACTTCTTTTGCAACGCGAGGATGAGCTGGTTGTCTTCGAGGAATTTGATCATTTTCCTCGGCACCATTTTCTTCAAAGATTATCTTCAGTGCATCACTCGACGCTCTTCACAGACAGGAATGAATTCTTCAGCAGTTTCTTCAAGAGGAATGACATCCTCGGTTGCCTTGAACCTGATGGAATCCTCGGTGCTGGTTCGCCTAACACGAAGGTAGGTGCTCTCTTTGCAGCCATTAGTTTCATCGAACCGCACATCTACAAGGTCAACAATCTTGTGAAGAGTGATGTTGAAGACTCAGAGGTGTGCGAGTCCTTTCCGTAACCAAGCATAAAACCTTCATGTGCTTTCGTGCAAATTTAGAGTGGTGGTGAGGATCTCTAATCCAGCATTTAGCAATCAAGACTTTGAAATAACTTACATTTGGTTTCTTGTCCGTGAGGAGTTCATAGGCAGTCTTCTTGAAGAATTTGTGAAGATATACTGTTGATGATGTGGCAGCAAAGGTCAATTGCTTCAATCCGTAAACGACTAGCGCTTTTGTATTCATCAAGCATAGTGCGAGCCATCTCAACAAGAGTTCTGTTCTTGCGCTCCACGACGCCATTTTGCCGAGGAGTATAAGGAGCAGATAACTCATGAGTAATACCAAGTTCATCAAGATAATCATCAAGACCGAATTCTTGAACTCAGTTCCATTGTCACTTCGATGTGCTTGATCTTCACACCAAAGTTGGTTGAAGCCCTCGAGGAAAATCGCTTGAAGATTTCCTGCACTTGATTTTGTAAGTAACAATGTGTACCCATGTGTAACGAGAGTAATCATCAACAATAACAAAGCCATAAAGAGATGCATCATTAGTGACAAATGAGTAATGATTGGGACCAAAGAGGTCCATGTGAAGCAATTCAAGGGACGAGTAGTGGTCATGATAGTCTTCACGGATGCTTGGCCTTGGTCATTTTTCCAGCTTCACAGTTCTCAGATAAGTGATCCTTGAGGAATTTGACATTCTCAATGCCAATGACATGCTTCTTCTTTGCAAGCGTGCAGTAAATTCCTCATGCTGCGTGACCAAGTCGTCGATGCCATAGCCAGCCTTCAAGCTTTTGCAAGTAGGCACACGGCTGGTTGTGGTCCTGTGGAAAAATCAACAATATACAAGTCTCCTCTCCTAAAGCCTTCAAGACTTTGGAATTGTCACTTCCATAATCACAACACAACGACATTTGCCAAAGATAACAACCATATCAAGATCACAAAGCATTGAGATCGACATGAGGTTATATCCTAAAGACTCAACAAGCATGACTTTGTCCATGTGCATGTCCTTAGAGATAGCAACCTTACCAAGTCCCAATACCGACTTTTGCCTTTGTCAAGAAAGATGATATGCTTCAGATGAGACGGTGATAAGGGAGCATCCATCAATAGATTCTTGTCACCAACCATGTGATTTGTACATCCACTATCGAGAACCCACTCGGTGGCTTTGGGTTGATCATCCCGCAGATGAATTAGTATAACTTACGATCTCATATACTTCATGTGAAGAATATGATATCAAGTTCATCGATGAATTTCATCACCAAGATCAATTAGATAAGCAAGATGAGGACGTGTGAAATGAAAGTTCATTTCATCATGATTAGCTCAAGTCCCTTTCGTGCATTTTTGTCGGGCCCCAAAGAAATTCTTCAGACGTTGAGGCACGCCCGAGACCTGACCTCGCAGAAGAGATTAGTTCTTTTCTTCACCACCCACATCTCAAGGGGTGGCAAAGAGTTCATCATTCTGAAAGCACCATATGAGAATGGTGGCATAGAGGCCAAACCATTTCGCTTCACATAAGAGGGGTTAGGTAAGCATATGAATAAGCAGAAATTCTTCGAGGACTTATGAACATATTGGTTTGAAGAATAATGCACATATTCATAGCCCTTAGCTCTACCTCATAAACAGAGTTATTAGCACGATGATAATCATATGAGGACTTTGATCCTTTTGAGGAATTTGATCCACGTGAGGAATTTGGTCCGTATGAGGACTTGGATCCATATGAAGAATTTGGTCCATATGAAGAATTTGATCTGGGTTCCTTTTCTTCACAGTGGTGTCATGAGGACATTCACCAAGACTTTCAAGACATTTCTTGGGAACCCAGATTTTCTTCATAGGGGACCGCTCTGCAGCTTAGTGCCAACATATCTAGCAAATACTTCACCATTCTGATTTTTGAACAGTTTATAGTTGAGTCAAATGACTCATCATCGAATGAGGAAATTCACATGTAAAACCAGATAAGGTAGATGGATCAATCTGGAGGTCCCTTTGCAGAACCCATGAGGTTTTGGGATACCGCTCGGCTTCCAAAGATGTTCCATCAAGATTGAGTTTCCTCTCAAAGGCAATACCCTCTTTCCTAGGGTTCTGTTGAGGATCTGCTTTTAAGCACATCACAAAGAGTCGATGCCCTTTGAGGCTTTTGTACATGCCTCATCATGTACAATTCCTTCAGCCCTCGCATCGTCAAGGATACTAGCAATGTCCTCGGTGAGGAATTAGTGATAGCAGAGGCAGGTGAAGAATTTGTAACAGTTGAAGCATTTGAACATTCAGTGAAGAATTAGCGATTCACGCTCAATGCACTTTAAGCATGGAGGAACAAATTCTTCTTGAGAAGCGCTGATTTGTTGAGCAAGTAATGAATCGCGCCCTTCGAAGATCTTCATAACTCGCTCTTAGCTTCTCAAGATCTTGCTTTCTTTGAAGAAATTCATAAGAAAGTTTCTCATGATCGATAAGAGAGTGTTATGATGACCTTGAAGGTTGTCAAGCCTAGATCGAACTCTCTGAAGATTTTCAATGGGCTTGAGTGCGATCCATTTCTTCACCCAACATATCATCACTCTTATCTAGCATGTTTTGAACCTTTTCAAAAGCCCTTTGTTGTTTTATAGCAATCTTAGCAAGTTTAGAGTAGCTGGGCTTGAGATCCTCATCGATTCATTTTCACTAGATTCAGAGGAGGTGTAATTGAGTACCTTGGCACCTTTTGCCATGAAGCAATAGGTGGGGCGTAGTCATCATTTTCCTCATCAGTTTGTCGGTGAGTCATTTTCTTCAGTGTTGAAGATGGACTTGCTAACATAAGCGATAGCAAGAGCCGACTAGCCACACCAGATTCGGATTCTTCGACTCCTCCTCTTCCTCATTTTCCTCGATTCAGCTTCAGAGTCCATTTCCTTGCCAATGAATGCCCGAGCCTTTTTGGAGCTGCTCTTCTTGTGAGAAGAAGGCTTTGAGGATTTTGATGATGAAGATTTGATGATTTCTTCTTCTTCTTCACGCCATCGAACTGTAATCCTTGTGTTTCTTCTTTCTTAATTCCTTTTCCCATCGAGGACAATCTTGGATATAGTGACCAGGTTTCTTGCATTTGTGGCAAAGTCTTCGCTTATAGTCACTAGATGAGGAATCACCTTCTTGAGGATTTTCCAAAACGACCACGCCTTGTGAATTTCTGAATTTCTTCACGAAAGCGCTAGCTCTCGCCAAATTCTTCAGATCTCCAAGGCTACTAGCGAGTCTTCACTCTCGATTCAGATTCAGCCTTGGCCTTCGTGGCACGTGTTCTTCCATAGCCGTAACCATAGAGATCTCTTTTCAGCAAGTCGAACTTCGTGAGTATTTAGCCTTTCGAGGATATCAGCAGGATCAAGAGACTTGTAGTCAGCTCGTTCTTGTATCATCGCGCAGTGTCAAATGAGGAATCAAGCGATCTTAGCAATTTCTTCACCACCTCATGGTCGGTGATGTCAAGGGCACCCAAAGCTTGAAGCTCATTTGAGATGTCGGTGAGGCGATCAAGGTTTGTTGAACATTTTCGTTGTCGAGTCTTTTGAAGCGTTGAAGAGATTCCGAAGAACATCAACTCGAGAGTCACGCTGAGTTGAAACACCTTCATTTACTTTGGACAGCCTGTCCCAGATGAGTTTGGCAGATTCCAAAGCACTCACTCTTCCATATTGACCTTTGCTCAGATGGCCACATATGATATTCTTCGCTTGAGAATCGAGTTGCTTGAATCTCTTCATATCAAGATCATTCGTAGAGGGTGTGACTGAGGAAACACCTTTTGTCACAACATACCAGAGATCATTGTCAATTGCTTCAAGATGCATTCGCATTTTGTTCTTCCAGTAGGGGTAGTCCGTCCCATCGAAGGTAGGACACCCTGCTGAGACCTTGATCATACCTGCGGTCGACATAACTAAAACTCCAGGTGGTTAAACCAAAATCACACGTAACAAGGGAGTACCTTGCTCGATACCAATTGAAAGTGCTATATCGACTAGAGGGGGGTGAATAGGCGATTTTATGAATTTACAAATTCTTCACCGAGGAATTTGCGGTGAGGAAATTCCTTAGCTAAGAAATACATGCAGCGGAATAAGTACTCGTAAGTAAGCATAACAGATTACAAGCATAGTCATCATGATGAAATGAAGACAATCACAGAGTACCGAAAGCGTAATCACAGGATAACACAAGATGAAGACAAACAGTCAAGAAATTGAACTGAGGAAATTGAGAAAGTCTTCACCAAAGTCTTCAAACACAGATATGACAAACACTCAACACAAGAATGAGGAAATGAAAGGGTTGAGGAAATAGAACCGATTAGGTTGGTGAAGACAATGATTTGGTAGACCAGTTCCAACTGCTGTCTCAGTTGTACGTCTGGTTGGAGCGGCTGAGTATTTAAACTCGAGGACTAAGGCCACGCAGACCTCGTCCAAACACTCGTGGTAAGTCTTCAGGCGACTTCCAAACCTTCACATACTTGGTCACTCGGCGATCCACAATTCCTCTTGGATGCTCTAGACCGTGACGCCTAACCGTCTGGAAGAAGCACAGTCTTCAAAGGTAAAAGCGCCGGATCCACGCGGATCAATTTCTTCATGATGCTCAATCACTTTGGGTTTGTTGGGGTTTGGTTTTGGGTTTTCCTCACTTGATGATTTTCGCCAAAGTCCTCGGAGGATGGGTTGCTCTCAAATGACAAGTGTCAAGTTCTTCTCGAGCAGCCAACCAACTAGTGGTTGTAGGGGCGGCTATTTATAGCCTCGGGAGCAGCCCGACATGATAAGACATAAATGCCCTTAATGATATGACCGTTAGGTGGAGATATTTTGGGACAGTGGCCAAGAAGACAAAGAACGGTCGGAAATTGGAACATCAAATTCCTCGTGGCTATCATGTTCCTCATCGTGTAGGCAATTCAGACTTTGGCGAATTCCTAACTCCTCGATCAGAATAAATTCTCGGTGACTAGAAGAACTTCGTCTCACATCAAGAAATTGATCGAATCTGTATGAGATTTCCAAAGGCTTCACTCGAAGGGATTGGTAGGTGAGGATTTTGAGTTGAGCATCAAATGGAAATTTTTCCTTAGTATTTCCTCGACCCCCTTTAACAGTACGGTGTTTCCTATGACTCAAGAAAGAGAAAATGAAACTACGAAAACAAAAGTCTTCACGCTTCATATTCCTCAAGCGATTACCAAGTCTTCAGAATCACACCAATTTCTTCACTTTCAAAGTCTTCAGAAAGTCTTCAGAATATCAAATTCTTCAGCTGAAGAAATTCATTTTTAGGGGTCGACTTTCTCTGTAAATATCAAACTCCTCATAGACTTATAGACCTGTGTACACTTACAAACGCATCAGTTACTTAACCTATAAGTCTTCAATACACCAAAATCACTAAGGGGCACTAGATGCACTTACATAGCCCCCTGCAGAAGGGAACTGACAAAGTATACTGGGCGCTGCACCATCTTCTTCCATATCTTGTCGCAACCCTGCGCTGATCCGTCCTTGTCGGGACCAGAGCTTGACGGCGAAGCATCTTGCTTGTCGCTGGATACGCCTGCCTCGGTTGCCGGCTCATCATCTGCCTCCCTCTCCGCTACTAACGCAGCACTAACCACTTGATTGGTCGCTGCTATATACAGCAGCAACTTCTCTTGTGGCTTAGGTGCGACAAGTATTGGAGCAGAGGACAGGTATCTCTTCAAGTCTGCAGCGCAGCCTCCGCTTCGAGTCCATTTCATTGTACCGCCTTTTTCAAAATCTTGAAAAGGGCGGTAGCGCTCAACAGATTTAGAGATGAACCTGCCGAGAGCAGCCACGCAACCGCAAGCCTTCCGACATCCTTGACGCGCTTTGGTGCTTCGATCGCTCAATGGCCTTGATCTTGTCGGGATTGGCTTCAATTCCCGAGATACAAAGAACCCGAGAAGCTTGCGGAAGGGACTCCAAACATGCACTTCTCGGGGTTGAGCTTGAGCTTGATCTTGCGCAGTTTGCAAACGCCTCATCCAAATCTTGAACCAAGGTTGCCCTGTCTTTGCTCTTGACCACTATGTCATCCATGTAAGCTTCTACGCTTGATGTATCCGAGGTCCAAAGGCATCATGGACTACCCTTGCAAAGGTTGAACCAGCATTCTTCAAACCGAAAGGCATCCGTATAAAGCAATCGTGCCACATGGTGTGATGAATGCGTTTTCTTCATCCTCTTCGCCATGAAGATCCGATGATATCCTGAATATGCATCAAGAAATGAAAGCAGATCGCATCCACCGTGGAGTCAACAATCTGGTCGACTGCTGCAAGGGAAATGGGTCCTTGGGACAAGCTTTATTAACATCTGTGAAGTCAATACAAAGTCTTCATTTCCCATTAGCCTTGCGTACCACTACCGGATTGGCAAACCACGGGGGTGGAGGACTCCTCCGACAAGCCCTGCTGCTTCCAATTTCTTGATTTCTTCGCTATGAACTCTTGGCGCCCACTTTGCTGCTTCCTAACTCTTTGCTTGACGGGCCAGCGTGAGGACAGACAGCTAGGTGGTGCTCAATTACTTTCACAGGACGCTGGGATGTCAGATGGTTGCCATGCAAACACATCGACATTCGCCCGCAGGAAAGCAACGAGCTCGCCTTCCTATTTAGGATCAACCGTGGCACTGACGGTGAAGGTACCACCAGTGCCGTCCTCCTTGGCGGGCACCTTCTTGGTCTTTGGCGGAGCTGCCATCGTCATGTTGCACTTGCCGGTGGAGCTCGATGGTGCATCCTCGACGGTAGCGCAGCACTCCGAAGAGGTGCGCTTGCCGGAGTGGGCAACAGTGCTCTTGCCGGACCTAGCGGTCTTGTTCTTCGCCCCGGGAGCTTCAGTGGTAAGTGGTTTGTTATCTGTCGCGGCTACTGCATCCCGGTAAATCTTGTCGGCGCAGATAAGTGCGTCTTTCTTGTCGCCATGGACAGAAATGACGGCTATCGGGCCGGGCATCTTGAGTAGGTTGTATGCATAATGAGAGGCGGCCATGAACTTGGCGAGTGCTGGATGGCCAAGTATGCCATTGTAGGGCAATGGGAAATCGGCGACGTCAAACATGACCCTCTTAGTTCTGAAGTTGAGCTCGCTGCCAAATGTTACCGGCAACGTGATCTTCCCTTTGGGCTTGCTCCTTCCTGGGTTGATTCCTTGGAAAGTACCAGTTTCTTGAGCTCATTGTCGAGGATTTGAAGTTTACGGAGCACCGCAGAGAGATCAAATTCAGGCCGCCCACGCCCGTCAACCAACATCTTTGTGACCTTGAGGTTGTGGATGGTTGGTGAGACCAACATCGGCAAACACCCGACCGCAGATGATGCGATCGGTGATCCTCAATGTCAAAGATGATGGGCGTCTTGGACCACTTCAGAGGTTTGCGTGACTCTATGGGCGGTTCTGCTGCATTGACCTCATGCATCCATTGCTTGAGTTGGCGGTGCGAGGTATGCGAGACGCACCACCATCGGCGCAAAGGACCTCTGTTGCCTTTTGAAACTCATGCTCATCAGTCTCATCGTCTTCATCGTCCTCGTCATCTTCATCTTCTTCCTTGTCGCGCCACGGGAGGTCATCTCCTTGCCGCTGCTTGGCCTTGCCGCGGCGTCCTCCCGACCGGTCTCTTCTTACTTGCCGCACCTGCACCTTATTGGGCTTTCTCCTTGTCTACGCTTCCGTATTCAGCTTTCAGAGCTCAACAAGCTGCTCGACTTTCTTGCAGCTCTGGAGATCGTGGCCCTTAGTGCGGTGGATTTTACAAGATCGCTTGTTGGAGCTGCCGGGCTTGTCGGCGCCGCCACAGCTTGGCGGTCGGCGTCAACGGCAACCTCCTTGCCGAGCCACCGGCCTTGGCTTGGTTGGCGGCACCATCCTTGCCGGACTGCTCGACAACTAGTACTTCTTGGTTTTCTTCCTCCTGTTGTTCCGCCGCGGCTATTCCTTGCCGGGCGATCCCTCACCGCCGACTCTGCTCCCACATTCTCTCCCGGAGTCTTCTTCCTTCTTCAGCGCGTGCACACTTGTCGGCCAGGCGTATAGCTCGTGGCGTCTTTCACTTTGCACATCGCCATCTCCTCCTCATCCTGCGATTGCGTACATTACGATGGAGCACCGATCCTTTGCAGCAGGTGGGCGTCTGGATGTTATAGTGCACTCGATTGAATCTCGGATGAATTTGCGCAGAGACTCCCCTTCTACGGGCAAGCAGGTGGAGATCACTCTCCTGGCCATGAGGCTTGTGGTCGCTGTGAAGGCGCCAACAAACTAGTGGCACAAATCTGCCAAGAAGAAATAGAGCCATCCGGCAAGTGCATGAGCCAAGATCGGCGTTTGGCTTGAGCACCAAGGGAAGTAGTTGGCGAGGATCTTGTCGTCTCGTCCCCCGCAGCTTGCACCGCGATGGTGTAGATCTTTGAGGAACTCCGATGGGTGTGTCCTGCCGTCGTACTTCTCCGCACGCCTGGTTTGAAGTTTTCTTGTCGGACCACGGACTTGCCGCAGCTCATGAGTGAACGCAGGGCAACCCACGCGTCTGACAAGTCGCTGGTTCCCTGGCGCATGCATATCGACAGTGGTCCCGCGTTGGTCGATTAATGGCGCGCTTCTCTTCGGCCTTCGTCTGGGTTCGGCGTCCTCTTCTTGTCGTTCCCAAGAACTTGGCGTTGGTCGCGACGAGCTCGCGGATCCGACGACGCCGTGAAATCGCTGTCGAGATGGATCCGGCGAGTTGGCGATCTTGGCCTTCGGGAAGGAGTGTCTGATGGGTGCACCCCGCAAGTCTCATCGCCATCGGCTCGCGCCTTGTCGCCCGTCGCGGCTGCGCAAGCACTTGGTTGCCATGGACACGCCGTTAAGCGGCCGATGAGACTCTGAATTGTGGCCCTCCATTCGTCGACCTTATTGGCCGTCGGAGGGTAATCTAGTAATGCGAGTTTCTCGCAAGGCTTCCGCTGGTGTGGTTGGCGGCAATGGCGTCGGAGCGAAGAACGGGATGTGCTCGGACTCTAACCAAGTTAGGAGGAGTAGCATCCGCCCCAAGCGATCGCATACCCACTCGCACCGGCATCTTTGGGGTGCATGCGGTCTCGAGGGCCTTGGGATCCTCCAGCTTGGCCTTGATCCAATGAGCGTATGGTGCCGCGAGCATCATGACGCTTGTCATCTCGCGCCTCCTGCGATGGACGCGGTGCAGATTCGACGCCGACGC